>CM077009.1:73802284-75002284 GCA_039090855.1 Macrothele yani | reverse complement strand
TCTGCAGAGGCCATATGATAACCAAATTCTTACTCCACAACAACTTTTTGATTGGGCAGTTAAAAACATTACATCTGTACACTTTGAATTTTCAACACAAGAAGAGTACATTGAAACTGAAACATTTCTAGAAGAGCATTTTAGTCAATCTGTTACCATCAAAGGGACACAGAGGTTACATGCCTTTATACCGATAGCATCAAGTACATCAAAAATATTGGTAAAAACTTTTTCAGATACAACAGAATCTACTGTTGAAACAGTCACAAAATCTCTGGAAAAACTGGCTTTGAGAGATATTCATGGATACATTACTGCCATCTACGACAAGAAATGGTGGCTAACTTATGTCTTAACAAGAGACAAAGCTCTTGATAAAGTTAAAGTTACTTTCCTTCACCCAGCTGGCCCATCACTATCTTATACATATCCTACAAAACCTGATATTCTATGGGTATCTGTAAATGATGTTCTTTGTAAAGTAAACCCAGTAATACCAACAGGAAGAATATATCAAATTCCTGGGGATGATACTGTAAAAACAAATGAAACGTTTAAAAAGAAGTGAAATCTTAAAACACATACTGTATGTATCAGGTTTCGCAAGTGACATTTCGAATGTATGTGTTAATAGTAAATTTGAATGTGTACATAGATATATTAAGAATAAAGAGTGAAGATTTATTTACGGGTAAGTTATGTATATTTCCACTTAAATCTATAAATTTTACAAAAATGTCATTTTTTTAAGTGAAATATGTATTTTTGAAATTTTATAAAGATGTGAACCCATGACAGTCCCACTTTCATACTTAGGGAATTAGTTAACAATAATGGGAAGTGTTGTATATAATTTTTAAAAAATTTTGAAGATGCGCTTTTTGATAAATTAAAAATTTTAATTTTAATTTCACTTAGTAGTTCTAATTCTGACTATTATATAGCTCTAATTATTGTACTATTCTCTTTTACGTGCGATATTTCAAAGTAACTTGTACAAAAAACTAGCAGATAATGCTTACCTTGGCATTCCTTTCTAGCGACGGGAACATTTCACGCACGTGTTTTCCGGTCCTTTGTTGATGTTATTGTCCTAAAGTCCGTTGTATGCGATGACTGGCTTTACTTCTCACACTTTTCGCTGGGTATAATCATTGGATCTTTGCCTTAGGATTCAAACATCAATTTTTACCGTTCTTTATACTCGAAATTTTCGCCCATACTCTGGGCATCTTCAGGAGCGTGGCGACTTTACCACCGATGTTCGTGGTTAACTTCGCGCTAATGGAGTCCGATACTCCTTGTTGCCATTCGTCGGAAAAACTTTCCTGGATATATTTCGTTATCAAACCCGGCTGGCGCCATCTATGTTTCGTTAAGAACACTTTTTTTTTTTCCCGTATTTTTTTTTTTTTAATTTTCTTCTCCTATCCTGGTTTTCTTGTCTTTTTTTGCCTGTTTTTCTTTTGTTGTTGTTTTTCTTGTCTTATTAGTTCTTTCCACAGGCCCGATAATGTGCTAGGGTCGTTCTGGTTACATACCCTTGCTTTATTTTTTGTAGATTAATATTGCTTCTTCCCTCCTCATTTGCCTTTCCGATTTTTTATTCTTTTTTAGCATTTTAATTTCATCGAACTTTGGGAATGTTCGGTTTTCCAAGCAGAATTGCACTAAAGCAGTTTTGGCTTCTTTTTTATCGGGCCTGTGGAAAGAACTAATAAGACAAGAAAAACAACAACAAAAGAAAAACAGGCAAAAAAAGACAAGAAAACCAGGATAGGAGAAGAAAATTTAAAAAAAAAAAAAAAATACGGGGGAAAAAAAAGTGTTCTTAACGAAACATAGATGGCGCCAGCCGGGTTTGATAACGAAATATATCCAGGAAAGTTTTTCCGACGAATGGCAACAAGGAGTATCGGACTCCATTAGCGCGAAGTTAACCACGAACATCGGTGGTAAAGTCGCCACGCTCCTGAAGATGCCCAGAGTATGGGCGAAAATTTCGAGTATAAAGAACGGTAAAAATTGATGTTTGAATCCTAAGGCAAAGATCCAATGAGTATACCCAGCGAAAAGTGTGAGAAGTAAAGCCAGTCATCGCATACAACGGACTTTAGGACAATAACATCAACAAAGGACCGGAAAACACGTGCGTGAAATGTTCCCGTCGCTAGAAAGGAATGCCAAGGTAAGCATTATCTGCTAGTTTTTTGTACAAGTTACTTTTAATTTTAATTTGAAAAACAATTTTCATCTCAAACCCATATTGTGTTGTATATCATAGGAAAGCTCTTTGAAAATGCTGCAAAATGACACCTCTCCCATCGTTTTAGCTTAATTAGGAGAATTGCTACAGCAATTTGAAATTATGGCAGTGGGGTGCTTTTTGGCGATTTTTGACAACTTCACATCGCCATATTTTCAAAATGGGCCGACGTACTCTAATAAAATTGGGTATTTTTTCTTCATCTATATGTAGGCTACCTCTGTGCCAAGTTTCATCAAAATCTGAGATGGTGGGGTAAAATCACTGTGTTGACTTGACATGGAATGACTGCAAAGTCATTCCATGGATTCGTACAAATCATGCTTCCGCAACTGGTTCTGCTCCCCCAAAAGGGGGACTGACGGAAATCTGCTGGCAAACTCCAGGCTTCTATCCCGCAACTAACTAAGAGCGATACATTAACCTCTAGCTGCATTCTTCTTTAAGTGATTGTACCAACCTATGAGCCAATGAAACAGCAAAGTAGGGTACCAACTTATGAGTCATCAAAACTGAAAATTCAATTCGTGAACACAGTACCATCTGCCGGAATATTTATAATACATTTTGCTGTCAATAAATCGCAATTGTTTAAAAACTTAAGAAAAAAGGTGCCGGTACTGCGTACTGTTGCATACCGCTAGAAAAAAAGGACCGATTATTCCCCCTTTTAAGTGAATTGCAATTTACAAAATTTTGCAACTTTGACTCTCAGTAACTAACAAAGTACTTGAAAAAAACGAATAGGGATTTTTACATCTCTCTGTAGACACATAGAAGAGTATTTTGTGAAAGTTTTAGATTTTTTTGTGCCTTCCACTTTTTAGAAACAGAGCTTCAAATTTTGCTATTTTTGAAAAATCGGCAAATTCAGACCCCTTAATTAATACAGACATTTGATGTGGACCAGGAACATCAAACAGACGTCATCGCTCTTTCCACATTTATAAGTGAGTCACAGAAAAATTCTCATTGGCTGTCACCGGGAATCGAGCCCAGAGTCTTCCAGTTATGCGCCAGACATGCTTCCACAGCAGCCTCGAATTTCCCCAGACTCACATACACTAACTGCCAAGACACTTGGCAGGCTGCTTCTTGAAGCCCCGCACAATACTGGGGATTCACCAAAGATGGTAAGCAGCAACTGAACAAATAATTAGAAGGTGAATGAATAATTCCGTGACTCACTTATAAACGTGCAAAGAGTGATGACTTTTGTTTGATGTTCCTGGTCCACGTCAAATGTCTGTATTAATTATTCATTCGCCTTCTAATTATTTGTTCAGTTGCTGCTTACCATCTTTGGTGAATCGCCAGCATTGTGCGGGGCTCCAAGAAGCAACCTGCCAGGTGGCTTGGAAGTTAGTCTATGTGAGTCTGGAGGAATTTGAGGCAGCTGTGGTGCAGTGGAAGCATGTCCGGCGCGTAACTGGAAGACACTGGGTTCGATTCCCAGTGGCGGCCAATGAGAAATTTTCCGTGACTCACTTACAAACGTGGAAACAGCGATGACCTCTGTTTGATGTTCCTAGTCCACGTCAAATGTCTGTATTAATTATTCATTCGCCTTCTAATTATTTGTTCAGTTGCTGCTTACCATCTTTGGTGAATCGCCAGCATTGTGCAGGGCCCCAAGAAGCAACCTGCCAAGTGGCTTGGAAGTAAGTGTATGTGAGTCTTTTTTCTTTTTCTGCGACTCACTTATAAACGTGGAAGGAGCGATGACTTCTGTTTGATGTTCAGACCCCTATTTTAGCATGAAGGGATTGTATAAACCATTAGTTATCTGTTTCACCTCAAATTACTCCTTGCAGGCTAAAAATAAATCAAATGCTATTTTGTTTTTTTGATCCCCGGTAAGAACTGTAATGTATCAAAAACTAAAAAAGATCAATTTTAATCTTGAAATTCAGTTAACGATTTCTCCTAATTATATTAATTTTTAGTAAATATTTATATATTATCTTTATAGGTAGACCTATGCTCTTTAAAATGAGACCAATTGGAGCTCTTTGTCATTTATGGTTTTTGTACAGTTGAAAGAAGCAAAATGACTCACTTCGCTGTGACCATTTTGGCTTGTAAATCCAAATGGTGGATGTTAAAAAAAAATCAACCCTAGATTTGAACTCTCAAAATATGACTTTCCAGATGGACAAAAAATGAGATTTTTCAAAAATGTGTCGGCAACTACTTCATTGTAAATTATAATTGGGTGATTTTCCACGGAATGACCCAACTTACTCCTATATGAAAAGGCATGAATGCAACAGTGATTGCCAACTTAATCATATTTGAAAAGATATATGAATGCAACTGTGATTGCCAACTTACCCATATATGAAGAAACATGAATGCAACAGTGATTGCCAACTTACTCATATATGAAAAGACATGAATGCAACAGTGATTGCCAAATTACTCATATATGAAAATACATATGAATGCAACAGTGACTGCCAACTTACTCATATATGAAGAGACATATGAATGCAACAGTGATTGCCAACTGTACCATAAGAATTCCATACACTTTCCTGATGAATGCTGTAGAGATATCAATGTATGACATTAAAATTCAGAACACAAATGCCATATTTTTTCATTCAAATACATTAAACATATATTGAAAAACACATGTTTTAAATATAAAAAAGACATTTTTAAGTCTTATTTTTTCATTACAGGACTCAATAAATTCTACACCCTACAATAAAATCAGTTATTTAACAGCTTTTTATCACTTGATAACTTACAGTGAAGTTACAGAGCAACAGTTGCCTTAATTTTAGCAATGACAAAATTGTGCATGAGAAATCATATTAAATGATATTTAAATTTTTTTTTAAATAGCTCAGAATATCTGATCTTTGCTTCTATATTATTGTAATTTAACAAAAAAATCATATTTGGAAGCTTAAATATCATCTGTAATTCAGCGCAGCAAGCTGCAGTTCAAAACTTAAAGTCGTTCACCTTTCGTGGTAAATGTCTACTAAGAAAATCCAATGGTTAATGACAAGACAACATTTTCAGCATGCAAAACATTCATGCTTCACAACCACAAGCAACTATGATTGAAAAATCAAGCACTCTTTTCAGGGGTTTAATCATTTTCAAGAACTTTCAAAGCTTTGAAAATAACACTTCAGTTTTTGAGTACTTTGCAAGGTAATTAGGAAGAGTATGAAACCTGTGACAGTTGTTTAAGGGGGGGGGGAGAGATTCTAACATATCATAGTCAAAGAAAATAACATTTTCAAAACTGTAACGCAACCATAGAAGAATGAAATGTCTCTCTAAATATCATATAGCTTTTATTGTGGGGATCACATGATCTGTTCACCACCAAAAAACATAACTGTACATAATACAGAGAAGTAGGTTACCTAAGAACTGATCAAAGTACAAATTATATTTTTAGCAACTACATTAATTTGAAATTATTGACTCATGGGTAACCAAGTAACACAATTTTGATAGAAATATTTTAATTATACTGTACATATAAACAGCCAGATCTCTCTGGAATGCTTGAAATCACAGCAATGTCTGCATTGTGGTGCCATCGCTTGATGCTGAGATGAAATGCAGTCAAATACGCCACATCATCATACATTTTGCAAAATATTTTGCAAATGGGTTTACTTACAAGTTGAAGTCACTCATGGAAGATCAGACAGTTCACATTGTTTTGAGAAAATCACCAGCTCATACCTACATGATTGAGTTTCAAAAGCGAGGACTGCCACATGCTCACATTTTCAGACATGCCAACTGTCAAAATCTGAAAATTGGGAGATTTTTATAGCTCATAAAATCACACAAGTGCTATTTTTTATCAATATTTTTCCGACGTAGGAATAATTTTTCAGAAGTAGTATTATTGGTCCACTAAAAGTTCTGGAGAAGAAGAAAAAAAAGCAAAATCAACATCCCTTCCCCCTATGGAAATTCGTTTTCAGGTACGTCGATTCAGTAAGATAATGAAAACGTAAAATGACTCGCATGTTGTTTTTTATGAATAAAATAGCTACCGACTGTTTATCGTTTCTTCTTTAGGTTGTGCGTGAAGGTAGCAAAAAGCATTGTACTAACATCGCCTTTCGTTACAAGGCGAGGCTAACTGTAACTACTCCCTTTTGTTGTTAAGTGAATTTGCTGAAACTCAACTGTTTACCATCACTTACAATGTGCGTGGCTTTGTTGAGGCGAGGGGCTGAAAGAAAGAACTGCAAGGAGAAGGCAAGGCAGTCCCCATCTGTCAATCAATTACTGACCCTCCTCAAAGTCAAGGTGAGGCTAACTGTAACTACTCCCTTTTGTTGTTAAGTGAATTTGCTGAAACTCAACTGTTTACCATCACTTACAATGTGCGTGGCTTCGTTGAGGCGAGGGGCTGAAAAAAGAACTGCAAGGAGAAGGCAAGGCAGTCCCCATCTGTCAATCAATTACTGACCCTCCTCAAAGCCAAGGCGAGGCTAACTGTAACTACTCCCTTTTGTTGTTAAGTGAATTTGCTGAAACTCAACTGTTTACCATCACTTACAATGTGCGTGGCTTTGTTGAGGCGAGGGGCTGAAAGAAAGAACTGCAAGGAGAAGGCAAGGCAGTCCCCATCTGTCAATCAATTACTGACCCTCCTCAAAGCCAAGGTGAGGCTAACTGTAACTACTCCCTTTTGTTGTTAAGTGAATTTGCTGAAACTCAACTGTTTACCATCACTTACAATGTGCGTGGCTTTGTTGAGGCGAGGGGCTGAAAGAAAGAACTGCAAGGAGAAGGCAAGGCAGTCCCCATCGTTCAATCAATTACTGACCCTCCCCAGCATTCTAGTGCCAGAGCGGGTGAGCTCTTTGCTAAAGAAATTGTATGACAATCGGACTGGGAGAAATTTTTTTAAAGCAAATTTTTTCCGATTTTTAATATAAGTGAGTGAAATTTTTGCAGTGAATGAGATGTTACAGCATAAAGTTCAGTTTTAATTTTTGACAGAATCCATTGAAAACTTTAGAAGTTATGCATTATTTTTTTTCAACTTTTATTACTACGCATCCATTAGCTACTTTCTTTTTTTAAATATAACTCTGCAGTTTTTTCCTTTACAGCTTTTCTTTCTTTCCAAACCACAGTTTGAAGAAGCGTTTATTTACTATGTTCGAGAAACATGGAGTTTATTATTATTATTTTTTTAACTTCAAAAAAAGATTGGGGGGGGGGGAGCTTTAATCAATTATGAAAAGGCCTTTGATGTGGTGAAACCATCAGCAGTTACAATGGCTTTCAAATCCTGCGGTATTGAAGATGCATACATTAATATTATTGACAACATCTATGAAAATGCAAGTGCAAAGATTCGGCTGTTTGAGAATACAGCACCCACAAAAATTGGAAAGGGAGTGAAACAAGGTGACACTATATCTCCCAAACTCTTTAATGCCACATTGGAAAATGTCTTTCAATCACTGAACTGGGAAAACAAAGGGATAAAGATTAATGGAGATTAACTCACCTTCATTTTGCTGATGACATAGTCATTTTTACAACTACCACATCAGAGCTGCAAAGTATGATCCAGGAACTTGCCGACAAGAGTAAAGAAGTGGGATTAAAAATGAACTTTCAGAAGACAAAAGTCATGTACAATGCTTTTACAAGAAATGAAGATTTATCGATTGATGGGAAAAAGCTGGAGATAACTAATACCTACATTTATCTTGGACAGCAGATATCAAGTGAGGGTCACATTGATGAAGAAATTAATCGGCGTATAAAACTTGCCTGCAGAGCTTTTGGAAGTAACAGTATAATTTTCAAGAGCAATATGCCATTATGTCTTAAATGAAAAGTGTTTGACCAATGCATCCTTCCAGTGCTTACATAAAAAGACATACAAAGACTGCAGACAACTCAAAGTAGCATGGAGAGGTGCATGCTTGGTGTAACCAGGAGAGATAAGAAGAGGAACTCGTGGATCAGAAAAATGACAAGAGTGGAAGACATCATGATCACAATAAAATCCCTGAAATGGCAATGGGCTGGACATATTGCCAGCAGGACAGACCATCGGTGGACAGCCGAAATTTTAGACTGGATTCCAAGAGACAGGAAAAGACTCAGAAAAAGACCACATGGGAGATGGGTGGATGAAATTCGAAAGTATGAGGGAGTAACATGGAGGAGACTGGCACAAGACAGACCATTGTGGAAGAAACTTGGGGAGACCTTCGTCCAGCAGTGTTAAGTTGTGTGAAGAATAGGGTTGGGGAAATCATATGGGAGCCCAATGAGTTAAGTGAAAGATGGAGTTTATACTTCTGTGAGTTATTAGATCAGGAAAGCAAAGATGATTCTGAGACAGATGCAGATGATGGCACAGTGAAGGATAAAAGAACAGGAGGGATCTCAAGAGATGAAGTGTGTAAAGCTCTAAAATCTCTTTGGAACGGTAAGGCTCTGGGAGTTGATGGCATAATTGCCGAGATGTTGAAATATGGTGGTGAATGTAATTGATTGGTTAACTGAAATTTGCCAGTTGTGCTGGGAGTTAGGAATGGTCCCTCGGGATTGGAAGGATGCTATCATTGTTCCCTTCTATAAGGGAAAAGGTGATCACACCGACTACAAGAACTATCATGGTATTAGTCTATTAAGTGTACCAGGGAAAGTGTTTGGTAAGGTCGTTATTGAAAAAGTGTGGGGTCTTACATCAGAGAAAGTGTGGGATGTTCAGAGTGGTTTTATGCCTGGTAAAGGCAGCACTAACCAAATTTTTGCATTACGCAGGATGATTGAAAAGTATCTGGCTGTTGGTAAGAAAGTTTTTGCTGCCTTCATAGATTTAGGGAAAGCTTACGACCGAGTAAATAGGACACTTTTGTGGAAGATATTGAATGAATATGGTGTTACTGGGAATCTACTTAATAGTCTAAAAGCCATGTATGCTGGCAGTAGAGCCTGTGTACGAGTGAATGGTGTTTTATGAAAATGGTTTTCTGTTGGTGCAGGAGTCAGGCAAGGCTGTGTAATGTCACCATGGCTGTTTAATATATTTATGGATGCGTGCATGTGTGATGCCAAAATAGAGAATACTAATTTGCGTCTTGGTGATATCCGTGTGTGCAGATTGATGTATGCTGATGACACTGTCCTGTTGGCAGAGAGCAAAACAAAGTTGCAGAGTATGTTGTCCCGGATGTACGAAATTTGCATGAAATTCAAACTGAGTATAAATAAGGTAAAGACCAAAGTTATGGTTTTTGAGAGAGGAACTGGTATCACTGAATGTAATGTAAGTCTAAATGGCACGGTGATTGACCAGGTGAGTGAGTTTGTGTATTTAGGAAGCATGTTTGACAGACAAAACAAATTGGATGGTGAAATGAGTAGGCTAGTGAATTCTTCATTGAAAGTCGTGGCTGCTCCGAGAGGTTTTCACAGGAATAATGGGTTCTGAAGACAGTCTCGCATGGCTGTGTATGAAAGTGTAATTTTTCCTATTCTGATGTATGGCAGTGAAACCTGGGTACTACAAAAGAGACATAGGAGTTGCTTGTGTACTGGAGAAATGCGTTACTTACGGGGGGGGGGGTTGTTACAAGACACGTTCTGGTCGTGTGAGGAATGAAGATGTGTTGCAGTTGTGTGATTGTGAGGCAAATTGTTGTTAGTAAGTTAGAGACTAATATTCTTAGGTGGTTTGGACATGTTGAAAGAATGAGTGATGAGGTGCTGACTAACAAAATCTTTTTAGCCCAAGTGGCAGGAAGGAATGGCAGAGGAAGTCATGGGAGGATCAGATTCAGGAGTGTCTTCATGAGAAACAAATTATGAGTATGAAGTATAGAAGATCTTGTAAATGGCATGTAATGGATGTTAGTGAAGCCTGAGTTGTATGTCAAGATCGCTGTAAATGGAGAAGTTCGATACAGCAACAGCAAGTAAAAACTATCTGGTAGTTTGTATTTCTTTTTGGAGCTAACCTCTGAATCTCAGAGAACAGCTTAGTGATATGTATGTATGTATGTATATATGTCATTGAAACATTTTTTACCTCATTCGCACATCATTACTGCGAAATGGAATCAACAATCAAAGACAGCTGTATCTGTCAAAAAGGTGGAAATATCAAGCTTTCTTTCTTTCTTTGTTGGAGGTTTAACAACTACCATGAGCAACTCAGTGGGCTATAAGCAGTCTCCTATCCTTAATTTAGGGCCACTGGTTTCTGGGAAGGGAGAGTCAGTGCCATAAGACAAATACAACAACATCCATGCCTGACCAGGATTCAAACTTGGACCCATCTCGGTCGATTGGTCGGAAGCCAATGCTTAAGACCTCTGCACCACCAGGGGCAGCTTTCTTTTTGCAGATATGAGGAGAGGAAAAATACAAAACTGATTACTTTAATGCCGCCTTGAATCAATGCAGAATGAAAAAGATTTTGCAGGCAGTTCGAAATAATTTTTTTCTGCGTCGATCCAAGGCGGTAGTTGATGGAATTTCGTCTAATCATAATGGCCAATTATTGGTGAAATTGGGAGAATTCAACATTCATCCAGAGGGTGGGAGGAAGGGCTGAAAATCTGGAGTCTCCCGCCTAAATCTGGTGAGTTGTTCTGCAAGCCGAAAACAAGTTTTTAACTACTGAATAATGTATCGATCAATTTGTGTGTGTTGAGATTCCAGCAGCTAATCAAACCCGCACCTTCTACCTTTTACTACAGACTTTTTCATCTACAGCACATTTGTTATTCCAGCAGCTGATCAAAATCTGGATTTGCACGAAATCATAACAAGATACATGATGCATGGAGCTCGTGGCATGAACAATCCTGGAGCACCTTGCATAGAAGATGAAAATGCAAGAAAATGCTTCCCAAGCAATTTCAACTGGAAACAGCACAGAATGTGAATGGCTACCTGTTGTATCGTAGACGCTTAGCTGTCACAGGTGAAGTACGAGAAACAACAATGGATAGATTAGTTATGCTCTACAATCCACATCTGCTGCTAAAATACAACATGCACATTAACATCAAATTTTGCACTTCTCTGCGTGCAGTTAAGTGCAAAATTAAACATATATATTTACAAAGGAACATGAGAACTGGAAATTTGTTAAACAACAGAAAATATTTTGCACAGAATGCTATTTATCACAAGGTCTTTGAACGATGGAATTAAAAATAGCATATAATTTTCAGCTCTTACACGAATCAGTTTTTACTATATTTCCTTACATAATTCTTTCATCTATTTGATTTGTTTTTAAATTGTTTCAATTAATAAGTTCATCCTGTCCTAGGTCACGCAACATCCCCTATATATATATTAATATTTATTTAAAGCTTAAAAACAGCCAGCTTAGGCTGAATATTTATTTAAAGCTTAAAAAAAGTTGGTTAGTTCTTAGATAATTCTATTCTTTCAGCAAAAGCTCTGTTCATCTTTTATTGATGCTGTTCTAATCTATCTCGTGAAATACCAGGAATCACATAAAATCTTGTACATTTTTTCTTTGACAGACAAAAACCAAAACATGAATATACATACTACACTATCTACCAACAAGTAATTGGACACCTGTGATAGCAAAGGAAAACAAAGTTTATTTCCCTTCAATAGTTGGTGGAGCCTCCACGAGCGGCGATTACAGCTGCCACCCTCCGGGGCATACTTTCAACCAGGCGTTGTACGACGGCTAGCAGTATTTTCTTCCACTCGGCTTGGAGAAGACAGGTCAGTTCCTTCACCGATTTCAGACGGTGGGGGCACTCCCTTAAGTCGATGCTCCATCTCGTCCCAGAGGTGCTCCATAGGGTTAAGGTCCGGGCTATGCGCAGGCCAGTCCATTCGATTAACCCCATTATCACCATACCAAGCCCTGGTGGACCTCGCAACATGACAGGTGGCATTGTCATCCTGAAAGTATCATGGGTCCACCCCGTAAAACTGCCACAACGTAGGAAGCGCATGGTCATCCAAAATGGTGCAGAAGGTCTCGGCGTTGAGTCTAGCCAGGAATTGCGACCAAGGGTCCTGTGCCATACCAGGAGAAACACCCCCATAGCATAATTCCACCGCCGCCAAACTTCACAGTTGGCACAATACATTCCGGCAGAAGGCGTTCTCCAGGCAGATGCCAAAGCCAGACCCTGCCATCTGAACGGTAGAGGGTGAACCTTGATTCATCGCTCCAGAGAACCTGTTTCCACTGTTCAACGGTCCACTGTCGACGTTCTTTGCACTACGTTAGCCGAGCAGCACTATTGGACTTAGTGATCAAAGGCTTGTGGGCGGCAGCACGTCCATGATAACCAAACAGATGGGCTTCCTTATGGATGGTATTCATCGAAAGAACACTCCCGGATGCCTGATTAAACTCCTTGCAGATGTGGCCCATCGATTTGGTGTGATTCTTCCAAATTTCTCTGGCCAGCACCCGTCGGTCTCTAACTCCCAGTTATTTGGGTCTGCCGGGTCACAGCACATTCCGACAGTCACCTCTAATCTTCCACTTGCCAATCACATAGGCCACTGTCGATTTTGGGTACTTCAAATCGCTGGATATGTCACGTATGGATCGGCCATTTCTGTGATACCCGACGATTACACCTTTCTCGAAATCAGAGAGCTCCTAACTGCATGGCATCTTGCATGTGACTGGTTGTGTTGTTGTTTCCCACACGATATTTAACGGCGGCGGCCGTGACGTGTATCAGGACCGCAGATATTGTCGATTGCAGGGGTGTCCAATTACTTGTTGGTAGTTAGTGTACTTAGTTGTGCAAGTGTTGCACTTAAGGTTTTGCTAGTTCCATCATCCAGTACATCACGGCAGTTGTGCTGTTATCAATTCAGTAACCTCTATGCACATATTTTGGGCTACTGGGTGTTATACCCCCAAAATCTGGGGTTTCAGAGACAAAGTCAAACCAGTATTTTATGCCAAAGCAGAAGGACTCTATATTTATCCATAAGTGACTATCACAGGAAACTTGTTGGTAATATGTTTTATGATTGCTTATTCAATTCAATTAATGCTTACAGGTTCATACATGTAAACGTAATACAGCGGATGTAATTACCAAGAATACTAAGTGTTTAAGAGCATGTGCACAGTGGTGGTTTGCCACTGGTGAATTTACATTTTGACATAATAAGTTGATCTTTATTTTTGACATGAATTTCCCTTTACTATATTTTTTCCCCATGTTATCTCTGATGACTTTTGATATGTTTGAAAACTCAAAAACATTATATATTTACCAATTAGCATATTTTCCTGTGACAAGGATGCACCACAATTTTAAAATGCAGAATTAAAAAAAAAAAAAAGAATTATAAAAATAAGGTCTTAGCACTTTCACGCTGCATTCAAGTCACATAAGTCAAAGATTATGCAGCATTCCAGAAGCTCATGGTCGCAATTTTATTTTTCGTTTTTAAAGAAAGAGTTTTTTCGTTTTACAAGTCCATTTTTTTGTTTTACAAGTCCACTTCAATTTTATAATTTTACAATATTTAATCATATCAATGAAAATGCTTCCACCATATTTACACAAATTCACTCATTTTTTCTCAAACTGGGCTCAGTTAGCAAAATGAGTTTCAAACAAAAAGCCTGTATGAGCCCTTGAGATATAAAACCTCATTATTATTAATCATGGAGATAAATTGTTGAAGAGAAATAGCAACATGAAGAGACATTTCCACAATTTTTGAATGGAACAAACTGGCCAAGCATGATCCTAAAAAATAATGTGAAATGCCAAATTACTCTTGTTTTCAAAGTTGGCATGATCTTACACAGTCTCTTACACAGTCGCCTAAATCATCAACTGATGAGGCCAACAGTACAACACAATTGCTGCAGTAAATAGTAAGAGCAGAATATGTATCAGGTAGAACATCGTCTAGAATCTCAGTGGTTCCCAAACTGTGGCTCACGAACCCCTTCGTGAACCACAGTTTAAAGATTTTAACGAACCCTTGAGAGTTCGTGAAATCTTTCTAAGGGTCCGCCAAAATATTTCCATAATGGCGGAATCTGACAGACTGAAGTTGTGAGGCAAATTTACAAGAGTCTATTTTAAACTTGATGAGGTGTTTCTTTCCATTATCTCTTCAGAAACCTATGCTTACTTTTTATCCTCCCCCCCCCCTTAATAATTTGTTTACGCTTTCCACAAAAACCTGAGTCTCCATGGAGGGGAATTTTTTTTTGTGACGGAAATCACGAGGGAGATCTCTTTCTTTCCCCTCCCCTCATCGGGTATTTCCGGTAGTTCATCACGCGATGTTTGGCTTGTACTGTCCGCCCACAGATACAAGACCCCGGGCTGGCAAAGTGCCAAGAAGAGTAAATTCAAATAAAGGTAACTTGATCATGCTAGTTACGTTAAATGAAAACTTTTACAAAAGTTCGTAAGTTGGAAGCTTTCAACCTTATCTTAGGTCTTCATCACGCCAATGGAGGACTAAGATTGTTGCCAGATTCTACATTTGAATTTTCCTATTTATGTGGCCAAAACTTAGAATTGATCTCCAGATCATCTGAATGTAGAGAGGAGATTCGGAATTGCAAGTCATTGAGTTGAAAATAATTTCCAGGCTTTCACGGTAACGAAGGGCAAAACGATTGTCAAAAGAAGCAATTCGTTTTGCTTCGTTCCAGTGGGGAACTGCAGATGTGTCTTCCATTGTCAAAACAGACAAGGCAGTATTGGGATTGGCTTTCGAAACATCTTTTTTATGTTCTAAAATTCTATGGTTAATGCTCCTGTATGCTTCCAATGTATAAGTTATCCCCAGTAGAAGAAGAGATGGGAATGCAGTAAACTCCTGGGAGGTTCAGGCTTTCAACTTTGTCCCTATCCCTTTGTAGAAGTTTCAAGATGTTTGGGGTAGATTTAATGGCAAGATGGTAACCAAAACTTCTGAAAAGAATCTGTAACTTATAAACATAGGAAGGATGGTAAGGAACAGAACCACAGAATTTCAGGTCTTCTTTCTTTTGAGGAAGGAGGCATTCAATTTTCGAATGGTTTTCATATTTCTTTATGAGGGAGTTGACTGTAAGTGCAGGGAAACCATGAGAGAGGGCCTATTGTAGAAATTTTGGAAAGTTCTTCTTGAAGAGAGAGTTGGTTATTGCAAATGATATGAGCCCTGTGGATGTAGGACTTCAATGCTGCAAGCTTGTAGAGATGCAGGGTGAAAGATTTGTAGGGAATGATGTTAGTGGCCGCAGAAGGTTTACGATAGACGGAACGAGTAATGGAGAGATCCAGGAAATCAATTTTGTGGTTTCCTTCCTTAGATATAGTGAGATTAATGGAAGGAATTTTTTCCGTAATGGAGTTGATCAGTGTCTGTAGTTCAGATTCGGAATGTGGCCAGCTAATGAAAATGCCGTCTACATATCTTAAGCATAGGGAAGGTTGAAAAGGGTGTTGAGGAATGATGGAAACTTCAATATGTTGCATGTAGATTTCTGCAAGCAGAGGGGGAAAAGGTGAGCCCATGGGGAGACCAGATTGTTGCCTATACACAATTTTGTTGAAAACAAAACAACTGTGTTGATGAATAGTGTGGAAACAATCATAAAGATCTTTGATAAGAGTAAGTGGGGGGGGGGTTCAAAATGAAGAATCAATTTCTTCATGAGGAGCATGTAGGAATCAAAATATGGTACAGAGGGAAACAAAGATTATAGAATCTTTGTTTCCCTCTGTACCATATTTTGATTCCTACATGCTCCTCATGAAGAAATTGATTCTTCAAACAAAGATTCTATAATCTTTGTTTCCCTCTGTACCATATTTTGATTCCTACATGCTCCTCATGAAGAAATTGATTCTTCATTTTGACCCCCCCCCACTTACTCTTATCAAAGATCTTTATGATTGTTTCCACACTATTCAATTTTGTTGAAAACAAAACTGTGTATAGGCAACAATCTGGTCTCCCCATGGGCTCACCTCTTTCCCCTCTGCTTGCAGAAATCTACATGCAACATATTGAAGTTTCCATCATTTCTCTTCTCAACACCCTTTTCAACCTTCCCTATGGTTAAGATATGTAGACGACATTTTCATTAGCTGGCCACATTCCGAATCTGAACTACAGACACTGATCAACTCCATTACGGAAAAATTTCCTTCCATTAATCTTACTATATCTAAGGAAGTAAACCACAAAATTGATTTCCTGGATGTATCTATCTGCAGAAACACTGATCTCTCCATTACTCGTTCCGTCTATCGTAAACCTTCTGCGGCCACTAACATCATTCCCTACAAATCTTTCACCCTGCATCTCTACAAGCTTGCAGCATTGAAGTCCTACATCCACTGGGCACATATCATTTGCAATAACCAACTCTCTCTTCAAGAAGAACTCTCCAAAATTTCTACAATAGCCCTCTCTCATGGTTTCCTGCACTTACAGTCAACTCCCTCATAAAGAAATATGAAAACCATTCGAAAATTGAATGCCTCCTTCCTCAAAAGAAAGAAGACCTGAAATTCTGTGGTTCTGTTCCTTACCATCCTTTCTATGTTTATAAGTTACAGATTCTTTTCAGAAGTTTTGGTTACCATCTTGCCATTAAATCTACCCCAAACATCTTGAAACTTCTACAAAGGGATAGGGACAAAGTTGAAAGCCTGAACCTCCCAGGAGTTTACTGCATTCCCATCTCTTCTTCTACTGGGGATAACTTATACATTGGAAGCACATACAGGAGCATTAACCATAGAAATTTAGAACATAAAAAAGATGTTTCGAAAGCCAATCCTAATACTGCCTTGTCTATTTTGACAATGGAAGACACATCTGCAGTTCCCCACTGGAACGAAGCAAAACAAATTGCTTCTTTTGACAATCGTTTTGCCCTCCGTTACCATGAAAACCTGGAAATTATTTTCAACTCAATGACTTGCAATTCCGAATCTCCTCTCTACATTCAGATGATCTGGAGATCAAATTTAAGTTTTGGCAACAAAAATAGGAAAAATTCAAATGTAGAATCTGGCAACAATCTTAGTCCTCCATTGGCGTGATGAAGACCTAAGATAAGGTCGAAAGCTTCCAACTTACGAACTTTTTGTAAAAGTTTTCATTTAACGTAACTAGCGTGATCAAGTTACCTTTATTTGTTAATATTGTTACGTGTTTTGCCCATCATCGTCAAGAGTAAATTCATGTTGAAGGGGAGAAAGGTACGAGCAACGCCTCTCATGCACTTGACTACTAAAGGCCACGTCTCCCCAACGGATTACGTCAACAGCAGAAAGTCTTTTTTTACTGTGCGAGTATGTACTTCTGTTTTGTTCAGCAGTTGTGTGTGAGAAATCATTCAAGTAAAGCCGTATTCATCCGCATCTGAAATGGATAAGTGGTTGAAAAGTGGTAGTTTGAAACAGGAATGCAGAATAGCAAATTTGGCAGTTCATGATGCAGCCAGCTTGTCGAGTGACACAACTTCTAGTGATGTGCTTTAATCCGACAACGGTCAGCCATATGTAAAGAAAAGAAAGTAGATTGATAATTATATTATGTTTGAATTTACTTATACGGGTGAAAAGAACTGTCTACGACTGCAGTGTGTTGTTTGTGGTGACATTCTTGCTAACAGTAGTATGAAACATTCTCTACTTAGGTGCCATTTAGAAACTAAAAACCCCACCCACGTAAACAAGCCCGTTGAATTTTTTACATGAAAAGCTAACAAATGGAAAAATGATTTAACTTCTTTTGTATCTGTTTCAAACAGTGACAATGAGAATGTTCCGGAAGCGTCTTATCGTGCTAACTATAGAATTGCTAAAACTGCAAAACCTCATTCAATCGCAGAAGATCTAGTGCGCCTATGCACAAATGATGTAATGAAGTGTATGTTTCGATAATTTTTCAGCAAAAAGGTCAATATACACTGAACAGCAACTGAATTACACATACCTGTCTAGTAACGTGTAGCACCACCTTTCGCCCTGATGACGGTGGCGATTCATCTCGGCATGGACTCGACAACACACCAAAAGCGTTGGGAAGCCATACGGATCCACGACCCCTGAACAAGCTCCCACAGTTCACGAAGATTTGATGGAGGGGGATCAGAGCCTCGAACATCTCTCTAGATGGCATCCCAAATGTGCTCGATGGGATTGAGGTCATGTGACCTAGCTGGCCAAGGAAGTGAGGTCACGTCGGTGGAGTGTTCATCCAACCATTCGGATACAATTCGAGAGCGATGGCATGGTGCATTGTCTTGTTGCAGGATGAGGTCTCCAGTGGGATGTTTAAGACGCACAAATGGGAGCAAATGGTCGTCCAAGATATTCCGGTAGCGTTGACCTGTGAGGGACGATGTCACACGTACCAGGGGTCCCATTTCAGTCCACGTAAACAGTCCCCAGACGAGAATGCCACCCCCACCAGCTTGAAGAGTATCCTGCTCGCAAAAAAGATCCATCGCTTCATGTGGTTTGCGCCGTACTCGTATCCTGCCATCTGCATGTACCAACGTGAACCTCGACTCATCAGTCCAGGCAACATTTTTCCACATGTCTAGGGTCCAGTGGCGATATTCCCGCACCCATGCTAATCTTTGCACCCTGTGATGTGCAGTCAGATCAGCAGGGGTACCCTCGTGGGACAATAGTTTCTGTACCCCATAGCAAGGAGATGGTTCTGGATGGTGTGGCTGCTTACACGTTTTTGTGCACCAGCGTTAAATTGCCGAGTGATTTCTTGCACTGTGGCCCGTCTATCCGCTGTTACAATGCGAGCTAGCCGACGATGACCCCACTCATCCACATGCTGTTGTTCACGGCAGTTGGCCCCTGCAGGGATGGTTTTACCGGATTCGTTATACTCACGGTGCACCCGTGACACAGTGGCTCGTGAAAATCCCAGGGCCGAAAATCCTCCAAATACGTGGCGACAGTAAATAAATAAATACATAGCTCTTTCCACGTTCCAGAAACACACAGCAACCAAAAAATTGTTTTTCAGCCACCGCTGTGGAATTGAACCACAGAACTCTCGATAACTAGCCGAGCGCATTACATTTACACAACGGTGGCCAACAATCCACGGTGCTATGTGTATTTTTAAGTCAGCTTCTGACATCATAAATCGATAAGATGGGCTCAGCTACTGAGACGTCTACATCTGGTGGGCATTAACGGCACTGGCTATATATATATTATAGCAGTTAAATCCAAAGGGCGATATCCAAGGTGAAAATCCTCCAAATATGTGGCGACAGTAAATAAATAAATACATCACTCTTTCTACGTTCCAGAAACACACAGCAACCGAAAAATTGTTTTTCAGCCGTCGCTGTAGAATTGAACCACAGAACTCTCGATAACTAGCCAAGCGCTGCACGACTTCCGAGATGGAGTGACCCATTCATCGGGCCCCGACAATTTGCCCACGATCAAATGCGCTTAGATCCTTCGTCTTACCCATACTGCGTCTGACTCTTACTGATTCCCGTCGCATCACTCCTTATATTGTCGGATCACTGCATACGTCATGCCGTTTCAGTTTACAGGGCCGCCCACAGCGCCACATTTGCAGAACGCCAGCTGTCTCTAATTCAATTGCTCTTCAGTGTAGTACTGTTGTCCGACAACACTGTCTTCCGTCAAATTAACGACATGGGAAACTGTCGAAAATGTACTTTTGGAAAGAGTTCATAGCAGTCCTTTTTTTTGCGATTCAACTTGACGAATTCACTGATGTTGCCAATTTAGCCAGGTCCCTTTTTTGTCAGATATATTAATGGGAAATTCATAGAAGAAGAGGTCTTGTTCTCCCGACTTTTAAAAGAGAGAACTACCAGAGAAGATATTGGGTTCATGCATAAGTTCATGCCGTTTTATTTCAAGAGTGTTTCTTAGGTCAGTAGTGATGGTACAGATGGCCAATTGTATATCAAAATTTAACCAGTAATATCATGTATCTAAATCATATTGCATTGTGAGATGGTGGCTAATGGTTTTTTGGTTTTCAGGTCCAGAAGTATGGAGTGTCAAGTAGAGAGGAATGAACATTTCCAACATTTGCCCCTCTACGAGTTTAACAAGGGATCCACAGCCACCGAGGCTACTCGACAAATTTGTGCCGCATATGAAGAGGATGCTATTGCTCCGATGACAGCCCACAAATGGTTTGAGTGGTTCTGAGGTGGCAATTCTGGCCTCAATGACTCTCCACGCTCAGGTCATCCATCTCACTTTGATGAGGATCGTTTGAACCATCTCATCCACTTGGATCCACGTCAAACAACACACAAATTGGCCACTGAGATGGACTGTGATCAAGCCACAGTGGTGCGACACCTGAAATGTATGGGAAAGTCCAGAAATTGGGGTCTTGGGTGCCTCACACTCTAACAGAGGATAACAGGAATCAGCGTGTTGCTACATGTGGTTCCTTACTCACCCATTATCACGAATGTTCTCAGCAACACAAACCCTTTTATGTCACATATTGTTACTGGAGATGAAAAGTGGTGCCTGTACGTGAAATTCAGGCATCATCAGAGAGAATGGTTAAGCCCAAACAAGACGCCCACACCACGTCCAAAACATGGCTTTCATCTTGCGAAGATTATGTTGTGTGTCTAGTGGGACATGGAAGGCATTATTCACTGGGAAATGCCGCCGAGGAATCGGACCATCAACGCTGCACTTTATTGTGAGCAACTCCGCCATGTGGAGGGAGCAATTCAACAGAAACTGCCACATTGGCACCATGGTGTCCTTCTTCAACATGATGCACGCCCTCACAGTGTAAAACATGACCAATATGGGTATTCAGGACATGACATGGGATATCCTTCCCCATCCGGCCTATTCCTCAGATGTTGCCCCTTCATACTATCACCTGTTCCGATCTCTGTCAAATGCACTCCGTGGCAGAACATTCAACAATGGTGTTGATTTCCAGAATTTCCTTGCAGCAAAACCAGCACGTTTTTTTTCAAAAATGGCATTGCAGACTTATCCAGAAGTTGGGACACCATTGTAAACAATGGGGGGGGGGGGTAAATAATTGATTGATTCTGTTTTGGGGGCAACTGAGGTCTCTCTCTCTCTCTCTCACACACACACACACACTTTGGAAGATGCCTAACGACCCCATAACCTAAGAAACTACTGGTGGTTTTATACTTGTAAGTTGGGACTGACATAAACCCTAAAAATTTTAGCAACAGTAAATATATATGTAGTAAATATAAATAATTCATTAGATTTATCAGATCCTACAACAATCAGTGATTCAATGCAAATGTGGCCAACAGTTCTGAAAGAGGCTTAATCTAGCATTAAACACTATTTTACCCTGAAAACAGTTTTCAATGCATTCATAACACTAAGAACAGAGAGAATAAAGTTAAAAGTGCATCATCGATAACAAGAACTTATCACACTGGTATCATCTCAGTGCTGCTGCTCCAAGGGCCCAGACAATTAAAGTTTGAACACATGATTTCAACTAGCAGGTGGTCCACATTAATGTAATAACTCCTGCTAGTTGAATTGAGAAGATCATGTATTTAAACTTTAATTGGGCATTCTATGTGTCTTGGTGTTACTAAAAAAATCAACTATTGCTCTGGCATAATCTGTTTTTCATGCCGAACTAAAGTCATAAGGGTTTTAGTTTTTGTCTGTAATTTCATAGTTGCAGGGTCCTTTTACATGAAAAAAGCCAAGTGTAGTACTTCCATAGAAATATATGGATATCTCACAAAGGCTAAGAATAGTGATAAAAAGAATCACTATGTCTGCTTAGCAAATGTTATGACATGCACTTGAGCTCGATCAATCCACTCATTAATAATTTTATCCAAATGCATATCAATGGATCGAAAGAACTGCACAGAGGTTTAATCTCTTCTGTGTCATAGTACTTCGTAAGAAGGTTTTTATTCTTCTTAGTAAACTAAAAGATCTTTCTGCTTTGCATGATGTACATGGCAAAGTAGCATACAGTTTTAGAAGATTTCCAACATTAGGCAAGAAAATTTTCAGCGTTGGATCTCTACCAAAAATCTGTAAGAGTTCTTTGCAGCTTGATATATTTAGTTGTTTTTTTCACTCTGTAGGCTCACAAGTGTTCAAATTCATCAGTGAGCCTTTGTTCGTTAAAATATCCATAATAAAAATTAAAAACATTTGTAACAGAGGTTTGCCCGCTTTCCTTCACATCAGGAGACATGCCATTAACACCTTGGAGGAGGATGTTTTCAGTGCATGCTGCAATTTCAAGATCTTCAGCTGGATACTTAGTAAGGATAGCACTACTTACAGTAGATAGAGCTGAAGTGAATGCTGGAAATATTGAAGAATTAATTTGCACTGTGATACTTCACTGTGACCAATATTACCTTGGGAAAGTCTCTTAGTACGATGACCAAAGCCACATGGCAGAGAGCCTTCAGCTTCTTGCAGGCCACATTTTGTTGCAAATGCTTAAACAGAAGTAAAAACTGCTGTAAAAAATTTCATCAGAAGATGCATCAGCTGAAAGAACTTGAGTAAGCCTTTCCAACAAATGCTCTACACTGTCCAATAGTAATGTTCGGCTTCTGAACTTCATGATAAACTGGGTTGACAGAGATAAAAATTCTTTAGAACAGTCTCAGCATGAAGTATACCGAAAATCTTTCTAGACTGCCTAAGTACGAACAAGCATTCACTTTTGTCACTGAATCTTGCAGATTATCGTTGTGCATCTTTTCCAACCAATTTAAAATTATTTCATAGTTATCTAAAAATACTTCTAGAGCATCAAGTTGGAGAACCCATCTGGTAGGACACAAGGGACGTAATTTTTTAAAAATGCCTTCACTACAACTAGTAATACCTTTCACCACTTCTAACTGCAGATCCTTAAAGGTTGCAAGACGATTTGGCGAATCTTTGATGAACTTGATAACGCTAGACATTAAAGCTAATGCATGTTTGCCTTCCAACAATTTTTTAAACACTTCCTGAATTACCAAATTTAGTTGATGTTCTTCAACACAATATACATAAATAACTTTTGGGACATTCCACGTCAGATCAATAAAAAAAAATAAGTTTTTGACCACACCATTTCTGATTTTGATGAAATTTGGTATGAAGCACACATATGACAAGGTAAGTAATTCTGCCAATTTTCAGATTTTTATTTTGAAAATTGTCCAAGATACACACATAATAAAAATCGAAATTTTCGTAAAAAATGACAAACTCGCACACTTATAAATGGCTGTTAACTGTTTTCCTAATTGTAGTACAGTGACAATTGAAACACAGCTGCAAAGCTAAAGCATTGAGCTTTCTATAGATACCATACATGACCTTCTTACAACAGATTAAAGTTTCAAGGTCGTCACCTTTGACCTTGAATATCTCAAAACATACCATTTTAAAAAATTACGAAAAAAATATATTTTATTGCTACAACATTCTTCTACCCATGTGCCAGATATTAGGCTGGCACTGGCAAGGCAGTGTAGGATTAATAGGAGTATATGTCCTCCAGGTTAGGTTCAGACAAATGCACAATAACTGTTTTCCAGATGCATGTATGTATTAATTTCACAATGTGTTACAAGTTATATTAGTGGTGTACACATACAAGTAAACCGCTTGGTTAATAAAGTTGCAAACCAAAAGAATGTGATGCCATCTTGCTAGTGACCATCTCTATTTTGCTTCTCTCCATAAAATATGTCCGACCTGTTGCTGTTCGTAGGTCAACCTTCGTAATGACCGCTGTTTTATCCACTTCTAATATATCTGGCTTCTGTGGGTACGTGAAAGACACTGAAGGTCCATGTGGGTGCAGAAAACTTATCTTAACTTGTTCTGTATGAATGTTCACATCCAAAACACAACCAACCCACCACTGGTTATCATACTCAACAATAACATAGACACAAATATCCTCCAGATCCAGTTCTATTGGATTTAGCAATACTGACTCAACCTTGTATTCAGTTGAGTTTGAATACATCTTGGTTTTAATAGCTGTGCGGCTTACTGGTATTACACAGTGAAGTTTTTGAGTACCAGGAATTGGTCGAGCACTAGCATGACGTATCTCGAGGAACTACTTGTGGTTCTTCTCATAGTCCTTGTCTGTGCTGTATTTAAAATGGCACAAAGGAATGTTTCTGGAAGCCCAATCATACAGTTGTCGCGGTGTCATAATTTGGTCATTGTATGAACACTGAAGGCTGGCACATGCAGCTAATCTCTTAATGGTGCCTGCCACGCCATCACATGGCCCCTTTCCATGTGAGGTGGCAAAGAAATGCCACTCAGCTGTGATACCAAAATCTACATCATGATGGCACAGATTGACAAAATTCTTTCTGTTCTTATACTGTGAGGCTGCACAGTCTGAGAAGTAATAGATGTGTTCTACTTTCTTGTCAAAATGTGATGATATAAACTGCAACAATTGGCTCTGGAAAAGGTGAACACTGATAGTGTCATGCTTAAGACATTCTGAGATGACAACAAAAGAAACATGATCCAACTGAAGTGTGTGTGAACTTTTGTAGTACATGACGAAAGGGTGAATAGTAGCTTGGGAATTGTTCCAGTGGTATCCTTGGACTGCATCCTGCAGTATGAAGGAATAATTCTCAGCAAAATCGCACAACACAACACACTGATTATCATCAAGGTTTTCTTTCAGATTTGACAGAAAGTATGACTGCTGAATAGCTATAAAAGAATGTGGCAATAGCAATTTCACTTTTGATTCAAAGGTCTCAAGGAATTCTTCTACAGTGTTACAGACTGTCATAAGTGTTGTGCGATCAGTTGTAGTCCACAATTTATATACAATTCCATCAATCCCATTCATGGTGAATAAGCTACTTATTTGCTGTAGTAAGTGTGCTATACCAGGACAAGAATCACACTTGAAGAAGAAGCATTCTGGAAGAGGAGGGGTTACAAGTTATTCTTGCAAGGCAATCTTTGTATGTCCTAACTGGTAATTCATCATTACGAGTTAAGTCTTGCAATTTGCACCCTGCTAGCATAAGTTTTACATTTTCATGAGCACAACACACACAGACACAGTGTGTTCCACTTGCACCAGCCAGCACACAATTCTTTGGGCGTAAACCACAGAACTTTGAAAACCCTACTTTGACATTAGGATTCTTGTCTTTAAATCCTTGAAATATCTCTTTCAAATTTCCTAGAATAAGACGTTTCTGTTTTGTACTTTTGATCCTGATTCCATCATTGTAACAAAATCTTTTTTTCCTGGTAAACAACGGCTCACTTCATCACTATTATAGTTTGCAATAACGTTTTCAACTGTGCTGTCAATGAGAGTTTTTCCCAGGCCTAGGATTTGGAGTTGCTAAAATACCCTGCTCTTCCACAAGATTTTTAGACTTTCGTGCCATGTAATATGTTACACCAAATTCTTCCTGAATTTTACGAATACTCCAGGTTCTAGGTAATATTGTTAGTATTTGGACTTTAACACTGCTAGAGTCTGTTTCTTGAAATTTTTCTTTCAACTGTGAAATCATGACCGATTCATCAGACACTGTCACAGGATTATCACATTCTGGAACACCTATGTAGTCTTTTATCACTTCACCAATTTTCTGATATTCCTTCTTACTGTACTGCCCAACACCTAATCTTTTTTTTCCACAGGAGATTCGCCTAGAGAAAGTAACGTATCATTCAGACTATCCAAAGTTGTGTCTCTGTCAGTCCATATCTCACTCTTCACCACTCCTTCTGAATTATCTTCACTTAACCGAGGTTGTTCTGCCAATGTTACAGATAAATTGATAACCACACACTCACAAGCTCAGAATTGAAATAACAGCAAATGTAAAATGGTGTACCAGTAAGATTTCTCATTGGCTGTAATAAGAAGCCTTGCCATTGGCTTTAATAAGAAACCCTGTCATTGTCTCTAATAAGAAGCTTTGTCATTGGCTAAGAAGAAGCCCTGCCATTGGCTAAAATGGGTGGAGTTTCAATCTCTGATCTCAAAGATTTGTTGACATTATTTACTGCTGAAAATTGTGTCTATCAAGTAAAATTGCCGTCACATAGCATATTTCTGATAAATCTGTTGATCTGTTATAATATATACACATTTCATGTATAATAAACACAAATCCTCAACGTAAGAAATATTTATTGCATGGTATGTCTCTGTGCCTTACATACAGAAGGGTGCAGCATGACACTCCTATTAATCCTACACTGCCTTGCCATAGTGGTGCCAGCCTAATATCTGGCACATGGGTAGAAGAATGTTGTAGCAATAAAATATATTTTTTTCGTAATTTTTTAGGATGTTTTGATATTCAAGGTCAAAGGTCACAGTGGATGACCTTGAAACTTTATTCTGTTGTAAGAAGGTCATGTATGGTATCTATAGAAAGCTCAATCCTTTAGCTTTGCAACTGTGTTTGAATTGTCACTCTACTACAATTAGGAAAAAATTTACAGCCATTTATAAATGTGCGAGTTTGTCATTTTTTACGAAAATTTCGATTTTTATTATGTGTGTATCTTGGACAATTTTCAAAATAAAAATCTGAAAATTGGCAGAATTACTTACCTTGTCATATGTGTGCTTCATACCAAATTTCATCAAAATCAGAAATGGTGAGGTCAAGAAGGTGATTGATCTGACATGGAATTGCTCTTTTGGGCAAATACTGCGCACACGTGTTCGCGAACCAGTTATGTGGCCATGCACACAATAACACGTTTGAAAACCAGATGTGTCCATGCACATAACACATGTTTGCAAACCAGATATGTGTCCATGCACACAACAACACGTGTTTGCGAACAGATATGTGTCCATGCACACAATAACACGTGTTTGCGAACCAGATGTGTGTCCATGCACACAATAACACGTGTTTGCGAACCAGATGTGTGTCCATGCACACAACAACACGTGTTTGCGAACAGATATGTGTCCATGCACACAATAACACGTGTTTGCGAACCAGATGTGTGTCCATGCACACAATAACACGTGTTTGCGAACCAGATGTGTGTCCATGCACACAATAACACGTGTTTGCGAACCAGATGTGTGTCCATGCACACAACAACACGTGTTTGCGAACAGATATGTGTCCATGCACACAATAACACGTGTTTGCGAACCAGATGTGTGTCCATGCACACAACAACACGTGTTTGCGAACAGATATGTGTCCATGCATACAATAACACGTGTTTGTGAACCAGATGTGTCCATGCACACAATAACACGTGTTTGCGAACCAGATGTGTCCGTGCACACAACAACACGTGTTTGCGAACCAGATATGTGTCCATGCACACAATAACACGTGTTTGCGAACCAGATGTGTGTCCATGCACACAATAAGACAGGTTTGCGAACCAGATATGTGTCCATGCACACAACAACACGTGTTTGCGAACCAGATATGTGTCCATGCACACAACAACACGTGTTTGCGAACCAGATGTGTTCATGCACACAACAACACGTGTTTGCGAACCAGATATGTGTCCATGCACACAATAACACGTGTTTGCGAACCAGATGTGTGTCCATGCACACAATAACACGTGTTTGCGAACCAGATATGTGTCCATGCACACAATAACACGTGTTTGCGAACCAGATATGTGTCCATACACACAATAAAAGCCCCATCGTAGCACTGACCACTGCAGCTTTCTAATTCCAGCCCAAGTGATGTGAGAGCACCTTGCAGAATTTGAAACGTTTCAGCATCTGTTTTACTTGTTTCTTAAAATTCAATGAATACCTCATTCACCTCCCAAGATGTTCAAACGTATCGAACACATATAGATACCTACTCTGGGTTTGTACTGTCAGTTGTTTCATCTAATACAATGCTAAACCATTTTGCTGTTTTTATTTCTTCAATTATTTCACATAGCAGTTCATGAGAGCAAATTTCAAGCATTTCATTTTGAATAGTAGGGTTGATCCACTTGTACTAAATGTCTCTTTTTAGCCACTGTTCAACCACGGGTATTGTTTCGGAAGCAGAAGAAGCAACTGGTTCATATTCGATTTGTCACCATCATGACCTCTTAAAGCCAGCCCCTGACGAGCCAAATACATAAAGGCTTTGAAATATGGTATCCAAAGCTTTTTGATGAGTTTTACTTTTGTCTTTTCAGAGACAAGATGTGTGACACCTGAGATTTGGGGGTCAGGTGTAGCATGACATTTGCTGTTATTGTGTTTTTGAACACTGTACCTCCCTTTGCACCAGTTACTGTAGCCTTTTAACCATGAATTTGAAGGACCCTCCAGAAATGCTTTAAATGTCATGCTAATACAATTGTTATCCACTGTCCACTTACATGTTGAACAAATAGCGATATCACGAGTGCCATCATATTCCAACCATGGAAATTCCACCTTACAGTGTGGCTGAAAAGACCGTCCATCTACTCTTTTTGCTGGGACAGCAGAAATCATTGAGGATGAAGGGGTGGAAGATTCCTCTGCTACTTGTTCCATTGTACTGCAACTTGCTCCATCATCCACTTTGCCCATTTCGGAAGGCAGCGTACTTTGGCTTCCCAGCTGTTTTTCAAAAAACATAGTAAGAGGAGCCTGTTTACAATCCCTTTTTTTTTTCTAGGGCTGGGAATTATCTGCCATATTTAAGAATTATATCCTGTCATGCTCACATCACCTCAGGAGGAAAAATAATATAAAAGCTCCTTAAAACGTACTAAATCGCCTGAAAATGTACGGTTTCTCTTTAAGATTCCTTACTTCACAACAAGAAAAAAGTGCCCGCTCGTGCCCAATGAACAGAATTGTGGTCCTTCTGCGTTGGCATCAACTACACGGCGGAGAAGAAATAACGGAGTCATCACTGAGAATGATTTGCGGAAGGGGACGATGTGGGGGTGGGGCGAGGGGTGGAAATTCGGGAGGCGGCTGTAGTTGCTGCTTTGCCCAGAAACTGCCACACATTACTTTATTTATGATGTGTTCTTCTTCTACCTTAAAAAAAAAAAAACCCTTATTTCTAAAAAAAAAAAAAAAGATTACTACAATTTGATAATGTTTAAGAATAAGAATACAGAATAGAAATGCAAAGAATTTCGGGAACAAGTTTCGATTTCCGAAGCATAATTTTCATGTGATATTGAAGCATTAATAAATCTTATTACCAGTGAAAAACTGGAAAACCTGGGGTGTGGCACCCCTATTTCTGAAGAACAGGGGTGTCTGCCCCCCCCTACTTTACGTCTATGTTTCTGTAGTGTGGTGAAAAAAACGGCATGAACTTATGCATCAACCCAATATATTTAAGTTAACTGACCAATACTTTCATAGAAATTGCAATAGACTTGACTCACTGTATAGGCATTTGTTCAGACAGTGTAAAATTTATGACAGGGACTTATACTGGGTTTGTTGCCAGAGTGAAATCACTAGCGCCTGGAATTTCTTAGACACATTGCTGCGTTTATAGACAAGTTCTTGTTTCCAAATGCATACCCAAAGGATTAAAAACTGTGCTAGACCAATGTGGTTAAAATAGCAAATTTTGTTAAGGCCCGCCATACAAATTCCCGCATTTTTGCAGTACTTTACGAAATGGGAAGCATTTATAACTGTTTATTGTCTCACACTGAAGTTAGGTGGTTATCTCGAGGAAAAACTCTTACAAGATTGTTTGAACTTAAATAGGAAGTTTTTCGTTTTTCTTGCCAACCATCCCTTTCACAGAGCAAAGTGCATGCAAGATCAAATGTAGCTCCAGGCTTTGGCCTATTTGACAAACATTTTCTCCAAAATTAACAGTTTAAACCTATCTCTTCAGGGGTCAAATATTAACATTTATATTGTGCAAGACTGTATCGAATTGTTCATCAAAAAATAAACTTTTGGGCAACGTTAAGAATCAGCAATCAAACTGAGTGCTTTGATACCCTTCAAGACTTCCTGGTAAAAAATCAGCTTTCTTTGGATGAAAACGTTAAGAACATGGTTATAGAACACTTGAGGGGTCTTGGAAAAGCCTTTAGAGAATATTTCCCTGCAATGTCCAATAATAACAATTGGATTCGCAATTCCTAGGAAGACATAGTAGTTTTGGAATCTTCCAGATTAAACATGAATGAAAAAGAGCAGCTCCTTGAAATTTCCACTGTTTTTGAACTACGGAAAAGTTTTAAATCTTCTGGTTAAGTTTAAAGAAGGAGTTCCCAGTGTTTAGCGAATAAAGCCATTACAGCTTTGTTACCATTTTCTTCCACCTATTTGTGCGAGAAATCTTTTTCTTCATGTCTATTTAAAAAATAAACACAGAAACAGACTCAGTGCTGAAAGTGACTTGAGACTTTCTTTACCTTCTGTGGTTCCTGACTTAGCTCTGTGCCATTCCAAAGCAAGTGCATCCTTTTCACTGAAGTCACATGAAGAGGTGAGTAACTTTTAAAAACTTTCTGAAAGCAATTTTGAAACTTAAACCGGCATGGAACTTTGTGATTGCAGAAAGTATCTCAGTAATGTCAAAGCAGCAACTTTTAGTACCACTTAAAAAAGCATATGAAATCTGATAATATTGTGACAATAAAAATAAGAAAATTTGAAAGGTATTAAACATTTTGATTGCAGTTAATAACTAAATTTCCTAAAAACGAGGTATAAAATTATGTGTGTGGCTATGGATTTTTTATAAGGGGTTAACAGAACTCAGATCTTTGTGAAAGGGGGTCGTGAGTCGAGAAAGTTTAGGAACCACTGCTCTAGAGGAAGCAGTTAAAAGTTTAACTGATCAACTAAGTGCATAAAATAATAATAATAATAATAAAGTTTTATCTCATTTAAAAAAATAAAAAGTTTTATTTTGTTTTCAAATTTTATATTATTTATTATCCCTCATACTTTCTGACCATTATTTTTAAATATTCAAAATCATTTATGAAACGATGTTTAAACTCTGAGAAAATAAAACTTTATTTTTTTCTTACACATTTCTTATCAGGGAAAAGCTAGTTTAACACTAGACTAAATACTAATATATATGTATATACTTATCAGGGAAAAGCTAGTTTAACACTAGACTAAATACTAATTTCTAGTGTTATGAAAATCACAAATTTGCTCATTTTTGAAATTTTGCTTTGTTGCAGTGCAGACTGATAAATCTTATGGAAAAATTAATATTTTACCTTGCAGATAGTTTTTAGGTTTTCCTTTCAGCATTGCAAACTCCTGGAAAAAAATCGGTTTTTAGGATTGTAAATCTAATATACATTATATGTATATGCACATAAAGAGAATCAGAACTTACCCATTCTAATTGCTTTATCAGAAAAGCTACTCCCAAATCCATCTTCCATGGATGCATATTCAGGATCATATGCTGGCATTGTTATTCACTACTCTGTCTCACGGCAATGCAGTGGTGGTCTGATAGACGAGGCTGCAAAGTATGTTCTGATTTTTATTTTACATTGGATACATAGTTTTTATGAACAACATAATAGAAAAGCATTTCCCTTCATTCTCACATTCAAATGAAACTTCATTTTAAAAAATCATGTTATATTGTTGATAAACTCACAAGTACAGTGCAATCTCAATTATGTTTTTCAGTTTTATATGGATTCTGCGTTAGTCCCAATATTTTACCATACCTTCTATATACTGCTTTTTTAATTCGGTAATATGCAATTTATTTATATGCTTTTAGCGATTATACATTAAATTTTAAATTTCAGATTATCAAAAATACAGGAGGATTTTTTTATATGCAAGATGGTAAATTATGACTTTGGGAGAATTGAGACAGTGTTGCTGCGTGCTTCCTTTGTGCTGTCAAAGGAAGTACACAGCAACACTGTCTCAATAAGTACCAAAGAATGGTGCTTAATTTTCAGTTTGGATGAAAAATTGGTTATGCATTTCACAACTCACACACACATATGCACTATTTAAAAATAGATAAATCTCTGGGACATAGCTTTGTGGCTCCTCCGCTGCATGGCTCAGTAGAATAAAATCATCAATATTCATCATTAGCAGTATACATCGTCAATATTCATCATATGGAAGCACCCAGGATTCACAGAAAAGAAAACTTGTTAATTCATGTGTTGAATACTGAACCACTGATCTCAGATTTTTTGTTGTGAGAATTCCACTTAGTCTAGAATCAGGACTTTTATAGATTGTTAGAACTGTCAAAAGAGAAGTTTGATTTTCATTTATGACTTTAGCAGTATGATAAAATATATAATAATCTCAAACTTTTTTTTATTGCTAATTCGACTTTAAATAATCATTGAAGAACAGCTTATACTCCTTCCAAGCATCAATTTTACAATATTTTTTTAGTAGGCTATACAGCATTTTGAAATTCTTTTTATACATTTGTTTTTTAAGGCCATCTTCTAGAAAAATGTATAACTGAGGTTCCACTGCATATTGTTTTTACTCCCATCTGTCACTCAAACTTGAAACTAGTGACACACAAAAATATAGACATACTAACAAATATAAACACTAAAATTTTTATCACAGATGTTATGCATGTTTACCTTTTCTTACTCTTCATGGATGGGGAAACTTTAGTAATCGTTTGCAAGTTGGACGCACTTGTTCTATGCACTTTTTCTTTGCATGAGAACACTTTTTTTTTTTTTTTTTTATGATGATAGCCAATGTTTCTTTTCCATTTCAGATGGCAGAAGCATCTTTTTACTGTTTTTTTTTTTATTCATACAGGTTCATTCACCCTTTCTCACCCATTGGCGAGTGTACCACACACTCAGCAGGAAAACAGACTTCTACTTTTGTTTACATCCATATGACTAGTGAAATAAAAATCCTAGTGGAGGGAGAAACTACTGTGATATAACTGGCAAAAGGTCACAAAACTGTCATACAATTTGCTTTTTGACTGGTTTGGACTCATTCAATTGCATATTACTGAACTAGTGGCCATGCTCGGCTTAGGAAGTCATGACAATGTGTTTTGTAGAAAAGGGAGCCAGCTCCTGTTTTTTTTTTTTTTTTTTTTTTTGGTCTATAAACTCTGTTATAGTTTTGTACCCTTTTGTAAATTTACATCACCCCCTTCCCCCTAACTACGGACAACTGCTATGGATGATAACTATCACCTATGATAACCAGTGATTTTTATGAAAACAAACTGGATACTGGCTTTCCTGCTGAGCATATCATGACTCATTCATACATATACACTGCTGGACAATTGCTAAGGACGGATCATAAACGGCTATATAGCGCATAAAAAGTAAGTGTGGTTGGATGTCAAGTGAAATAAAATAATGTCAGAATGCCAGGACATTACAAGAAAGACAATTTATTGTGCTCTGAAATCCAGAAGGCTTTGGAACGTGTTCAAGGGACAAACAGGCCATTTTGTGCAGAATACATAAACGTGAAAAAAATGCAATTACCGTCCGCAGGCGTTCCGGCGTAAGATGTCAATACGGGATATGGCCACCATGGAGGGCGATGCAAGATTCCACACGTCGTGTCATGCTTTGCACAACATTATCAAGCAGCTGTTGGGGTAATTTATACCATTCCTCTGTCAGTGCACGGATGAGGGTGTCCTTGTTTATTGGAGGGCATTGGCGACCAGCAAGACTCCTTCCCAAAGCATCCCACACATTTTCAATGGGATTCAGATCTGGAGAACGTGCTGGCCATACGAGGCGTTTAATATCCTCGCTCTCAAGACACTCCTGGACAGCGACTGTTCGATGACATGTTGCGTTGTCGTCCATGAAAATGAATCTATCACCGACAGCACCACGGAACATGCGAACATGAGGTAGCAGAACATCATTAATGTATCGTTGGCCAGTCATAGTCCCAGTTGGAAGCACATAGGGGGACGTACGGCCATTTGTCATGATGCCAGCCCATACCATGACACCACATGTCGGATATCGGTCCCTTTACTGTATATTTGCTGGACAATATGCAGTACCACTATCACGCCAGATCAGTTGTCGTCGACAATCAGACAATAGACTGTATCTACTGTCATCTGAGAAGAGAACAGCAGACCAGTCGTTATCAGTCCAATTGCGATGTTGATGGCACCATTGCAAACGGGCGGAACGGTGACGTCTGGACAATGGGATGCACACAACAGGACGGCGGGCGTATAGTCCTCCTTCATGAAAACGTCTGGCGACAGTTTTTCGGGAGATCCGCTTGCCAGTAGCATCCATAAACTGATTTGCTACCTCACTAGCTGTGCTGCGCCGGTGTCTTTTTGTTGATAACACTATGTACCGATCTTCTGCAGGTGTCGTACTGCGAACACGACCTCCCTCGTGACGTTTGCTACACTCTCCATTTGTTTGAAATGATTTCCAAAGCCTTGAAACAAAACTGTGGCTGACGTCAAACTCCCTGGCAACATCTGTTATTTTTCGCCCTTCTTCAATCTTGCCAATAATACGGCTACGCGTAAAATCATCTAGGTGATGTCGGGAAGACATACTGAAAATTGCAAGTTCGTCAATTGATTCTTTCCCTTTCAACTTTGCGTTTGAACAACAACGGTCAATACGCGTCAAATCCTTTATATCTCTTATCAGCACTATGACGTCACGAACAAGTTCGGCAATCCAAAATTTGCATACGCACAACACGTCTTACTGTATCCCGCACTTATGCTAATTTCCACATTTTCCTGCCTTCCATTTTATGGTTGCTATCGTTGCTATTGTCATCCGTCCTTAGCAATTGTCCGGCAGTGTATAACAAATCTATATGATTAAAAAAAAAGCACTTGAAATATTTTCTGCATTTGAAAGTGAAAGAAAAAGTAGACTACCATTATAAAAAGCTTTCTCACATAGGAAATTGTAAGCATCCAGCTTGTAAACAATTACTGAAACTTCCACTGTTATAATGTTACTAAAAGTGTGGAGCATCATAAGTTTTGACAGAGCTGCATCCCCCCTTTCCCTTCTGTTTTTTATGGGTCATTCCATGTCAAATCAACCAATGAAATGGCCATTTTCAGCCTTTTGATTTCCTTCATATTTGATATATTTGTTAAAGCATGTAGACATACATAAACTTCGAATTTTAACTGTGTCCACCCACTAGGTTTGAAATTATATGGCTTTCAAAATTAAAAAATCATGACTTCTGAACAATCTTCAAGTAGTTGTACCTTGTTACCTAATTGGCTAGAAAGTTGAAATGAGTGTCTTTTTAGGCATTAAGGCATTTTATATTAGCTTTCAAATCATATGCCAAAAAATTATAAAAACTTGGGTTGACCTTTTCAAGGTCACAGAAATTTTTTGACCTTGAATGTTAAACTGTAAAGTTTTGAAAAAAATATATGGCATGCTTAGAGTTTTGTTTACTAGTATGCCAACTTTCAAGTTAGGACCACAATGCAATCATCCTTTTTTTTAAATTTAACTGAAGTGAATTTCAACCAAAAATCTCCAAAAAGTGATAAAATGACATTTTGCACGTCTGACAATTAACAAGTTTAACCTAATATTTTTATAAAACATAAAATTTATCCACCATATGGTACAATAAATGCATCTTTCCACTGAACATGTCAGGGGCAAATTTATGCTGTAGCGGGCCCGTCTCACTGAACCTTTTGGGGGCCCCTCGTTTTGAGACACATCCGGGTTCCGGGTATATTTACTACAATTTTAAATCAACTATAATCAATTTCATCATCATCAAATAATTCCATTATTAATCTATAATGCAACAAAGAGAAACACTATTTAATTTACTTACAAACACAGCATCATGTTTATAAGAAATTCCTCCTGACTTTAATTGCAGCAAAAGTGTTTATGACTTCATCATGTTTTGGTGGAAAAAAAAAATAATTTAAATTTATTTTGAGTATATTGATTATATTGAATTGTTATTTATTAAAAGGCATTATATTTATGCTGGTATTGAAATTCAAAATATGGAAATTATAGAAAATTTAAATTTGGGAGATGGGTGGATGCATTTCGAAACAAAAATATTTTCTAAGTACTAGAAAAGGCCACGAACAACAATGCATCTGAAAATTTACATTCCACAAGAAGTTATTGGAAAGTTTGCGTTGTTTGTGTTCAAGCAGAGTTGAGTCACCTGAAAGTGCAAAAATAAGTGAATATTGTTGCATGTGTATAAAAATGTGTCACTATAAGACATATGATAAAATGTACTCGTTCAACAACAACTTGTGGAGGCGGTGAAAGTCAATTTAAAAAGGTTAGGACAAAAATTGCAGTTATGAAATACCTTAGAAAACCAGGATTCGGATCGATAGCCTTAGTCAAGCTAAGGGGAGTACATGGGACCAAGTCATGGAAGACAACAACACACAAAAACTTTCCACACTGCACTCATTTTGAACTTTTTTTGAAAGGCTACTGCCTGTATTTATTATTTTTCTTTAAAAACTTAATGAGTTAATTTAGAGGACAAACAGATGGTATTTCCTTTTTTCTTGTTTGCTTAAACACAGCAGTATAAAACAGAATCTCAATTTACTTTCTATTTCTCTTTGGCCACTGGCCTTATGAACAGCACAACTTTACATATGTCAACACAGTTAGTTTGAACACTAGGCTTTTAATTTATGCCTTCAAAATCATACTATGATTCGCATGGTTTACACAAGAAAAAGATACTGGATTATTTTTAATTCCACAAGGTGGACAAGTTCTGTTCTTTTGAAACGTACTCTCTTCTCTCTCACCCAGTTAGCTCAATGACCAATTTACAACTTTACACTTATTGATTTAAATTTAAACAATCTTAGCAAACTCCGCAATCTCCCAGACCAGATTCAAAGACTTCAATTAAATTTACAGTTATTTTAAGAGCCACAAATTATACTTTAACAAATCTACTATCAGCAAGTAAACAAACCAAGTAAATTATCCTCAAAACAGAATTTACACTGAGCACAAGCATTAATTAACATTACATAGCCTATAGAACTATCCTGAATGAACCTACTTCACTTATAAAGAAACCTCACTAACTAATCTTAAAAATTATCACTATTCATAACATCAACATAATTCAGAAATTCAAACAATCTTCTTGCACTAGCTTGCTCATAAAAATCACCTCACTCTGCACTTCACATAATAGCTCAGGATGTAATAACTCTACACTGTAAACAAAAGCTCAAAATACCAATTAACTAAATTTCCAAACTAAATATCAAGTTCACTAACACCAACAACCAGAATTTAGAATTTACATCCCTAGCACTACAGCAAATCATAAACAAATAAATTTAGATACTTTAAATCACCAAACAAACTTAAATTCAACACCTGCAGTGAATTACTGAGGTAGCGGTGAGGCAAATACTCTCAGTTCATACACTACCCTGGGTTTTGAGAACCAAACACAGGAAGAAAATACCAAGTCAGGCTGAAGGCGTGAAATTGGGTCGTGAATCCACTTTCAGCCTATGCAAAGGGAAAGGAAAAAAAATCCTCAAGTGTGACACATCATCATCAGGCACAGAATTTCCTCTAACATGATCTCACCACATTTCTTGAAGCAACGCTCGACCGACCCTCGCTGGCAGTACATATTTCCGTGAGCAGCGAAACTACTGGGGGGGTTTGAAGACAAGTTTTCCCCCAAAAACCACGTCTTCAAGGATCTCCCCTTTTCGAACCAATGCATGATCTCACCTTGATCAACCACGCCTGCAAGAGCCTGTCGTACTTCAACCCTAAATACTCCAGGCACATCTGGCCCAGAACCAACACACTTATATCCCAGGAAAAATTCACTTATCTCTCTATATCCCAAGAAATCCTAAGTCACAATATCCACATATATCCCAGGAAAATTCACTTCTCTCTATATATCCCAAGAAATCCTAAATCACAATATCCACATGTATCCCAGGAAAAATCACTTATCTCTATATCCACATATGTCCCAGGAAAATTCACTTATCTCTATATCCACATATGTCCCAGGAAAATTCACTTATCTCTATATCCACATATATCCCAGGAAAAATCACTAGCAAGGAAATTCCTCTGCACCATGGCAATGCGCAGGTCCACTTCAGACAATAACACTGACCATTTACATAACCCACTAAATATTTTCACCTTATTGAAAATTAAAATTACATTTAGACTTTTAACCTTATAGTAAAAACAAGAAAATTTAGGCCAAAGAAAAAAAGAACAATTAATACTGGAACTGGTGAGCAAAAGTGTGTCTTCTCAACCCATGATGTTCATTCTTTTTGTGAAAAAACTAAACTTGAGAACCTAAATACCTCAACTTTTATTCTGCACATATCGCATCCTGGTGAAAATTCCCTACTCAGAGCCCTCTGCCCTAGGACAAGTTCCCTGCTTGCCCTAAGATCACCCTTTCCAATGGGAGATTAACACTCATCTGGAGCATGTAAAATACTGGTCCTCAAATAACACACCTACCATCTTAATTTCGACACTCAACACTCCAAGAATGTAAACAACACTTTAGGTTTCCAATTTCATCACACTATAATATGTTCCCAAAATTCCAATATAAATCATCCCATAATTTATCTTCACTCATAAAAAAAATATAACTCAACGCTGTAAAAGACTAGAGAGAAATGTTTACAATTATTTTATCACCCACGACATCACAATAACACTGCTTTTTAAATATCACATGCCCAACTAAACTATTATCGATGCACCAAAATTTACTGTGCTCAAACTATTAAACTAAATTTCTCCGATACATCAAAATTTACTGGCCTGGGAAGTTGCTAAAATACCAGACATGACAACACAAAAAAAAACATAAATGAAAGCATCTTCAACTCCCCTCTCTTTTTTTTCTTGCAATATATTTTTCCGACAGCCCCCAATTTTAAAATCAACTCGTTTTATAATTTTAAAGAAACCACAACATAATACAAAAAAAGAAAATGCCGAGAGAAATTTACCTTTAGGACTGGGGGCAGCAACACTTCCTGCCACTCACACTAACCGTCGATAATAATAAAAAAAAGTTTCACAGCCTAATAATAGATATTCACTTCCAAGGTGTTTTTTTCTTTTTCTTTTTTTTTCTTTTTCTTGAGGCAGCATGCTTGGCCAACGATACAGGAAACGGGCATTTTGGAACCCTGCTGGTGGACCCCTTGTTGTAATCAGTAGGGCCCAACTCGAAACGATTCAGCAGTTAAAGGCGGTATCTTCTACAAAGCCGTGCATGCCCCCTTTTTTTTTTCGGAACTTCCAGTGTCTGGTTGAACTGGCTTGAAGAGTTCATTCCATATTGAACCGAGTAGTAACAGCATTCGGGTTGCGCTGGCAGAAAAATTCTCCTGCGGAGATCAATTCCCGGTAGTTATTACTTTTCTTTTTTTATTGCAGTTCACTCCTCCGTCGTCCACTAGGAGAGGAGGAGAGGGTTGAATCTGCAAGCATTTCCTCTCCAGTAATGAGATCCTTGAAATTCAATTTTAACGGTTGTCCGTTTAGATTACAATACGAAATTTTCCTTCTTGCCGCCCCCTCCTCTGCCAAAAAGGCGAGGAGAGACTCGGCCGTCCCCTCTTTCTCTCCGGTCAGCAAAAGTCAAGAGCCAAAGTCAAAGTGCCTCTCAACGGATAAAACTCAGGGGGTGCTTGAAAACCGCTGACCCCTCTCATTGGTCGAAACTTCAGCCTAGCAACTCACTCCTTCCCAACGGACTTTTCCCACTCCCACGCCTCGAGTGACCTCTGACCTTCACACGTGCAGACCCTGGCACATCTCGACCCTGAGGTTCTAAAAATAGATTTCGTTGCTAAATTCCCTACCCCAAAAGACGAAAAGATGTTACTTTTGTGCGACTTTGGAAACAGGAACGCAAAAATGGCGGATTCTTGCTTTGCAGAAAATCACTAATTTTAATTTTCTTTTTCTCTCGTTCCGTGATGTTAAAGTAAAATTAATTTTGATTCTCTGAGCTGCACACCTACTCGCCTTTTCCTATCGCGATAAAAGAACAGATAAAATAATTATTTTCAAAACCCCAAAGTCAGTTAAATCAAATATTATTCTTTTTTTTTTTCTTTTCACCAACATGAAATTTTGTTTTCCTGGTTGTGATTAAGACAAAAAGCGAATTTTGCGCATGAATTCCCTGCCTTTCAACCAGGAATTTTCTTCTAACGTATGTCATGGAAGAAAATTTTGCATTAATTAATCTCTGATAAACCAACAGAAAGATTGATCAGGTCTCTCTGAAATTCACCAGAGGTTAAAATTTTCGCCATGACAAATACATTCCCCCTGCGAAAAGACGAGCAAAGCGAGTCGAAACATAAAATAAAATCCCAGAAAATTCGCTTCTACCTACTACTCAACACACACGTGCTCTGACCATGTCAACAAACCGATGAATGTAAACAAACCTGCAGCGCCACCTACCTCCGGTGAGCTGACTTCCGTTCCAACATGGCTACCACTGAACTAGGAAAACAAATGTTCCGAAGCGAAGCTACTTATCACCTGACCTTAATTACAGAGGTGAAAGAATTTTTAAGCCAAAAAAATTTTCACGGAACGCAGAAGGAAAAAAAAATTCTGCACCGGCTCAAATACTAACCTTTTAACTACACTGAGAAAATTAAATTAAAAGAAATTTAACTGATTATTAAATTCCTAACTCACTGGCCATTACCACCGTAATACCAATCCTACCCAACACTGAACCTACACTTCACTCCAATAGTAAACAACCTAACTTAAAATAACTAACCAGTGCACCTGGGCACTAAATTAACCAGCGTGAGGAGAGAAGAAGTTACGCCTCTTACAATTTTTCCATTATGCTTTCACCAATTTGACATCACCAACAACAGGCATTTTCGAATGACAACATTACTTTACAATACACTTTCTTCGCTTAGTTCAACAGAATATGATAAATTGCCTGAATGCAACACATTAAAATTACACTTAATTCAACACCGGACTGTAGAGGTAAAAAAAATTTTGCAACACATGAAAAATACACTTAAAATTCAATATTTGGAAAAATGTGAAATTGCATATATATATATGTGACACACTGCAAACTATTACTTAGCACTAGTTATATTCGAAATACCAAATTATACATTATGCAGGTACGCTTGAGAAATTATTTGTGTGAAAACTCATGTAGGTAAACACCCAAAAAAAAATTGTATGTGTGTCAAGCACAAAATTACTGAAATTACTCATATATCACTGAAAATATTACACCAACACAAAAAAAAAAAATCTTTTTATGTGTGTCAAGCCCTAACTGGCTTTTATGTTAAGCCCAAAATTATTCAATTATTACAAACACTGCTACTGAAATATTATAATACTCATACACAGAAATTCAGCTAAAATCAAAAAATATGCACTTTCGCTACTTTGGTCACTGAGAGAGAGAGACTACCAGAACTTATCACTACGAGAAAATAATTCACATATGAAACCATACTCCTGATTTTTCGTAACTACTGTGCAGTACAGGTTGAATTCCATGACAATCATAATTGACATTCATGATTCAGCGAATTACTTTCTGTATACAATATTGAAAAAACTATTCAAGTGCTCTTGAGAAAGTGTTGATCGTAGGTAGTTTTTAACTCTTTGAAGTACACTAAATGATCTTTCAGCACTTGCATTAGATATTGGTAAAATAAGAAAAAAATTTAAGAATGGTTTTCACATTTGGAAATGTCTCTTTCAAACCGTCACTATCCACAAGCAATTTGTAGCTATCTTCCGGCCAGACTTAGGATTGATCTAGATCCATGAGATTCACAAAACGAAGAAACTGCTTCAGTTTATCACAAAACAGTTTTCCATCTATGGCATTTGAATATACCTTGGAAACATTGCTGAGATCACATTTCGTAGAATGGCCGTGTTCATCAGCAAAAACTCCTTTGAATAGGTCGAATATATATATATCCTAGATTTTCTTTTCTCCAGCTCAGCTACCAGGTTGTCACAGATAGCATTCAATATATCCACTCAAATCTTTTCTTTCCCCTCGAGATGAACTTCATTGTCTTTACTTTCATGAGCAAATATCTTTCTTTTTTTACGCTTTCCAACCGTAGGTTAAAGAAGCGCATATGCTCCAGCTTTGTCTGTCCGTCTGTCCGCACGATAACTGGCGTAAAAATGATTCGATTTCGATGAAATTTTAGTATGTGGTAGGGGACCACCTGGGGACGAACCCTATTGAAAATGGGACAAATGGGGTCAAAGGTCACGACGTAGGAGCGAGATCCTTCCATTGCCCTTATGCGTCATAACTTGCGTAAATATGGTTCGATTTCAATGAAATTTTACTATGTGGTAGGGGACCGCCTGGGGACGAATCTTATTCAAAATGGGTGAAGTGGGGTCAAAGGTCAGGACATAAGAGTGGGATACATTCCATCGCCCTTATGCGTCATAACGTACGTAAAAATGGTTCGATTTTCATGAAATTTCAGTATGTGGTAGGGGACCACCTGGGGACGAAATGGGGTCAAAGGTCAGGACATAAGATTGCGATCCATTCCATCGCTCTTATCCCATATTATTAAGGTGGACGTCAAGTAATTTTGCTTCTTACACTTCCAATGGAAAAACTTTTGTACACATTTCCTTCACAATTAATGTGTTCCCAAGGATGAAAATTTGAACATCAATTAAAATAACTTTATTATAACTTGGAATACTTAATATTTTCTAAAACATAACCATAAATTATATTAAAAATCAATAAATTTTCCTTTGGTGGTGTTGAAACCAGAAAAAGGATGGCACGTCCTGTACTTTGATGACGTCAGTAGACAAACAAATGTTGGATTGCATAATTATGGTTATGTTTTAGAAAATATTAAGTATTACAAGGTATAAAATGAAGCTATTTTAATCGATGTTCAAATTTTCATCCTTGGGAAACGCATTAATTGGGAAGAAAATGTGTACAGAATTTTTTCCATTCGAAGTACAGGAAGCAAAATTACTTGACGTTCACCTTAAAGGAGCAATTCTTGTATGTATGTAAATTTTATTTTGAAAATGGCTCTAAGGATTTTGATGAAAGTCGTTAACCTACCGTTTTCTGGTACTAGAAATCGATTTAACTTGATCTTGACTTTAAGAAAATTTGTTTAGTGGGTAAAATAACCACCCCGAATTACCAAGTTTGTAGTGTGGCGTCATGGCGTCACTCAATTAGATGTTGGCACGCAGTCATGCCATCTATCTCATTACGTCACACGTTGTTTGTTGATCCTATTAAAGTTTTATGACGTCACACCTTGCTAGCAGATGGTCGCAATTCCCATCTGCCTCATTAAGCCACGCGTTGTGTGCGTATGTTCGTCCGCATGATAACTCGCATAAAAATCGTTTGATTTCGATGAAATTTTAGTATGTCATAGGGGAACACCTGGGAAGGAACTCTATTGAAAGTGAAAGAAATGGGGTCAAAGGTCAGGACATAAGAGCGGGATCTATTCCACTGCTCTTATGCGTCATAACTAACGTAAAACAGGTTCGATTTCGATTAAATTTTAGTATGTGGTAGGACACCACCTGGGGACAAACCCTATTGAAAATTGGCGAAATGGGGGTCAAAAGGTCAGGACATAGGAACGGAATCACTTCCATCGCCATTATGAGTCATAAGTTATGTAAAAATGTTTCGATTTGGATGAAATGTTGGTATGTTGTAGGGACCTGTCTGGGGACGAATCCTATTGAAAATGGGTGAAATGGGGTAAAGGTTAGGACACAGGAGCGGGGATCTATTCCACAGCGCTTATGCATCATAACTTCCATAAAATTGTTTCGATTGCGACAAAACTTTATCATGTTATTTCGGAGATATACTGAACCAGTTCTGTTGAATATCATCCAAATGGATCAAAGGTCAAGGCACAGGGGTGAGATTTATTCCACAGCCATTTTCCTCATAACCTGAGTAATAGCTTGGGTAATGATTTCTAGTATATTGGAAAGCGTATCATAATCAATGCATTGCATGATTTTACTAACTTGTTTATTTTCCTTTGATAACTCTCATCATTGTCTGGTTGCCCCACAGATGTAGACAAAGTTGAAGTTTTCACATGAATGCTGGAATTGTCGTTACGTACGTCATCAAAGAAAAGTTTCAGAGACTGAAATAGATCTACTGGCATCTATATTTCTATCTTCTTTCTGCAAAAATTTGCTGACTGTCGGTTCGTTGCAATAGCCAGTCCTACAAGACAGTCATGAAGGTAGTTTCATATTTGTCAAATTTTTTTGCCTCTATTTTGGCTAAAGGCTTTTCAGTTTCATACTCAAAAGTTTAATTAATGCTTTTCTAATCTCGCTATAAGCTGCTCGTAAGGCTGATACAGCATCAGCTTTTGATGACCATTGAGTATTACTCAACTGTTTGACAATGTGTTGATGTGATTGAAGGTCGGATTTAAATATTTCCCAACAATGAGTAGAGGCCGAAAAAAAGTATATACTTTTTGTACAAAATCAAAATAAGTTTCATCATCTCTACAGCATTCAGCAGCATCATTGCCTACTAAATTCAAAGAATGGCTTGAGTACGACACACAAAATTCTGTGGGACATCTTTCAATTATTTTTGCTTGAAGGCTAGCATATACGCCTGACATGTTCAAGGCATGGTCATAGCATTGGCTTCTACAGTTTTTTATGTCTATCCCTAGACCTGAAATCTTTTCCCAACAGTACCTTTCAAAAGCTCCGCTTTGTACGATTTTATGGGCAAGAAACCAAAGAATTGAGCTCAATAGTTTATCCATCAGCTTTTATTGTACATACCTCTAAACAAAAGTTAGTTGGTCCACATAACTTACGTCACGAGTATAATCGGCGATAATTGAAAAGTACTATGAATTTTTAACCTCCTCACAAAAAAACTTCTCAAGTTTTTCCGCCATTACACTTAATATCTCATCGTGTTTGGTGAGACAAATAGATTGTTCTGCCTGAACCACAGTGCTCATACTTTTCAAAATGATCTTTTAGGAAGTCATCAAACTTTGCAAGATACTCCATACAAGTTAAAAAATTACCCTTATTTACATTTTCAGAGCATTCAATTTCTCTGTGACCTCAGAGTGGATGTCAGAGTCTTGCAAATAGTTTCACAGTGGCCACTACTCAATATAGGACTTGCCTCCAATAGCCCTTCTCTTTTTCAATCTCAGTCTTTAGTTGAGAATCAACTCTCCCGGATAATTTACTCCTTGTAAGCATATTGACCATGGCTGTCAAGTGGAACTTCGAGATTTCATGATTTCTTAAAACTTTTTCTGTATGGGACCAATCAGAAAATCCATCAACATTAATCAGTTTCTGTTTCTTTTTCGATTGAAAGTGATTTTCATTTATTTATGCTCCTGAAATATGTTTTCCTAGAATCACAAAATACTTTCCTCAGATTTTTCAGTTCTCCTTTATTTCCTGGTTTGCTTTTAATAAACTTATCTATCATATCAGAGGTGGGGGTAAAAGGCTATGAAGCTATAGCAGTAGGCTAGCATGAATTTATTGAACAAGAAGGCGTATGCACTTCCTCTTGATTTGTTGGTTCATGCTCTTGGTTGATTATTTGGTTCAACTCTGAGGACTGACATTTAAAATCATTCAGTGGCAAATGGGATGGTTTCTCACATGAATCTTAGTAGCTGGAGTCGAGATTAATTATTAAACTAGCCTTACCATCGTTGCCGTCTAAACTTTAATGGTGTGGGTCCTGTGTAGGTTCCAGTTGCACATTTTCTTTTGAAGCACATGAATTCGTAGGCTTTTACTCAGTTCGCCCATCAGCGGTATGACCCTGCAAAGGCTTCTGTAGAAATGCTAATAAACTATCCTTTTGCTTTCCAAGACGTTCGTCTTTCTCTTTTTCTTCTTCCACTTTTCATAATCTGACTCATAATTTCGTTTCACTGGCTTCACCTTCAGGAGAATCAATCACATAAACTATATGTAAACGAAACAGAAACAACAGCTGTAACGATGCCGATTTTAAGGGCAGGGTTAGGTGTTAATAATCACAATATTAAGTAAGTGACACTGTATAATACCATGACGTGGAGATCGAATGGCAACACTGAAATACAGAGACCAGATGATATTTTAGGTTATGTTGTGACGTTACCAGCAGTCAGTGTCGCCACCACACACAAAGGAAATTACTCTACAGTCAGCAAAATTTTACCTGCTAGTCAAGCAGGATAGCCAACTTTAGATGCCTTAAGTACAGAACAGATGACAAACACTACATAAATTTTGAACCACGAGTGTTTTTCTATGAATTCACAAAATATTATATTCACTAACATAACTGTTACTTCTTTCTTCCTTGCTTTACTTCTCTTTTCACAGTGAATCGGTGGCCTTCTGGAACGTGGGGCCCTTCTCGATTGCAACTTGTGCGACCCTATAAATCCCCCCCCTGGAACATGTTGTGATTGTGAGACGAGAGGGGGCTGACTGCTAGGAGTAAAAATGATTCAGCTGTGCTAAGACTAGAACACTAAAATGTGAAAATGAGTTTTTGTGGCAATCCTTTTTTCCCCCTCTTCAACAGCACAGGATTACAAGTTCCCCCATTCTTCCAGGTTTTTAGTGAAAACATTAATTTCCACCTGAGGTTTCAATGATATTTTTTGGCACTAAGATTTCCCCCTTATATTTCACTGCTTTAACAGGGTGGCATACAAACTGTATCCCTTCTACACCAGAAACAGTTTGGGGTGACCAAAGCAAGTTTAGTTTTCAGTTCGTTTTTGACTTGCATATCACCTAATCATAGCTTTGTTTACTTTCATTAGTCAAATACAAGTCAACAGCAGCCATCTTACATTTCTGGTTTAATTCAGTTACTTGTTACAAGTTGTCTTTAATATGTTATGCTCTAAGCTGTTCTGCTCTTTTCTTTTTCTCTTCTGGTCTTGAAAGGTATTACACCAAAGATATATTAAATAAGTAGTTCCTTTAAAAAAAATGGTGCTGGTATTTTCTGGCAAAATTGTTGAATCCCCCTCCCCCTCTCTTTAAATATTAAAATGTCATAGATTTAAGATTTTTGTTGTAATGCTCACATGTTGATGAAGCTGATGATTAGCCTATCATAAGCCAGAGAGTAGTAGTGAAGGTGAAACTAAGTAAGAAAATTTCTGAAAGTGTATTAGAAATTTTGAATGTCTCCTTACAGTTAGTTTTCTATAAAAAAGGACTGCATGAACAATATTCACATGCAAATTTGAAAAAATGGCATGCTTTTTACAGAAGAAAGTTATGTTAATCTTTACCTAAATGCACCTGAAAACAGAAACTATTGTTCAGTTTAAAGAAATGTTAAATGACACAAAGTGAAGAGCTTAAAATATACGAATTCTTACTGTACTACCAAAAAGTTAGAGTTTTCAAAACCTGTAGGATGAGTTCAGTATTTCATTCATAATACATGGCAAGGGATGTAAGGTCACGTGATGCGTAACATCACAGCCTCTCCTTGACAAATGTCAACCCCGCCTTCTCGTGGTGCATCCTGTTCCCACTAAAGGGGCTCTGACGACTGCCAATAGCGGTACAACTATACCATCGGGATTAGAGGAAATGCTATCCCACACTCACCAACCCGCTTGGCCAGCGTGGTGAGTTATGGCCAAACCCCTCCAAAATGATTCCACAACTTAAATCTTGGCCCTCAGTCTCCGGCAGCTGGAATGTACCTGGCCAAGGCAGCGGCCAGTGCGACATGAAGGCAGAGGGTGCTAAGAATCCCCGGAGGACCGGACTAGGCTGCCATCTGATGCTGACCTTGGCTACGTATAATGGACGCTCCCTATCTTCTGATTCAAGGCTTCTTGAATTGGAAGAGGAACTACAAAGGATCAAGTGGGACATCGTGGGGCTAAGTGAGGTAAGGAGAAAAGGAGATCTCATCGAACTGAAAAGTGGACATCTCTTCTACTATCGTGGGACAGATACTGGCAGAACTAGTGGTGTTGGATTTATAATAAACAAGAAACTGAAGGATAAAGTTGTAGAAGTTGAAAGTTCCTCTGACAGAGCTGCAAGACTCGTTATCCAACTATCGAGAAGATACCAGGCTCAGATTATTCAAACTTATGCACCCACCACAAGTCATCCTGAAGAAGAAATTGAAGAATTTTATGAGGAAATTCGTCATCTAAATAATAAAGGTAAGCAGCACTTGAAAATAATTATGGCAGATTTCAATTCAAAAATAGGGCAACAGCAACAGAATGAAACTTCAGTAGGTAAATTCGGTCACGGCAACAGAAACCAGCGTGGAAATACTCTCGTTGAGTTTGCAGAGGCAGAAGGGTTTTTCATCTTGAACTCCTTCTTCAAGAAAAAGCCACACAGGAAATGGACATGGAGACATCCAAATGGGACGACAAGTGAAACTGATTTTATTATGTGTAACAAAAAATTCGTCATAGAAGACTGCAGTGTGCTAAACAAGTTCAACACAGGTAGTGACCATAGATTGGTGAGATGTAAGATGCACCTCAACACTAAACTTGAACGTGGCAAGCTCATAAGACAAACAAAATCTATTGACATAACCAACCTTAAAAAACACCATAATACCTTCAAGTTGGAACTGAGGAACAGGTTCTCTGCTTTAGAAGGCCTAACATCGGAAGAGGTGGACATCTCTGAAGTTAACAGAAAAAGTAACCAAAGCTCTTATGGAAACAGCAACAAAATTAGCTGGGTCTAAGAACAAGTTGCATGTAAACAAATTTTCAGGAAAAACGAAAATGTTGATGCAAAAAAGAAGAGAGATGAGGACAACTAAAGAAGATGTGACTTCCAAAGTGGAATATATAGAGCTATGCAAGACAGTAAGAAAAAGTATCACTGAAGACGTAAGAAAATTCAACTGTGAACTAGTGAGGAAAGCAATTGAAAACAACCAAAGCCTAAAGATAGCAAAGGGACATCTCAGTAAGGGAAGAAAACAGATTATGGCACTGAGAAAAGAAGATGGTTCTGTAACAAGAAATAGAGGCGAAATTTTGACAAGAGTGAAAGATTTCTACTCCAAATTATATGAAAGGGATGATACATGCACTACAGACATCATGAAAAATACCAGTACCAGAGTTCCTCCAGTCCTTCCAGCAGAAGTTGCACATGCAATCAAGAACATGAAGCGGGGAAAAGCTCCAGGAGAAGATGGAATTACTGTAGACATCATACAAGAAGCAAGTGGAGAAATCGAAACAGTACTCGCCCAAATTTTCACTCGATGCCTTAATGAAGGAAAGATTCCTGAGGATTGGAACACCGCTACAATGATCCTGCTACATAAGAAAGGTGACATTGAGGATCTCGGAAACTACAGACCTATCAGCCTCCTATCAGTAGTTTATAAAATCTTCACTAAAGTTCTTTCACACCGCTTGAAGGTAACACTGGACATGGCTCAACCGAGAGAACAAGCTGGATTCAGGAGTGGCTACAGCACAATAGATCATATCCACGTACTGAGAGAACTAATTGAAAGAGCGAGGGAATATGAACTTCCATTGTGCATGGCTTTTATCGATTATGAAAAAGCCTTTGATTCGGTGAAACCATCAGCAGTTACAATGGCTCTGAAAACCTGCGGTATTGAAGATGCATACATTAATATTATTAATAACATCTATGAAAATGCAAGTGCAAAGATTCGGCTGTTTGAAAATACAACACACGTAAAAATTGGAAAGGGGTGAGACAAGGTGACACCATACCTCCGAAGCTCTTTAATGCCACATTGGAAGGTGTTTTTCAGTCGCTGAGCTGGGAAAACAAGGGGATAAAGATTAATGGAGATTATCTAACCCACCTTCGTTTTGCTGATGACGTAGTCATTTTTGCAACTACCCCATCAGAGCTGCAGAGTATGATCCAGGAACTTGCTGACAAGAGTAAAGAAGTGGGATTAAAAATGAACTTTCAGAAGACAAAAGTGATGTTCAATGCTTTTACAAGAAATGAAGATTTATCGATTGATGGAGAAAAGCTGGAGATAACAGACACGTACGTTTATCTTGGACAGCAGATATCAAGTGAGGGTCACATTGATGAAGAAATTAATCGGCGTACAAAACTTGCCTGGAAAGCTTTTGGAAGAAACAGCATAATTTTCAAGAGCAATATGCCATTATGTCTTAAAAGAAAAGTGTTTGATCAATGCATCCTTCCAGTGCTTACGTATGGTGCAGAGACGTGGACCTTAACTAAAAGAGACATACAAAGGCTGCAGACAACTCAAAGTAGCATGGAGAGGTGCATGCTTGGTATAACCAGGAGAGATAAGAAGAGGAACTCGTGGATCCGAAAAATGACAAGAGTGGAAGACATCATGGTCAGAGTTAAATCCCTGAAATGGCAATGGGCTGGACATACTGCCAGAAGGACAGACCATCGATGGACAGCCGAAATTTTAGATTGGATTCCAAGGGACAGGAAAAGACCCAGAAGAAGACCACATGGGAGATGGGTGGATGAAATTCGAAAGTATGCAGGGGTGACATGGAGGAGACTGGCACAAGACAGACCGTTGTGGAGGAAACTTGGGGAGACCTTCGTCCAGCAGTGGATTGATAATGGTTGACAATGATGATGATGATGATGACATGGCAAGAAAGGCAAAGCCACTTGTAAAGAGAAAGAGAGGAAATGGGAATTTTATGAATTCCACACATGAAGTCAGGGAAGATATTAAAACAGAAGACCCCTGATCTGATGCAAGATTTTTATTGTCATGATTTTGCTCGTAGGCCAATGGCTGGGGGAAAAAGATTGTTGCAGTAATGGTACAAGCTGAAACAAGAAAGATGGTATCAAATTTTTGGTTGTAATGAGCACATCTTTTGAATACTTTCCGACGCAAATGAAATTTATCAAAGTTATTCATAAGTCAATGAAACCTGTCAGAAAAAAAAAACCCACCAGATTTCAACAACCAATAAAACATCCAGAAATAGAAACATATACATATATATACATATATATATCACTAAGCTGTTCTCTGAGATTCAGAGGTTAGCTCAAAAAGAGATACAAACTACCAGATATCTTTACTTACTGTTGTCATATCAAACTTCTTTATTTACAGCGATCTTGACATACAACTTGGGCTTCACTTTTATACTTCATACTCAAAATCTTTTTCTCGTGCAGACACTCCTGAATCTGATCCACCCATGTCTTCCTCGGCCTTTCCTTCCTGCCACTTGGGCTAAAAAGATTTTCTTAGTAAGCATCTCATCACGTGGCCAAACCACCGAAGCATATAGTCTCCACCTTACTAACAACATTTTGCTTAACATCACACAACTACAACACATCTTCATTCCTCACACAATCAGACCATGTCTTGCCACAAACGCCCCGTAATTAACGCGTTTCTCCAGCACACGCACGACTTCTATGTCTTTTCTGCAGTACCCAGGTTTCACTACCATACATCAGAGTAGGAACAATTACGCTTTCGTACACAGCCATTCAGGACTTTCTTGAGAACCCATCATTCATGTGAAAACCTCCCAAAGCAGTCATGACTTTCAATGAAGAATTCATTCGCCTACTAATTTTACCATCCAATTTATTCTCTCTGTCAAACATGCTTCCTAAATACACAAACTCACTCACCTGGTCATTCACAGTGCCATTTACACTTACATTACATTCAGTGCTACCAGTTCTTCTCTCAAAGACCATAACTTTGGTTTTTCCCTTATTCATACTCAGTTTGAATTTCATGTAAATTTCGTACATCCAGGACAACATGCTCTGCAACTCACTTTTGCTCTCTCTGACAACAGGACAGTGTCATCAGCATACAGCAATCTGCACACACGGATATCACCAAGACATAAACCACTATTATCTCTTTTGGTATCATGCATGCATGCATCTATAAATATATTAAACAGCCAGGGTGACATTACACAACCTTGCCTGACTCTTGCACCAAAAGAAACCCATTTTGATAAAACACCATTCACTTTTACACAAGCTCTACTACCAGCATACATGGCTTTTACACTATTAAGTAGATTCCCAGTAACACCATATTCATTCCCTACTTTCCACAAAAGTGTCCTATTCACTCGGTCGTAAGCTTTCTCTAAATCTATGAAGGCAGCAAAAACTTTCTTCTCAACAGCCAGATACTTTTCAATCATCGTGCGTAATGCAAAAATTTGGTTAGTGCAGCCTTTACCAGGCATAAAACCACTCTGAAGATCCCACACTTTCTCTGATGTAAGACCCCGCACTTTTTCAATAACGACCTTACCAAACACTTTCCCTGGCACACTCAGTAGGCTAATACCCCGATAGTTCTTGTATTAGTCTGATCACCTTTTCTCTTATACAAGGGAACAATGATAGCATCCTTCCCATCCCGAGGGACCATTCCTAACTCCGAGCACAACTGGCAAATTTCAGTTAACCAGTCAATTACAGAGTAACCACCATATTTCAACATCTCGGCAGTTATGCCATCAACTCCCAGAGCCTTACTATTATGAAGAGATTTTAGAGCTTTACACACTTCTTGTCTTGAGATCCATCGCTCACAGTGACATCATCTGCATCTGTCTCAGAATCATCATTGCTTTCCTGATCTAATAACTCACAGAAGTATCTTTCACTTAACTCATTGGGCTCCCATATCATTTCCCCGATTTTATTCTTCACACAACTTACAACTTTGCTTCCCCGAGTCTCATGTACTTCCAGAAAGACTTCAGAGACTATCTTTCCAAAAAGCCAGTTCATGCCTTTCCAACTTCTCCTTCCTAGCTTTTGGGACATTCCACGTCAGATCAATAAAAAAAAATAAGTTTTTGACCTCACCATTTCTGATTTTGATGAAATTTGGTATGAAGCACACATATGACAAGGTAAGTAATTCTGCCAATTTTCAGATTTTTATTTTGAAAATTGTCCAAGATACACACATAATAAAAATCGAAATTTTTGTAAAAAATGACAAACTCGCACACTTATAAATGGCTGTAACTGTTTTCCTAATTGTAGTAGAGTGACAATTGAAACACAGCTGCAAAGCTAAAGCAAAAAAAATATATTTTATTGCTACAACATTCTTCTACCCATGTGCCAGATATTAGGCTGGCACTGGCAAGGCAGTGTAGGAAAAATAGGAGTATATGTCCTCCAGGTTAGGTTCGGACAAATGTACAATAACTGTTTTCCAGATGCATGTATGTATTAATTTCACAATGTGTTACAGGTTATATTAGTGGTGTACACATACAAGTGAACCGCTTGGTTAATAAGGTTGCAAACCAAAAGAATGTGATGCCATCTTGCTAGTGACCATCTCTATTTCGCTTCTCTCCATAAAATATGTCTGACCTGTTGCTGTTCGTAGGTCAACCTTCGTAATGACGGCTGTTTTATCCACTTCTAATATATCTGGCTTCTGTGGGTATGTGAAAGACACTGAAGGTCCATGTGGGTGCAGAAAACTTATCTTAACTTGTTCTGTATGAATGTTCACATCCAAAACACAACCAACCCACCATTGGTTATCATACTCAACAATAACATAACCACGAATATCCTCCAGATCCAGTTCTATTGGATTTAGCAATACTGACTCAACCTTGTATTCAGTTGAGTTTGAATACATCTTGGTTTTAATAGCTGTGCGGCTTACTGGTATTACACAGTGAAGTTTTTGAGTACCAGGAATTGGTCGAGCACTAGCATGACGTATCTCGAGGAACTAATTGTGGTTCTCATAGTCCTTGTCCGTGCTGTATTTAAAATGGCACGAAGGAATGTTTCTGGAAGCCCAATCATACAGTTGTCGCGGTGTCATAATTTGGTCATTGTATGAACACTGAAGGCTGGCACGTGCAGCTAATCTCTTAGTGGTGCCTGCCACGCCATCACATGGCCCCTTTCCATGTAAGGTGGCAAAGAAATGTCACTTAGCTGTGATACCAAAATCTACATCATGATGGCACAGATTGACAAAATTCTTCCTGTTCTTATACTGTGAGGCTGCACCGTCTGAGAAGTAATAGATGTGTTCTACTTTCTTGTCAAAATGTGATGATATAAACTGCAACAATTGGCTCTGGAAAAGGTGAACACTGATAGTGTCATGCTTAAGACATTCTGAGATGACAACAAAAGAAACATGATCCAACTGAAGTGTGTGTGAACTTTTGTAGTACACGACGAAAGGGTGAATAGTAGCTTGGGAATTGTTCCAGTGGTATCCTTGGACTGCATCCTGCAGTATGAAGGAATAATTCTCAGCAAAATCGCACAACACAACACACTGATTATCATCAAGGTTTTCTTTCAGATTTCACAGAAAGTATGACTGCTGAATAGCTATAAAAGAATGTGGCAATAGCAATTTCACTTTTGATTCAAAGGTCTCAAGGAATTCTTCTACAGTGTTACAGACTGTCATAAGTGTTGTGCGATCAGTTGTAGTCCACAATTTATATATAATTTCATCAATCCCATTCATGGTGAATAAGCTACTTATTTGCTCTAGTAAGTGTGCTATACCAGGACAAGAATCACACTTGAAGAAGAAGCATTCTGGAAGAGGAGGGTTACAAGTTATTCTTGCAAGGCAATCTTTGTATGTCCTAACTGGTAATTCATCATTACGAGTTAAGTCTTGCAATTTGCACCCTGCTAGCATAAGTTTTACATTTTCATGAGCACAACACACACAGACACAGTGTGTTCCACTTGCACCAGCCAGCACACAATTCTTTGGGCGTAAACCACAGAACTTTGAAAACCCTACTTTGACATTAGGATTCTTGTCTTTAAATCCTTGAAATATCTCTTTCAAATTTCCTAGAATAAGACGTTTCTGTTTTTGTACTTTTGATCCTGATTCCATCATTGTAACAAAATCTTTTTTCCTGGTAAACAACGGCTCACTTCATCACTATTATAGTATGCAATAACGTTTTCAACTGTGCTGTCACTGAGAGTTTTCCCAAGCCTAGGATTTGGAGTTGCTAAAATACCCTGCTCTTCCACAAGATTTTTAGAATTTCGTGCCATGTAATACGTTACACCAAATTCTTCCTGAATTTTACGAATACTCCAGGTTCTAGGTAATATTGTTAGTATTTGGACTTTAACACTGCTAGAGTCTGTTTCTTGAAATTTTTCTTTCAACTGTGAAACCATGACCGTTTCATCAGACACTGTCACAGGATTATCACATTCTGGAACACCTATGTAGTCTTTTATCACTTCACCAATTTTCTGATATTCCTTCTTACTGTACTGTCCAACACCTAATCTTTTTTTTTCACAGGAGATTCGCCTAGAGAAAGTAACGTATCATTCAGACTATCCAAAGTTGTGTCTCTGTCAGTCCATATCTCACTGTTCACCACTCCTTCTGAATTATCTTCACTTAACCGAGGTTGTTCTGCCTCTGCTTCTGTTTCAATTATACATGAAGGACCTGGCATTTCAGAGATAGATTTTCTGCATGAACTACATATTTTCTGTTCTAATGTTATATTTGGACATTTCTGAACCATCCAAGGCTGTACTTTTCTCAGATTCTTTCTAAACCTTGTGTGTCCACTTTTACCCAGAGGATAAAGTCCATTTTGGTTAATGAAACTGCACCTGCAAAAAAAATGATAAATAAATATAGTTTGATGAAAAGAAATTGATTAAATAAAGATAACAATAAAGATAAAATAAAATAACAATTAAACAGTAAACAATGTTACAGATAAATTGATAACCACACACACTCACAAGCTCAGAATTGAAATAACAGCAAATGTAAAATGGTGTACCAGTAAGATTTCTCATTGGCTGTAATAAGAAGCCTTGCCACTGGCTTTAATAAGAAACCCTGCCATTGGCTCTAAGAAGCTTTGTCATTGTCTAAGAAGAAGCCCTGCCATTGGCTAAAATGGGTGGAGTTTCAATCTCTGATCTCAAAGATTTGTTGACATTATTTACTGCTGAAAATTGTGTCTATCAAGTAAAATTGCTGTCACATAGCATATTTCTGATAAATCTGTTGATCTGTTATAATATATACACATTTCATGTATAATAAACACAAATCCTCAACGTAAGAAATATTTATTGCATGGTATGTCTCTGTGCCTTACATACAGAAGGGTGCAGCATGACACTCCTATTAATCCTACACTGCCTTGCCATAGTGGTGCCAGCCTAATATCTGGCACATGGGTAGAAGAATAGCAATAAAATATATTTTTTTCGTAATTTTTTTAGATGGCATGTTTTGAGATATTCAAGGTCAAATGTCACAGTGGATGACCTTGAAACTTTAATATGTTGTAAGAAGGTCATGTATGGTATCTATAGAAAGCTCAATCCTTTAGCTTTGCAAATGTGTTTGAATTGTCACTTACTACAATTAGGAAAAATTTACAGCCATTTATAAGTGTGCGAGTTTGTCATTTTTTACGAAAATTTCAATTTTTATTATGTGTGTATCTTGGACAATTTTCAAAGTAAAAATCTGAAAATTGGCAGAATTATTTACCTTGTCATATGTGTGCTTCATACCAAATTTCATCAAAATCAGAAATGGTGAGGTCAAGAAGGTGATTGATCTGACATGGAATTGCTCTTTTGCCTTACTCTGCTGAACCAGCTTAGCAGCTTCACACTTCTTACAGTGATATTCATCCACAGAAACTCTACCTTGTAACATCCCCAAATATTCTTCCTTCTTTCTCTTTACTGCCTCTTCAATCTCACTATTCCACCAAGCATCACCTCTATTGTTGCCCACTATTGTGGTGCCACAGACCTCTTTAGCAGCAGTGATAACACAGTTCTTAAAACATTCTAACTTATTTTCTACATCTCTCTCACCACACTTCAGCTCCTTCAGTCGTTCTCTGAGTAAGTCAGAATAATGCTGATGATCTTTAACGAGCCTATCAACCTTTATTTTTTCTATCCTGGGCCTATTCCTTTTCCTCCAACCAACACTAAGTTTCACTCGTGACACTTACCAAGTAATGATCAAAACTAACATCCGCACCTCTCATCATATGGGTATCAACAACTAAGTGTTTCAGACACTGATCGTAGACAACAAAATCTATCACACTCTTTTGACCAAGAGTGTGATTTTCCTAAGTATATGTGTGGATATACTTGTGGTTGAAAAATGTATTAGATACACACAAACCATTCTCAATGCAGAGTTCAATTAATCTTTCACCATTATCATTCACACAAGGATCATTTAACTTACCCAAAACATTGTCAGAAATTGCATTCTGCACACCTACTCTAGCCTTGAAATCCCCTGCTGTTATAACTTTTTCTTTAGCACCAAACTGGCTCAAAACAGCTTTTAGCTCATTCCAGAAATCTTCCTTCTTATCAGAAGGTTCCGAGTCACAAGCAGCATACACTACAACAATTACAATTCTCTGAAGTTTCACTTTCAAATGAATCCAGAGAATTCTCTCACTTATGCAACTATAGTGAATCAAGTTGTTTTTCATCTTTTCACTTAAAATCACACCTACAACATCCTGTCCTCTTACATTATCCAATACTCCAAACCACACACTCACCATGCCATTCACTACTTCTTCTACCCCAATTTCCTTCTTTTCGGTTTCACTTACACACAGCACGTCCAATCTATACTTATTAATCTCTTTAATCACGTCACTCTACTTGCCATTTATACCTCTAGTATTCCATACACCAATCTTACATTCAGTCAGGCGAGATCTCTTTCTCATATGCCGTTTTGAAAGTCCAGGTTGATTCTGGGGTGGACCATCCTTCTCAAGTGTGGTAGTTCCACCATACCCCACACTTGAGTCATTAGAAACAGAAATTTCAAGCCACTGGTTGATTTGATATGGCTTATTCCATATCAAATCAACCAGTGGCTTGAAATTTCTTATCTTAGATTTCAATGATTTTTGGTAAATAAGATGTGCTTATAGAGTGCATGAAAACTATTAATTTTCAGACTGTTTGGACATGGAGTTTTTGTGATATTGATTTTTGAAAATTTGAAAAAAAGGCCATTTTTTTACAATTGTGATTTATATTTATGTAAATATTTCAGCACATATTTGAGCTAGAAAATTCATCTTGGGCTCATTTTAAAGCTCTTTTTAAGAGCTTTCTTATGATATGCACAATCTATAATGAAAAAAAAATTTTTACCTCTTTTACAAATTCCACTTAGTAGTTCTAATTCTGACTATTATATAGCTCTAATTATTGTACTATTCTCTTTTACGTGCGATATTTCAAAGTAACTTGTACAGAAAACTAGCGGATAATGCTTACCTTGGCATTCCTTTCTAGCGACGGGGACATTTCACGCACGTGTTTTCCGGTCTTTGTTGAGGTTATTGTCCTAAAGTCCGTTGTATGCGATGACTGGCTTTACTTCTCACACTTTTCGCTGGGTATACTCATTGGATCTTTGCTTTAGGATTCCAAACATCAATTTTTACCGTTCTTTATACTCGAAATTTTCGCCCATACTCTGGGCATCTTCAGGAGGAGCGTGGCGACTTTACCACCGATGTTCGTGGCTAACTTCGCGCTAATGGAGTCCGATACTCCTTGTTGCCATTCGTCGGAAAAACTTTCCTGGATATATTTCGTTAACAAGCCCGGCTGGCGCCATCTATGTTTAGTTAAGAACACTTTTTTTTTTTTTCCCCCCGTAATTTTTTTTTTTTTTAATTTTTTTAATTTCTTCTCCTATCCTGGTTTTCTTGTCTTTTTTGCCTGTTTTTCTTTTGTTGTTGTTTTTCTTGTCTTATTAGTTCTTTCCACAGGCCCGATAATGTGCTAGGGTCGTTCTGGTTACATACCCTTGCTTTATTTTTGTAGATTAATATTGCTTCAATTTCGAGTATAAAGAACGGTAAAAATTGATGTTTGGAATCCTAAAGCAAAGATCCAATGAGTATACCCAGCGAAAAGTGTGAGAAGTAAAGCCAGTCATCGCATACAACGGACTTTAGGACAATAACCTCAACAAAGACCGGAAAACACGTGCGTGAAATGTCCCCGTCGCTAGAAAGGAATGCCAAGGTAAGCATTATCCGCTAGTTTTCTGTACAAGTTCTTTTACAAATTTTTTTTTTTTTTGAATCTCTAAAACACTGTTTTTAAAAATTTTGAAAAAAAATATACATATATAAAGATCTTTAGTAAGCAACTGTCCAAAATATCAGGATGGGACAATCATGGAATCATAGCGAAAAAAAAAAAATTTCTTCCTGCTTTGAAATTTCAGATATTTTGTCATGGTTTAAACTATGTACACATTTAAATTTTAAAATTTGTTAAAAAAGATATAAGGTAAAAATATTGGCTATACTTCGGTTTGCGGCCCCCATAATCTGCTACGAGAGACGTGGTGCTAGTAACGTGCTGTCATCAATTGGGCGACACGAAATACGTAGCGTGGGTTATTTCTGTAGTTAACGCATGTGTTTCTGCAGTATTTTGGCTGGCCCACTGGGTCGGAAAATATGTGTTTCCACCAGAATGAAAACCTGTCTTTCTGATACAAAAATTGTATTAGATTTACCGGAAAAGAGCTGTTTGATGATGTGAATCATCTTCTCAAAGCAGTGTTCTGAGGAAAGACAACAGTTCTGTTAAAATAAATATTACAGAATGTGGTCTGCCAAATGATTTTTGTGAGGCCCATCTGAGAGCCTACATTTCAGGGGTTGCCAGTTACTCTACACCTTGAGTGTGAGCACTAGAACAAGGATCCAAGAAATTGAGGAAGTGATTTACTGTCAGATGTTGGAATCCACAGTTTGGCAAGTTACAGTATGCAGCCCACTGATCCGTCATGATAGTACTTCCTGGTTGCATGTTTCTGGACGAGGGGCAGTAATGTCTGCAGCACAGACCGGTCATTCTTGGGGCAGATCTCCACCCTGAATTGCTTACAACAACAAACAGGATGAACCAACTAACACGCATGGAGCAAAAAGCGATCACATAACGGATGCAACAGCGCTAGGAGGAAAGAGCAGAAGCGCCGCCTATCGGGAAACGTTTCATTTCCCGTGATTCCACGTTACTTTCTTCTAACAGACGACAGGGCCACAAACCGAAATGCATCCAAAATATTTTTAATAATTCCCATCTTACTTGCTTTATTTAAGTCCAATAGGATATAAAAGACTTAATTAGTGCTTTATTTACAGTTAAATGTCATGCTGGAGAAATAGTTGACATGGTTTAAACCATTAACTTAATAGTAAAATCACATCTTGGGCTACTTATTTAAAAATGCTGTGGGTAGTTAATTTTCCCAATAAAGCTACTTCATATGTCAATAGGTTCTTTTAACCAGTGTGTTGCAGTCATTGAGCCAAAAAGTGTTATCTTGACTTTCAGCTTAACTTAGCACCTCCAGTAGATGCAACACATTCTATTTGCATAAGCACTGTACTTGCAGTGTAGGGAAGGTAGCTTTCAGCTTGGAGGTGTCCTCACATGTTGCAAGAATGCATGCTACCCACCATGCATCATCATATTCAATGGTTCTGTAGCCTGAATTCAATTTTGGTGCCTCGCAAGATCTCTAGAGAAAAGCACTTTCAGAAACTATATCTATTTCTTCCTTTTCTTCCCCAATGATGTCACTTGAAAACAGCTTAACTGCCACTTCATTGTCTGACCTAGGAATATAGCTATGGAATTTCTGAGTCCCTGTGAGTTGTTTAGCACCCTGAATGCAAGAAGTCAGTTCACGCTCACTCTCTTTATAGTCTTTAATTATTGTTGTGTGCTGAAAGTCCATTCCCAAAATGTTTTGTTTTGCAAAATGAAACAATTCACTAGGTGTTAGGATCTGGTCATTATAGGAAGGCTGCAGGCTTGCTTTTGTAGCCAATCTCTTTATCCTTCCTCCAAGCCCATCACAGGCACTCTTCGTATGGGCAGAGGCAAAAAAAATGCCATTTAGCCTCTAAGTGAAAATCATTTTGGTGGTTACACGAATTCAAGAAGTTTTTACAGTTCTTATACAAGGTTCGTACTCTTCCAAGCAAAATAAATTCAAGCACATATATATACGACACAACTCGTTATCCAACTTTCGAGAAGATACCAGGCTAAGATTATTCAAGTTTATGCACCCACCACAAGTCATCCTGAAGAAGAAATTGAATAATTTTATGAGGAAATTCATCATCTAAATAAGAAAGGCAAGCAGCACTTGAAGATAATTATAGGAGATTTCAATGCAAAAATAGGGCAACGGCAACAGATTGAAACTTCAGTAGGTAAATTCGGTCACTGCAACAGAAACCAGCGTGGAAATACTTTTGTAGAATTTGCAGAGGCAGAAGGGTTTCTCATCATGAACTCCTTTTTCAAGAAAAAGCTGCAAAGGAAATTGACATGGAGACATCCCAATGGATTGACAAGTGAAATTGATTTTATGTGTAACAAGAAATTTGTCATGGAAGACTGCAATGTGCTGAACAAGTTCAACACAGGTAGTGACCATAGAATGGCAAGATGTAAGATGCACCACAAAGCTAAACTCGAGCGTGGCAAGCTCATAAAACAAACAAAGTGTATTGGCATGACCAACCTTGAAAAGCATTATAATACCTTCAAATTGGAACTGAGAAACAGATTCTCTGCTCTAGAAGGTCTAACATAAGAAGAAGTGGATATCTCTGAAGTTAACAGAAAACTAACCAAAGCTCTTATGGAAACAACTCAACAAAAATAGCTGGTACTAAGAACAAGTTCATATGAACAAATTATCAGGAAAAACCAAAATTCTGATGCAAAAACGAAGAGAGATAAGATAACTAAAGGAGATGTGACTTCCAAAGTGGAATATATAGAGCTATGCAAGATGGTACGAAAAAGCATACCAGGCTCAGATTATTACGGTAACATAGAAAATTTTCGTACATCTTCAGTGATGTAAGGAAATTCAACTGTGAACTAGTGAGGAAAGCAATTGAAAACAGCCAAAGCCTGAAGAGAGCAAAAGGACATCTGAGTAAGGGAAAAAAACAGATTATGGCTCTGAGAAAAGAAGATGGTTCTGTAACAAGAAATAGAGGTGAAATTTTGATAAGAGTGAAAGATTTCTACTCAAAGCTATATGAAAGGGATGATACATGCATTCCAGACATTACAAAAAGGTACCAGAGTTCTTCCAGTCCTCCCAGCAAAAGTTGCACATGCAATCAAGAACATGAAATGGGGGAAAGCTCTAGGAGAAGATGGAATTACAGTAGACATCATACAAGAAGCAAGTGGAGAAATTGAAACAGTACTCGTCCAAGTTTTCACTCGATGCATTAATGAAGGGTAGATTCCTGAGGAATGGAACAATACTACAATGATCCTGCTACATAAAAAAAGTGACATTGAGGATCTCAGGAACTACAGACCTACCAGCCTCCTATCAGTGGTTTATAAAATCTTCACTAAAGTTATTTCACACTGCTTGAAGGTGACACAGGACATGGCTCAACCAAGAGAACAAGCTGGATTCAGGAGTGGCTACAGCACTATAGATCATATCCACGTACTGAGAGAACTAATTGAAAGAGCGAGGGAATATGAACTTCCATTATGCATGGCTTTTATTGATTATGAAAAGGCCTTTGATTCGGTGAAACCATCAGCAGTTACAATGGCTTTGAAATCCTGCGGTATTGAAGATGCATACATTAATATTATTAATAACATCTATGAAAATGCAAGTGCAAAGATTTGGTTATTTGAGAATACACACCCATAAAAATTGGAAAGGGAATGAGACAAGGTGACACTATATCTCCCAAACTCTTTAATGCCACATTGGAAAATGTCTTTCAATCACTGAACTGGGAAAACTAAGGGATAAAGATTAATGGAAATTATCTAACTCACCTTTGTTTTGCTGATGATGTAGTAATGTTTGCAACTACCCCATCAGAGCTGCACAGTATGATCCAGGAACTTGCTAACAAGAGTTAAGAAGTGGGACTAAAAATGAACTTTCAGAAGACAAAAGTGATGTTCAATGCTTTTACCAGAAATGAAGATTTATCGATTGATGGAAAAAAGCTGGAGATAACCAATACCTACACTTATCTTGGACAGCAGATATCAAGTGAGAGTCACATTGATGAAGAAATTAATCGGCGTATAAAACTTGCCTGCAGAGCTTTTGGAAGAAACAGCATAATTTTCAAGAGCAATATGCCATTATGTCTGAAAAGAAAAATGTTTGATCAATGCATCCTTCCACTGCTTACATATGGTGCAGAGATGTGGACCTTAACTAAAAGAGACATACAAAGACTGCCGACAACTCAAAGAAGCATGGAGAGGTGCATGCTAGGTGTAACCAGGAGAGATAAGAACAGGAACTCGTGGATCAGAAAAATAACAATAGTGGAAGACATCATGATCAGAGTGAAATCCTGGAAATGGCAATGGGCTGGACATATTGCCAGAAGGACAGACCATTGATGGACAGCTGAAATTTTAGACTGGATTCCAAGGGACAGGAAAAGACCCAGAAGACCACATGAGAGATGGGTGGATGAAATTCGAAAGTATGCAGGAGTAACAAGGAGGAGGAGACTGGCACAAGACAGACCGTTGTGGAAGAAACTTGGGGAGACCTTCGTCCAGCAGGGGATTTATAATGGTTAACAATGATGATAACGATGAATGTGCTTTCTTAAAGGCCATGTCTAAACAAGAAAGATTGGAATACTTATGCCTCCTTTTTGCTACTCTCCCATTCCATGTGTTTTATCTTAAATATGACCTGGTTAGTTTATGATCGTCAGGATGTAAAATAAAAATGTGGCTTTCTTCCATCTGCTTTGTTTACAAGCCACATGGACTTGTAAATGAAGCAAATGGAAGAAAGGTGTCTTCATTTCCTGCAAACAAAAGTGGTGAAAAAAATGGAAGGGGGCCGGGAGATTAAAGACACCAATAAAATGTGGTGCCAATCGCACCAATAGAGTAATGTCGAGCAATATTTGTTTAAGAAAGAAAAGGTTGGAAGTTTATTTTAACTGTAAAACAATAAAAAGTTCAAAGCAAATCTATCTGATTGTCCATTTGTGATGCTTCCAGATGTCTTAGTATCAGGAAAACATACATATATATATATTTTTACTGTCTTACTCATATTTTGAGGTTTCCCCAAAATATTGAAGTACAATAAAAAAAACATTGAAGTTGCAAATAACAGAATTCTGCCCCCTACCCCAATCCAAATTTTTTAGATGCAGAACAGCTACTTGTTTTTCTACGACACTGTCCACAAACCTTCAGAAATTTCGAGAAAATGTTTCCTTTCCATCCATTTTGCTTGGGTTTGCGCACAATATGTCACCACAGAGTTCAAGGTCATGAAATTTCTTCTCCCAAGTTGTGACATATATAAAGCATTCTTTCTACATTACTTGGACCTTTGGGGTTGTGTTTTCCTGCAGCTCAAGATGTGCAAAATGTGAGAACAGATGCTGAGCTGGGGGACAAGGGAGAAATTACATTCTTGATGGTGCAACTGCTGTGTTCAACATCAGAGAAAAAAATTAATAGTAAAGATAATAATTAAAAAAAAAAAAAGCCTACGAGTAGCGGTTGATTTTTAAAACAGGATGGATAATTTTTGAAGCAGTAAAAATAAGTCCCAATTTTTTAGGATATAATTTTCGTTCTTAATGCATGAAATACAGTTTTTTTTTTTTTTTTTGAGGTTTAACGACCACCGTGAGCAACTCAATGGGCTATAAGCAGTCGCCCGTCCCTAATTTAGGATCACTGGTTCCAGGGAAGGGAGAGAGCCAGTGCCGTAAGACAAACACAACATCCATGCCTGACCGGGATTCGAACTCGGACCCCTTACGGACGAATGATCAGAGGCCAGCGCGCCTTAGACCACTGCGCCACCGGGGCGGCGAAATACAGTTGTCCAGGTGTTAATGCGATCTCTGCCTACAAGGAAGCAGAATTTGCTTCGACTGGCAAAAATCTAAGAATGTTCCGATTCTTAACACCCAGATACTTGGGACTTCTTCATCCTGGGTGGTGTAACGGAAAGCATGCTTGAATGGAAATCAGGAGATGTCGGTTCAATTCCCACTCCAGGGTGATGCCCAGAGATTGTGCTAGGATTTTTCAAAAGAGTAAAAATACTCCTTCACATTTTTTGAAGTATTTTTCTTTCCAAAGGAGTAATTTTAGAGAACGAACAATTATCGCATTAAATTTTTAGCTAAATAATATTTAATATAAAAGCAACTAATTTTTCTATAAATATGTCAACATGAATTAGCATGTAATTAAATTTCTTTTACTTAAAATAAGTAAATCATAATTTATCAAAATCTTATCTAATTGTCTTGTTTTATCTATGAGCCTGCAAAAAATTTTGTTTCGCTTTTGAAAGACTGTACCAAAACGTGTGTTTGTTACTTCACAGATTCAGTTTCTACACACTTAAACTTCAAAAGAGTTCTATTGTGGAGGAAGGAAATATACGGTCTATCTCAATCGCAAAAGATAAAATAAACCTTCATTGGACATTGTGATGTGCAAGTTTAGTATTACAAAAGTCAACTAATTTATTATTTTCGAACATGTTTTCCTTCAGCTATAAAAACAAAATATCTTCTTGAATACTATGCATGAGATGTTTACAGTTCACACAATTGAGACTTGGTTGATTCAACCATTTTTCTGATATGAGGAATGTCCAGTTTCTCCTTTTGCAACTATTTATAGAGGGAAAATAATATTTAACAATAATTCAAGACAGTGGAAACATCTCGAAAAAAAAAATACGATTACGAAAAATCTTCGCTCCGTCCAACTTCCGCTTTCGGAAATTTTCCCTCCGTTTTCAAGCTGAAACACAATCAGTTATCAAACAAAATTATATTTTACATTAAAAATGAGCCGAGGAAATATTGCGAGGGGAAAAGAAATTACGATTATAGATTAAATCTGCAGTTCGTCTAACTTCCGTTTTCGGAAGTTTTGAAAGACGAAATTTCGACCCCAGCCGAAAAAATATTTTCAGTTTTGATGACAACAACCAAGTCAGAGTTACTCTTTGAATCCACGAAAGAAACTTGTTTCTAAAGTTTACAAGGAAATTTTTGCTCCATCGAACTTCCGTTATCGGAAACTATAGCCTACACTTTCAAAGCTGAAATGCAAACATTTATGCAATAAATTGATATTTACTAACAATACTGGACAGAAGAAACTTCGCGAGAAACTCCGTTTAGCTTTCGTTTTTGGAAGTTCTGAAAAATGGAATACCGCATACCGCTTCCCAGGTGGAAAACGAGCCCCCACCCCACCTCCCCACTAATCCTCCAAAAATAACTTCACTTGTTTTGTTCATCACTCTCAAGTATCCCTGAAATGTGGAATTCCGCGAATCCGAAGAACAACCTCATGTCTGATTCGTAACAGTCTGCGTATGCAAAATGAACTGCTCATACGGCTACTCATGGAAGCCGATTCACGGGTCCATAAACTGATTATGTTCTCGATGTATTTGATAGCAATTTTCAGAACTCTTGAACGAAATCACGTATTTTTACAAAAGATATGTTTTTAACGCGCGAATTTTGTGAGTGATCCAAAAACGGACAAAAGATTTTATATTTATATATATTTTTTCTTCAGATTTCGTAAGGCGGGCGACTCCCGCTAACAGCTGTCTTAAGTCCCACTCTGCCCTGAAGGTTCTTCCGAATGATTGCCGAAAGCTGATTAGCTGGGCAATGGGGACCAAATCATGATTTTTTCATAAACTATGACATACAAATTAACATATAATTTCTTGATAAAAAAAATGGTCATTTTCATGACAAAATCCCGGTGTAATCACTGATTATAAAAGGAAATGGCGCATGGAAATAAAATGCGTAAAAATACGCATTTCTTAATTTTAAAGCGTGAAATACGAGTGTAGAGGCGTTATCGCGATCTCTGGTGATGTCATTTTAAAGTTTTCTGATGTGATTGATAACACATGATGAAACAATAAATACAACAATTCAGAGATGTCTGTTTGCGATGTTAATAATTATCACCTCAAATAAGCTTGACAATGATGCAGAATGGACTCCAATCACCCTTCCTGTTCAGAAAAGTGATACATGCAAATCTGTTAAGTACTTTGGGAAAACAGCTTAAGCTTTTAATTGTACAATGAATCATCATAAAAAGAAGTTCTGAAACAAATCACATAAAGCAAAGCATCTGTAACCTGCAGAAATCATATGATTCCGATTCATTAAGAGTTTGGCAGGACGTTCACTGATTTTGACCTTCTATAATTCCTTAAAGTAAAATATGTTATCATACCATCCCTCTTAGTTTCAGAATTACCTTTTGTTCACTGTGTGTGTGCAAAAGCTTCATTGTTTGAGGGGTTTTTTTCCACCCACAGTTGAAGTGCCTATTACTTACATATTACATAACAATATAGTAATTTTTTAGAAGGTGGATGATATCATTTTCATGAACTCTAAGCAACCCAGAGTGTCTATTTTGCCATTTTACTTTGTTTTGGTACTCAAACATTTCAGGCATCAGATATATTTCATTTCTAAATCACATGACTTCACTGTAAATGTTAAGTATGCCTACATGGAATCAATCAAAAGGCAAACTATATAGTAGTTTTGTAACTATTGGCAAGTTACATAACAGCTGCACATGCTCCCTCTCCTGAAGGGGAGAGAGAAGGGTCACACCTTTCAATAACTGTAACTTATATACTGTTGGTGGCTGCACAAACCCAGAGTTGTTGGGTATTTTCCCATTTTATGATCCCTCACCTTAAAATATAAATTGCTTTATTATTAAAAGCCTTCTGCTTATAGCAAGATACTGTATTAGAAACTAAAATTTGCAATTCCACTAAAGACCTGACCAGACATGCAAGCAATCACATCTGGTCACCACACATACAGGTATAAGCTGTTCCTTTCCCCAATCTTTCTCTAGCATCAAATTTATTTACCCTTACATGCAAAGTTCTTGCTATTCTGTACATTTATTAACCAAAAAATAGATGTCTGTGCAGTATTTTGAAACTACATTTATTTTTTAAAGCATGTGCAATAGCACCAAGAATGTGTTGCTTTGTACTTATAACATGGTGTGCGTGTGTGATAACTTCAGCACAAGATCTTGTGTAAACAGAGAGTGTAGGATAATAGAAAATTTATCTGGTGGGTAAAAATATTCAAGATAGCTCACACTTCATTATTTCAATGATCTCCTATATTCCCCATAAAAACAAAAAATTCTAAATTAAGAATTTTATTCTTCAGTTAAAACTCTTATCAAAACACATACAAATGAAATGCTCTGGCTTAAAAGTGAATATTTCAAAACTGTTTCACTAAAGTGGATATTTCAAAATTGATACATTTGCTCTGTAGAGTGAATAAAATATCAATAACAAGATACTGTGTTTTGCAAGTATATCGTACAACTAAAAATTAGAATTATGATTTTCGAAAATTTTCAAGATCAATGTTATGTCCTAAAGACAATTTTCGTTTTCCAAACTCGTGTTCGTCACGTCTACACATAAGGCTAGTTGAACTTATCTAAAAACAGAGAAGCACAAAACACTAGTTCAGATATAATCCTTGTTCAGTTTTGCATACCCTATATTTGAAACGCCGGTATTGAAAACCATTATGCTGCAAGTAAGCTGAGCACAAAACCAGCTACGTCGGAAGTTTACACGTAACGTTTTGCCTACAGCACAAGCTCCTATACGAATAAAGATATTTTTACTGATACAGATACTATCTCAATTGATACATAATTATCCCTCAGCAGTACAGCATTTGGTTCCACTTGAATGAAATATTTAACTCAAACAGTTTTACTCACAGGTATTTTTCACAGATCACAAGCTTAATAAAACTGTTAAACGACGACTCACTTTAATATTAACAACCGTCTGCTTATGAAAAAGAAACGTAGGCTTAAATCAGTTTATTGCACCACAATGCACAAAAATTAGAAAATCTCTCTCAATAAGAACAGTACTTCAGGAACTGATACGTATAGTTTCTGTTTTGTTTGGATTAGTTTTTCAGTGAAACCATTGACATGATGACATCACATGATATTTGAATTACAGTACGGTTACTCAGCTAGGAAATGAAAATTAAACGTCAATGTCAGATCATATGTAGACGATTTTAGGAAGGGAGTGTCTGAGCCCAGGTCTTGTTGATTGTTGATTGCTGATTAGAGGTTTAACGACCACCGTGAGCAACTCAACGGGCTATAAGCAGTCGCCCGTCCTTAATTTAGGGTCACTGGTTCCAGGGAAGGGAGAGAGCCCGTGCCGTAAGACAAACACAACATCCATGCCTCACTGGGATTCGAACCCAGACCTCTTTCGGACGAATGATCAGAGGCCATCGCTTAGACCACTGCACCACCGGGGCGGCGCCCAGGTCTTGAACAACCCTTGGATATAGGCAGGGTTGGCAAGGTAATTTACTCGTTACGTATTTTACGTAAATTACGCGTAATAACAGGTAATTTACTTGGCGTAGAAAACCAGTTTTTTACGCAGACGTAAAAAAACTAATTTTCTTTCTTTTTTTTTTTTTTTTTTGATTGGAGGTTTAACGACCACCGTGAGCAACTCAATGGGCTATAAGCAGTCGCCCGTCCCTAATTTAGGGTCACTGGTTCCAGGGAAGGGAGAGAGCCAGTGCCGTAAGACAAACACAACATCCATGCCTCAGCGGGATTCGAACCCGGACCCCTTACGGACGAATGATCACAGGCCAGCGCCTTAGACCACTGCGCCACCGGGGCGGCTAATTTTCTTTCATGTGTATGTATAAATAATATAATATAAAAACCACTTTAATTATATTACATTTTAAACTTAAAATTTCTTGTATATTTCACTACGAAATCATCATTCTCTTAAAAATTTTCATGCAGCTCAGCCACCTATTAACAGATTTCTTTTTAGAAATTATAATGTATCTGTTCTTTCTTGTATATTAAAAATTAAGAAAATAATCTACCTCTTGCATTAGCATCGATAAAAATCACAATGTATATTGAATAGAATTCAAGATTTTATTAACAGCTTCAAATTCGTCGAGTGTATTTTCACATTCATGTAATTTTATGAAATGCCGCCCCGGTGGCGCAGTGGTCTAAGGCGCTGGCCTCTGATCATTTGTCCGTGAGGGGTCCGGGTTCGAATCCCGGTGAGGCATGGATGTTGTGTTTGTCTTACGGCACTGGCTCTCACCCTTCCCTGGAACCAGTGACCTTAAATTAGGGATGGGCGACTGCTTATAGCCCATTGAGTTGCTCACGGTGGTCGTTAAACCTCCAATCAAACAAACAATTCTATGAAATAAACAATTTTATGTTCAGTTTGTTCACCAAAGATAATATTTTGACATGAATGTCTATGGCATGCCTATAATGCAAAATATTGTACATTTTCATTTAATAATATTTGTGTTTGACATGTTATCCACATGTATACTTCAAAATCATAATTTTACCCTTTTAAAACTCTAAACCTTTTTATGTTGACTCTGCTATACTTATACCCTTAAAGAAAAAAACTGTAGATTTGACAAAACATTAAACTACTTGTTTTAAATGTAACACTTTAAATGTTTATAATTGTCACTCTCAGTTCTCACACACCCTTAATCACACTAATAATCCTCACTGTTATGATCTTGTAACTTCAGAGTATAATATATTTGAACCAATTTCTTCGAAGCTGAGCCGCGCGGTTTCTTGTAGTATTATGGAAAAAAGACCAATTAGAGAAAAGTCTTTCAAGTTGGGCTGAAGATGCAGGGATGTTGATGATTAGCTTCAAAGCAACTGCTGACAACTCCTTATGGTGCCGACTGGCGAAGTACCCCAAATGCCCGTGGTGATTTCACACCCTTCTTCATAAGCGCTCCAAACTTTCCATATTTTTCTCGATGCTGGTGAAAACTGGTTATCCTCGAGGGGTCGAGGTTCTCTAAAATTAATTCCTCTACTTGTTCATGATGTTTCTCATTCATTTTCTGCCCCTGGTACACAGGATGAAGAACATTGGCTGCAAGGCTGTATACATTTAGCGATTGGTTTCTCCTTTTTTCTACATGTGGCATTAGGTTCTTATGGTCCTCAGGTAGACGTAAGTCCATCCACAATTCAATTGCATCTGTAGCAGTTGCTTCTTTTTTCTGGGATATGTTTATTAGCTGACTTACTGGATTAAGCACTGCGATTGTATCGGCAACTTCTTTGAGAAAGGCACTACCATAGAGGAGGGACTTAATTTGGAAAGACAATTTCTCAGCTTCATCAGTGGCAGCAACTTCCCTCATTGCATTTAGACTGTTAGTCAAGGACAGACAGGCATCATCCCTCTGAGAACACCAGCGAATGTCTGCAGCGAGGCATACTTCAGAGTCACCATTTTCTGTCAGTTCAACTGTTCTCGATCAGGGTGCTTGAAAGACCTCAACACCATGTTTACACGAGATACAATGTTTTCCGATAGAAGATCCCTACCTAGAAGATTTCTAGTATGGTCATTGCAGGCAGAATGCCACAGGTCATGATTTTTACCCATTTTACCATGTTACTGGCGTTGCCGGAAACTGTACAATAAATATTCACATTGTATCGTTCTTTAGCTAGCTTTTTTGATTCACTGACAACATCACAAGTGCTTCACCTGTTTCTGGCAAACCAGACATGTCGAAAGCATCAAGAAAAACACTTTCAGCTTTGCCATTACTTCCACAGGGATCGTGAAGAAGTGTTACAACATTTTTCGTGTTGTTCGATTCATTTTTCCAACAGTCTATGAGCAGGGCCGGATGGAGCTATTGGCGGCCCTAGGCGAAATTTCATTGCGGGGCCCAGAGCAAAATTTCATTGGGGGCACTAAAAAATAAATCTCATATTTTAATAAAGTCGTTTCTGAAAATTATCGTTCGTGAGGAAGACACACGAACACTACCGTAGAGACAAAACGATCATCTCAAAGAAGTATTTGCTTTAAGCTTAAGAAAAAGACCATAATACGGACTGAAAGTTCAGACAGAGAGAGAGAGAGAAAGAGAGAGAGAGAGAGAGAGAGAGGAAGAGAGATAGAGAAAGAGGGAAAATGAGAGGGAGAGAGAGGAAGAGAGATAGAGAAAGAGGGAAAATGAGAGGGAGAGAGAGAAAGAGAGAAAATGAGAGAGACAGAGAAAGAAAGAAAAAGAGAGGAAGAGAGATAGAGAAAGAGAGAAAGAGAGAGAGAAAGTAAAAAGTGTTAAAATCTACGATTTTCTTTTCCGGGAGAAGAGGTTTAGGTTGCATTGTGACTCTTATGACAGCTTATTCACAAAATGATAAAGAGATACCTGCTTAGCGAATATTTTCTCATTGCGAATATTTTCGTATACGAAATATAATAACGATCCCTCTAAAATAAATTGGTATAAACAGTTTTTTCCCCTGATACATGTTTAGTGATTGCTTTTTAATGCACAGTGGAGTAACTGACATATTAGTAACATTCTAAACTTTTATACGCGTTCATATATGAAAGTTGCTTTGTTGCTTTTTTTTTCTTTTTTTTTTTCAATTTCTTGTAATGTTGGAAAAGTGGCCTCCGTATGCAGTCCGAAAGTAACTTGGATATTGTTCTTTTTATTTCCTTAAATTTAAGTATCAGGTTTTCACACAAATTTTTCGATATATAAAAGCAGGGTACCACAAAATGATTAAACTTAATTTGCTATTTCATGAATGCGGAAAAGATTAAGGTGGTTACCATAATCATTTCGAATCTGCAAATCTCAGTGTCCGTACGACGAACAGGGGGGATAACGTATTCAAAAATGGGGAGATTGGAAACAAACAAAAAACATTAAAAAAGTATATTTTTAAGGGCCTTGCGCCCCAAAAGTTACAAAAAAAACGACGAACAGGGGGGATAATTTATTCAAAAATGTGGAGATTGAAAACAAACACAAAAACTTAAATATATTTTTAAGGGCCTTGCGCCCCAAAAGTTACAAAAAAAATGTAGTTAATTTTTTTTACCGAAAATTATTTTGTTTTCTAAACTGCGGGGCCCCTAAAGGCGCGGGGCCCGGTCCAGCCGGCCCTGTCTATGAGCAAAACGGAGTCTGTGTATGCAGCACTGATGGTGATCTTAGTAACTTCATCAAACACTTCGTCCAGAAGTTTGTCAGAAAGGGCTTTTCTTGTTGGTGGTTTATAGACAGGCCGCATTTTTTGACAGAACTGTTTAAAATGCACCGATTCTACCACACTAAATGGGTTGTTGCAACCATAGAAAACCGTGGAAATAGCAAAATCTATTTCCTGCTTTATGGAGGCATTCATCCTGTCCAAAAAAAACGTGGAAGGTTCAGAACTTACAGTGATGGGTGATTCAAGGTAGAAACTGTCTTCCTCTTCATGAGATGAGGAGGGTACACTCGTCGCCACGGAAACGGTTGAGCAGGAACTGGGGCTGGGGCTTGCAACTGGAAAAAGAGAATTGTCAATGTCTGTAGACATTTCTGAGTCCGATCGATGCAGGGTAGAACTGGAACTCGCCGGTGGTGGTGGCAGTGGTTCAGGAGCTTTGACAGAAGTTCAGGCGCAGACCTTCCTGTTGGCTTTCAGACCTCTCTTGCTGTATTCTTGACAGTTAATCCACATTCACAACACTTGGCACAGTTCTTGTATTCCACTTGAAGTGGAATAAATCCGAGTTCCTCGTACACATTATGAAGAGTTTGACCACCGCAATTCATAGTGGGAAGAGTCTTCGATTAGAATGTTGAGCCTCCTTCAACGACTAGTGAGGATGGAAAAAAACTGTGTTTAATAAGAACGCGCTCAGCTTTGAACTGAAGCCAACACTAAAACCTCCCGCATTTAAATAACAGGAAACATGGGTTGTTCGCATAGTTATAGTTTTACCGCCGAGTCAATGAGAAGTTGCCGACGCAGTTGAACTTCAGCGTCAGCCTAGCAGTGAATCACTGTAGAGACATGAGCCGCCAGCCGGCAGCACGCGCATGGATATCAAAGGCAAGCCGCGATGCAACGTCTCATTTTGATTGTTTCTATCGTCTCGTTTCACTTTAAACTATATACACCGCGACGTGGCTTCTGGCTTCCTTTGCCGAACATAATATTTTAAAGTGGGCCCCACACTAATTTTAAAGAAAAGGATTTCCCCGTGTGAATATAAAGGTAAGGAAAAAAAAACAATGTGACGTGATACTGATGTGTATGTGGTATCCTGGTGGTACGTCACGTGGAGGTGGCAGTTTGCACTGTTCCAATAGGATCATATAAAAATACCGAAGGGTATGTTGGTTTTTAAAGAATCTCTGTTTTTTGTGGTATTCGTACATAGCAAGTTAATTAACAGCACAAAGCTATGTGTGGTGTTTTTTTTGTTTTTTTACGCGTTTTTTTACGTATTTTACGCGTTTTTTACGCGTAATTTACGTGTCGCGTAGAAAACCTTTTTTACACGTAATTGCGCAACCCTGGATATAGGATTCAAGGAGATTTAGGCTAGAGTCCCCGATAGGAAAGTGACACGGAAGCAAGGTAGAAAGGGGGAGGAGGACACCCTTATTTATTACCGGGGGGGCAGTACCCGAGGTCCGACGGCTTAATGTGCCCATCCGACGCACGGCGGGTATTTAGTGGTTCGAACGTTCGTACCTTCCCAGGATCGAACCTGAGGTCATCCCTATGGCAGTCACGAACGCTGACCACTTGGTCACCCGCGGCCCAAACGTCAGTATCTCTAATCAAGGCCATCTTTATACCTCACCAGGCGTGCAACAAATTCACATGACTTGCCCGTGACGTCACAATCGTAGGGCCATTCTTTTTCAGTAGACCTACGGATTTGACTCGTTTCGTAGTTTGTTGATATTATATTTGTTCTTGTTGGCTAGTTGTGCTGTTCCAGTGAGTGTTGTTTCGATATTTACAGTGCGTTTTAAGCTTATTGTGGATATTTTCAGTGGTATGGTATGTTTCATTTCTTTTATTAGTATTCAGTAGTAAAATTTTATAAATTCGAGCTGTTGACTGAACGTCACTTAATTCTTCACAAAGTGCGGGTTTTACGTTTCATAAACATTCTTATTGCTGCGATGTAATTTATACATTTTAGGGATGTAATTTTATACATCCTGTTATATGTATTATGTGCATGCTGGAAATGGTACAACTTACAGTAATTCGTTGTTGAAGTGATCTTAAAAATGGGTGCATGATTCTGAAGTCATGAAAAATCGTTTCTTTATTCTATAAAAGTTCGTTGTGAATAATGGTAGAATTACAAGAAATTGCGAAATTTTCGTTTTAAGTAGCATGTCTTAGTGGTTGTTCAATTAATTTAAAACTGATAACTTGGAATTTCAAAACGTATTTTCTATTGTATGCCACCAGTAATTCTGTATTTAACCCTACACACATGGCTTTCATTCTTGTGTTCTGGTGCTTATTGTGGATGGATTTTCGTCTTTTGAAAATCTTGGAGATTTGTTATGATTGTCAAGTTATTCAAAAACTCATTTCCTCCTCATTTATATTTCTTTTCCCTCCGAGAACTGCGAGAGAGCATGATCACTGAAAATTGTGAAGTTGCACTAAATGTTTTAAAAGGTGTTTAAAAAAATTTAGGAAATTCGCCGTAATTGCATACCTGCCATGTATTATGGATCGTGTTGTCTGTGGTTAGGTAAAAGTTTTTTGCTGGAATTTGTTACATTTCTGGAAGTTCATGAGACTTTCTTATGGAATCGGTGTAGCGCTATGGAAATATTTCGGGTTTTCCCACATTTAAAATTTGTCTGACGAAGTTCTGTTTGTTTTCCTAGTTCAGAAGTCTTTCCTTCAAAATCAATCATTGGAATTCGCATTCCTCCCTCCCTCCACCTTCTCCAATTTGTGCTAGCGAAATTAAATTCAAAACTATGTGCTTCATCTATCCATGATGGAATCGTGACCCATAAAATCGTTTTCATGGCAGAGCGAGCTACATTTTCGCATTTTCGTGATCCGTCAAATTGTTTTTACGGCAGAGCGAGCGACGACAGTATCAATTTTTGATATTTTCACTTAAAACGCATGTTTTGCCACTCCTTACGCACCCTTTTCTATATGAAGTAATACAGCAGGCATTTTCCCATTTTCTTAACAAAACTACTGTTCAAAAAATGCCACTCCTTCCTCTTTATGTAGATAAAATAACTTTACGTGCCATGATAGTCTGACACTGACAGTCATAAAAAAGTTCCGATTTTGAATACTCAAACAAATACTATACGCACAAAAGTATTAAGAGTGCTACATACCTTCCTGAAAAAAATGTGTTCCAAAATAGTTCCCAGAAGTACCCGAGATCCATAACATATCCCTTGAAATACGAAGCGATAATATGAAAATACGTGGTAACAGAAAATATACGAAAATTTTCTGTTACCACGGAGAGCAAAGCAAATCAATAGCACCACGATTGTGACGTCACAAATCCTTGTGGTAGGCCTTGTGAGGTATAAAGATGGCCTTGCTCTAACCCGCAGCCCTGTAACCTCCTTGTCAGTATCATCGATGGTCAGTATCTTTCTCTGCCGCATGTACGTAAATCGCACGCTGCAGATCTCATGCGCGCAGGGGGGGGGGATTTGTACCTAAATCGCACGCTGTAGATCTTAGACGGAGGTGGGGACATAGTAACGAGCAAAGACCTTTAAGATACAATCAAGGATTAATGTATATGTTTTTAAATTATTCGTGCACGTGTGCGAAATGTTAATTGTGTTATATGAGGAAAAAGTAACATCTGTAAAGAATAATCAAGTAACAACAAATCTGATGTCAAAAAGAAAAATCAACGTAAACGTGACACTGTAAGGGGAATAAAAGAAATAACTTTTTATGTTTGTAGTTTTCTTATATTCCACAATGCTAAAGAGCCTCCATTCCTTCTGGTGCAAGGGCTGACATTGCAGATAAGTACTTTTTAGTTCATGGAAATATGTTTTAAAATAAAATTCTACGCGCTGCATTATGCACTTGCCCGAGTGCGAAGAACTACTCAGCTGCAATGAGATTGTAAGGTAAGTGCTATTTTTTTCTCTAACTTTGTGGCCGTCACCCGTAATGGCCTTTCGGACTGTTTACCTACATCACCTGCAAGGTGCACTTGGAAATTCTCTCTCCGTTCTCTAGAGACATATACTTCGTGATGTTTACATACAATCTATCAGTCATTCATTTTGAAGTTCATTCCAGGTAAGATGCAAAAATGTAAATATTCTGTTGCTCGTTATTATTAAATAGTTTGAGAATGATATATCTTACGAATGAATGGCAGGAGTTTATCCAGGAATTTCAAATTGGGGGGTGGTGCTGAAAATGTTTGGGGGAGTGTTGCATGAAAGGAAATTTTTCCGAGACTAAAAATCTTTGTAGTGAAATACGTATTTGTTTTTTTGACAGAGGATAAAACTGGGGAACACTTCAAAAGTGACTACTGTTGATATTTTATAGTTAAGAATGGTTACAAATGAAAACCCTTTTTCAAAGCTTCACATGGTTATTTTTTTATTATTAACAGGTTTCTGAAACAGACACTGATATTTTCGCAAATCCTGTGCACGCTGGCTGATATGATTCAAAAGTATAATTGCAAAATTTCTGGCAGGCTAAAATGAAGAGATACGTACATATATTTTGTGGCTGAAATGGCTGACTTAAACGATAGAAAAAAAGAAACATTTGACTGCTATCATCATCATTGTCAACCATTATCAATCCACTGCTGGACGAAGGTCTCCCCAAGTTTCCTCCACAACGGTCTGTCTTGTGCCAGTCTCCTCCATGTCACCCCTGCATACTTTCGAATTTCATCCACCCATCTCCCATGTGGTCTTCTTCTGGGTCTTTTCCTGTCCCTTGGAATCCAATCTAAAATTTCGGTTGTCCATCGATGATCTGTCCTTCTGGCAGTATGTCCAGCCCATTGCCATTTCAGGGATTTAACTCTGATCATGATGTCTTCCACTCTTGTCATTTTTCGGATCCACGAGTTCCTCTTCTTATCTCTCCTGGTTACACCGAGTATGCACCTCTCCATGCATACTTTGAGTTGTCTGCAGCCTTTGTATGTCTCTTTTAGTTAAGGTCCACGTCTCTGCACCATACGTAAGCACTGGAAGGATGCATTGATCAAACACTTTTCTTTTAAGACATAATGGCATATTGCTCTTGAAAATTATGCTGTTTCTTCCAAAAGCTCTCCAGGCAAGTTTTGTACGCCGATTAATTTGTTCATCAATGTGACCCTCACTTGATATCTGCTGTCCAAGATAAACGTACGTGTCTGTTATCTCCAGCTTTTGTCCATCAATCAATAAATCTTCATTTCTTGTAAAAGCATTCAACATCACTTTTGTCTTCTGAAAGTTCATTTTTAATCCCACTTCTTTACTCTTGTCAGCAAGTTCCTGGATCATACTGTGCAGCTCTGATGGGGTAGTTGCAAAAATGACTACGTCATCAGCAAAACGAAGGTGGGTTAGATAATCTCCATTAATCTTTATCCCTTTGTTTTCCCAGCTCAGCGACTGAAAAACACCCTCCAATGTGGCATTAAAGAGCTTCGGAGATATGGTGTCACCTTGTCTCACTCCCTTTCCAATTTTTATGTGTGTTGTATTTTCAAACAGCCGAATCTTTGCACTTGCATTTTCATAGATGTTATTAATAATATTAATGTATGCATCTTCAATACCGCAGGTTTTCAGAGCCATTGTAACTGCTGATGGTTTCACCGAATCAAAGGCTTTTTCATAATCGATAAAAGCCATGCACAATGGAAGTTCATATTCCCTCGCTCTTTCAATTAGTTCTCTCAGTACGTGGATATGATCTATTGTGCTGTAGCCACTCCTGAATCCAGTTTGTTCTCTCGGTTGAGCCATGTCCAGTGTTACCTTCAAGCGGTGTGAAAGAACTTTAGTGAAGATTTTATAAACTACTGATAGGAGGCTGATAGGTCTGTAGTTTCCGAGATCCTCTATGTCACCTTTCTTATGTAGCAGGATCATTGTAGCGGTGTTCCAATCCTCAGGAATCTTTCCTTCATTAAGGCATCGAGTGAAAATTTGGGCGAGTACTGTTTCAATTTCTCCACTTGCTTCTTGTATGATGTCTACAGTAATTCCATCTTCTCCTGGAGCTTTTCCCCGCTTCATGTTCTTGATTGCATGTGCAACTTCTGCTGGAAGGACTGGAGGAACTCTGGTACTGGTATCTTTCATGATGTCTGGAGTGCATGTATCATCCCTTTCATATAATTTGGAGTAGAAATCTTTCACTCTTGTCAAAATTTCGCCTCTATTTCTTGTTACAGAACCATCTTCTTTTCTCAGTGCCATAATCTGTTTTCTTCCCTTACTGAGATGTCCCTTTGCTATCTTTAGGCTTTGGTTGTTTTCAATTGCTTTCCTCACTAGTTCACAGTTGAATTTTCTTACGTCTTCAGTGATACTTTTTCTTACTGTCTTGCATAGCTCTATATATTCCACTTTCGAAGTCACATCTTCTTTAGTTGTCCTCATGTCTCTTCTTTTTTGCATCAACATTTTCGTTTTTCCTGATAATTTGTTTACATGCAACTTGTTCTTAGACCCAGCTAATTTTGTTGCTGTTTCCATAAGAGCTTTGGTTACTTTTCTGTTAACTTCAGAGATGTCCACTTCTTCCGATGTTAGGCCTTCTAAAGCAGAGAACCTGTTCTTCAGTTCCAACTTGAAGGTATTATGGTGTTTTTTAAGGTTGGTTATGTCAATAGATTTTGTTTGTCTTATGAGCTTGCCACGTTCAAGTTTGGTGTTGAGGTGCATCTTACATCTCACCAATCTATGGTCACTACCTGTGTTGAACTTGTTTAGCACACTGCAGTCTTCTATGACGAATTTTTTGTTACACATAATAAAATCAATTTCACTTGTCGTCCCATTTGGATGTCTCCATGTCCATTTCCTGTGTGGCTTTTTTCTTGAAGAAGGAGTTCATGATGAAAAACCCTTCTGCCTCTGCAAACTCAACAAGAGTATTTCCACGCTGGTTTCTGTTGCCGTGACCGAATTTACCTACTGAAGTTTCATTCTGTTGCCGTTGCCCTATTTTTGCATTGAAATCTCCCATAATTATCTTCAAGTGCTGCTTACCTTTATTATTTAGATGACAAATTTCCTCATAAAATTCTTCAATTTCTTCTTCAGGATGACTTGTGGTGGGTGCATAAGTTTGAATAATCTGAGCCCTGGTATCTTTTCGAGAGTTGGATAACAAGTCGTGCAGCTCTGTCAGAGGAACTTTCAACTTCTACAGCTTTATCCTTCAGTTTCTTGTTTATTATAAATCCAACACCACTAGTTCTGCCAGTATCTGTCCCACGATAGTAGAAGAGATGTCCACTTTTCAGTTCGATGAGATCTTCTCCTTTTCTCCTTACCTCACTTAGCCCCACGATGTCCCACTTGATCCTTTGTAGTTCCTCTTCCAATTCAAGAGGCCTTGAATCAGAAGATAGGGAGCGTCCGTTGTACGTAGCCAAGGTCAGCATCAGATGGCAGCCTAGTCCGGTCCTCCGGGGATTCTTAGCACCCTCTGCCTTCATGTAGCACTGGCCGCTGCCTTGGCCAGGTACATTCCAGCTGCCGGAGACTGAGGGCCAAGATTTAAGTTGTGGAATCATTTTGGAGGGTTTGGCCATAACTCACCACGCTGGCCAAGCGGGTTGGTGAGTGTGGGATAGAATTTCCTCTAATCCCGATGGTATAGTTATACCGCTATTGGCGGTCGTCAGAGCCCCTTTAGTGGGAACAGGATGTACCACGAGAAGGCGGGGTTGACATTTGTCAAGGAGAGGCTGTGATGTTACGCATCACCTGACCTTACATCCTATACATATGTATATATTTGACTGCTATATACATATGTATATATTTGAAATTGCCCGCTAATAAGGTGTACCACATTCCATAGCGGGAGGAATTATATCCCCTGTCTGGAAACAGAAGCGAGGAGTGCGAGAGCCAAAACATCTCCCAAGGAAGATCAGAATGAGAAGCGAAGAAGTTTATAAAATGGGTAATAGTCAAGCTTCGGTTAGCCGCTAACACGCACAGTTGCTCTTTGGATCCCTTACAGGAAGGTCGCACATCGTGTGAGCTCCTGCGAGTGAACTTCTGTGCAAACTTTTCGTCGTCGTCGTCGGCCGTGTGTCTTGTTCTGCGATTAGATAGTTTCTGGGTAACCAGTCTATCCGAATCAGTCTGGTTAGGGGATCTTTTAGTTGTTAAGCTTTTTTCAAAGCTCAATTAAAATTTTCTCGAATCCACTTCTCTTCGTTTCAGCTTCCAGCCCATCGTTAAAAATTAACAGAATTACCAGATCTGATATCGTAGAGCAAAAGCCTGACGCCAAGAAAAGAGATGTCGTTTCTCGTTCCTCTTCCAATTTCACGGGAAATCGAGAGTCAACTGATAAGCCGGATCCAAGAAGATCCAGAAGAATTAGAAACCTTACGCCGGAACTATGTAATAATATCCAAAAAAGAACCAGAAGAACAAGAAGAAGATTGGTAAGTGAAATAATTTCTTATTCTGTGCCTCAGAAAATTCTAGGCACGTCATCTGACAAAAAAGTTGACGATGACTCTTCTTGTATGTCTGAGTAAATTCCAGACATAATATCTGAGAAATTATCAGATATGATAAAAACACCGGTGGGATGCCCGGGCGATGGGATATCTGATAAATTATCAGATATCATTAAAACATCGGTGGGATGCCCGGGCGATGGGATATCTGAGAAAATACCAGATATGATTTATGAAAAGTCCGAGAAATGTCCGGACGACCTTACCCAAGAGGAAGGTTTTATTGGAAAATAGACCTGAGACGGCTTCGGCGTCAGGCTTTTGCAAGGAATTTGGTGTGAATCCGCGTCGGTCTGTTAAAAAAAACGGCCCTTTTTAGGGCCGAGTACTTTTTTCAAAAAGGAATTTGCCAAACCTGCTCAGCAGTTGAAAGAAACTATGTTTCCACAGACACGAACACGTATTCACACAAGTAAAGAAAGACTTTACAAAAAAAAAATTGAAACTCTAGAAACTTTCAAAAAGTTTGAGAAAAGTGGAAAAAAAACTGTGCAAAAACAAAACAAAAAAAAGTGTTGAAAAAAAAAACAACCTCAGGCATCATACGAGCATAAATTAAGCTCAAAAATAAAGAATGCAGTTAATTACACAGAACTAATGAAAAATGATACAAATAAATACCTGCGTAATATTAACTTATTACACAGATAAAAAAAATGTCGTTAAAAACAATTTACAGAATTCTGTGCTAAAAGAAAGAATTGAAAAACATCGCAAAAAATTCCAAAACACAAAAGTGATAGAGAGATTGATTGTTGATGTTGATAAATATATGTGAAAATGCTACACAAAAGCCAAAAAAATTGGTTACTCCAACTGTGAAAAAACCAAAATATTTCACAGGAAGGCTTAGCAAAGAAATTAAAGAGGCAAAAAAAATTACCTGTAATGAAGGTGCTCAATTGCAGTATACTTACATTACACTTTATAACACACAAAACGAACTGCCTCTCCCATATGATAATGTAGAAAATAAACACACTGAAATAGTAAGCCAACAAATAGAAAACATAGAAAGCAGTGGAAGAGAGTTGGGGCAATTCTTCACACATAGGAATAAAAATAACCCCGAAGAACTGAGCCGCAAGACAGGCGAAAACAGTTCTAAACCAATAAATATGGTAGATCGAGAGAATAAACATACTCACTCAAGCAAAATTGATATTTTAATTAAAAAAATTAAAGAAAAGTCCATGAGTGAGAATTTTACGGAAAACCAAATAAATAGGGAAGCAGATAAAAAAATAAGAAAATGGTGAATGGACCATCAATAAAATGGCAGAATTAGCTGCCAAACTGGTCAAAAACATGGAAGCAATCAATTGCAATACTGATATTGATGCCCAAGTTACCGAAAGTAACAACAATAAAAAAGAAATTGACACAGTAAAAAATGATGAAAAAAAAAAATGAGGATGAAATTTTATACTCGGAAACAAATGGACTTAACATATTAATTTGGAATGCGCAAGGCATCAAAAGGCAGCATAGAGAATTCTTAGCCTACCTAAAACACAAAAAAATGGATATTGCGCTAATTAATGAATCCTGGCTAATAGACAGAGTCAAATTCAAAATTCCCGACTACAAGGTTTACAGAAAAGACAAAACCACTAAAAGTGGGGGAATTTTGATTGCAGTGAAAGATAAACTAGAGCAAAGTGAAGCAACATGCAACACAGAGGATGGCATGGAAGCGCACTCGGTAACTATTAAAACAAAAAATAACCCGACTAAATTTACGGCGTTATACAATCATCCCAAACACATTATTACCAGGGAAGTTCTAGATAATCGGTTCGAGGAAGATATTCCCACGGTCATAGCGGAAGATTTTAATAGTAAACACCGCTATTGGTACTGCCCAAGAGCTAATAAAAGTGGAAATAATATCTTCAGATATCTCTTAAACAAAAACATTGATTTGGGGGCACCATCTGAACCCACAAGAACGGCGCTCAGAGGAACTAGCAACATACTAGATTTTGCCCTCTTGAAGAATAATAAATATTACTTTGAAATTTACACTGCGGCAGCGCTCACCTCTGACCACAATCCAGTTCACCTCCAGCTTTATACTGATAAAACTGTGAAGGTAGCACCCAAAATGGTCACTAATTTAAAACAAATTGAAGAGAAAATTAAATTAGTGCCACCTCCGGTAATTGGAGACTGCAATAGCAAAGAAGAAATTGACAGAGCTATTGAACTCTTTAACCTCGCCATTAAAAAAATTATGGAAGAATGTCAAACTCCTGCTAAAGAGAAAACAAATCCGTACTATTTACCCAAAGAAATTTTGGACCTTATTAAAGAAAAAATTGGTACCGAAGCAAGTGGCAAAGAACAAGAAATAAAACGTTCTATGACCTTTGTTGCTGCCTAAATAGACAAATTAAAAGAGAAATTAGAAAATTCGACAATGGGTCATGGGGTCAAATATTAGAGGAAGCTCATATTGACTACTCTGAAAATTCGGATAAAAAAAATAAAATGACCCTATGGAATCTTACGTCGAGCTTGCAAAATAAAAATGTCAAATTACTCCCACCCCTTCAAAAGAAGATGGGATGGTAGTTAGAACTGGCGAAGAAAAAGCGGAAATTTTTGCAAACTCACTAGAAAAACAGTTTAAAATAAATGATATCCCTGACACGGATACATACATCAAAACCCAAAAGGCCATGGATACTTATTTTAAACATGTGGAGAATGTTGAAAACTCTAGAGTAATTGCACAAAGTACACAACTCTACGAGGAATTCACCGGTAAAAAAAACCCTGTGAGAACATACCCAAATAAAAGCACTCAGAATGGTGTGATTAAAAAAAGGGGGTGAGAAAAGACAGAGAAAGCAGCAATTGAAAATGAGAAAGCAGCCCCCGGTAATAAATAAAGGCGTCTTCCTCCCCCTTTCTACCTCGCTTCCGCGTGACTTTCCTATCGGGCACTCTAGCCCAAATCTCCTAGCTTCCTATTCCTAAGGGTTGTTTAAGACCTGGGATCAGACACTCGCTTCCTGAAATCCAGTACATATGATCTGATCTGAGCCACAAGTCAGGGCCGCGGGTGGCCTAGTGGGCAACGTTCTTGCCCGTAGAAATTCGATCCTGGGCAGGTACGAACGTTCGAACCACTAAATACCCGCGGAAGAGACCTCAGGTTCGATCCCGGGCAAGTACGAATGCTCGATCCACTAAATATCCGCCGTGTGTCGGATGGGCACGTTAAGCCGTTGGACCCCGGGTACTGGCCCCCCGGTAATAAATAAGGGCGTCTTCCTCCCCCTTTCTACCTCGCTTCCGTGTGACTTTCCTATCGGGCACTCTAGCCCAAATCTCCTAGCTTCCGCTTTCTAAGGGTTGTTTAAGACCTGGGGTCAGACACTCCCTAAAATCCTCTACATATGATCATTTGATCAACCACAAGTCATTAGGGCCGCGGGTAGCCTAATGGTCAGCGTTCGTGATTGCTATGGAGATAACTTTAGGTTCGATCCTGGGCAGGTACGAACGTTCGGACCACTAAATACCCGCCGTACGTCGGATGGGCGCGTTAAGCCGTCGGACCCCGGGTACTGGCCCCCCGGTAATAAATAAGGGCATCTTCCTCCCCCTTTCTACCTCGCTTCCGTGTCACTTTCCTATCGGGCACTCCAGCCCAAATCTCCTAGCTTCCACTTTCTAAGGGTTGTTTAAGACCTGGGGTCAGACACTCCTTTCCTAAAATCCTCTACATATGATTTGATCTGATCTAAACCAGAAGTCACAGCGGTCCGTGTCAGTATGCTGTCATTACCGGACAAAGCGCTCTTGGTGATATTGTTCTATTGCAACGTGGAATGCGCGAGTGCTGCGTTGAAAGCCTACCGGTCAGTGAAAGGTGGTCGCAGTGGGAAAGGACCGATGGAAAGTGCTGCGCTGCGGCGAATGGTGAAAAAATTCGAGGAAATGGGATCTTTCGTAGCACGCCCACGAAGCGGTAGACCACGAACACGTGTTGCTGCAGCAGAGACGATTACCCAGGAAATGGATGTGATTGCAATGTCTTCCGCACAGGGCGACTCCAGTGCTCGCCATGTTTCTCGGTAAACAGGCATTCCATACGGGACTGTACGGCGAACACTACGACTGATTCTGCACAGATACCCGTACAAACTTGAACGGCATCACGAACTGCAAGCTGGCGATTACTTGCAGCGTAATGAGTTCGCAGCATGTTTTTTTCGACAAATAGATGTCGACGAGAACTGGCTGATGAACGTTTTATGGACTGATGAGGCACACGTTTCCCTAAACGGAGCGGTAAACACGCACAGCTGCCGCATCTGGGCCACCGAATATCCCAGAGCAGTCGTTGAAGAGCCACTTCATCAGCCGAAAGTGACAGTGTGATGTGGATTCACGGCTTCCTAATCATTATCGGTCCTTTGTTATTTGAAGAGGTCCGCGGCACCTCCTTCGAAACCGTTTCAGTGACGGGTGCTCGTTATGCGAACATGTTACAAATGTACGTTATCCCTAGCGTGCAAGAGCGGGATGAGTGAATCTGTGCGCATTTATGCAGGATGGAGCACCCCCCACACACACACATCGCACGTCCCGTTAAACAACTGCTGAAAGAGACGTTTTGCGCAAATCGTGTGTTGAGAAGGCGTGGCCTCCTCGGTCACCAGACCTGACACCCTGCGCTTTCTGGCTCTGGGGTTACCTAAAATCACAGGCATACAGATGTTGCCCCACTTCATTGGCCATGCTGAAAGATGCCATTCGACACTATGTGGCAGCTGTACCATCGGACATGCTCTTCAACGCCGTCCATGCTGTTTTTTCTCGTCTGCAGGCAGTGCTGGAACAGGACGGCCATCACATTGAACACCTGGTACAATGAGGTGTCTAACCTGATACAATCAGGGGTCTATTTTTCTCGACACTTCCAATCTGTGGTTGCTGCGCCATCTGGCGATGAAAAATGTAAGTAAAATGAGTAAAAATTTATGTGATTGCATAAAAAACCCGATGTCATTCTGATCATTTCTACGCAAACCGCGTTGCCATACTCTGAAAACTCCCCGAGTTATTACGTTTTCAAAATGTGCAAGACTTTTGGATCACATGGTATTTAAATCGAACACTCTTGACCGATTTCGTTTAAATTCAACGGGGTGCTTATAGAAGGTTCTAAATTCTGGATTTGTCACTAAAGCCATTTCCGAGAGAAAATTTTCTTGGCCGCTTTCTTCTTAAATCGAACGTCATTTAACGGATATTTTTTTAAATCGACAAAATTATTAGGTTTTGCTAATATGTCCAAAATACCAAATTTGAAATTTGTACCCCAAGTCATTGAAGAGATATTGTGTTGCAAAGGTATGGGAACACAGACAGACTCCGCGAGAAAAAAATCACCCTTGTATATTACTCTTTCATATAAACAAAGGATATGAACGGAAAGTAAAAATTCAGCACATTTCATAAAAATATTTGTGAATGATTATTTTAATAACAGTGTAGAGCATTTCATAGCTTCATTTGTTTGTGAAAGTTAAACAAATGAACTCTTTTTGTCGTTACCCTAATATTTCAGCTAAAATAATGTCTTGGACATGTTGGATCCATTCCTGACTGCGCTGCTGCACACATTAGCGAATGGAACATCAAATAAAAAAGCAAAAAACATTCCTTGCCTGGGCTTTAGAATAACCCGAAAGTGTTGGCTTCCCACAGAAATTTCGTTTCCCAACCTACTTCGACTACTCCAAATGATGCGAGGGCAAGTGCGATCTGCCCCAAAAGCTGATTTGTCCTAGCCATTGGGACTGGGCTTTTTGTCCGGCGTTATACTGAATGACAATCAAAAGTAAATAATGATTAAAAAATTAACACTATGTCTGTGTCTTCCTCTCGTGATTGTTTCTTTCTGTGTATGAACTTGTCGATCATGTAGCTTCCATTTCTTTCGGATGGGATGTGACAAAACATCATCATCATACAGTATGTATATGTGGGTGGGTGTGTACCTTTGAAGAAATTTGGGGGAGTGTTGGGGGTGAGTGTATAAAGCCCTGATGAATGGTATCTCTTAAGTTAAGTTGAGCTACTTAGTCTAAATCTGCATGAAGAGACGTCATTATAGCGTCAAATAGTGTTCATCGAATTATGCTTGCGTGATTTCCAAAGATATGTAATTGGTGACCCTCTACAATTAACCACCACAGTGGTGACCCGGACGAGACCCGAAGATGATTCGAACATGGACAACGACCTGGATTTTGATTAGGCCTCCAACCTGGTTGTTAACGACGGCACCCCTGCTTTTTTTTTTTATTTTTCGAAACCGTTCTTCATCATGCTTGTATTTGCGAGTGTTGAGTGTTATCAGCGGTTTGTTTTCCAACATGGCTACTTCCCAGTGTTTCGCTTCATTTTTTGTTCTCGAATGATATACACCTGCCTGTTTCTGAACTAGACGCATTGCAACGACAAGGACTATGGATTCTGACGAATTGTATCATATATTTTTTAGCAATGGTAGACTATATTTCTAAAGCGTTGAATGCCTGATTTAAAGGTATTCGAATCGTTCCAGTGAGTCTGATTCCGAAGATATCACAATCTCGGTGGCACGTGTGACGTTGAAATGTCCTCCATTTTGGAAGAAAAATCCTGCTTTATGGTTCGCTCAGATTGAATCATAGTTTTCAACTGCAGGAATTTTCAACGATGATACTAAATTTCATCATGTGATAGCATCAATCGAAAGCAATATTCTAGAGCAAATTAGTGATATTGTATGCAGTCCTCGCCGGCAGATAAATATATTATTCTGAAGAAGCGTAGTATTGCTCAGTTTTCTAACTCTAAACCATCGCTGGGTGATTCTAAAATATCGCAGTTATCACACAAAATGAAAGACCTTGCTTATAAGCGGTTGGATGCAGCGATACTTAAATCCCTGTGGCTTCAACGTTTTCCTATGCGTATGCAACAGATCTTAACTGTTAGCGGTGATGATTTAACAGAGTTAGCAGTAATAGCTGAAAAAATTCATGAAACTGCTGATGTATCTTCTGAGGTGAACGTTGTTGATTCCTCACAGCATGTGTGTCAAGCTCCTATGTTGCGGAAACAAATAGGACACCTCACCTCACACGTAGCGAAACTTTCGGCCCAGTTCACCTCTTCCACACGAACACGTCCAACATCACGTGAGAGTCGTGGACATTCTCCTGCAGTTCGACGACAGAGACATACCAAGCAAACATCTGAACTTTGCTGGTATCACAGCACATTTAACGACGCTGCTACCAAATGTAAACAACCTTGTTCTTTCCAGTCGGGAAACTAGAAGGGCCATCCCTTGTGGCCGCAAGGGGCGAAGGCCTAAAACAGCACAGACCAAAGACCTTTAAGATACATTGACTGGAAAACCGTAAGTTATACATAGACTGGAAAACCGTAAGTTATACATAGACTGAAAAACCGTAAATTAACCGGGCGACATTTGAAGGTCAGCGTTGTACGGAAAGAATCTCTCACATCTCGTTCTTTACAATATAGGCATTCGTGTGTTTATATCAGTGGCGGCTCGTGGTGTAAAATGCTGGTGAGGCGAACGGTCTTGATGTAAATGTAAAACAGTAAAACATATGTTATTGAAAAATATATAAATTTGTATAACGTTATACGAACATATATATATATATATATATATCAGTGGCGTAGCCGGGGGGGGGTCGTGGTTTGCACCCCCCTAAGTAGGCGAGACAGTTAGCTTTTTCTAAGTACGTTTTATAGATAATTTCCTATTTAAATTCATTGATTTTTACATAACTTACAATGTAATACAAATAAATTACATTGATACATAATATCAATGTAATTTCTTGATAATAGAAAAGAAAGTAAAGCAAAGCGGCCAAAGAAGTTGCTTTATTAAATTTTTATTAAAACAACTATAATTTATTGCATTTTCTTCATTTTATTAAATTAGCTTCGTTTTGTATTAAAGTTCAAGATGTGCGTACGTACCAATAGAAAAATATTTGTCGAAGCGCCCCCCCAAATTGTTACATGTACTTATACACAGTTATACAGCATAAGTGCAGAACCCCCACCCCCAACCCCTTCAAAAAGTTTCATGTCAAAGGCAGTATCACCCATCGGATATCTTTGAAGTCCTGGGTTCGAGTCGGCTGAATCATTAAAATCCACTGAGATTCGGGTCTCGTTAAGCCATTGGTCTCTGGTAGGCGCCTTGTTATAAACAGCTGTAAACCCCATCCCTTAGGGCTTCAGCCCATGCCATTTAGCACTTATATACAAATATTATTCAACAGTAATGGAATAAAATTATAGAAATATATGAAACACGGCGTGGGGAGTCTTTCTTCACGAAAAAATCCAAAAAATTTTGAGGGAAAATGTGCATATATATATATATATATATATATATATATGTGTGTGTGTGTGTGTGTGTGTGTGTAATATACGCTACTTTTGCAACAATATTTTTATGAAAACAATTATTCGATAATTTTACAACAAAGAAAGAAATATTTCACCTGTATTCTTTTATGTAATACACTTGAGCGAAAATATGCAATTTGTGCGGTTTCTTTAGCTAGTCAATGCGTCACTCACATCCCAACGCCAGTCAGAGATCCACTTCTTAAAAAATTCAAAGTAAATCATTTGAATAGAAATTGTTTTCTTACGAAATGTTTCTTGAGCTTGAATAAAAGTCACAGTTCGATTGGCATATTAGTGAAGGTGCATTTAGCACGGGTCACAAACTGAAGTCCAGGCTCGTTATAACTATGTACAGGAGAAGTCAAGGAAGCACATTTCTATATAAAAAAGTATTAGATAATTTAAACCTGGAATTAAAAACAGAGGAATGCGATATTAATTTGCTTTGGTCTCGAACAGAATGCTTTCAGTTTATGTTTTATAAATAAGTTCAATTCTGCGATCCTTTTTGGCTGCAAATTTGTCAATGATCAGATCATAAAATGGTTGAGTGGACATTAGATGGTTCAGCAATTCTTTCTCGATTGAAATTTTAGCGAGTGAAGACAAACGATCTTGTGCCGTTGTATTACGGAGGTAAGTCTTAATTCTCTTCAAACAAGAAAAACTCATTTCAGCAGAAGAACTTGTTGACGCCAGTGTCAATACAAGAGAAAATAATTTGTAGGCTTCTGGTAACACATCTTTCAGCTCGTTTTCTTTCATTGTTTTCAAGGTTTTCTGGACACTGAGTTCCCTGAAGTTGTGATCATTATATAAAAAATCTAATTCGTTTTTTAGTCGTTGTGTGTCTGTAAAAATGCTTGGATAAATTTTTTTGAGAGTGTTAAGGGCACTGGATGGAAATGACTCTGAATAACTATGGTATTTTGAGCTGTCAACTAGCTGCAGAAACTGGAGCTTTCCCATATCTTCAAATCTGGTATTTATTTGGACTATTATGCTGTCAACGATTTCGTAAAACAAAATTTTGTAATAGTTTTCCACTTCTTCTTCAGTCAAATGTTTCTTTTGGCGACATTTAGGACCTCCACTCAAACTAATTGTTTCACTGAAATGTTTCAAGTAAGTGGTTACATTCCTTTTCTTATTTATTCGTTCGCAACATTGTTTAATTTGTCTTTGGCAATAACTGTTATTTAAAGTCCTTTTTTTGTAAAACATTAAACAGTACATCCGTAATTCCAAAAATGTCATAAAAAATCAGTGATAAAAAAGCAAATTCAAAATTAGTGAAATTTTCAAATATCCTATGGCTCCGTTGATTGATTCTGCCGTTGATTCCGGGTCATTCATTGTGTTTTCAAACACATTCTTTAGTTTGCCCCATTCGCTTACAATTAAACGCAAAATTTGTGAAAGTGATGCCCAACGTGTTTCCGCTATTTGAGGAATCAGTTTCCCAACAACTGAATCTGCTACGTGGGTTCTCTTGGCAGATTTATAAAAAAATGAGGGCATGCTGGATACAGTTGCGAAATATATGCGACATTTTACAATACTTTTGCACCCCTGTTGTAGGACAAGGTTAAGGCGGTGGGCGAAACAGTGGGTAAACAAAGCTTGCGGGGCTTCTAGCTTGACTCTTTTCTGCAGACCGCTCAACTCTCCAGCCATAACGCTTGCACCATCATAACACTGGCCTACTAACTTTGATTTAAAATCAAACTCCTCCAAAACCGATGCTAGCAGATCATACAGTGCCATAGCAGTCCTGTCAGTGCTGATATCATAAAAACCAAGGAAGCGCTCAACTACTTCACAATTTGAGTCCAATATGTATCTGACAATTATTGAACACTGTGATTTTTGAGTAATATCAGTTGTATCATCAACTTGCACTGAAAAAAATTTTGACTCATTAATTTCGCTTTTAACACATTCGTTTATATATTCATGAATACACTCCAGTAAATCATTCTATATCGTTTTAGATTGTCCAGAAAATAAGCTTCGTATTTCTTCAAAATGTGCTTTTAATTCTGGGGTGCTCCTACGAAGTAACAAATGGAACATCTCCTTGAAATTACCTTTATTTAATGAGGAAATAGATTCATCATGTCCTCGAAAAGGCAGTTCTTGCTTGCTTAGAACGACAACTAAATCGATTATATGTTCCATAAAAAGCCTATTCAGTCTGACCTTTTCATTAAACTTAGCTTTATGAAGAGCAGCATTTTCTTTGAGCATATCAGAAATAGTGTTTATATTTTTGTCCATCCGTTTCAGACCTACGTGATTAGTTATATGCTCTTTAGAGCTTTCGTGCAATTTTGCACTACGAGAAAAGTTTTTCAGATCAAAATAACCCGTTGTATTCCACACATTTTTCTTATTGCTCAAAAGTAAACATGGCCAGCAAAAGAGAGTTTGCTTGTAATAGCTACCAGAAAGCCAGGGGAAAATCTCGTACCATGATTTATTGAAAGACCTAAGAAACGATTTGCCGCACTTCTTATCTTTAGATATTGAACTTATTATAGGTGTCGGTCTTCCAGATATGAGAACATCCCTTTTATCATAATCTTTCCAATGTTTAAAAGGAATTTCTTCCAGAACACAAATCACGTCGTTTGTTGGGTCATTCATATTTTCCAACCCAAATCAAAATATGCTGTTTAGTAACAATAACAAAATAAAAAGAAGAAAAAACTCAACATTACTATGAACTAGCCAACACCCGCAGAAGAGATTGTTGAAAACACACTACAAAAAGTTAGACTCAAATACACTCTGACGAATAGTTAAAGCTACGTAGAAATCATCCTACTCCAAAGCATATAGAGGCGAACGGCGTCATCGCCTATAAAACCACTTTTCACCAAGGTCATCTGCTCATTTTCCCGCGCCCATTGGATACACAATCCTTGGGTTCTCCAATAACAACAGAGATGCGATTCCAGTTGAAGCGAAATGGAGGGTCGCCTCAGAAATTTCCTTTCTCTTACTGGAAGTCCGGCACCTCCTTAGGTAGACCTCGGACCGTGGGGGTGGGGGGTTCACTCTGTAGGGCTCTTCTCTGATCCCCAGTTCCCAAAACCGGCTTCTCATCGAGACGATTCAGCCGGCCGCCTCTAAGCGCTTAAAACATGCAGCTGCTTTGCAAAAATAATGATTCATTCCTCTTCTTGAAAGCCTTTTTTTAACCTAATTCATGAATCACAATGTGAATTTCAGTGTTTCATTTATCCTGCAAAGTTCTTATATCTTTGTTAGTGACCGAAGTTTTTTTTTTTTTTTCACTTCTCATTCTGCGGAATTTCAGGTGAGGCGGCGCCTCACTTGCCTCATCTGACGGGCCGCCACTGGTTTATATCAATTACATCCATTTTTTTAATGTGTAACCAGTAAGATATAATTTTTTTTATAAATAGTGTGTATATATTGCAAAGTATTTCAGAAAATAATATAGCCAAATTTAATGAGCTAAACAGATTTTTAAAACAGTTATATCTTGCGTAGCGTACGGATGTATCAATAAACAAACAACTGGCCAGCAGATACTTTTATTTCGTAGGTTTCCTCATAATAATTGTGATACTTTGGGGAAGTGGGTAAATGCTCTAAGACGTGCTAACTGGAAACGAAGCTAAGCGAAGCCAAAATCTGACTATTGCCATTTAGCAAGAGGTATCACACAACTTTGCAGTCTCACTATGTCGGCATCCCCTGTCTGGAAATAGAAAAGAGAAGTGCGACGACCAAGTTGTCCCCAAGAAAAAAAGCGTGAGAAACAAAAAAGGAAGCATATTCATATTTTGATCAGGATTTAAGTGCTAGTCACAGCAATGTTGCCGTGACTTGCAGTTTCAATTTAGGCTTCTCACCTCCTTTTCTAATCTTTCTTTGGAAATAATAGAAGCGTTTTAGTATTTTAAGTGCACGATAGTTAGCTAGTAACCTTTTACACTTACTTTATCCCTAAATATTAAGTTGAGGGACTCAGTTTTTACTAGAACCTTGTCTCATTTACCGTGACTTGCAGTTTCAAACTAGGCTTCTCACTTCCTTTCGTAATCTTTCCCTTGAAATAATACAGGTGTTTTAGTATTTTAAGTGCAAGATAGTAAGCTAGTAACCTTCTTCACTTATTTGATTTCTAATCTCTAAATATTAAATTGAGGGACTTAGTTTTTACTAGACTCTTGTGTCATTCACCAGACTGTGTATGGCTCTAAAATGAAGGTTTCTGGTTAAGCCTACACATGGTTTGTTAACTCGTGTTTCTTTTCCCAGACTTTTCATCCTCGATATCTGTAATTGTCTAAACTCTAAATTATATGAAGAGGGCATTTCTTTCTATCGTATTTAATTTTACTTATTTTTTCTACCGTTGAGTAGCTATTACGAACTCATGAAAAAAAAACTTCCGAAATTAAAAGTTTTGCTCTCGGCAATTTCTCTTAAGAATAAACAAATGGCTACATTAAAATGATTTTTGACATACTTAGAGGATGAAATATGGATTTCATGCAACTAGATCACGCAGTTTGCAAGCCCTGAAGCTGAAAATATTTTACACGTAGAACAAGCGACGTTTCCCTTCAGTTATTTCATATCCCCCAAAATTACGATAATGATGTTTTCTTTAATCGTTAGTTAAAAGGCGCAATGTCTAATTTATACCCCATTGAAAAAAGATTAACACGCAGTATTAAAACAACGTAAAATTTCTTCTTTCGCTCAGGTAAAAGAGCTTAATTAACGTTGCTCACATACGACACATGCCGTTTTTACTGTACAAGCTCTGCGATCAAAATGTCGCTAGCTGCTGCCACTCATTTACACAAGAACTTCCAGTCTATGTATCTTAAAGGTCTTTGGCACAGACTCATTTTGGCCAATAGATCTACTGGTCTAAAATTTTTGATTGACACTGGAGCAGATGTCTCTGTTATTCCAGTCTCTTCGCCCAAACCGAAACAGCCACCCGGGTGGCGCAGTGATTTAAGCAATGGCTTATGACCAGTCGTCCGAGAAAGGGTCCGGGTTTGAATCCCGGTGAGGCATGGATGTTGGGCAAACACAACATGGCAAACACAACATGGCAAACACAACATGCTTATAGCCCATTGAGTTGCTCACGATGGTCGTTAAACCTTCAATCACAAGACAAACAAAAAAAAAAACAAAAAAAAAAACCGAAACAGCCGGAGAAGTTGAAATTATTTTCTGCAAATCGTTCTGTGCACACGTCACTGTCCTTAGATCTTAATTTGCGTCGAAAATTTTTCTGGTCATTCGTTATTGCGTCAGTTTCTCTTCCGATCATCGAGCTGATTTTCTTCAGCACTTTGGTTTGTTGGTGGACATCAAAACATCATTATCCGATCGATACTTTAACAAAGCTCAAATCCTCAGGTCAAGCTACTTCGCACCCCGCTACTGGAATTACCGCTATCTCCGGCACTTCAGATTTCCATGAGTTACTAAAAAAGTTTCCACAGCTTTAAGTACTGATGGTGTTTTTAGAAATAAAGATCACGGTGTTTTACATCACATCGATACCACAGGAACCCCAGTTTTTTCTAAGCCTGGGCGTTTACCTCCCCAAAAACTATCATGTGCCAAGAAGGAATTTCAATTCTTGCTTTCGCAAGGATTGAGTCGCCCCTCTAAAAGCTGTTGGGCCAGCCCCTTGCACATGGTTACTAAAAGTTCCAGGGACTGGAGACCCTGTGGAGAATACAGGATTCTGAATGCGCTTACCGTACCAGACAGGTACCCGGTGCCACGAATACAAGATGTCACCCAATTTCCAGCATTAAGTCAATATTTTTCAAAGTTGATTTGATCAGGGCATGTCATCAGACCCCGTAAATCCAGAAGATGTTCCGAAAACGGCTGTCACTTCGCCATTCGACTTGTTCGAGTTCCTTTTCATGCCATTCGGACTCAGAAATGCTGGCCAGACCTTTCAACGTTTCATCAACACTGTTTTATACAGGATCTGAATTTTTGCACAGCATACCTCGAAGATATTGTTATCCCTTCGACTACTGACTACTGCAGAAGAACACCAGCGTCATTTAAGCTTGGTTTTCCAATGACGTAGCGACTACGGTATTCAATTAAACCCCTCCAAATGTGTGCTGGATCATTCTACTATAGTATTCCTTAGTCATACCATCTCACCTGAAGGTATCATGCCACTTTAAGATCGAGTGAACACTCTGTTAGCTTACCCTGAACCTACCACCGTTCATGACCTTCGTCGTTTTCTAGGTATCATGAACTTTTATCGCAGATTTGTTCCGCACGCAGCTCAGATGCAGGGACCACTGCATGAGTATCTAAAAGGTACAAATAAGAAACTAACACATTAATTACCGTATTTGATGACGCACGTGATTCATTCACAAAACGTAAACACCCAGCAAAAACACAAGTGTTGGGAAACTGCTGGCCACCAGCTGGTAGTGATGGGTCACTGCTGGTGAAATCTGCCACTCACGAGACGGTAGCGGTCCGCTGGTGGCAGCCATTGATGACCCTGCAGCATCGCCGTGAATTGCGGACCACCAAGCAAGTGCCACTAGTGGACCGTAGCTGGCAACCAATGAAACCCCACCCCCAAGCGGTCCCTGACGATTCGTCCAACGACGATTGGTCCAATGCCGATTCGTCCAAAGGGACGATTGGTCCAATGTCCGATTCGTCCAATGCCGATTCGTCCAATGGTACGATTGGTCCAATGCCGATTCGTCCAATGGTACGATTGGTCCAACGCCGATTCGTCCAATGGTATCATCTTACCAACGGTAAACTTTTTTATTTTCCAGAAAGGAAAAATAATTTAAATTATTCTCCTCTTTATATCCTTTAGAAAGATAATTTCCGTATATTTGGCAATTGTAAACATTTTACATAAACCAGGTAGAAGGCACTCAATGGAGCATTTCTCAGCTATTTGCAAAGCACCTAGGCCGCGGGCATTTTTTGAAGATTTTAATTTACAACCTAGATATTTAGTATTTGTAAATATGTTATAAAACCTAATAAAAGGCGCTCATCCTATCATTTCTCAGGTCTTTATGAAGCACCTAGGCCCCGGGCCTTTTTAGAAGATTTTGAGTTACAACCTAGATATTTGGTATTTGTAAACATTCTATAAAACCTTATAAAAGGCACTCATCGTATAATTCCTCAGGTCTTTACGAGGCACCTAGGCCCCGGGACTTTTTAGAAGATTTTAAGTTACAACCTAGATATTTGGTATTTGTAAACATTTCATAAAACCTAATAAAAGGCACTCATCGTATCATTTCTCAGGTCTTTACAAGGTACCTAGGCCGCGGGCCTTTTTAAAAGATTTTAAGTCACAACTTCAATATTTGGTATTTGTAAACATTTTATAAAACCTTATAAAAGGCACTCAACGAATGATAATGAATAAGGCTTTTAACTAAGCCAATTATAATGAATATAGCTTTTGCTACCACTACAGCTAAGCTAAGCTTCTACTCAGCTAATATTATGATGAATTCAATGCTTGTACTAAGCTTCTAATAGTGAATTCAAATGGTTGTTGTTACTAGTTAATTAAGATCATGAATAAAGTCTCCTGCTAGTAGTGTAGTAATAGTAATGAACAAACTTATAACTGGTAGTAATGTTGTAGTAGTAATTAAGATGAATAAAGTCTTATGCTGGTTTTTACTAATAACACTAAATGAAATAAACCTAACAGCCAGACAGAGGTCTGACAGTACTATGAACTGAGAAAAACGTACTTACAACAAATTCTTTATTATTGACTTCTCGCTCTCACATAAACGAACTCTCTTTATACAGCACCAAACGCTCTCTCTATCAACAACCAACGCTCTCCTTCACATAAACCAACGCTCTCCGTATACAACAACCGCTCTCCCTATACAACAAACAAACGCTCTCCCTACACACATCAACAAAAAGCTCTCTCTAAGTATCGTTGAACGCGCCTATTTATACTGGCTACCACCACGTCATGACTTACACTCATTGCCAGATCTCATTCAGCGGGAGAAATAACATCTCGTTCAGTAAGAAGATAATTTACATAGAAAAAATAAAATAACCAGAGATAGTAAAATCAAAAGGAAAGTGAATCGAGAGTATACGTTACAGAATCATTTCTCAGCTATCTACCAGGCACCTAGGTCGCAGGCCTTTTTAGAAGATTTTAAGGTACAACCTAGATATTTGGTATTTGTAAACATTTTATAAAACTTTATAAAAGGCACTCATCGTATCATTTCTGAGGTCTTAAGTGAAAGCGCAATATTATTAACTTGATTTAATATGTAAACGTTATGAATATGACATCGGCAGAATATAAACCGTCAAAAAGGCCTATGAATTAATATTTCGTGTTTAAGTAAAAGCGCAATATTATTAACTTGATTTAATATGTAAACGTTATGAATATGACATCGCTGGAATAAAAACTGTTGAAGAGGCCTCTGTCCAAACCCCGAACAGTTGTTTCCATTGGGCAGTTGACGGGAAACCCCACTGCATTCTACAAACAGAAACGGAACACTAGTATTTTATATTATTTCATGTAAAAGAAAAACATTGAAGTTGATAGAACGGCTCGTACACCAGTAACTTCATACGGCAGCAAGGACAGTATAACAAAAAAACGCGATTCCAAAAAAAGAAGAAAAAAAAAAAGAAATCTGTAACCACAATGTTACGCATGAAATGTAACATTATTTTACATTCTTTGGACTACCGGTACTTTCGTATAACATCGAAAGTACCGGTAGTCCATATATATAATTTCGTATAACATATACCGGTACTTTCGTATAACAATGGACCAATCGTCCCATTGGACGAATCGGCATTGGACCAATCGTCCCATTGGACGAATCGTACCTTTGGACCAATTGTCCATTGGACGAATCGGCATTGGACCAATCGTCCCATTGGACGAATCGTACCTTTGGACCAATTGTCCATTGGACGAATCGGCATTGGACCAATCGTCGTTGGACGAATCGCACCAGACCCAACACCAAGTGGAAGCAACGGAACTGCGCCAGAAGCAACACGTGCTGTGTCTCTCGTAGTACCAGTTAGTTGAAGACGACGCTATCGCCACCGTGTTATTTTAGTGGATGTTAAGGGGCAAAAAAGCATATGTAGAGAGGCGAATTAATTTCCTAATGAAATGCCACGTCGACGAAGATATCAGATTAAGCCATGAAATACTAGATTACAGCCATAAACTACACCCACACCATTCCCATGAATAACAAGAAATAATTTCTCTATAATCTTTCGTTTTAATATTCACTAAATTGCTTGAAACAAAAGTCCTGGAAAAACATTAAAGAAGCGTTATGTTGAAAAAAGAAAGGAATTATTCGCGTACAAAATTTATCAATTATTTGAAAGAAAAAAAAAGCAACGCTATGTGGATATAATGTATTCATCCATGGGTTGAATTCACAAGACTGGTGGAATTCACTTCTAAAAATAACGAGAAGTAAAATAAAATATCTTTCCTCTTTAAAACAAATGTAACTTCGGACAGCGGAAAGGAAAGATACAACGTTAAAAATGTAACAGAATGTGACATGAACGGGCAGTAGCGTAGCGAGAAATTTCTTAAGTGTGCGTGTGTGTGTGTGTGGGGAGGGGTCCATGGGTTTAGTTCATTGGTGAAAGCCTCGTATACACGTATATATCGCTTTAAATTCGTGCTCAATCTCCACTCAAGGAAGGGGTTCAAACCCTGAACCCCCCCCTCTGGCTACGCCACTGTGAACGCGTAAATATATTACTTCAACAATCGCCTTTCAAGACGTCAAGGACAGCTCGAAACTTCGGAAAGCGCCTTTAAGTTGGTACACTCGTTGAAAAAGTGAAGTTCCATTAAGGTAAAAAAGAACAATCGTACGTTGAAAACATAAATTTATGAATTATATGAAACTGACATTTATGAAAAATACCTCGCGATATTGTAAAATTAAGTACAGAACCATTCGTTACACATTCCGCAGAAAGAGGTTCAAGCCGTTCTCATTCGTCCAAAGTCAGTCCAGTTGGTAGAGCGCCCGTTTCCCACGAAGACAGTTTTTGGTTCGTTTCCAACCAAATCCAAACGGGCGTTTTTCTGGACCTGTTGAGAAAATTTCTCCAGAGCAGTGCTATATAATTCAAAAGTTTCGTAAGGGGAAAAAAGTAGTTGCAGCTTTGGGAAACTGCGGTTATCCTTTATTTATTTATTTTTATGGCTACTACTGGGAAATTGGAGGACACGATTCGGCAAACCATCAGTTACGTCACGTGATTGCCGGCTGCCACTGCCGGGAAACTAGCGGACCATATTAGACTAGCCATCATTTATGGCACGTGCTTGCAGGGCAGCTGAAGAGCCACTTGTGGCAGCTACTGCTTGTGATGTATGACTGATGACCCTGTTGTGGTATATGGCAACTGATGGGGGTGGCAACTGTCGGCCAGCTGCTGCCCTGAAGTGCTGGCCCTTCTGTTGGCCGCCCGGATATTTTATTGACAATTCGGCAGCGGCAATATAGTGCTGGGCCAGCAAGACTGTATTTGCTGGGGCAAGCTCTGGCACAAGTGGCTCTTCTGGCACATCCGACGCCAGATACTACATAAGGGTTAATGGTCGACGCCTCAGATACTGCACTTGGTGCTGTTTTACAACAACGCACTCAAGAGGTTAGGCAACCACTTGCATTTTTCTATAAAAAGTTAAATACAGCACAGCAAGCATACAGTGCCTACGATCGTGAACTCTTGGGCGCATATTCGGCAGTGAAACATTTTCGGCACATGCTGAAAGGCACTGACTTCATCATTTTCACCGATCACAAGCCAACTATCTATGATTTTCAGCAAAAATCAGATAAAGCTTCACCAAGACAGATGCATCATTCGGATTTCATTGCACAATTCACTATACAGATATTCAGTACATCCCTGGTTTTGCAAACTTGATTGCTGATTCTTTCTCCAGGATCAACACGATTACTTTACCATCTCCAGTTAACTTCATCGACATGGCGATAGCACAAAACAGTGATCCTGAACTACAATCCATACTTTCAGGCAAAACAACAACCAGTTTAGTCCTTAAGCACATGAACGTCGCTGAGTCATCCACTCAGCTTTATTGTGATGTCTCGACAGCTGTAGTTCGCTCTTTTGTGCCGAAGAGTTTCCGTCGATAAATCTTTGACAGCGTTTCTGTCGATGAATCTTTGACAGCGTTTCTATCGATCAATCTTTGACAGCGTTTCTGTCGATCAAACTTTGACAGCGTTTCTGTCGATCAATCTTTGACAGCGTTTCCGTCGATCAATCTTTGACAGCGTGCATAACCTATCACACCCAAGCATATGATCAATCATCAAAAATCCAGCAATGTTTTTTATGGCCTTCTATGAAATCAGAAATTTCCTCCAGGGGTAGATCATGCCTGGCATGTCAGGAATCTAAGGTGACCCGACATACCTTTTCACCACCTGGTACTTTTGTTGCACCGTCAGCACACTTCGAACATGTTCACCTTGACATTGTTGGTTCACTACCTATGTCACAAGGTTTTCTTTACTGTCTCACCATGATCGACAGATTTCCCAGATGGCCAGAAGCTATTCCTATTCCTGACATCATAGCAGACACGGTCTCTAAAGCTTTTTACAGCGACTGGATTTCTCGCTTTGGCGCTCCATTTAAAATCACTACAGATCATGGACGCCAATCTGAATCTCAACTTTTTCGCTCATTTTCCAACTTATTAGAAGCACAGAAAATTTGCACGACACCGTATAATCCTTCGGCAAATAGCATGGTAGAGCGTTTTTCATCGTATTCTTAAAGCTTCCATCAAATGTCATGCTACGCACAAGTGGGTCGATATTCTTCCGACCGTGCTCCTTGGTTTACTCGCTACTTTGAAACTCGACCTACAAGCTATTTCTGCTGAGCTCTTATATGGCTCTACCCTTCGCTTGCCAGAACAGTTCCTGCAATAAACTACGGAATGTAAGGTACTGCAACATTCGTCGTAGGGCAGCTACAGCAGTTTATGGGTAGTGTCACCCCGGTGCCAGTTACGCATCACTGCAAACCAAGCATTTTTTCATCTTGATCTGCACAATTGTTTACATGTGTTCGCACGTCGTGACACTGTCGAAAAGCCACTTCAGTCACCGTTCGACGGTTCATTTTCAGTGCTTTCTCGCAACGAGAAGACCTTTTGTCTCTTCATTAACAACAAACCAGTGGTGATCAACATTGATCGTCTTAAACCAGCATTCATGTTCTTCGACGAACACGCCTCAACTGTTCCTCAACAGTCTACCACCACACCACAACGATCTCTAACTACAGAAGAGTCTGCAACTTCTGTGTCACCTCTAGCAATTCCTTTGAACTCTGCCGACAGAGAACGAACTTTTCGAAATCCAGTGCTACCACGACATTCTCTAGACTCAAGACTTTCTCATATACCCAGCGCTACAGCCCCCCTCCCCCTCGCAACAGATTACACCATATGACAATCGATCTGGTAGCCAGGAAAGATTTTACGTATAAACACCTGGAGATTTTTCTATCGTTGTCACTGATGGGGGAGCCCCGTGACCGTCGCCCGTCAGACGGCGTTTTGGACTGTTTACCTACGTCAAGTGCAAAGTGGATGTGGAAGCTCTCGAAAGACATATACTTCGTGTTGTTTACACACAATCTATCAGTCCTTCATTCGTTCAAGTTCATTCCTGTAGATAAGATGTATTCCTTTATGTAAAGATGTAAATATTCTATTGATCGTTATTATTAAAGAGTTTGAGAATGGTATATCTTACGTCAGAATGGTGTACAAGTTCTGTCCGGAAAGTAATGAGACTCATTCAATAACAGACGTTTAATTAAAGTTATACTTACATAACATTAAAATTCCTCGAAATAACATCCTTGAACATCAGTACACCGATGCCAGCGGTTCTGCCACGCCAAGTAGCTTGCCTGGAAGGCGGAAACAGGGATCGCTTTCAAAACACTCGTCGCGGCAGTTTGCACGTTTGTAACAATCCTAAAAGGTGTCCTTTCAGACTGGATTTGAGTCGGGGAAACAAAAGAAGTCAGCCGGGGCCAAGTCCGGGCTGTAGAAAGGTTGGGGCAGCGTTGCCAAGTTGTGTTTCGCCAGAAACTCTCTCACTCTCAGCGACGCATGGCTCGGCACATTATCGTGGTAAAGAACCCAAGTGTTGGTGATCTTCGGGGCGGGGGGGGGGGACGCGCGCAACTCTGTTCTTCAGCCGTTGAGGCACTTCCACATAAAATGCAAAGTTGACCGTTTGTCCGGGTGGTACGAACTCCTTATGGACAACACCTTTACAGTTAAAGAAGACAATGAGCATCGATTTCATCTTCGATTTGCACATTCCAGCCTTCTTTGGTTGAGGAGACTCGGGACTGTGCCACTGTGAGCTCTGTCTTTTCGTCTCCGGATCGTACTCAAAGACCCACGTTTCATCACCTGTTATCACTTTCTCCAAAAAAAAAAACCAAAAAAAAAAAACAGGTTCACTCCTCACACGGTCCACAAGCTCACGAGAAATCGACTAACGGTTGTTTCTGTGTTCATCGGTCAAAACCTTAGGAACCAATTTGGCGCAAACTTTCCGCATCTGCAATTCTAGCGTGATGATTTCATGCACAATGGATTTCGTGAGTCCCACGTGCTCTACTACCAATCTAACACTCAGACGTCGGTCAGATTCCAAAACGGCTTTCACCTTTTCCACATTGTCCGAAGTGTGAGACGTTAAAGGGCGCCCTGGGCGTGCCTTATCCTCGACGTCGACGCTCTCTCTTCGCTATGTGAACGTTTTGTGCCACCGAAACACTTGTGCTTTCGAAAAAGCATCCTTCCCGTAAGCTTTCCGTATCATAGCACGCTTCTCGGCTGCGGATTTTTCAAGTTTAACACAAACTTTACCGCATATCGCTGTTAGACACTCTTCTGCATTTGACCGCTACGCGACGCTCACACAGCTGTCCACTTAGCAAGCAATCCTCACTCTGGAAATGCTCATTGCCAACTGACGAGACATCGATCGTGTACCTAACATACCCGCCACCCGTCATGCCAGGAGACTCCGCCGTCCGGACCTTCTGATTGGCCCAGGAAAAGTGGTCTCATTCAAGGTACTTAGAACGAGGAGAGGTAGGTCCAATCGCCTTTGTTTTCGTGCCGCCGGCGAGCTGTCACCCTACGAGCTGGAGTATGACGTCACAGTGGCCATGAACGATCTCTTGCGCATTCGGAGTAATTCGGAGCTTGTGCTGTAGTGTCGATTACTCGCTGCATTTGTATGTCAATTTTAGACCTGCTTTGTCGTTTCATTCATTTTTTTCTTCATTTGTTTTCTGTGTACAACTATCTCGAAAATACCTGGATACGCTGTTGCACTTTGTCGTAATAATAGTTCAAAGGAAAGGAAGTTAGATGTTACATACCATGTTTTCCCATCGGATAGAGATTTCTTGAAGTAATGGGTAGTGAAATGCTGTCGAAAGGATGTATTCGATGCAAAGAAAGCTCGAATGTGTTCAGTACACTTGGATGTCTCGAAGTAAGAGCGAAATCTTAGAAATGAATTGCTGAACTTGCCTCAGAAAAAACTGAGAAAAGATGCCGTGCCTACAAAAAATATGCCTTAGCAGACGGAGGAGCAAACTTCTGTAAGAAGCCTGAAAACGGAAATTAATATTATGAAATGCAAATGCAAGAATAGAAATTTTCTGAGCAACAGTGAAAGGTGGCCAGCTATCATAAATTTGCTTGGCCATTGTTTCACTGAAGTGCAAATTCAAACTCTTGTGTCAAAAAAGAGACCAGCAAAATGGAATGAAGAAGATATAAGTCAAGCACTTGGTTTGCAAGCTATTTCTCGAAAAGCATATCTTTTCATCAAAAATAAAATGCACATACTGCTTCCAAACATTTCCTCTCTGAAACGGTGGTGTGGTAAATTTGTGTTACCGATGGTTTAATTGAGCCCGTTTTAAAGGTGATGAAAATGAATGCTGTACACCTAACCTAGTTTGACAAAGTTTCAGTTTTGTCTTTTGGTGAAATGAGTGTTGATTGATATCGTTATGATGCTGCTGCAGATAAAATTTTAGGACCGCATAGTAACGTTTTAGCAATTATGATGAGAGGCTTCTGGAAAGCTTGGAAACAACCATATAATGTATTATTCCTTCGATAAGCAGATGGATCAAAAGCTGTGAACTGACATAATTCGAGCCGTTGAGCAATCGGGGGTTATTTAGTGCTGATGCTGATCTTGGGAAGGGGTGGGGGAGGTATCTCGAGGTTTGGAGGCAGCTTGGAATAACCCCAGTATTGTCTTCTTTTCTAAATCCAGTAAATGGAAATCGAAAAATATGGATGTATGCCGATATGCCCCATCTAATTAAACTTCTCCGAAATCATATATTTGATCGCGGAACACGCTGTAGCGTGGAGCCATCACTCGCAAGATATTTGACCTTTTTGCTGGAACGTAATAACTCAGAATTAAAGGTGTTTCATAAAATAAAATGGATCCACACAAATGTAAGAGGCCCCATGAGACAGAGAATTAGTTTTAGCTTCCCAGATGCAATCTAACAACGTAAGCAAAGCTGTAGAGTATTTTTTTTTCCTGAAAGAAACCAAATTGCTAATTTTATAAAATTGGTAAATGACTGATTCGACGTAATGAAATGTAGATTTTCCAGCTCCAAAGAGACACTGCAGTGTGTTTTTGGAAAAAATATATACATATATATACACAGTGCGTCAAAGAATTTTTAAGACTGGCGCTAGATTTCAGACTACGGTGGTGCCACCAGTGTAATCGTGAATGCGTTATAAACCATGACCATCTGCTTGCTTTCTGCCAAAAGTGCTGTGCAGTTGTTAACGTAACTCAAACGAAACGGCCGTTCATTAGAGAAGTAAAATTTTTTTCATGTTGAATTATTAAGATGGAGCAGGGGGCTGTTATTAAATTTAACGCAAAACTTGATAAAAGTGCCTCAGAAACGTACCAAATGATGAAACAAGTTTACGGTGAGTTTTGTTTATGTAGATCAAATGTTTTCCTGTGGCACAAACGTTTTTTGGACGGAAGAGATAAGCTAGAAGATGATAGGCATACCGGAAGACCAAGTTCATCGAGGACACCTCAGAGTATTGAAAAAGTGCGTGATTTCGTGGCAAACAATTGATGTACGTCACTAAGAATGATGGAAGAGTCTTTAAACATCAACAAAGAAATGATTCGAACCATCCTGCATGAAGATTTGGGCAAAACAAAAGTCTGTGCTAAATTTGTTCCACACACGTTAACCAATGAACAAAAATCAAGGAGAAGTGCACACTGCAGAGACATCATTTCAACCGCTGAAAATGATCCAAACTTCTTAAAATTGATTGTTACAGGTGATGAAACATGGTGTTTTCAATATGATCCTAAAACAAAGCGACAAAGTGCGGAATGGAAGTAAAAAAACTCACCACAAGCCAAAAAAAAAAAAAAACAAGAAAAGTTCCATCGGAAATCAAAACAATGCTCATTACATTCTTCGATAGTAAGGGTATTATCCACAAAGAATTTGTTCCAAGTGGACAAACAATTACTGGTGAGTTTTATTTAAATGTTTTGAGGCGTTTGATGGGCAGAATTCGTCGCATTCGTCCAGAATATCGGGATGACAACAGTTTGTGTTTGTTGCACGATAATGCACCCAGTCACACCTCACTTCTTGTTCGTAGATTTTTGGCGAAACATAACGTCTGTGTGTTGAATCATTCACCGTATTCTCCTGATTTAGCACCCTGCGACTTTTCGTTGTTCCCAAAACTTAAAATGACGTTAAAAGGGTGTTATTTTGATGATATTTTGGCCATACAGACAGCTTCGACGCGTGCTTTGGAGGCAATTCCGCAAAGTGAACTGGAACAGGTATTCGAATCATTATTAAATCGCTATAACAAGTGCATTGACGCCGGAGGGACTTATTTTGAATAACAAATCAAAACAAATTATAATTTCTTGTTTCTATTTCATTTTACAGACCCAGTCTTGAAAATTCTTTGACGCACTGTGTATATTCAGCAAAAAAGCATTGAACAGTATTCATGTCCTATTCCCGTTTTTTCCCAGTATATATATATATATATATATATATATTTTTTTTTTACTCTATTTTGAAAAATAGTTCGATGTTTGTACAATTTTTACTTAAAAATAATTTACTCAAAACTAGCTCTGTTATTTCGATTAAAAATTCACAGAGCACACGACACTTTCTCGGTATGGCTCTGTGCGCGTTACAGCTTCGCTTATGACCACCGTGACGTCACAGCGCAGCTAAGAGAAGCGGAAAGACGGCGCGGTTGCGATGGACCTACCTTTCCTCCTTCTAAGTACCTTGGTCTGATTACTTTCCGGACAAATCTTAAGTTGAGTTAAGCTACTTAGTCTAAGTCTGCATGAAGAGATGCCATTAACGTCAAATAGTGTTCATCGAATTATGCTTGCGTGATTTCTAAAGGATATGTAATTGGTGACCTTCTACAATTAACCACCAAAACTTATTTGCTTTTTGAGCCTGTTAGTTGATGTAGGAAGTAATTTAGTAGTTGCTGCTAAATTTTTGTGAGCTGTGGTTAGAGTATCTTTGAATGCATATCATGTGGGACTAATTTGTAATATGTGTAGGCTTAACTTTGAGTTTCCTTAACTGTGTGTATAATTGTGGCATATTGTTATCACACAAAACTGTTGCCCAGATTATCAAAAATGAAATTTTTATAGGTATACTAATGGAGAAAATGCAGGCAACTTCTGTAAGTCATAAAGAAATAGTTCGTGCTATAAGGTTATACAAGAGTACGTCAACTGCTATCTGCCGATGATGGCTATAGTCACTTTCGTTTGCGAAGGCTTCCAACAGCTCCTAAGTTCATGTGTATCGCTTTGCTATGTTTACAAACTGCCGACTCGTGTTTCCTTCTTTTCTGCACGATAAAAACGTTCCAGAATTCTGAAAACCAAAGATGTTTACTTCTTTACAAAACACTGATATAATTTTATGACCTGTCAGTTATGTCCTTAGCTGGAATAGGAAGAAGCATAGATAACTTGCTCGAATGATTAGTTCTCGAAATAAAATTAATTATTAGTAAACTACATACATAGTTCCAGAGGAGACTTTAGATCTTTTGGGGCCCTAGACGCTAAAAGGTTCAGGGGTCCCCTCCTCCCTTCTTATCGTCTCAGATATTTTCATCTGTCAGATTAACAAAACAAGAAAGATGACACCGAATTTTCGGGTGTAATGAGCACGTCTTTTGAATCCATTCTGATACGAATTAAATTTACAAAGCTATTTTGAACTGGCATGGAAAACAGTAGCATCTGACCGAAGAAAAAAAAAAAATCCAATCGGGTTTTTAATCTCGCAGATATTGCTGTAAACCGAAACGTCAGCTTACGCCCTCTGGTGGCAGACTTGTGGCTACGAAAAATTTGAATTTATATGAGAAACATTTCGCAGCGAAAACGCTCTCCAACAAAAAAAGAACTTTTCAAAGCGGGCTCTTAGAAGCAGAAATATCGACAAATATAAGATATGCATCTACCCCCCCCCCCCCCCCAGGAAAAAAACATGCATTATTTAAAAAAAAAAAGCATTTTCAAAAGGTTTTTCGGTGTGAGCGGTATCGGTCCATGAAATAATTTTTTCAATCAAGTTTTCGGGAGCTCAGACTTTACTGCAAATACATCATACGCAGAAATTAACTCTTACGCCTCCTGGTGGCCAAACCATTCTTTATCAAATGTTAGAAATTATATGCTGATAATTTTCTATCAGGAGCTGTAACCGGTGCAGAAAGAATTTTTCAAATCGGAGTTTTAGAAGAAAGATATTGAGAAAAACGTAATTTACCTTTATGCCCCATAGCGGAAAGTCTGTGCGTTACTTGAAAGTTTTGAACTTATATGAGAAACATTTTACACCGCATACGCTATCTAAGAAAGAAGGAATTTTTCAAATCCGTCTTTTGGAGGCAGAGATATTGAGAGAAATAAGATAGACATCTACGCCCTCTGGTGGAGAAACTATGCATTTTAAGATGAAAGTATTCTCAAATGTTTATCGACAGGTGCGGTATCGGTCCTCGAAATAATTTTTTCAATCGGGCTTTTAGAAGCTGAGATTTTACTGCAAAAACATACGAAGCAAAAATTCAACGCTTACGCCCCCTGGTGGCCAAACCATATTTTATGAAATATTAGAAATTACAATAAAAAAATTCCCACCAGGAGCTATATCCGGTGCTGGAAGAATTTTTCAAATCGGAGATTTAGAAGCAGGGATATCAGGGAAAGCGCAATTTACCTTTACTCCCTTTAGCGGAAAGTCAATGAATTATTTGAACTGAAGCGAAGAAAGATTTCCGTCTTTAGCACGATTTAATGATTAAAAGATGAGAAATATATTCAATTAAAACCATGAGCACTTTCGAGGCAGCGGCTGCCTCTTCTTCAGATGTAATAAACAGATACACATTTAATCTATATATAATATAGATCATTGCATTGTGGGAAGCATGGTAAGTTATTAGCCAATAGTAATCTACATGCGCCAAAAATGTTGCGTATACTGTTGGCCCAACGGTCTGAAGAAAACATGGAAATATATAATAGAAATAAATGGTGTAGGGTGAACATTAAATTTTAAGTTTATGTTACAATTTATAATTTACATTTTTAATAAGGGATTTCCAAACGTTATGTAACTCATAGGGGGCATGTTCATTACAACATTGCTCACCGGAAGCCTCTATATTCACACTTTCAGCAATTAAAAGATCACCAGGTTTACTAGGAGTATTAATTATTCTTACATTGCTCCAGTCGGGATTAAGATCATCTTGCATAACAGATTTGGCTAGTGATGTACAATACATGCCTGTTTTAATATTGTATTTGTGTTCTTTAATTCGTAATGCAATATTGCGTTTTGTAGAACCCACATAATTAGAAGCTGCTTGTCCTGTAGTTGCCTTAACCAGAGGAATATTGTAAATACTCCACTGTCCCATTTTGCTATTCCGCTCACGATCCTTACGAACTACTGAAAATAAGTTTCGTGTTCGTGAAACAAATTTCAAGCCATATGGTTTACATAGTTGTGTTAAGGCTCTCGATAAATGTGGATTGTACTGCATAGAGCCAACATATATGGAATTGCAGTTGGAGTTTCTTAACAGGGTAGTATGTAGGGCATATTTGACCTTACCAAATACTTGCCTAATCAGATATTTAGGGAACTCATATTGCTCATCCAAACCAAAAACGTAGTTAACTTCTTGCTGAAATTATTCAGTAGTTGATGAATGTGAGTGAGCTCTTCTAAACAAATAGAATAATGCTGTCAACTTATGTTGCTTAGGGTGTGATGAATGATAAGGTATTAAAACAGGTGTATGACAGGGTTTTCTATATACACAAGTGGTAATGCATTTAAGGCTATAGTCCTTACGAATAAGAATATCCAAGTAAGGTAAGCAGTTATTAGCTTCAAATTCTATCGTGAGCCTGATAGTTGGGAATATGGACGATAGTTCGTTGGTGAATAAGTATAAATCGTCCCGGTTGTGAGGCCATGCAACCAGGATGTCGTCAACGTACCTTAAATAAAGCAACGGGCGGTGAGGGAAGGAACTAAGGACCTGATTTTCAATGTGCTGTAACAAAATTTCAGCTAGAACAGCAGACAGGGGAACCCATTGGGGAGCCCTCCAACTGTTGATAAATGCTGTCTTTAAATTTGAAATATGAACGTTTCTTAACAAAACGAAGTGCGTTCATAATAGCATTAATTTCTGAACTTGGGATATGGGAATCAGCAAGTTTTTTCCTCAATAATCTCATATGTGGCCTCAACAGGTACATTAGGCTACAATGAGACCACATCAAGAGATGCCAAAATGAAAGGCTGCGATTGTGGCTGAAGCGAACGCAGTCTTTCTATAGCCTTTGTGGAACTTTTAATAGAATAAAGTGAATCCACAGTATAAGTGGATAAATATTGGGCCAAGGCTTTTTCTAAGGGTCTGGTGGGGCTAACATAGCCTGACACCAGAGGACGAATGGGAAAATTCTCTTTATGCTATTTAACCCGTCCGAACATATCAGGCACACGTTAGCCGGGGGAGGGCTGAATGCACGTGAAAAACCTTCAAGAAAAGAATAAGCCTTTTTAAGTCTTTGAAGAGCCGCTACTGTGGCCTCGAAAGTGCTCATGGTTTTAATTGTATATATTTCTCATCTTTTAATCATTAAATCGTGCTAAAGACGGAAATCTTTCATCGCTTCAGTGATTAATGTCGCACGAGTCTTCAATATTTGTTGCTCATTGTACAGCATAATTATAGTTATTCAACATTCAAATTCACATAAGCATGTGGAAAGCAGCAGTATCTACTTTTAGAAACCTGCATTTCAGCTTGGCCAAGGAGGGCACACACTTATATTTTCTGCTAAATTGTAGGGACTTGGGAGTGATTCCACGATTTCTGCAAATCCATACTCAAAGACTATCATGGCATGACAACAGAATACTCAAGATTGTCTAAAATAAAAGGCTATCAAGGGTTATACGCAACAAAAGAGGTTTATTGGATCTTCTAAACCGTAAGTGCTACTTTGCTCACCTAACCTTTGTCAAAAATGAACACCCAGCTATCGTAGATCAGGGGCTCACTATTACTTCTGCTAATTTAAGGAATGAAATCGAGACTCTGACTTGCACCCATATCAAGAAACTGTGTATGTTAGTCGACAAAAGTGTTGGAAAACAAAATGACTACCGTCGCACCTACCATGGTAGCCCGGAACACCCAACTCTAACAAAGTTTAAAAATCTCAGTAATATTGAAGTTAACAGTCTGCAAACCAAGGCCTTAAATAAGGGAGCAAAATTCTCTTATCCACCAAAGAAAGGATCCATACTGAACATTATTACCCAGGTGGAAAGCATAGTTAAATGTATTCCTGAACAGCATAAGGATTACACCAGAGTGATAATGGCCCATACCTTACAACATGACTCTTGTTACCCTATCCCACAACCTGATCTTATTCAAGAGCAAAGACAATTGGTAGAACTCAAAAATAATAATGACTTGTCTATTGTGCTTCCAGACAAATCTAGTCAGATTGTGTTGTTGAATAATTGTGACTATGTTAAAAAAATGCATGAAGTTATTAACACTATTCCACACAAAACCATTCAAAGTGATCCTAGTCAGGCCACAGTAGCAGCCCTTCAAAGACTTAAAAAGGCTCATTCTTTTCCTGAAGGTTTTTCACATGCATTCACCCCTCCCCCCGGCTGTCGTGTGCCTGATATGTTCGGACGGGTTAAATTGCATAAAGAGAATTTTCCCATTCGTCCTCTGGTGTCAGGCTATGTTAGCCCCACCAGACCCTTAGAAAAAGCCTTGGCCCAATATTTATCCACTTATACTGTGGATTCACTTTATTCTATTAAAAGTTCCACAAAGGCTATAGAAAGACTGCGTTCGCTTCAGCCACAATCGCAGCCTTTCATTTTGGCATCTCTTGATGTGGTCTCATTGTAGCCTAATGTACCTGTTGAGGCCACACATGAGATTATTGAGGAAAAAACTTGCTGATTCCCATATCCCGAGTTCAGAAATTAATGCTATTATGAACGCACTTCGTTTTGTTAAGAAACGTTCATATTTCAAATTTAAAGACAGCATTTATCAACAGTTGGAGGGCTCCCCAATGGGTTCCCCTGTCTGCTGTTCTAGCTGAAATTTTGTTACAGCACATTGAAAATCAGGTCCTTAGTTCCTTCCCTCACCGCCCGTTGCTTTATTTAAGGTACGTTGACGACATCCTGGTTGCATGGCCTCACAACCGGGACGATTTATACTTATTCACCAACGAACTATCGTCCATATTCCCAACTATCAGGCTCACGATAGAATTTGAAGCTAATAACTGCTTACCTTACTTGGATATTCTTATTCGTAAGGACTATAGCCTTAATTGCATTACCACTTGGGGATGTAAGGTCAGGTGATGCGTAACATCACAGCCTCTCCTTGACAAATGTCAACCCCGCCTTCTCGTGGTGCATCCTGTTCCCACTAAAGGGGCTCTGACGACCGCAAATAGCGGTATAACTATACCATCGGGATCAGAGGAAATGCTATCCCACACTCACCAACCCGCTTGGCCAACGTGGTGAGTTATGGCCAAACACCTCCAAAATGACTCTACAACTTAAATCTTGGCCCTCAGTCTCCGGCAGCTGGAATGTACCTGGCCAAGGCAGCGGCCAGTGCGACATGAAGGCAGAGGGTGCTAAGAATCCCCGGAGGACCGGACTAGGCTGCCATTTGATGCTGACCTTGGCTACCTAGAACGGACGCTCCCTATCTTCTGATTCAAGGCTTCTTGAATTGGAAGAGGAACTACAAAGGATCAAGTGGGACATCGTCGGGCTGAGTGAGGTAAGGAGAAAAGGAGAAGATCTCATTGAACTGAAAAGTGGACATCTCTTCTATTATCGTGGGACAGATACTGGCAGAACTAGTGGTGTTGGATTTATAATAAACAAGAAACTGAAGGATAAAGTGGTAGAAGTTGAAAGTTCCTCTGACAGAGCTGCACGACTCGTTATCCAACTATCGAGAAGATACCAGGCTCAGATTATTCAAACTTATGCACCCACCGCACGAGTCATCCTGAAGAAGAAATTGAAGAATTTTATGAGGAAATTCGTCATCTAAATAATAAAGGTAAGCAGCACTTGAAGATAATTATGGGAGATTTCAATGCAAAAATAGGGCACCGGCAACAGAATGAAACTTCAGTAGGTAAATTCGGTCACGGCAACAGAAACCAGCGTGGAAATACTCTCGTTGAGTTTGCAGAGGCAGAAGGATTTTTCATCTTGAATTCCTTTTTCAAGAAAAAGCCACACAGGAAATGGACATGAAGACATCCAATTGGGACGACAAGTGAAATTGATTTTATTATGTGTAACAAAAAATTCGTCATCGAAGACTGCAGTGTGCTAAACAAGTTCAACACAGGTAGTGACCATAGATGGGTGAGATGTAAGATGCACCTCAACACTAAACTGGAACGTGGCAAGCTCATAAGACAAACAAAATGTATTGACATAACCAACCTTAAAAAACACCATAATACTTTCAAGTTGGAACTGAAGAACAGATTCTCTGCTTTAGAAGGCCTAACATCGGAAGAAGTGGATATTTCGGAAGTCAACAGAAAAGTAACCAAAGCTCTTATGGAAACAGCAACAAAATTAGCTGGGTCTAAGAACAAGTTGCATGTAAACAAATTATCAGGAAAAACCAAAATGTTGATGCAAAAAAGAAGAGAGATGAGGACAACTAAAGAAGATGTGACTTCCAAAGTGGAATATATAGAGCTATGCAAGACAGCACGAAAAAGTATCACTGAAGACGTAAGGAAATTCAACTGTGAGCTAGTGAGGAAAGCAATTGAAAACAACCAAAGCCTAAAGATAGCAAAGGGACATCTCAGTAAGGGAAGAAAACAGATTATGGCTCTGAGAAAAGAAGATGGTACTATAACAAGAAATAGAGGCGAAATTTTGACAAGAGTGAAAGATTTCTACTCCAAATTATATGAAAGGGATGATACATGTACTCCAGACATCATGAAAGGTACCAGAGTTCTTCCAGTCCTCCCAGCAGAAGTTGCTCATGCAATCAAGAACATGAAGCGGGGGAAAGCTCCAGGAGAAGATGGAATTACTATAGACATCATACAAGAAGCAAGTGGAGAAATTGAAACAGTACTCGCCCAAATTTTCACTCGATGCCTTAATGAAGGGAAGATTCCTGAGGATTGGAACAATGCTACAATGATCCTGCTACATAAAAAAGGTGACATTGAGGATCTCAGGAACTACAGACCTATCAGCCTCCTATCAGTGGTTTATAAAATCTTCACTAAAGTTCTTTCACACCGCTTGAAGGTAACACTGGACATGGCTCAACCGAGAGAACAAGCTGGATTCAGGAGTGGCTACAGCACAATAGATCATATCCACGTACTGAGAGAACTAATTGAAAGAGCGAGGGAATATGAACTTCCATTGTGCATGGCTTTTATCGATTATGAAAAAGCCTTTGATTCGGTGAAACCATCAGCAGTTACCACGGCTCTGAAATCCTGCGGTATTGAAGATGCATACATTAATATTATTAATAACATCTATGAAAATGCAAGTGCAAAGATTCGGCTGTTTGAAAATACAACACACATAAATATTGGAAAGGGAGTGAGACAAGGTGACACCATATCTCCGAAGCTCTTTAATGCCATTTTGGAAAATGTCTTTCAATCACTGAACTGGGAAAACAAAGGGATAAAGATTAATGGAGATTATCTAACCCACCTTCGTTTTGCTGATGACGTAGTCATTTTTGCAACTACCCCATCAGAGCTGCAGAGTATGATCCAGGAACTTGCTGACAAGAGTAAAGAAGTGGGATTAAAAATGAACTTTCAGAAGACAAAAGTGATGTTCAATGCTTTTACAAGAAATGAAGATTTATCGATTGATGGAGAAAAACTGGAGATAACAGATACGTATGTTTATCTTGGACAGCAGATATCAAGTGAGGGTCACATTGATGAAGAAATTAATCGGCGTACAAAACTTGCCTGGAGAGCTTTTGGAAGAAACAGCATAATTTTCAAGAGCAATATGCCATTATGTCTTAAAAGAAAAGTGTTTGATCAATGCATCCTTCCAGTGCTTACGTATGGTGCAGAGACGTGGACCTTAACTAAAAGAGACATACAAAGGCTGCAGACAACTCAAAGAAGCATGGAGAGGTGCATGCTTGGTATAACCAGGAGAGATAAGAAGAGGAACTCATGGATCCGAAAAATGACGAGAGTGGAAGACATCATGATCAGAGTTAAATCCCTGAAATGGCAATGGGCTGGACATACTGCCAGAAGGACAGACCATAGATGGACAGCCGAAATTTTAGATTGGATTCCAAGGGACAGGAAAAGACCCAGAAAAAGACCACATGGGAGATGGGTGGATGAAATTCGTAAATATGCGGGAGTGACATGGAGGAGACTGGCACAAGACAGACCGTTGTGGAGGAAACTTGGGGAGACCTTCGTCCAGCAGTGGATTGATAATGGTTGACAATGATGATGATGATGATATAGAAAACCCTGTCATACACCTGTTTTAATACCTTATCATTCATCACACCCTAAGCAACATAAGTTGACAGCATTATTCTATTTGTTTAGAAGAGCTCACTCACATTCATCAACTACTGAATAATTTCAGCAAGAAGTTAACTACGTTTTTGGTTTGGATGAGCAATATGAGTTCCCTAAATATCTGATTAGGCAAGTATTTGGTAAGGTCAAATATGCCCTACATACTACCCTGTTAAGAAACTCCAACTGCAATTCCATATATGTTGGCTCTATGCAGTGCACAATCCACATTTATCGAGAGCCTTAACACAACTATGTAAACCATATGGCTTGAAATTTGTTTCACGAACACGAAACTTATTTTCAGTAGTTCGTAAGGATCGTGAGCGGAATAGCAAAATGGGACAGTGGAGTATTTACAATATTCCTCTGGTTAAGGCAACTACAGGACAAGCAGCTTCTAATTATGTGGGTTCTACAAAACGCAATATTGCATTACGAATTAAAGAACACAAATACAATATTAAAACAGGCATGTATTGTACATCACTAGCCAAATCTGTTATGCAAGATGATCTTAATCCCGACTGGAGCAATGTAAGAATAATTAATACTCCTAGTAAACCTGGTGATCTTTTAATTGCTGAAAGTGTGAATATAGAGGCTTCCGGTGAGCAATGTTGTAATGAACATGCCCCCTATGAGTTACATAACGTTTGGAAATCCCTTATTAAAAATGTAAATTATAAATTGTAACATAAACTTAAAATTTAATGTTCACCCTACACCATTTATTTCTATTATATATTTCCATGTTTTCTTCAGACCGTTGGGCCAACAGTATACGCAACATTTTTGGCGCATGTAGATTACTATTGGCTAATAACTTACCATGCTTCCCACAATGCAATGATCTATATTATATATAGATTAAATGTGTATCTGTTTATTACATCTGAAGAAGAGGCAGCCGCTGCCTCGAAAGTGCTCATGGTTTTAATTGAATATATTTCTCATCTTTTAATCATTAAATCGTGCTAAAGACGGAAATCTTTCATCGCTTCAGTGATTAATGTCGCACGAGTCTTCAATATTTGTTGCTGAATTATTTGAAAATTTTTAAATTATTTTAGAAACATGTCGTACCGGAAACTCTGCTCAAGAAGAATTTTTTAATTAGATCATTAGAAGCAAAGATATTGACAAAAACAAGATATACATCTGCGCCCCTGGCGGAAAAACCATATATTATTTTAAGAAGAAAATATTCCGGAAAGGTTTGTCTACGTGAGTAGTATCGGTCTAGGGAAATTTTTTCAATCGAGATTTTAAAAGATTTTGCTGCAAATACATTAGAAGCAGTATTTGATGCAAAATCTTTAAAATTCTCGACCACTGCGCTAGCGGGGCGGCGTATGATTAAACTTTTTATTTAGTACATAATGTTAAATTGCGCGTGAAAATTGCAGTGTTTCTTCCAAATTATACTCAACCAAGCTTTATATGCGTATTTATTTCTCCGTCGATATGGCCCTTGCTTTGTATCTGTTGTTCAAGTTAAATGTATGCATCAGTTACATCTAGATTCGGTCCACTAATCGCAAAATCTTTAGTTCCTGTTAAAGTGTTCCATTTTGTTTTCTGTAAGTTCATTTTTAAGTCCACGACTTTGCTCTTGAGAGCTGTTGTTGTATCCGTGTGCTTCGTGTGAACATTTCTCTCATCAAGCGACCGCTGGCGTTTGCGTCACGTGAGAGATTTTCTCATCAAGCTATCACTGGCGTTTCTGTTTTGCATTTTTATAGATAACGTGATGATACGAGTTCTCTTGCGCTTGTGGTTGGAGGTTTCAGTGGACTGTAAGCAGTTGGCCGTCCCCAATTTAGTGACACTGGTTCCAGTGAAGGGAGAGAGCCAGTGCCGAAAGACAAACAAAACATCAATGCCTCACCGGGACACCCATCTTCAACAAATGGTCAGAAGCCAGCACTTAGTCTACTGTGCCACCGGAGTGGTGTGCGCATTTCGCCTAATTTGATTTATAACTATATACAAGGTACCCATAAAGTATTTCCCACATTACAAAAATTAATATAAAAAATCTATGTATGTTAAAATAAATGTTAGGTGTACAAATAAGTTTTAAAGCGTCGTTTATGCGACCTATCAGTTAATTTACGTATCCGACATTCTCCCGCGTTGTTGTCATGTGACCGTAACTGGTCCAGAGTATAAAATGTGACACAGAAGTTTGCCGAACAGTCAAACGCACTTGCGCATCGGTAGGAGAAAGATGGCAAGCGATACTGCATTTATCCGACACTGCATTCGTTACGAATTTCATCAAGGAAAAAGTGCTGCAAAAGCACGTGCATCAATGTGTTCTGTTCTGGGAGAGAATATTGTAACGAAGAGCACTTGTGAGTTTTGGTTTAGGCGGTTTAAAGCAGGTGATTTTGATGTTAGCGATCGAGAACGTAGCGGCGCCCCGCAGAGATTTGCACATGAGGAATTGCAAGCATTGCTGAATGAAGATTCGTCTCAAAAGCAAAAAGAACTAGCTGAACAACTGGGGGTAACTCAACAAACCATTTCTAATCGTTTACGCGCAATGGGAAAGATTCAGAAGGATGGAAAATGGGAGCCACATAAGCAGGGCCAGAAGAACAAGGATGAGTGTGTCATGAAGTGTTTGAATCTGTTGAATAAACACAGAAAGTCTCTCCTGTGGAAAATCGTTATTTGTGAGGAAAAGCGGATATGGTAGGACAATCCCAAACGCAAAAAACACTGGGTAGACCCCAGTGAAGCAACGACTTCGACACCGAAACGCAATATTCACTCCAAGAAAGTTCTGCTGTGCATCTGGTGGGATATGAAGGGTGTGTGTGCTCTATTATGAACTATTGGAATAGGGTAAAGCTGTTACTGCTGATTGCAACAAGCAACAATTGCTGCGATTGAACCAGAAAATATGTCGGAAACTTCCATTCGCAGGCGAAGGATTGCGTCTCGTGAAATTACTACATGACCACGCTAGGTCGCATGTCGCTAAATCGGTCAAAGAAACGTTATTGACGCTTAGCTGGGAAGTTTTGGAACACCCAGCGTATAGTCCCGTCTGAGCCCCTTCAGACTATCATTTGTTCCGATAGATTCAACATGGTTTGTCTGCTGTACGGTTCTGGACATGTCACCAAGCGCAAAATGGGTTGACGACTTCATCGCGTCACACGACGAAGTATTCTTCATGGCTGGAATCCGTCAGCTGCCCGACCGAAGGCGGAAGGTGATAGATAATGACGGCGCATATTTTGATTTTTTTTTTGGAGGTTTAACGACCACCGTGAGCAACTCAGTGGGCTATAGCACTTGCCAGTCCCTAATTTAGGGTTAGAGATTGCCAGTTCCGTAAGACAAACAAAACATCCATACCTTACCGGGATTCGAACCTGGACCGCCAGCGCAATCCAGCGCTTAGACCATTGCGCCACTAGGGAAGCCGTAAAGGTTTTAATGGTATTAATGTATGTATCTTCACTACCGGATGATTTAAAAGATCATCCGGTAGTGAAGATGCTGCTGATGATTTACTCGTTTCAAAAGCCTCTTTGTATTCTACTTTTCACCACAAGCTTAAATAAAGTATTTTCTTCACAAATTTATCAAGCAGCTCAAACCAATAGCTATTACATTGCTATTGGGATGCAGTAGAGAATTTGATTGGTGGTCGTAATTTTCCTTCCAGCTCACTGAAAATTGAAGATTCTCAATGTGATGGTGTTGGCATGGCCACCTCAAAAGTACTACTGATAATCTCTTACAAAAACGTTAGCTATTTATAAGAGATAACTAATGCTAAAAATACTACTGGTAACCTTTAACGAAAAGCTAAATGTCTTTTCTCGGCTATTTAAAATGACACCGAATTTTCGGGTGTAATAAGCATGTCTTTTGAATCTGTTCTGACACAAATGAAATTTATCAAAGCTATTCAAAGTCATGGAACCGGCATGGAAGACAATAGTATCTGACGGAAGAAAGAAGTTTTTTAATCCCTCAGCTATTGCTGTAAACGGAATCGTGAGCTTACACCCTCTGGTTGCAGACTTGTGCGTTAAGAAAAACATGAATTTATATGAGAAACATTTCTCACCGGAAACGCTCTCCAACACAGAAATAATTTTTCACATCGTACTCTTAGAAACAGAGATATCGACAAAAATATGATATGACTTTACGTCCCCTGGTGGGAAAACCATGCATTATTATTGGAAGAAAGTATTCTCAAAAGGTTTTTCCATATGAGCGGTATCGGTTCAAGAAAAAAATTTAGTCGAGTTCTCAAGGGCCCAGATTTTGCTACTAATACATCAGAAGCAGAAATTAACCCTTAATCCCCCTGGTGGCCAAACCATTCTTTACCAAACATTAGAAATTGTGTGAAAAATATTTTCCATCAGGTCTTGTATGCGATACAGGAAGAATTTTTCAAATCGGAGTTTTAGAAGCAGAAATAACGCAGAAAACGCAATTTACCTTTGTGTCCCCTAGCGGAAAGTCTATGATTTACTTGAAAATTTTGAATTTATAGGGAAAACATTTCGCATCGGAAACACTATCCAACAAAGAAGGAATTTTTCAAATCGGACTCCTAGAAGTAGAGATATTGACAAAAATAAGATATATATCTACGCCCTCTGACGTAGAAACCATGCATTATTTCAAGAAGAAAATGATCCTAAAAAGTTTGTCGACATGAGTAGTATTGGTCAACAAACGACTTTTTTTTCAATCGAGATTTTAGAAGCTCATATTCTGCTGCAAATACATCAGAAGCGGAAATTGAGACTTACGCCACCTGGTGGCTAAACCATTTTTTACAAAAAGTTTGAAATTATGTGCAAACGATTTCCCATCAGGAGCTGTATCCGGTGCAGAAAGAATTTTTCAAATCGGCGATTTAGAAGCAGAGATATAGGAGGGAAAGCAATTTACCTTTACGCCCCCTTGCGGAAAGTTTACGAGTTTATTGAAAATTTTGAAATTATATGAAAAACATGTCACACTGGAAACACTATCCAACAAAGAAGGAATTTTTCAAATCGGAATCCTAGAAGTAGAGATATTGACAAAAATAAGATATACATCTACTCCCCCTGGCAGAGAAACTGTGGAATAAGAAGAAAATATTCCGAAAAGGTTTATCGATGTGAGCGGCATCAGTCCACGAAAGAATTTTTTCAATCGATATTTTAGAAGCTCAGATTTTATGGCAAATACATCATTACCAAAAATTTGAAATTATATGCAAAATATTTTCCATCAGGAGGTGTATTCGCTGAAAAAAAAAATTTCAAATCGGAGGAGAAGAAGAGTTCTCGTGAAAAATGTAATTTACTTTTACGCCCTCTAGCGGAAAATTTACGCATAATTTAAAAAATTAACTATATCTAAAATACTCTTTGACATAAATGGAATCGAAAGATAAAATAATTTTTTCAATCGGATGTTTAGAAGCAAATATGTGGAATAAAACGTATTTTTGAATTCGACATCATCTGCATTTACGCCCTCTAGCTGCGGAATTGTACATTGTAAAAAAAAAACGAAATGAAGGATCATCATTCGCATATTTCAAGCTTCCCAATGCAAAAGAATTTTTCAAATCGTACTAATAGTTGCAGAGATATCGTGGGTACAGTCAGACGGACGGACTGACGGACAAACCGGTAACATAAGCGCGATCTTTGTTTTACAAAAGACGTGCTAAAAAAAGAGGCGGAGGCGTCAAGAAAAAGGTTTTTACACTTTTTAAAATGCCATTCTATCTTCCTATTATTGAACGTTTTATAAGAAACACTGTTGGTGTGATCATTTTGTCTGTCCGTGCACATCGAACTTTTTGTTTTTAGAGATATTTTAAAATTAATTTTGCTACTAATAGGAAATCAAAGGACATTAAGTTTGGCACTTTAAATATCCATATACTTCATGAATTTACAGCTAAGTGCTGTCAAAGTGGAAAATTCAAAGAAATCAAACTTTGACTGTGAAGAAACTATTCAACTTAGAGGAAAAAATATTTCTGTGCCTCTCAGATTAGGCTTAACTGTTTCTTTTCAAATATTTAAATTTTCCAGTTAGTTCGTTAATTTCCTGCTAGAGGCACCCAGTCCAAAGAATTTGGATTTCTCAGATTTTTAAAACATTAGCAGCTTTTCGTTTGCAAGTTACTTGGCAAATTTAAAGCTAAGGGCACTCGCTGAAAATGGAATTTCTCTAAATTTATCAGTGCGTTACGTATTTGTCATAAAATTCGAATGTGTTTCATTTACAAAACGTGCTTTTTCTATTGCTTCAGCTTTGGAAAATCATCTTGTTTTCACGTTATGAGCAACTTAGTAGGCAACGAGCATGGAATCAAACAAAAATAAAATACTTGAAGACACTGGCATCCGGAAAAGTCCTCCACATTAGAAAATCCGTGTGAAATGCAATTTGTGCACAGCACTTCACTTGAAAAGGGTGGATCACTTTTCGTGGAGGAGTTTTCCTGTATCGAATAATTCCCTAAATCGAAGAGATTCAGCCGTCCACAGCATAGACGAATGAATGCCATGGACCAAGAAAGCTGGGCAGTAAGAATTTCACAGTCATTGCAGGAAAGTGAGAATGTGTTTCTTAAAAGCATTTTTTTTTTTCAATTATTTTCATTGGAAACTTCAGAAGGTCTGCATTTTCTTTATTCTGTCAAAAAGATGCGTGAGATTTTTTCATACCTGCATTATAGTTATCAGAAACAGAAGCATAAGAATCAAATGCGAAAGATCCGGTTTGAAAAAGGAGAAGTAGGAACCACAGGTTTTCTAGTAAGAGTATCATTGAAACTTTTTATTGCTTTTTCAAAAGTTAGTTTTATGTCGACTTAAGGAATAGAAAAGGTGAGAAAACTTGATAATAATCAGTATCAAACCAGGGGAGGATAAAGTAATAAAAATGTTTTGTTGCAATACAATATAAATTACTTTTAACACTATTAAATAAGAAAAAGATAAATAGTGTGATATTCTCGAATTCCTTTACTTTTTTCAGCCTGAATATTAACTCTTTTGGTTTAGGCTGGTTTAGAGTAATTAGGGCTGAGAAAGAGCTTGATTATCCTACCACGAGGGAAAAAATCAATTGACAGCAACACCTCCGATCATCAGGAAAGTTATACAAGCACTCCTCATTGCAACTGGGAGGGGGGGGTAGCATGAAGCATGAAAACAATTTGTAGCACAGCATGCCAGTTAAGAATTCGCCTTAAACAATGAAAAGTGTGGGAAGCATGAATACTTCCTTTACCTACCACTAAAATCCTTTCAAAATAAGTACATCGATAAGAACTCGAAAATTCGAAGTATCAGCAACAGCAAGAAAAAATGTTACTAATGTGAGAAAGTTAATTATCAATTGACAATGCAAAGTAGTCGCTTTGAGGATTGATTTCTTTCGGTCTCTGAAATCCAAAAAAAAAAAAACCCCGGAAATGCAATTATACGTTTTTGGGGTCCCTCAAGTGTATGTACACTGCCTGCCCGATCGTGCTCAGACGTTGTTCTCCGGATATGACCTAAATGTCCCCAAGGTGACGTTATATTAATTGACCTCTTTCGTATTTGTTTACCTGCGTAGTTTAAGATCAGTAATTTTATTTCAACTGTTTAGATAATTTAAATTATAGTAACTAAGATTTCTACTCTCCACAAAATTCATTTAAAAGTTCGAAACTAATTTTCTTGTTGTTTTTTTACAAATTATTCTTATGTTTCGTTTGGGAACGATCTGTTTTGTTCATCGTAGCAATAGAAATTGATTTTAGTATATATGTAGGATATATATATATATACACTGCTGGCCACCCAAAATGCAAGACCAAGAAAAAAGACGCATCCGATTGGCCTGAAATTCGCAGCATGCGTCGATCGCGAGAAGACATGCAAACGAAATAGCATTGCAGGGCATACGCAAATCACGTGCGCCCGGCACACCACCGAGAAGCACTATAAGAAGGGTGCACAGAAGGTGGGGTGTAAGTAGTGGAAGTGTGTTGTGCTGCCGGACCTGTGCGTGGGAAGCTTCCTGATGCCTCGTCGCAGAATACGGCAGTCATTACAGCACGTTTCGGAGCTCGACAGAGGACGAATAGTGGCTTATCGCGACAGCGGTTTGTCGTACCGACACATCGGCGCCCGTGTGGGACGACATCCAGCCACATTGAGGCGAGTATGGATCCGGTGGGTGCAGGAGGGCCGGATGGACCGACGTGAGCGATTGCAGCAGACGCAGCACACCACCGAACAAGAGTACCGGCATGTTGTGTGGCGGGCATTGACGGCTCGCACGCCACATCACGAACTTTAGCGCAGGAATTAGGGAGTGTTGCGTAACAACCTGTGTCAGCATGTACCGTTCGGCGTCGTCTGCAGGAGCTGGGACTTGTCGCATGGCGCCCATTGCTCCGATTACTATTGACGTTACATCACCGGCGAGTGCGGTGGCAGTGGGCAGTTGAACGCTGCACCTGGACTACGGAATGGCACGACATTGTCTTCTCCGACGAATCCCGCTTCTGCCTGCAACACCACGATGGTAGGATGCGCATATGGCGGCACCGCGGCGAGAGACTGTATGACGCCTGCATGATGCATCGCCATACCGGTCCGTCGCCTGGCGTTATGGTTTGAGGCGCAATGGGATATGACACCCGCACCCCTCTGGTACGCATCGTTTGTACACTCAACAGCCAAAGCTACATCTCCGACGTTTTGGAGCCTGTAGTCCTCCCTTACCTGCAGGACCCACCAGCGGCCACGTTTCAACAGGACAACGCACGCCCGCACGTTGCACGCATCGTGCAACAATTCTTCACGACCCACCAGGTGTCACTGCTGCCGTGGCTCGCCTGCTCTCCCGATATGTCGCCCATGGAACACGCCTGGTCGCTGATCGGCAACCGAGTGGCCCGGCAAACACCACCGGCGGCTACGCCTGATGAACTGTGGCAACGTGTGGAAGCAGCCTGGACCGTCATACCCCAAGCCCACATCCAAAGCCTCTTTCGTTCGATGCCGCGGCGTGTAGCGGCCGTTATTGCCAGCCATGGGAGCCACACGAACTATTGATGTCTGCGTGTTCCGCAAGTCGCACGGGCCTGTACGCTCAATCGTTTCATCTTTGTATCTGTTGTTATGTGTCCAGTAAATCTGGCTTTGCTATCTCGTGTCCTTCTTGGTGTTGCATTTTGGATGGCCAGCAGTGTATATTGGCTCACTAAGCTTCTGTCTCCTAACTTGCTTAATGGTTGCACTAAATCTTCACGGTCGTCAGATAAACGACAAATAAGAATTAACTTTTAAATCCTGAAAAAAACATGGTTTGTATGCATTTTAATGTGTACTCTAAATTTAAAATGAAATCACTATATGTGTCCAGGTAATCGATGTGTTTATAAGAACAGATTAAAAAACAGAATTTGAAGTTCTGTTATCCATATAGGATGGTATAACAAAAATTCACCGGGTAATTTTTTTCTGATTTTTTTTTGGAATGGCAAAGCGTTCCTTTGACCCTAGATGTAAAGAGCACGTACGAAGTGTCAACCAGCACATGCAGAACACAGCCCTCCCCAAAGAAGTCACGCATTCATCGGCTGCTTTTCCATGGAATAACATTAGAAGAATTGCCCCATACACGAACTTTAAAGAGACTTCCATCGGGGAAACAGCGAAATCCTATCCAGTAAACTAGCGTGCAATAATATAGTTTCTACTGAACTACCAAGAGCTTGGCATGCGTTATTAAAAGATGGAAATACATCGCGAAGCACCGTATAATTGCGTGATAAAAATTCGTGTAATATGCTCGTGATGTCACCCACGTTATTTTCAAAAATCATCTTTGTTCCTTACGTGTTCCAATTCCCTGCATATTTATGTCTACCATTGCCTTAAAAAAACTTCCCAGTGGAGTGCAAAAGCTTGGCGAATCTTTGTATTAAATTCGTTTATTTTTGTCATAGTATTAAATTCGTTTATTTTTGTCATAGTATTAAATTCGTTTGATTTTGTGGCTTATACGCCACAAAAATAAACGAATTTAATACTATATGCATCTCTTAAGTATATAAGTATTTCTATCTCGTTAGACAAACCATGGCTTTGATGCCCCGGTGGCGCAGTGGTCTAAGCGATGGCTTCTGATCATTCGTTCGAAAGGGGTCCGGGTTCAAATCCCGTGAGGCATGGATGTTGTGTTTGTCTTACGACACTGACTCTCTCCCTTCCCTGGAATCAGTGGTCCTAAATCAGGGACGGGCGACTGCTTAAAGCCCATTGAGTTGCTCACGGTGGCTGTTAAACCTCAAATAAAAAAAAAACCAAAAAAAAACCCAGTGGCTTTCTGCGATTAATCATTGATGATGTACAAACAAAACAGACCAAAGCGCATGTACGTAAATCGCACGCTGTAGATCTTATATAGGTGTGAAGTCTTAGTGACGATATGCGTGGGCCGCGGGTGGCCTAGTGAGAAACGTTCGTGACTGCGACGGAAAGGACCTCAGGTTCGGTCCCAGGCAGGTACGAACGCTCGATCAGCTAAATATCCGCCGTGCGTCGGATGGGCACGTTAAGCCGTCGGACCCCGGGTACTGGCCTCCCGGTAATAAATAAAGACGTCTTCCTCCCCCTTTCTACTTCGCTTCCGTGTCATTTTCCTATCGGGCACTGTAGCTCCAATCTCCTAGCTTCCTATTTCTAAGGATTGTTTAATACCAGGGGTCAGACACTCCCCTCCTAAAATCCTCTACATCTGATCTGATCTGATGATAGGCGTTCTGGCACCTCATTGGTCGATGAATTTAGATCGACATTTCCAAAAGGGATGGATTCGAGACTAGGTTTGTTTACTTCGTGGTGGTGAAAGGACATCTAAGTTGGACGAAGCGTGTTAGAAGCCAAAGCACTATCTCACATTATTTATCAGTAAAAAGTGGAAATAAGTACCTGTTTAGTAGAGAATTAATTGCACACTTCCGGTAAAAATTACTTAAACCTACCGATGAATCCTTTTTGCCATTTAGTAAGCTCTTCTTTTTAGAATGTTCCTAATCTTTATGCCTTCTGGAATACCTAATGGGTTTTTGTTTTTAGTAATGCTGCAAATTAATTTCTTATACTGTATATAACATTAGAAGAATTGCCCACTAGAATTGGACTACTGTATGAGTTATTTCTAGCTCTGATTTCTTTATTAAACCCTTATAACTCATGAAGCCAATTTGGTGATTTGCAGATATTGTTCAGAGTTTTACTCTGATTTTCTATAATTTTTCAAAACGTACTAGGCGTGTATTTGAATTGTATTGAATAGTTTGTAAGCTAATAAGTTATTTGACTAATTTCCCCTTTAACTGTAATAATGGGGCTTGGTTTTCGTAAATATCTAATGGCATTCACTACCACAGTCTCTGAGTGCATTTTGTATTTTTCCTGTTTAAGATTTTTCTGTAATGTTTTGCAAGGAAATTGGTGATAATGTTGGAACTTTTTATTGATTACAATATAGACCTGTGTCCTATTTCACCGTTCTATCAGCTAACTTTTCTGATGAGGTTTCTGGTTTTTTTAAAAATGCCCTCGCATACGATCATTTTTCTTGATAGCTTTTTATACTTTTGACACTCCCTCATTTGTCACTATTTTGGTATAAAAATGCGATTGGCGTTGAGGGGTGTTATTTGATGTTTCTAAAGACATGTTGCATGAACTAGACAAATTTGACACATCTGATTATCCCACCAGCCACTTTCTGTATAGCCAAACTAACAAGAAAGTGATTGGAAAGATGAAGGACGAGATGAATGGGAAGGAAATAATGGAATTTGTAGGTTTAAGATCAAAGATGCATAGCTTAAAAAGCGAGTGCGGTGAAAAATTGACCGCTAAAGGTGTTGTAAAAGCTGCTGTTAAGAAGAATCTTAGGCATGAAACATATAAAACTTCTTTATTTCAGAATAAGTTGTTCTTCACCAACAGGCAGCAGATAAACTGTGTAGTATCAGGATAAAAAAGCAAATTTTATGTCCCGCTGATGATAAAAGATATATTCTTTTAAACGGATGTGACACATTGGCCTATGGTCACTATAAAATTGCTAAAAACTCTGAAGATAATTAGAGAAAAAGAAAGGTAGTTATGTGGTGAGTATAAAGGATGTTAAGTGAAATATTCTGATTGGTAATTAAAGAAAAGCTGAAAGTTTTAAATAAAGTAGCCGAAAAATATAAATCTCGGAATTCTTGGAGTCGTATGAAGTTTTCGTATTTTGCCGTTATATATGATATGTGAATTTAAAATAGTATTACGACCCACCCCCGCCATTAATTAGGGAATTAATGGGCGTGGTGGATGTGTGAAATTAATTAAGTATTAATTATGTTCGAGGCTTGATTGGAGTTTAAAAGTGTAAACAGCAGAGAAAGTTTTATCTGGGGGATAGGACAGAAAGGAGGCGAAGCATTCCCTCTGGCTGGGTGGTCTGTAGTTCCTAGCGCGGCCATGAATATCAGGGCGCAGCTGACGCCCAGTCTAAACAGGGAAAGAGGTACATTTCGAAGAGGGTCACTTGTGTAAATGAATGAAGATGGGGGACAAAAGGTTTAGCGAATAATCGTAAATTCGTCGATTGTTTGGGGCATTTTCGAGAACAATTGCTCTCTGTGTGTGTGGTCCGTGCAGAAAAATAAGATTTCGCACTTAGCGTGAAAATAAGGAAGAAAATTTAGTTGTCTGTACGCTCTCCGATGTGAAGGGCTGGATGCCTTGGATCTGCTATATGAATTGGGAAATGAAGCAGCGAATCTCCCCGCATTTGGTAAGAAACGGAAACGACAACTCGGGGCAGCTGGAAATGCCAGTTTGTCCTAAAGACAGCGGAATGCCTAAATCCGCGTAATAAAGCAGCAATTTCTAGGCCGGGAGCCTGATGGAAATCAACGATTGGCCCATTGGAGTGACGTTATGGAGAAATTCTGAAGTTGGCGAGTAGACGCTGGTCGAAGCGAAGCCAAGCCGAAGATCGGGTTCAAGTCCAACTACGGCAATGTGGAATCCCCATCCTCTCCCTGAAGCGGCGAAGGAAGCGAGCTGGTCCTGCGATGCGAAGCGAGGCCCCACGTGTGTGTATGTGACTACGTAAGCACTGCAGCCACTACGTGTAAGTGCGACGGGATAAAGCCGGCGCAAGGAAAATTGGTAGCGTAAGAGCGGTGGCTTGGATACCTAACGAATATACAGGTGAAAAGTTAAATCACCATTTGGATTTATTCTTGACAGCATCCATGTAAGTAGAAACGTTTTGTTTTTATTGTTACATCTGCTACGCAATTAATTGAGGAACGGAACTAATATATTACAAAAACTGAACTGAGAAATAGTAAGACTGAACTGTGGAATTTAAGTTCATTAAAACTATCAGCTGGAACTGATTTAGGTCCAAGTTGACCCAATACTTATGTTCAGAAGACGGCTAAATTTTATTCGTATGTGTGACCTTGTTATGTTTTTGTAGCCAATTAAATATTTGTTTAAGCAGTCAGCGCAGTGATAGAACACATTATTTATGTGTACGCATTTGATTAGTTCCAATTGTTTAAGTGTATGCCCATATAATATAGTTTTCGCGCCAAGAACTACGTCGAAGGATCTCAGTGAAGAAATATACTAATTGCTCGGCTACGTTTGCTAAATTGATTGACCGCGGTGGGACAATGACCCACTGTCGTAACATTTTGGGGGCGAGCGGTGAATGCATAACCTAGCTCGGCCTGGAACCGTAACAATAGGATATGATTGTTTGCTTGGACGTTAAAATTTCTATGTAAACATGTATGTGTTTCAATGTAACATTATGACTTAACTATTTTATTTGTGAATCTAGAGAGCGAATGTGTGCGTGTGTGAATGGAGGTCACTGGCGTGGGCTTAATTGTTCCGCAAACCTTAATGAAGGTCACTGGCGTGGGCGTAAAACCCCCGTAAACCTGAATGGAGTTCACTGGCGTGGGCTTAATTGCTTCGTAAACCTGAATGCATATAAGTGAATCACAAGTATGTGTCATAACTTTGAATCTGTCTGAGACCTAAGATGGCGGTAAGTGAAACTTAAAGATGGTAGGAAGTGAAAGCTTCACTTGCGTGAGCTTAATTGCTCCGTAAACCTGAATGAGGTCACTGGCGCGGGCTGAAAAGTACTCGTTTGCCCAATAAAATCACCGTTGTAAATCTTGTTGTCGCAGTGAGAGTAACACACACACACACACACACACACACACAAACAGCATTTGAAAACACCCCCCCCCCCCCCCGATGTGAAAAATTTCACTAAGTGGGGAAAATAATCTGTGAAAAAAAGGGGTGGGACCATTTAAGAAAAAATAATCAAATAAAATTCCTTAGTAGAGGATGGAGGCATAAAAGAAATGTATGAGTCATGAGCAAAAGTTACATCCAAAAATAAATCATACGCAGAGAAATAATACCCGATCAAGTATTCCTTCACCAACATGCATTAAACAAAAGTCTCCGAATGTCGTTAAATAAAAAATCTTTAAGTGGAAAAAGTAATGAAACTTTTGGTATAATAAAAACAAAGAAGAATTTGCAAAAACGCACACCCACCCACACGCAGTAAAATTTCCTGAGGGGAAAATGAAGCTGGTCGGGGAAACATGTCATCCACCAGTCAACGATGGCATCCATGCTATCAGGACAACTGTCAACCAAATTTTGGATCATTTATTACCGTCTGGAATGAAGTTCAAAGCTAACAGCCTTTTTACATGCAGTCGTAGATTTTCGTTGTTCTTGCATTCTTCTGTTAAATTAAATTCTTCAACTTTTTCCAGAAACACTGTGCGAGATGCAGGGTCGGTTTATCATGTATGTAACACGTGCTTGGACCCACACTATGGTTGTTAGAGAAATGTTTCTTCTATAGGTATATTATCTGGATTGTGTTGAAGATTTTTCTCACTGATGGTTACCAACTGCAGTGGTGAAAACACTTCTTCAAAATCGAAGCGAATCAAAAACGAAGTAAGAGGCGGTATGGGCCAAACAAGACTGAACCACCTCTCTTTGATGAGTATTGAGCATGAGTAACTGAAAAAATGAACACGTCGAGGATAATTCAAGAGTTTTCGGTTGCAACTAAACGCTTCATCTGAACAACGTAAGTAACTGAAATTTTATATAAAGTGTACTCAACTGACAGTTTATAGAATAATTTTTCTGTTAAGCTTAGAAAGTGGCTTAATTAATTTCAGGATAATACTAGCAAATGTTTTCAGCAAAGTCATCCTGAAAGTTGCTTTAGAAATCAACAGCATACTAGTCAAGTAACAGACAACTATCCAAATATTTGTTGTTCTATGAATTACATTGAATAAAAATTTATGAAATACACTGACGGAAAAAAATTCCTAACACCATGAAAAAATAGTTGTAGAGGAATGAAATGGCGGCAATACATTTGTATAGGTAACATATTTAATCGATTAAGGTTTCAAAATCATAGCTTATTGTAAGCGCGAGAAGAGCCATTTTAAATGTGAAATGCTGGTACATTAACAACCGGTGTAACCGCCAGAATGTTGAATGCAAGCACGCAAACGTTCATGCATTGTGTCGTACAGGTGCTGGATGCCAGTTTGTGGGATGGAGTTCATGCCTGTTGCACTTGGTCGGTCAATACAAGGACGGTTAATGCAGGTTGGGGGTGACGCTGGAGTTGTCGTCCAATCATGTCCCGGTTAATGCAGGTTGGGGGTGACGCTGGAGTTGTCGTCCAATCATGTCCCATACGTGCTCGATTGATGAAAGATCTGGTGATCTAGCAGGCCACGGCAACATGTCGACATTCTGTAGAGCATGTTAGGTTACAACAGCGGTATGCGGGCGAGCGTTATCCTGTTGGAAAACACCTCCTGGAATGCTGTTCATGAATGGCAGCACAACAGGTTGAATCACCAGACCGACGTACAACTGTGCCGTCAGGGTGCGTGGGATAACCACGAGATTGCTCCTGCTGTCATAGGAAATTGCTCCCCAGACCATAACTCCAGGTGTAGGTCCAGTGTGTCTCGGCCGCAGACAGGTTGGTTGCAGGCGCTCACCTGGCCTCCTTCTAACCAACACACGGCCATCACTGGCACCCAGGCAGAACCGGCTTTCATCGGAAAACACAACAGATCTCCACTCCGTCCTCCAATGAGCTCTAGCTTGACACCACTGACGTCGCAAACGGCAGTGGTTTGGAGTAAGTGGAATGCACGCTACAGGGCGTCTGGCTCGGAGCTGTCCTTTAAGTAACCGATTTGTAACAGTTGGTTGTGTCACTGTGGTGGCAACTGCAGCTCGAATTGCTGCCGCAGACACGGTACGATGCGAAACGGCCATACACCGTACACGGCGGTCTTCCCTTTCAGTAGTGCAACGTGGCCGGCCGGAACCCGGACTTCTTGAGGCAGTACCTTCCCTTGACCACAGCTGCCAACAATCATGCACAGTGGCTACATTCCTGCCAAGTCGTTCTGCAATATTGCGGAAAGAAAATCCACCTTCTCGTAGCCCTATTACACGACCTCGTTCAAACTCCGTGAGCTGTTGATAATAGCTTCTTCGTCTTCTTAAAGGCATTCTTGACTAACATCAACACCCTACGTCGAATCTCAATGATAACTAACGCTCACGAACGTTACAGCGCGTATTTACAGCAAACTTGCTTTGCATTTTCCGAGGGGCGCTACTAGCGCTACACGTATGCGCCGAGCGCGAAATTTGTATAGACGTCATCTTACAGATGTACTCTCACCTCCTACGAACTCTCGTTTATCTAACACAAACCCTTCTTGGTGTTGGGTTTTTTTCCGTCAGTGTAGTACCATTTTTACTTTCACATCTACCCAAGGTTATCCCCATTCAGTCATTCCCCCTCTCCCTGAGGAAGTTGTAAAACTGGAGATGAAGCCCTGCTATTCATAGTGCTACAGGCCCCGAGGATACTTAAACCGGCTCTGCTGAGGTGTAATAAGCATCCCACCACTTCAGCACCATTAAATATTTGTCGCACAGCATTTTGAATAGCCTTTTCATTATCTGATAGCACACTTGTAGGGTTTAAAGTTAATTTTAGGTCGAGAAGTTTTTGAAATGCACTTACTTACACAGTTGTATCAGAATAATATGACCACCTCCGGAATCCAGGCGCGTCACAGAGTGCACGTGAAAAGGTCGACAGCATGGAGGTATAAGCGCCAGCCAGGACAGATGAGTGCGCTACGTGAGCATAATGGGCAAAGATAGTGTGTTTTGACGGACGTCCAAAAAGGAATGATCATCGGCCACCGCGTCAAGGGTGGAAGCATCTCAGAAACAGCAGACTCCGCGGGCTGTTCGCGAAGTGTTGTAGTAAGGGTGTACGAAGAGTGGACCGCTGGCACACCGAGTACCTCCTGACGTCATAACTGTGGAGCCCCAAAGGCCACCGACCCCGGAGGAGAACGTCGCCTCCGTCGACTGCTAAAGGGAAATCGACGCACCATCGACTTGTGCCCAGCAATTGACCACACATATGAACGCATGGGCATCCAAGTACGTGCCCCCGATAACAGTAGATTGTACCCTGTTACGGATGGGTCTCCGAAGTCGACGCTGCGTCAAGGCGCCCATATTAACTGAGGTCCATAGGCAACGGCGCCTGCAGTTCTCATGGGACTACCGTCACTGGACAGTGGAAGAGTGGAAAAAGGTTGCCTTCTCCGACGAATCGATGTTTCTACTCCCCAGAAGTGACGGGCGGTGGCGGATACGGCGTCAGACACACGAGAATCAACACCTGCACACCCTTGTTGGTCAAGCACAGGCCATCGGTGGCAGTGTACATGTCTGAGGGATGTTTTCCTGGTATGACATGGGACCGCTGGTGCCACTGCATGGGGCCACTGAACGCGAGTGGCTACCTGTCCACCCTCGCTGACCCCATGCATCCCTCCATATGGGAAGTTTACCCTGGTGGTGATGGTGTCTACCAATAGGACAACGCGCCCTGCCATGTCGCTAAGGGGATGCGTGACTGGTTCCAGGAACACGACAGCGATGTCTCCGTTCTCCCTTTGCCGAAGAAATAGCCCCACCTCAATCCCACAGAGTACTTGTGGGACTATTTGGATCGGCAGGTTAAACGTGCCGACCCACAACAACGTCGTCTCCGGGACCTCTGTGCTTTGCTGCAATCCGAATGGGCACGTGTGTCTCGGGCAAACTTCCAGGGTCTCATTGAGTCCATGCCACGCCGTCTCATCGCCATCATCCGGGCCAAGGGTGGTTATTCCTATTATTAGGTAGGTGGTCATATTATTCTCATACGGCCGTGTATGTTCCTTCGGTTTTATCTTCGCAATAAAGCATAAACCAAAGGTATTTATTGCGTTGTATTCAAACAGTGGGTGAATCGCAAATACTTGGAAAAAGCAACACTAGCGCAACTTTGAATGTTCTATCTAGAAACCAGTGTCGATGCCGCTCCAAGACATCCTAATTTTCATCTTTACCAAACATCTATATTCGATTTAGATCATCGGCATCAGAATTCCGCAGCACGAAGCTCACATTTCGTAATGTAATTTGAAGAGTAGCAGGAATAACAAACATTTCTTGGATTTGGGTACGGCTCTTATGACGTCACTAAACATCGAGAACTGCTGAATAATTTGTGTAGGTTTACGATTCTAGATCGTGCTTGATCTTTTACTCTTGTTACACCTTGGGCTGGATTTTGTGCATGATTGAGATCTGTGAAAGCCGTTACAATTTCCTTAAACACTATCAATCGCCTGTGAAAAAATGTTTCAGTTCACCTCCATGACGTACTTCCATCTGCATTCATTCTCACCTTTCGACGACGGCATTAATCCGTTAAAAACATTTCTCTTCCTTTCTGAGATTCTATTTTCTTCCATACCTATTTTTTCCGATACCTCCATCACTACCCTCATTTAAAGACTGTCCATCCTCGCTGACCACTCCATGTGATTGCATTTTAAGACAGGAGTTATTCAATATTGTGCTAGTGAAACTTAAAATAAGGGTTTGAGGTTTGAAGGCAATTGTAAGTTCTCTGCAAGAGTTGGAGCGCGTTTGTGGATATCTAGTTGTTCCCAAGCAAACGGAATTGGAAAATGTGATGAAACGAAAAATCTCACTAACTTGTTGCATGTGAGTTATCCATTTGCGGAAGATGACATTATCAGTGTTACAATGAAAAATGAAAATGCAAAGATTCACTGCGACGATGGGCTGCAAAGTAAAAAAACGTTAAATTATATTTACTGTCACACATTCACACCCAAAACGCACGTAATACTATTTAAAGAATAGGGTTTTCACAGGATATTCCAAACTTGAGGTATTTTCTTGGACACTACAAATACATTACTGGTGCCTTTAAATGACAACAGGCAATTATTCACCATTTGTATTGGGTGGGTGCATAAGTTCTATCAGTTTTTGTAGGCTTCAAAGAAAGGAGGAGAACACAACAAATAAGGTATCTATAATTTCACATAATTGCCATCATCCTGTATGACCAATTGCCGTCTGTCTATAAGTAGGTGAATCCCACTCCGGGAAAACTCCTATGTTTTGCAGTCAAAAAGACAGGTAATGCCTTTTTCACATCGTCACATTATCGAAGGTTTGGACAGAGAAGGCGTTCTGTAACGATCGAAAAAGGTGGTAGTCCGTAGGGGAATACGCCGGGCGAGGTAACACTTCCCAACCATAAATTTTGCGGAGTGATTAAAGCAGCATGAGGTCTGGCGTTTTCATGATGAAGGATGACGACTTTGCGATTGGCAAGTGCTGGCCGCTTCGATGTCAGTTTTTCTTGCAATCTGTCCAACTGTTGGCATTTAACGTTCGGTTAGGTGCCAAGACCTGCCAGTGGATCATTTCTTGGACATCCCACCAAAACCTTTTTGGGATGCAGTCCTCCTTTTGAGGTCGTTGGAGGAAGTCCGCACCTTGGCACACAGTCCGTTGACGCTTAACATTACGGTACAGTGCCTATTTCTTATTACCCGTTACAATTCGTCCCCAAAACGGTTCATTTATGGGACGAGAAAGCAAAGAAACACAGGTACGGATTCTCTCCTCTCGTTGCTTTACAGAAAGCTGGTGCGGAACCCTGTTACCGAACTTGGTGATGAACCCAAGCGCATGCATCCGTCTTTTGACTGTTGTTCTGTGTACTGATAATGTTTTCGCTAATTTCTGAACGGTTGGATGTAGGTCATTTGTTATGTCTCAAGTTATGTCTCAGTTATGTCTCTGTATGTCATTTGTTATGTCTCTATGTCTTAATTGTCTCAAGTACGTCCACATCCTCGTCAGAAACTACGGATGAACGTCCAGGACGTGGCTGATCTTTACAGCTTCTGTCTCCGTCCCGGAATGACCGAAACGAAGGGCGACATGTGCTGTCATCAACTGCATCCTCCATATAAACTTGACAGATGTTGCGGCAAGCCGCGGCTGCAGTACTGCCTTTATCGAACTCGTACAGTAAACAATGTCTAATGCGCTCCTTACCGCATGCCATGTTACGCCGTCCGTGATTTCCGTTACGAATGACTTACTTGGACCAAACTAGTGCCTCTATATGCTCTACTGCCCCACGCTTTATTGGCCGGAAATTCGGCATAGCAGCGTCACCTGTGACGTAACTATTCCGATAGCAATTTGCATCTATTACAAAAACGAGTAGAACTTTTTCACACACCCAATAAAAAAGGAGTTAACAAAAGAAGGCCGAAGTACTAGAGAAAAAAAAAGCACTTTTCTTCCATACCTCCACGCCTACCCTCATTTACTGAAGGCATGAGAAGAAAGGCGATTTCATGAAAACACAGACATACAAGTCCACTGTGAAGACTGGGCCTTAGTTTCGAGGTCATACGCATAACTCCACGATTCATCATCAGCAACGACAGTTTTTAAAACGTTTTCGTCATTTTTGACACACTCAAGTAGAACACTTTTGGCACAATGGCTGAGACGTGTCTCATACTTAAATCTTCCGAAAGAATCGACTGAATTGAGCCAAAACGAATGTTGAAGTTTTCAGATAACTAACGAATAGTGCTTCGGCGATTTTTTCGAAGAGCTGTGCGCACAAGTTCGACATTGTTTTCGCTTTTCCTGGTTGCTGGCCTCCCAGACTGTTCATCACTCTCAATACTTTCACGGCCATCTTTAAAACGTTACCCATAGACTTTCTGTAACTTTGAGTACGTGTCTTTCCAAGTTTCGCAAAGATTTTGACAAAATCTGATGCCAATTCGTTGATAAATTATTTCCAACCTGACCAGGGCCGTATTTAGGAATAGGCTTAATAGTCCAGGACGGCAGTTTATGGGGGCGGACAAAAAATAAAGAGTAAGTAGTTTTAAAATGAGCCTCAAGAATACGCGCAGTATAGTAGTTCTTGCATGGAAAGGAATATTTAGCACTGCGTGAATGAGGAAAGTTTCGCACTGCGGTCTGGCAGGGGCTGTAATTGGTCACACGGTTTGTGTGATAATGTTTCAGCCATTGCTGTTTGAAAGTGGAACGTACCCCATGGGCCACGCACATTGGGTACCGCTACCGAGTACGTAACCTAAAATCGCAAAAACAGAAGTTTGTTTACCAGAGTTGTGGCTGTAAATGCTACATGTACATATCTTTTGTATGTCAGTATGTTCTGTATTTTATTGTATCTTTAGCATTAAAAAATGTTTGATATACCCGTGTCGGAGGTGTGAAACATAAATATTACATTACACTGTTCACTATTGTTTGTTTACAGTGTGCTGTGTAACTGTGAGTGTGTGAGGTTATTTTGCCGCTATATTTTGTTCGTGTTTTTTTTTTTTTTTTTTTTTTTTTTTTGTGATTCATATTGAATGAGTTATGTTTTATTAAGAGTGTATTTCGTGTCATTTTTACAAAATGGATGGCCTACAACGATTACGTGCCTTAAATACCGCAGATTAGCCGAAAAGAAGAAAGTGAATTGTCTCAAGCACCAAAGCTACGCTCTGCTTTCCCAGAAACACAACTCAAACTGAAGCAATTTTGCCTCAATTAATCACCGAAAATAAAAATGAAAACAGGATTTTGCCAAAATGATGATACAAACTTGATGAGTGCGACCTTGTTTTGGTAGTGATTGCGGTTGGCCTAGTGCTGGTAATGTAGACGATTTAGTATCGAAAGGAAACGAAATTTTAAAACCAAAGGATGACCTTTTTTTAGAGGGGTGATAAATTATGTCACGCGGAAACATTTTGTCCAAAATGGCTTGAATAAAAATATGGACAGCAATTTTTCTAATTCCAAGCGGATTTATCCAGACAAACAGAGTCCTGACAAAAGCGCTGTTTGAAAGCAAACTTTTAAACGGAGACGTTATGAAACGTGCCTACCTAGTGTATTCCTGTACCCAAGGATCTATTTTCTGTGCCCCAGGCAAACTTTTTAAAGGAACATCACAACTTGCTGCAAGTGGCTTTAATGATTGGAAGCATGCTGATCAGTGGGTGATAAAACATGAGAATTCCCACTGTCATCGTGACTGTGTGTTAATATCTAAAAGAATGGATAATGAACTGTGCAGAGCTAACAGGCATCTACTATGTCAGTTAGAAGAGGAAGTTAAATATTGGAGATGTGCTCTCCAGAGAGCAGTGGCTGTTGTAAAAAAAACTGTCCTCTCGTGGGTTACCATTCCGAGATGAAGATGAAATGTTTGGTTCTGAAAGGAATGGACATTTCATGATGTGCTTGGAGCTTATAGCAGAATTTGACCAGTTCTTGAAAGGTCACATAGTCCAGTAAGGAAATCATGATAAAGTTAAGACTTCATACTTATCATTTGGTATTAATGCTTCGGAGGAGCTCATACAGATTATGGCAAAAACAGCCATCAATGAAATAAAAAGGGAAGTGAAAGAATCCAAATATTTTGCAATTATTGTGGATTACCCAGCTGACATCACACACAATGACCAAGTAAGCCTTATTTTTCAGATGTGTAAACAAAGAATGTGCTGCGGTAGAACGCTTTTTACAGTTCTTAAAAATTCCTGGACATACCGGTAAAGAGCTGGCTAATGTTGTGATTACTTTCCTCTCAACCCACGAGCTAGACATAAATAACTGTTGGCCAAACCTATGACAATGTGTTAATATGTCAGGGACATATTCCGGCCTGCAAGCAAGAATCAAAGAGGCAAATTCATTAGCATTTTTCATATCGTGTTCAGCCCGCTCACTCAATTTAGTGGGGTCGAGCGCTGCAACTTGTTGCAGACTAGCTAAAACCTTTTTGCGGTGCTACAAAATCTGCGCAATTTTTTCACAGGATCAACTCATCGTTGGAAGCTTTTACAGTTCTTTTTCACATCGGGAAACCTTTCTCTGAAAACACTTTCTGGAACAAGATGGTCCGCATCAGAAGAGGCATGTAGAAATTTAAACCGTGATTTTGGAACCATTATTAAAGCCCTAAAATTTATAAAGACGATGAAAATAAGAAGTCACTCACTAGACGAGAGGCAAAGGGAATTAACAAAAACTATAATCTTCTGAAATCACTTTCATGGCTGCAGTATGGGGAGTTATTATGGAAAAATTCGACGCTGTAATGAAGAATTACAGTCTGGGGAAATGGATGTTAGTACTGTAGTCAAGTTGTATAACTCCGTTATTGCCGTTCTGAATGAAATGAAACTGTCATTTGATGCTCATAAAAGTATTGGTGAAAAAATTCCAAAACTTTCAACAAGTAGTAGAAACAGAGGAAAGTAGGCCTAAATGAATTAAAAAGCGAAAGAGGTTCTTTGATGAGTCAGAATCTGAATCTGACCAGTTATATGCAGATATTTCACAAATTGTCAACAGAATTAAAAATCCGAATATCTGTTTGATTTAATTTCAGATTTCATCAGGATCTGTGAGGTTTTTGTCAAACCTCACAGATCCTACTGAAATTCACAAATCAGCTGACAAATTACAACAGATTTACTCGTCAGATATAGAAGAAACATTTGGAACAGAATGTATCCATCTGAAATGTTTTCTCTTAGAAGAAGGACATAATAGCCTATCATTACCACTTTTAAACAAAATTTTGATTACAAAAACTTTTAGACTTACATCCTAATGTAACCATTCCTTTGAAGATATATTTATGTACTCGTGCTACAAACTGCTCATCCGAAAGGTCGTTTTCAGCACTTGGGACGGTTAAAAATTATTTGCGTTCATCTCAAATCCAACAAAGCGTAGTCTATCTTGCTGTGCTTGCCACTGAAAAGGATTTAACCGTAAAATTAGACTAAGATGTTATAGATAAATTTAGGACATAAACCACTAACCTGCTAATTGCAATTGTTTTATTTTTTATTGTTGAGTGAATAAAGTATTTTGTCAGGACATTTATATTTGCTTTATTGTGCTTTGATATTTTACAATATGGGCTTATCAAGTTTGGGGAATTGGGGGCGCAAAATTTCATGGGCCCATTAGCGCTGTAGCAGTTAAATTCGGACATGGACATGAGAAATGCGTCGAACAGCTTCACACACACATACGTAAGAACAAAATACTACTATTAAAAACATCCGGAAGAGCAAGGCAGACGTCACTCACAGCACATGCGTAGTACATTATAAGGTCAATCCGTGCCAAATCTCTTCCTGCTGTGTCGCACGATTCCGAACTTAGGAAACCAATTTTGATCACACCTCGTATGCTTGTTCATTGTTTATCGCTGGGCAACAAAACTGGAAGCAGGAAAAGAGAGGGAAGATTTCCGGCGAGATGAGTCCAGCTGTAAATTTTGTAAGTTGTGGGAAAATAAACTACATTTTGAACTCGTTATAACAAAATTCAAGGGGGACAGAAAAAAAATCGTAGCAACGTATTTTTGTTAAAACGATAGTACTTACTACAGAAATTTTCATTACGCATACGCTTGTAACACTGTAATTGCAAAATGGTGCCCATAGAAACAAGCAAAGGTAATTTATTTGAAATGGGAAGTTTTTGCTGAAGTGTAGTAATGAAATATATAAGCTTTAATTAATTTATAAGTATGAAATTACGTACTGCATATATTTTTACATAACAGTACGTATGCACGTACATACTATCATTTTTTTTATCTCCTCCATATTAAGAATTTATCTCATTTATAATCTTAATAAAATACTGTCATATGCTTTAAAAAAGTTAATGTACGTACATATTGGCATTTCATGTCTTTAATTTTAAAGTAATATAATTAAAGCAATTTATTTAGTTCCATTTTGACGCAAAGCATATTTACATACGGCAAACTGTAAAACAGTTTAAACATACCTATTAGGTTTTGAAGTACGATGTAAGTACCGCCTGTTTTCGTTTTTTCATGGCGTCTTTAGTTATAACTGTATTCATAACAATTAGATAGTTGCTAATTTCTTCAGTATAAAGTCCTCGGTTCTGTAAATAGTATCCCACTTTCTCTAAACATTCAATTGCATTCATTGCAGAAACATTCGAATAACAGTCTAGATTTTCTGTCTCATCTTCATCGGGTGAATTCTCATTTTCTTCAGACAAAGTTTTTTGGCGAAACGCGTAGGCACTTTTGCACTTTTGTTGGCGTTCTATGGTTGCTGAATCGTTTGGAATTTTAAAGAGAGGGGGAAATTTGCTACATTTCCCCAAAGAATTTTACTTTGTTATAAGGTGTTTTTCGTTGTAAAGTATTTCGTTATAATGTTTTATATTTCTTATATAAATACTGTACATACAATAAACCAAACAACTTCAGGATTTTTTTTTCGTTGTAACGTGCTTTTTGTTATATCGTATTTCGTTAAAACCAGTTTTGACTGTACACCGAGAAAAAGAGCAAAAAACAAATATCTATCTTTCCGGAGAAAACAAAAAAGCATAATATTATTTTTTTCTTCAACAGGTTGTGTGTTTCTCGAGTTTCACAAGGAACTAAGAAATTACAGTTGGAATATTTCTTCCAGAAACAATACGGGCGTCATGAAATACATTTTAGTTTTAATCCATTTCCTTTACGAATTATGTTATAAATCACGAGCAAGATAGTGGCGTACTCATAAGGTTCTGCAGTAGGCTCTTTTGATGGGTGCTATTGCTTTAAACAATAGAGCATAAAGTGTAATAAAAAAAGCAACAATGCCCAGAGACCAAACAACAAGTTTGGAATGGAAAGAAAAAATAGCTTAATGAAAATCAATGGTTAAAAGCCTAGATTCGACGAAATTTCCAACTGCAGTGGAAGAAACAACTGAAGGGACATGGCATTTAAGACTTAATTGAGCGGAGCTCTCTTTACGAGACTCGAGACAATTAGTTGTCCGGGCATAGGTACGAGATGACACATCCGGTCACAGTGATTTTTTGCATGCGATTGGACATCGTCCATGGTCAGGTTTTGACGCCTTCCGATTCCCGAAATTCCGTGTCATTGAGGAATTTCAATTAAAACTAGATGGCTTTTTACTTGAGCCGCTTCACGAAAGTCGGCTCACTAACATTAATTTAAAAAAATCGTTTGAATTGAAAAACGAAGAAATGGAAAGGCTCCGTCTGTTAGCTCAACACTTGCTTAATCTATAATAATAAAAGGAAGTTTGTGTGTTATAACGAAGTAAATTTCTCCGTCATTTTTGGTCTACGCCGGGATTCGAACACGGGTCCCCTCATTCCGGAATAAGTTGCTCTACCAATTGAGCTACGCGGACATTTTATTCTGATTCCTATCTGCCTTTATGTCGGGTGCGTCCTTCTGGCAGCTACGTCACATCTCCTGGTACGTTACATCATCTCCCCCTTATTTGGTTTTTTTTTGAAGTGCTGCTCTTATTTTTCCTATCTCGCGGTGTGGAAATAACATCACACCATTGCGAGATTGTGAACGGTCGGGTCATCCGGATAGTTCGGGCGCCATTATAACGAAGTAAATTTCTCCGTCATTTTTGGTCTACGCCGGGATTCGAACACGGGTCCCCTCATTCCGGAATAAGTTGCTCTACCAATTGAGCTACGCGGACATTTTATTCTGATTCCTATCTGCCTTTATGTCGGGTGCGTCATTCTGGCAGGTACGTCACATCTCCTGGTACGTTACAGTGTGAGTGTCTGCCTTTCGCGATACAAAATGAAAAACGTGGTTCCCGATCTGAGTGTGTCTTTCCGCTTTGCTTACATGCAACCTGATCACAACCAACGTGAAGGCGTGAAGGAAAGTAGATCATGGTAAAATTTAGGCATTTCGTTTTTTTAATGATTCGTACTTTTGTTCTGGAAGTCATAAATTTTACGCGTTCTTTTTTTAGAATTTGTTATAATAGACGCTTTAATGAACTTAGATTTTGCAATAACTTCGCTCAAAATTTGCCAATTGTATCCGAGTTATCGGTTACCGTTGGCGGCTTGTCCTAGTTTGCCATCACTTTCCACTCAGCGTTTCACGTTGCAACGTTAGTTTTCTCAATTATCAGACGTTCATGCGAAGGATACTGAATGGAAGACTTTTCCTTTTGATGATGAAATTGTCAAATGCTGAACAGTTCACGACTGAAATTGAAAATGTTTAAAAACTGTTGAGACATTTGATGCACATCATGAAAATACAGAAGATCGGCCTTTAATAGTTTTGTGACTTGCACTTCCGTAACACCTGTACGAACTTGACTGAAAAAAGAAAAATGATATGAGAGTAATAATGATAAGAGACGGAATGTATGAACACATAGATTTAATCACAGACATGCTATACATGAAGTGGTCTTTCACACAGACGTAGTTATTCACACTGTGAAATATTATTGCACAAAATGTCTCAGTTTAACTGTCCGAAGAGTATACTGTACACTTGTGATACTGTTTGCTATTTGTCATCCAATGATTTATTGTCGTCGTGATCACCACCGCCAGTGGCGCACGCATCGCTCACTTGTCTTGTGACGTCAGCTGTGTGAGACAAAGACGCAGTCGATAACTGACAGTAAGAGGTACTGAGAAAGGGAGCGAATGCGTGAGCAGATGGCAAGTAATGTGCCGGCCATAAACCTTGCCTCTGAGCTATTTTCATTCTAGCCGTCAGTTGCTTTTTCCATTTTGTCCTAGGAGAAGCAAAACAAAGCAGAAGTGGGATAAGAATTAGCTAACGGTTCACAAGTAAATTACATGTTATATTACAAATATGAGTCCCTATTTTTATTTATTCATAAATATATACGAAGCAAAACAAAAAATAGCTTTATTTACTTAGTTTTGAGCCATTTTGCTTGGCTCAAAACTATATAAAGAAAATTATAAAAACAAACAAACAAAAAAACTTATTTTCAAAAAACGTATTCAGTGTATTGCTGTGCATAACGGCTGTTTGTCTGTGAATCACAACAATACAGTTCCATACCAAAATACGATGCGTTTATTTACCACATCCTGTTTTACCCCGAACTATAAACGTAGTCTTGCACCAGTTACATGATATCATCCAGAATTTGTGCCATGATGCATGAAATCGCTCATTTATGTCTTGGCGCCCTGTTATAAGGTGCACTAGGAAGGCATACCCTATATTTATTACGTTTTATAAATACAGAGACATTCCCAATAAAGTATACTAATTAGGAACACAAACTATTCGGGTTCAGGAAGTTAATTTCGCTGGAAAAAACATACAAGTAAAGGAAACTAAGAAAGAAAAAAAGAACTTGCAACATTTCAGCAGGTATCTTCTAAATTTACACCAAAACCATCAAAATTGTTTTTTGCTATATACATTCTTGCTATTATTTCTTCAATATGAATTTCTACTTAAAAGTGCATTTTTAATACATCGGGGTCATATTTTTTGTAAGAAAAGTTCCCGAATTTTCTCGCACAAACAGCGCCCTTAGTGGTCATTCAGGTGCCACGCGTTGACCATGACGTCGATTCATCACGTGAATTGTGCATAGTTAAAAAAAGGTGACGATTATTCTGAGGAATGAAGATTACAATTATGTGGTTTCCCATCGCCTTCCTCATCAGGTGTCTCTTCTTCACAGGTGCCGCATCCAGACAGGGACATTTAGTGACTCATCACCATGAGCTGAACACAGTCAGGGCGACGAAAATCTTGTGGAATAGGAATTATCACGAGGATTTTTCCCGTTGCATTGCTCATAAAGTATCAAGGAACAACAGCCAGAAATAGCTCGATACGTCCAGAGCCAATTTTAAGGAGCCATAAACGCATTCACATTACATTCGACAAAACCTTGTAATGATTTACGCTACGTTCAGTAACTGAATGACTATATAAAACCAACCCTTCCCTTTATGTTTCTGTATTCATATGTAAATTTGTTTTCTTCTCGTTGAAAGATTTCTGACATTTGAAGTACTTGATTTATATCTTCATTTTGTTACTGAGAAGTGAATTATTTTCAACGTTGTTCGTCTTGACGTGCCTACCTACTGAGTAAAGCTTGAACACTGAATTTGTAACTGATCGATTCTGTTAATTCTGACCATGAACCATTTAGTGTTGTTGTGCAGAATGCAACTGATCGGGAATCCCTTTGGGAAACCCTGTAAGGTAGGTAAAGGCTCGTTCAGCGGCCCTCGGTCACTGGCAGCAGCCAGGATAGAGAGTGGTACCAACACCACCACGATAGACGAGACGGTGGAGGTTTTCCTTGGCTGCCACTTTCCAGCCAATGAAGACAGCGGTGACTCTCCAGAACAAAGAGCAGAGTAAATTGCAGAGTTCTGCCAGACACTTAAGATGACCCGCCCTTCACGAGGGAGGTGGAGGATGTTCTAAAAAGCTTGAACGTAGGCAAAGTCCCGGGGAAGGACGGATTGGACTTGAGTACTGTGAAGGAAATCTTCACAGCCAATCCGAGGTACTTCGTCAGTCTAATGAACGAATGCCTGAAAAAAAGAATCCTTCCCTACCGTCTGGAAAACCGTGGTGCTAGTTCTCTTCAATAAGGAAAGTAAGAACAAAGCAGTCCCTGCGGAGTACAGGCCGACTTTCCTGCTCTCCGGTTGGAGCAAGGTGCTGGGCAGATTGTTAGTCAATCGAGTTATCCCCTTCCGCGTCGGCCGATGATATCTCACCAGCCGCCGATTTGGGTTCCTTCAGGATAGGTGTACCACCCAAGCTCTGGTAAGCCTTAAACAGCAGGTAAGAGATAAAAAAGAAAAAGTGGTTGCGCACCTGCCTCGTCTCTCTAGACGGACGCGATGCCTTCAACAGTGTCTGGTGGCCACTAGTCCTGGATCAACTCAAAAGGATCGGGCAGGGACGAAGTAAGAGTTATAACGAAGTAAATTTCTCCGTCATTTTTGCACACGCCGGGGCTCGAACCCGGGTCTCCTCATTCCGGAATAAGTCACTACTAATTGAGCTACGCGGACGTTCGTTTTGACTGCTATCTGCCTTTATGTCGTGTGCGTCCTGCTGGGCAGGTACGTCACAGAGTCTCTGACGACATGGGCACAAGACAAGATGGCACTGCCTCTCCATACCACCACCAAATTTGTTCTTTTGCTAAAGGGTGCAGGCTTATGATAAGGCCCGTCAAAAACCGATGATTATGCCATAATTATAGTACGGTCAGACATTGGGTGGAAAAGTGGGAAATTATAATAATAAATGTAATTATTCTACTATACCGTGCAAATTAATTGGGACAAGCTATTTTATTCTCAGAATTGTAATGTGATCGCCAGTTGATGTCGGAAACACACGTAAACCGGTTTTATCAGCTGTGAGGTGGTGTGACTGTTAGAACTTGATAGTAAGAATGTGGTTTGACCGGTTTTAAACTGGAAATAGGCACTTCAGCTTCAGTTGTGAGCTTTCGTGTGTGACAGGTGGATGTTAGTTTTTGCTCTCTGTGAGTACGTGTTGCTTTTGTGTATTGAAAAATGGATATTTCCCCAAGGAAGCGTGCAAAAATAATTGCTCTGAAGGATCACACTTCTATGATAGTGAGAGATATCGCTTCTGCAGTTGGTGTAGGCAAATCAAGTGTATCAAGGATGCTTACGCGATACAATGCATCTGGATCATCGTCTCCAAAAAGGAGAGGTAAATGTGGAAGAAAACGATAAACAACTCCACGAACCGATAAATATCTAATCAGAAATAGTAAAAAGAATAAAAACAAAACAATAAAAACAAGCATTGACTTTCAAAGAGATTTATTGGCTAGTGGTTGTGATGTTAGTGATTCAACTGTACGCCGTAGGCTTCTGGAAGTTGGCCGGAAGGCAAGAAGACCAACGAAAAAACAATATTTGAATGCGAAAATGAAGATAAAACGTTTAGCATGGGCCAAAAAATATAAATCGTGGACCGCTGACGACTGAAAAAAGGTAATTTTCAGTGATGAAACTGATTTATTTGTGCAGGGTTACCAAGCAAATGTCGTTAGACAAAGCAACTGTGAACTCTTAAGACCTGAGAATGACAAACAAACTGTAAAACACCATCTGAAACAGATGATTTGGGATTTTTTCACATCAAATGGCACTGGAAGCTTAGTTCCTGCTCAAGGTATGATGAATTCAGCAAAGTACGTAGAAATATTACAACGTAGGATTGTTCCATTCTTGCAAACTTTTGACGGGACATTTCAACATGACTTGGCCCCATGTCACAATTCGAAATTGGTCAAGAATTTCATGCTGGAAAATCAAATTCATTTGCTTGATTGGCCTGGAAATTCACCAGACTTAAATCCCATAGAAAACTTGTGGAATATTTTGAAGAGACGTTTAGGTAAAATGGACTGTACAACCAAAGAACGCACTATAACGAATGCTATAAAAGTGTGGTTCCACGATTATGAAGTCAAAAATATGTGCACTCAAATAGTGGAGTCAATGTCAAAACAAATTCAAGAGGTCATTTCTGCTAAAGGAGGACATATTTCATACTAATATAGGTATTTATCAGTGTATATCAAGGCATAGAATGATATAAAGGCACAGTTTTGGAAAAAAGAGTGATTTTTTACTTTGTCCCAATTTGCACAGTATAATATGTGTCTGTTTGTCTGGAGTGTGTTTTATTGCATTATGTTAAGCAATTTTGCAATGATATATATTAATGACGGAAAATATAGTAGGTCAATTTCATTGTGTACCAGTGTACGTTTCAACTTATTGACCTTCAGATAATAACATAATAATAACATTTATTATTATAAAACAATATAATGCACCAGAAAAGACACAATAGTGTGGGAAAAGAAGCAAATATTAAAACAACCTTAATGAACACTTACGATACAAATGAGAATTTGATTAACACTTACGTAATTTCCCACTTTTCCACCTAATGTCTGACTGTACCATAATTATGGCATTATCATCGGATTTTGACGGGCCTTTGCATGGACAAAATTGTCAGTTACTGAAGAATAGTCTATACCCAGGATTTTGTTCCTTTTCTAAACACATTATCACGAGTGAGTTAAACTTTCTTTTTTTTTTTTTTTCGCCGCCCCGGTGGCGCAGTGGTCGTTGAACAGGCAAGTCGCATTTTTTTCGGCTCCTGCGTAGAAGTCAACGTTCGTTTGTTTACTTGTTCGTTTTGTGGTATTTCGTCGTTTTGTGTTTTGGTTGCGGTGTTTCGTACCCTCGCTTCACGAGTAGTGAGGCTGAGTACCGAGTGGGTGCTCATTTTTTTTTTTTAATTTTCGAGTGTCGTCAGTTACGACGCATGAGCTTTGGTGTGCCAGTGGTCGAGAATATCCACTACCACTGTGAATAAGTCACTGTCGCTTACAGATGCTTCGTTGATTGCTGATATGTCTTCGCTTCATAGTTCTGTGTCTTCTTCGGGAATGTTGCGTCGACTAGTGCTGCTGGACTTCCAGAGACTGTACTTCCGGTCACACGTGTGACGGCTGAGTCTAATATTCCTGGTTCTGCTAGTTCTACTTCAACGTCGTTCGTACAAGCTGTGGGAAATACCTCATATATTTCTAGTGATTCTGCACCACATTTCAAAAGTGTAGCTTCGGCGTTGAAAATTATTCTTCCAAGTGATTCACCACAAGGTAAGCAATTGTCGTCTGCCTTATTATCAAGTGTTTTCATTCCTGCTTTGCGTGACACCCCCTCCCCAGTATCTGCATGCTGTGTCGAAGGAAGTTCCAGCCGAAAGCATTGTGTCCATTATTCGCTTTGGGGGAGGGGTGGTTGTTCACTTCACCCACCACCAAGCAGTAGATTTAATTATAGTTCATGGGGTTGATATTGGGTCCTTTCATCTACAACCTGTCGCTGCAGCCCAAAGACCAGCTACGGTGACCCTCTCCCCTGTACCAACGGCTGTTCCTGATTCGCTGTTGATTGATGCCCTCAACACGATGGGTCGAGTTGTGGGAGGGAACAAGATTCTTCCACCTACAGCCCGTGATTCCCCCCTGAAACATGTGCAGGGTGGGCGCCGTCAATACCGGGTTATTTTTCCAACTTCTCAGTAAATTGCGGAACGCCCTGCGACTCTGGAATTAGTCACTGATACCCGGACGTACATTTTCAATCTTTTTGCAGGGGTTCAGTGTTTCCGCTGTAAAGCTTCTGCTTGTCCCCATGCTACTCCTGGTGCTAGATATGATTCTTCATTAGCTACTACTGAAGTTCCGGTGATCGCTGCCACTGCGGATGTTGTGCAGGCCGCTGAGGCCCCTCCTCACATTCTACCTTCATTAATTTTGCCTCCTGTTTCTCCAGTCGTTCCTTCCCTCCCGGTTTCTGTCGCCGCACTGGATGGCTTGGAGCCCTCCAATGAAGATTTTCCATCGCTGGAAGTGTCAGCACCTAAATCACAGCGTAAACGCCCCAGCTCACCTGATGTTTCTACTCGTTCTTCCCGTTCGTCTCAACGTCTACGGTCCAAGAAAACAGCCCATTCTACCTCGGGTTCACCTAGCCATCATAAGCCAAATTCTTAATTACTAGTTTCGAACCGATTCGCATGTCTCCAGGATGATGATGTTATGGACACGGTCGACCCTGATCCTGATGACACTGCAATGGTTGACTCTGACGATGATTCTCCTTCTCCTACACTTCTTGACATTTCTACTATGCTTGAAGAACTTGCGGTGCCTTTGCACCCTCTTACCTTAACTCATCTGTATGCATTGACCACTCGCCCACGTAAGGCGAAGTTGATCACTCTACCTTGCATTAAGAGTAAGCTTCACTTGCTGCCTGAAATGATTGCACAGCTAAATAAGTTCCATGCATTTATAACTAATGTTATCTTGCCTGGCGGGACTGAGCAATATGTTCGCCGTCTGGGCTACCTACTCAATATTTTGAGGGCTGAACTGGAAGGCTGGATGCAACCTACCAGTGATGTCCTTGTTAACACTACTTAGCTTTAATTGTAGAGGGCTTGCGTCTTCTGCGGCGAATGCTTTGGTTTTCGAGGACGTTCGTTACCTGGGGGCTAAAATCCTCCTCCTCCAGGAGACGAACTGTTCCTTGGATGTCGGGTGTCCCCGCTGGAGACGCTGGCCGTACATTTTTATCATAATTACCGGACCCATCTCAGGTCTGGTACCGCTATAGCATTTCATGTACGTTTTCGTTCTTCCCTTTCTGATCTTGTTGAGTCACAGAGTCTGCTGGGTTCTTTTCAACATATTTCCTTTTGTTTTTGTTCTAAACGTATTCATGTTTTAAATATCCATATTCCGCAATCTGCTACGAATGCAGAAACTCTCCTCCAACATCTTTCTTCTATCCTTTCGATCCTCCATCCAAATGATACAGTCATTGTTGCAGGCGATTTCAATTGCACTTTGCAATCCGGTTTTGACCGAGTGGTTCAACCGAAAGCCGTTCCGACCTCGTTTCCAATCTCATCCAGCTCGTTGTTAATTTTGATTTGATTGATGCTTTCCGTTCCCTCCATCCCCGGTCCAAGGAATATTCCTGCCCCCCTGCTGCTTCACGCTGTGTCGCAGCACGCCTAGATAGATTCTATGTTTCCAGTTTTCTCCATTCCTCTCTAGTTGCAGTTACTCATCATCCTTCCGTTTCGTCAGATCATCGCCCGTTCTTTTAAAACTTTTTTTGCATTCTTCCTCTGTTCCCCCTTCCCCAGTCTGGTCGCTCGACGATTCAGTTTTAACTGATCCTGTTTTCTGCGCTGAAATTCGCTCTATGATCTCGTCTTCCGTGCAACAACTTTCTTGGTCTGACGACCCAGTGGTTCTGTGGCTTTCCACGAAAATTTCGATTATTTCTTTCGCACGTCAGTTTTCTTTCTCTTCCCGTACTTCTAGCTTTCAAGATATTGATGTTCTCCGTCGTAAACTGCAGACTATTTCTCCTTCTAATCCTTCTTTCCCTGTGTTTCAAGCTCAACTTCGTCGTATTCTGTTACTTTTGCTTCATCAGCCCTTACTCGTCTGAAATTCACTCACTTGCGGTTTCACGGCGACCCCTTTTCTAGTTTGAAGTCCCTTGAGGAGTATCATGTTAAAAGCAACACACTTTCCTTTCTTTCACTACCTGACGGATCTACAGTTACCGACCTTTATCCTATCTGTGAACTTACTTTTTCCCATTATTCTGATCGTTTTCAACACCGACTCCTTTCTCCTGCAGCCACCTCCCCTCTTCTTTATGTTCTCCCCCAGGTTCTACATTTTTTTTTATTCTCTTGTTTCTCCTATCTCTCCTTCTGAAGTCCGCTCTGCAATTTCCAGTCTGAATGACCGTTCTTCCCCTGGCGCGGACGGTCTTCCACTCTCATTTTATAAGATGTTTCTTCCTTCTCTCATCCCACTTCTGGTTGCATGTTTTAATGCCGTTTTTACTTCTTCAAATTTTTAGTCTTCTGATTTCACTTTTGCTATTCTCCGTCTCATCCCCAAAACCGGAAACCTTGGTCTTTTTTCTAACTGGCGTCCTATCTCTATTCTTAATACTGACTACAAAACCTTTGCTAAAATTCTCGCTTTTCGCCTCAATCCCGCGTCTTGCAGCATTTTATCCACCCCGATCAAACTTACACTATTCCCTCCCGCTCGATTACTACCAACATTTCCACGATTCGCAACTTATATTTTCTTGCTTCCCATCTTTCGGAACCTCTCGCAATTTTTAATATTGATCAGAAACAAGCTTTTGACTCCATTAATCATTCTTATCTCTTTGCTGTTCTTCGTACTCTTTTCTGTCAAGCTCTTATTAATCTTTACTCTCACTCTTCTTTCCGTATTCGCATTTCCACATTAATGACAGCTACCATCCCCTTTGACAACGGGATCCGGCAGGGTTGTCCCCTTTCGGGTCAACTTTTCACGCTTGCATTTGAACCTCTCTTAATTTGTCTGCGTTCTCGTTTGTTTTCTGAGATTCCTCTCAGTATTGCTCCTACTCGTCACCACCGCACAGTGTTGTCTGCATATGCTGATGACCTCACTCTCTTTCTTCGCACTGAACGTTCTTTCGGTGTTTTTCTTTCTGCTTATCGTGAGTATGCTTCAATTTCCGGTTCCGAACTTAATCTGTCTAAATCTGTCGGTCTGTGGGCCGGATCGTGGGTGGCACACGGTGATCGCCCTTGGGGCGCCCGTTGGTCATCCTCGGTCATTAAACTTCTTGATGTGTACGTTGGAAATCCCGTGGCGGTTGCTGATGCCACATGGATTCCTTTGGTTCAGCAGCTCAATCGCCGTCTTGCTCCTTTTTGCCGGTCCAAACCTTTTTTGTCCTTTTTTAGTCCTGGTTTCTTTCTTTCTTCTTCCCATTCTGACACATTCGTGGTTCGCTTATTTTCCCTCGCCCATTTTTATCCAATTCGCTCAACGTTTGATTACTGATTTCATCTGGAATAAAGTCCACTGGGTTCATCGTTCTACTCTCGTCCTTCCTCTGTCCTTTGGAGGTCTTGCCCTCCCAGATCGTTTTCAAAAAACTAATGCTATTCATCTTCAGACCTTTCTCCGTTCTTTTTCTCATCCTCAGATTTCATCGATTACTATTGCTGATACGTTACTTTTCCCTCGCAGTCCATTTCTCACTCTCGCTACTTTCCTCCGTATGAATCTGTTCCCCCTCATTCCAGATCACTTTCCCGATACTTATCGCACCAACGTTTCCCTCTGGCATTCCTTATGTCCCGTCCGTCTCCCACCTACCTCAACTAATGATCTGCTTGCGGAACCTCTCTTTTACTCTTCTGCACTCCGTTCTCCCTCTTCACCGTACCTGTGCTTCTCCACCTGGTTCGCCAGTGGTGTGGTGCAGGTATCCCAACTTGTAGATGCTTCTATCCGCTGGAAGTCTCTTTCCCAAATTGACCCCTCTCTTGCTGACACTCCCTTACATCGCGCCCAACTCCGGTTGCTTCATTTTCAGCTTCAACGCCTTTATCCGTCCCTCGTGAATTCTTTTGGGTTAATTGTTTCTTCCTCGGCGTCCCCTTGCCTTCCTTTTCTGGTTTATTTGAATGATGTTCCCTTTCTGGTGCATCAAGTTACTGCAAAACTCTTGTACCGCCACTTTCTTACTTATTTCAGAGCACCTCTCGCTATTCCTTTTGTGCCTCCTGATGAAACCTCTTAGACATGGATCGATTCTTACACTTCTCTGGCTTCCCCAAAAGCAACTGATATTCATTGGCTCCATCTTCATTGTTGTTTGCTCACCCCACGGACTCTTCATCGTTTTGGTCGCCTGTCTTGTGTTTTTTCTGTTCAACGCTCGGTGATGTTCATCACGCATATGACTCCTGCTTAGTTTTACAGCCTCTTTTTTCGTTGATGTTTGCTCTTCTCTCCAAGATCTGTCTTTCCTTTCACTCTGTTTCACATTACTATTTTCTTCGCCGTCATCATCCTTCCGCTGCTGTTCACAATCCAGTTTGCGCGTTTTTAATTTTGCAGACCAAACTGACTATTTATTTATACTATCATACCAGTGTTGATCGGCCTGCTCTTCGTCGATATCATTCTGCGAGAGCTTTTCTGTGCCGTAGGTTTCGTTCCTCGATCAAGTCCGTCATCCAACTTGAGTACGAGGTAGCTCTGGCCCGGCAGGCAGTTACTGCTTTCTTCTCGATCTGGTCCCCACATCTCCCATGGTTTCGGGTTGAGCTTGGTTTGATTGAATTCGTTTGATTACTTTTTTTCTTGTTTTTTTTTCTTGTTGTACTGTTTTCTTCACCTTCTTTGTTTCTGCTTTTCAGCAGCTTTTCCGGTTTGTTGTCTTGTTTTGTTTTTGATTGAGCTGCAGGTTTTTTTCCTTGTATTCATTCTTTTCCTTTGATCCTGGTTTTTTGCGTTTTGATTTTTTACCTCGTTTTCCTTTTTTTTTTTTTTAAATGATGGCCCTTTGGTAATGTTGTACTGTTTTGCTTTCTTGAGATTCCGGTCTTTTTGTTGTTTTTTCCCCTGTGCTTTGTTAGCTCATTCTACTGATCGGTATATTCTTTCTTGGATAGTGCTTTTCTTTACTTTTCCTCTTACTAGCGGCCTCGGCCTCTTTGTCTGAATTTCCTTGTCGTTTTGCGCTGTGATTGGTTGTTTTACAGCTAGTTGCTTTGACTTTTTTCTGTCCGGAGTCCGTGGGCATTTGTGTTGCTGTGTTCTGAGTGTATTTTTTTTCTGGTTCTTGGTGGTGCTGTGCAATCGGTTATTGTTTTTTTGTGTGTCGGTATTTTAGTTAAGTTGTTTGTCTATGTATTATTGTGTGCTTGCTTTCTATGTTTTCGTCGGCCACAGTTGTTGGTCGACGCATTTCTTGTTGTGGTGTTTTGTTGTACTGTTTGTGATCAGTGTTATTGTTGTGGTGTTTTGTTGTACCAATTGTTTGTGATCAGTGTTATTGTTTGTAATAGTGTGATGCTTGTTGGGTGTTGTTGTTTTCCGTTGGGCTAGTCTGTGTTGTCTAGTTTTGCAAAGTTTTTTTGGCGTGTTGTGTTTCTTTTGTGCTTGTTTGTTTGTTGTTCCTGATCTTCCTTTTTGTACTGTGTTTCTTGTGTGTGATATTCCCGTGTTTTTGTAATTGCTCTTGCTTTTTGCACGTGTTTTGTTTAGTTGTTCGGATGGCAACTGTCCTACTCGCTCTGCTCCTGTGTCAGTTTTTTAATACTGTGATTGTATTTTACCTAGACCGCTAATGTGATAATCTTGTTTTTTACTTGTTTGTGTATGTTCTATTTTCGTGTTTCAGTTGGCTCCGCAGTTTAGGGAGCCTTTTTTTTCTCATGCCCTGTGTTTCATGTTCACTTGTTTTGCTTTGTTTTTTTTTTCTTTGATGTACTTTGAATTACTTAGTGTGGCCTGCTGGTCTCGTTGTGATTTTTCATTGAGTCCTCAGTCTTATCTGTCGTTTTCTATACAGTGTGCTTCTCGTGCGTATCTTGTCTATTGGGTTACGTTGACCGAAGGAGTTGGTCAACGCACTATTTCAGGGTTGTTTTGTTTTGGGGTTGACCGTGCATTGAGGGTTTCCTTTTTAGGGATTCTCATGTGTGCCTCTTGAGCCCCCTTTGCCTTGTGCTCATTTTTTTACTGTGCCTCTTGTGTTTTTTCTTGACTGTATGCGACTACACGTGTAGTGAAGTAGTCAGTCAAGGCAGTTTTGTCTTTGATTATGTTTTGAGTGCACTTTCTGTGTTTTCGTTTTTGTGTTTCTTTGCACTCAAGCTCGCTCGGGTTCTACGTCTTGCTTCATGTTTCTCCTGTCTGGGTTTTTCCTGTAATATTGTATTTTTTCTCTGCCCAGCCTTCTGTTGCCATGCACGACTGGACGTACTTTGTGTTGTTTTCAATGTGTTATGGTGCTTTGTGCTCTTGTTTCCGCGTGATTCTCTCTATAGCGCCACGTCGGCTTTCGGGGTTTGTCAACGCGCGACTCTTGTTTTGAGTGTGGAAATTTGAATTGAGTTTTTTTTTTTTTTTTTTTGTGAACCTCGTGTGCCTTTTTGGCTACATTTATTTTGTCTGATGCAGCGGTTTTTTCCCTTATTATCATGTATTATTCTGTATAGTGTTCCTTCTGACATACATGCGTCACTTCGTATTTCGTTTTTAGTTATAGCGGTTGGTTAACACCCCTCTTTATGTGCACCGTTCTTTGTTTTTTATGTTCTTCTTGTACTAATGTTTTGGCCGCTGCTGCATGTTTTAAGAAGTACAGTTTTGTTTCTCATGTCGCTGTCTTGCAGTGTCAGTCAATTTGTGTTGTGTTGTATTGTTGTTGTGTTTTTCACCTGTCACTGCACTGTTTCCATTGCATCTCACATGTTATTTCTCTTTGTCGTTGTATTTCCTATCCTAACTGACTGCCTTCGTGTAAAACTAGGATGAGAATGTGCTTATATTTAATTAGGGAGATTTGTTCTGCGTGTTTCCTCGGCTATGCGTGGTTTCTTCTGTTGTGTCACGACGACCAAGAACGTTGATCAACTCGCCTCTTATGTGACACTTTGTCTTGAGTGTGATGTTCAGCCTCACTTCTGCAGACCTTTTCTGCATTCATTTGTCATGTGTTTAATTTCCTTTTTTCTTCGGTGTTTTTTTTATGTAGTGTTTTTTATGGTTTTGTTTATGAATTGTTGGGTCATACTTGCGTAATAGCAGTTGTTTGCAGTCCTGCTGTTTCGTAACTCACATGTCACTTTTATTACGTTTTGCATTCCCTGCTCTACATTCTTAATTTAGTGCAGGACTGGTATTATCTAGTGACTTTATTTAATAGTGTTATTTGTTCTGTGTACTTTGACGGCTCTGAGTGTTGATCTTCGGTTGTGTCACGCAGGCCTAAGGAGTTGGCCACAGCGTTTACTATTTTGTAGTGTGCATGAAAATTTGTTTTGAGAGTGTGGTTTCAGTTTTGCTTGTACACACTTTTTCTGCACTCCTCTGTCTTGTGTTTTACAAACAAAAAAAGGCAATTTTTTTTATTATTCAGTGCTTTTCCTACAGTGTTTGTTATCTGAATTAGATTGTGAACTTTTGGGTCATAAATCAGTTACAGCAGTTGGTTGCATCTCTGCTTGGCCCTTGTTTTTTGTTATTTACAGTTCTATTGTGTGTTTCCTATTACTGTTTTTTTTTTCAGGATTTGTCACACCATGTTTTTGTGTTCGCACTGCTATGTACTAGTCTTTGGAATGTGTTTTCTTCCCTCACTCTAGGGTTTGGGTTTTGTGATGTGTGTTTTTTTGTTTTCTGTGTTACTTTTTTATCTGTATATATTTTAATCTTGTTCTAATGTTACCAGTTTTCTTTGCTCCTTTGTTTTGTGTTGAGACTTCTTGGACTCGTCTCTTTTAATACAGTCTCATGTGACTGAAGCGTATCACATGTACCTAGCTTTTAGACTAATAAAGGTTTATTTTGAAGGCAGTGGTCAAAGCGATGGCCTCTGATCATTCGTCCAAAAGGGGTCCGGGTTCGAATCCCGGTGAGGCATAGCTGTTGGTTTAGTCTTATGAAACTGGCTTTCTCCCTTCCCTGGAACCAGTGACCCTAGATTAGAGACGGACGACTGCTTATAGCCCGTTGAGTTGCTCACCGTGGTCGTTAAACTTCCAATAAAAAAAATAACCACTTTTTTTCTCCCAATAAGGTTTTTTTTTTTTTTTTTTCTCTTGGGACTGCTGAAAATGATCTTTCAGCAGAACAATTCGTGACTGGTAAGATTAAAAACATTCTCAAAGCTATTTCTAAGTTTGGAAATGTTCTCTGAAAATTGTTATCATTGATAAAAGTGTACATATTTCGTGGAGTGTTCAAGTCTTCGGTATTCAATTACATTCATCGTCAAGAAAACAGTTGCACCCAGAAGGAAGCAACCGATAGGAATGAAACTTGGTGGGTAGGTTTGACATCGTGAGACCTGCAAATGATTCAAGTATCACGCTCGCCCGCGCATGTAACGCGAGCAAGGAGGAGTCCTAGCGCTGTGCTTCACAGGCTATGTAAGGTCATCCCGTTGCTCGTGCTTGCCATTCTGACTCATGCTGTTGTGTTGGTTGCATCCTTTGCAAGTGAAGTATGCCTCGGAGAAACGTTCGGAAGCAATTCGAGCAGTATGAGGAGTTCGAGAGGGGCCGCATTGGCGGGCTCCGGGAATCGAGATGGTCTTATCGCAGTATTACGCGACATACCGGTCTTGTGGATATCACCATAGCACGCTCTTAGCGGCAGTAGATACAACAAGGCACGCAGCAGTTACAAGAAGGGTTTGGGAGACCTAGACGAACCATAGAGAGAGATGACCAACGGGTTGTCCGATATGAGCGGAGTGACCCAACAGCCACGATTGCAGATATTCAGCGAGCAGTGGTAACCTCCATGCATCGTCCGATTAGTGGCAGCACCATTGGTAGACGGCTGCACGACGTTGGACTACCCGCGCGCAGACCATTACGACGACTGCCCTTCACACCATTGTATCGTCGCCAAAGACTGAAATGGTGTCGTGCCATTGCAATCTTTCCACAAATAAGGCACATGGTAGTTGATCATTTGTTGGTGATGAAATAAATCGGTATTTTAAATATTCGCTTGAATACAGACGACGCTTTTCAGCTATATTGAGAATAACTGTTTCATAAAATATTATGTTAACACTCATTAAAACCATAAACATAGTACACAATTTAATTAAAATAAACACTACCTGGTAAGAGGTGCATCAAACACACACCATTCAACTGTCAACTATGGGTTTTATGCATAAAGCAATCGTTCCTTATCATGTTAAGAGTTAAGAAGGCCAACTGCTTTTAACGCGAGCGATAGCTAACGCCGTCAGCACTGCAAAATCGAGCCTGATATTCATTGTTACTTTGTGACGTCAGGAGCAGAACGGTGGTGGTGAGCTGTTCAGTGCGCAGTCTCGCGGAAAGGCTATGTTACCAGATGGTTAATACATCCTCGTTTGAAAAACATGATCACAAAATAACTGCACTTTTTCGTGGCATAACTTTTAATCTTTATGAGTAAAACAGATGTTAAAACATAACGTAGGTTAAATGTTTATAAACATAAGTAATTAAACGTACTTTCACATAAAATTACAGAACATAAATATTAAAATAAATTTAAGACCCTTTGTTGAACATTTTATTGCCTTTATTATTTACATAAAATTATAGCTGTAATATCCATAAAAGCCTAAACGCTCCCTACGGGCCCCTTGCAATTTACCGTCCTATGAGAATCACAAACGCCTCTGGGGTACGGTAGCGCCCAGGTTGGGAAACACTGGTTCACAGCATCCTCAGCATACACCTCACAAATGTTGCAGGAAACTTCAGCTGCATTGTTGCCTTTGTTGAACTGATAAAGTAAACAATGCCTAATGTGATCCTTATTGCTTGACATGTTAACCTTGGTGTGACTTGTTTACGAATGAGGTGCACCTGCATATTTGGCGTCAATTTATATCTTACTTCTTGAAGCGTTTTGGTCATCACACGTGCAGTCTGTTATTGCACTCGTTACTTAAATGTTTCACTTGGAATTTGCATAATAAAAAACGGGTAGAACTTTTGCACACCCATAAAATAGTAAGGAAGTGGTCACTCACTAGAATTAAACGTTAAATAGCATCATTTCATTTGTTGTAACCGCCTTAGAAATCTTATTTTTGTCCTTGTTTCTAGCAAGGGCAGTGAAATGTTGAGAAAAATTGATTGTTTGCCGTCATTTACTTAATTTGAAGAAATTCCTTTGGTCTGGATTCGACATTATGCTATAGTACCAATATGAAATAATATCATTGTTCAAAAAGTAGGAACTGTGCACCAAATTAAACTAACAATAGTTATAACTATATACTAAAAATCCGAAAATTTATTGGCGTAGAATAAATAATCAAAATTTCCAAGCTTTCACACATCAACCAGATGGCTTTCTCAAGGAAGGTAGACAGCTAACTGCAAACAGGATAATAGAACGTTTCAACACTTTAAACGCGGTGACTTGACTAGACAATAAATGATTAGGAGCAAACGTGATATTTCGAAGAAACGAGGTCACGTTGGTTGGGCATGCGGTACTATGGTAGAAATCTCAGCATTATTTGAAGAATTGATTCCAAATACGTGGTAACTCCAGAGAGACGCTATCGCTGCAAGCCTCGCAGCTGGTCAAGATTTCCAAGGTTTCAAGAGACGGGAAAATAACCACTGCCCTATCAAGAGAAGTCAAGTTCAAGTCCGCCGATCCTATATGGAGTGATATGAAGAAATTAGCTTCATATTCCACACATAAATCTACTGCCATTCGCGAAACCTTGGAAATCTTGACCAGCTGCGAGGCTTGCAGCGATAGCGTCTCTCTGGAGTTACCACTTATTTGGAATCAATTCTTCAAATAATGCTGAGTTTTCTAACATAGTACCGCGTGCCCAACCAACGTGACCCCGTTTCTTCGAAATTTCACGTTTGCTCCTAATCATTAATTGTCTAGTCAAGTCACCGCGTTTAAAGTGTTGAAACGTTCTATTATCCAGTTTGCAGTTAACTGTCTACCTTTATTGAAAAAGCCATCTGCTTGATGTGCGAAAGCTTGGAAATTTTGATTATTTATTCTACGCCAATAAATTTTCGGATTTTTAGTATATAGTTATACTATTGCTAATAGCATTGTTACAGATACGACACAGTAGACATACATACATACAACAGCACTGATGAAGCATAATTATTTTATAGCGACTTATTTCATTTTTAATGTTTTCGGAACTGTTTTACTTTTGACAAGTACGACATCTTGGCATCTTACGGGCGCGCATGCCTCCCCCCCCCTCTTTTTTTATTTTTTTATCAAGTTTATAACTACTTTATCTTCGAACTTCACTGCACTGACACTTGAAACCTGATGCATACTTGATTTTCATACCGTCTCTGCTCAGAAAGCTTTTACCGCTGCACGTTTCAAAGTAGATAGTCCATGAGCTAGACATCAAAATTTTGAATTTGAGTACCAAATAGGGGGAAAATTTCAACAATGTTTTTTAGTTAGCTGTATGTGTGCAGTGTTAGAAAATGTGTGATGGACTTTTTAAATGTGTAACTAAATTATTTTTGAGCCCCATTTGTAAAAGATGGCTGCCGTTTTAAAACGTAATTTATATTAATCACAAAAGCAATTGTAGCAGAAAATCTAAGAATCGGAGGTAAAAATATGTAGGCATAAAAGTCTATTAGCATCAAATTCTATTTTTAATAGTGCATATTAGAATTATACAATGAAATGTATTACAAAATATGTTTGCAGAAACACAGATAATGAGGCCACAAATGGATATAGCTGACAGTATTAACACTCTCTTAACTGATGACAAGATTACATATTACTCATCTTCCTAACTATTACTCTCATAAAAGTTTTCTATATCTTCATCATCTTCTTGTTCCATATTTGAGCATGTTAGAAGCTTACAGGTAGCAGTGCACTTCAGTCTATTAAGCATACACGAACAGTCAGATGGAGGGCAAGTTCTTGTACACCTGCAGGATATCAGCGTGAGTACAACATCTGGAGCTAGCTGGCCAGTCATCCACTTAATAGTTAAATTTCCTTCCACATTTACTTCCCAACCATTTCCGTCTGTTGGTTGCTTGGTAATTTGCTCCTAACGTATGTTGCTTTAAAGTGTTCTCACAAGGTGGTAATTGACCGGGTTCAATGCAACCCTTCTTTTCAATGAACATATAATTGCGCAGATCACTGAAGTAGTAATTTCGGTGTTTTTGCGATAAAGCTGACATGTAAATCTCTTAATGCTGTTGTACAGTTCCTCTGCTCGTTCCCAAAAATGACCGAGAGAAGTAAATGTTTCTTGACAATCTATATTATTCTGTAAAAGCTAAAGTGCTTTAATCTTTCCCTGACTCACAAAGGCACTCACTGAATCACATCCAGTCCAACTATGTAACCCTAGCAGTGCTGAACAAACTTCTTTGTGACGTCAATATGCCTGACACGTGATTTAGTGTCACACCTGAGTAGAATTTTGATTTAGTAAATTTTGTGACGTCAATAAGCCTGACACGAGATTTATTATCACACCTGAGTAGAATTTGGTTCTGATGAATTGGTTCAGGTGTAAAGAAATGATAAGAACGTCGCTGTCGTCTGCTACGAGAACTATAGCGTTAAAAACTGCAGTAGCATGCTTTGCATGTAAAATGAGTCTGGTGTCAGCTTCCTCGTGGTTTGATGTTAGTGCCTCAACCTCAACGATTTGATTGTAGGTAAGTTTGCAACATTTTTCATCACTTGTCACATACAATGATTTATGACCTAATATCTTTCTTTTCGATTCACATTTCCACAAAGTGGTAAAGCTTGGTTTTTGTTTCGCTACAAGTCAGAAAACGTCTCCAGTTTTTTATTTTGTGATCCTGCTTTATTTCATGAAATCGAACTCCTTTTTGCGACCCTTGGCTAATGCACTCTGCAGATTTTATTGATTCATTCCTATAGACATCAAAGATCACATTAATACGTTCACTTTCTTCATCAGCATGCAAGGATACTTCCAAAATGAAATAAGATAATTCACTACACGTACGGTTATCTCCATAAAGTTTCTGTTCCGGTATAAGCGCCACACCATTAATTACAGTTGCACATGGCTCTGAAACGCTATCTGGCGCATCTACTAAACCTTCCAAGTACTGCGCCATGGCAGCTTTATTAGTTTTCTTCATAGTGCCATCAGTATTTGCAAGTGACCATGGCAGTGGCCCAAGAGTGTGGGGAAAAGCATATTTCATGCCCAGGCTTCTATTATTTGCAATCAGTATCATAGTACTGAACAATCTTCTATCAGCAATTAAAATAACCTCATTGCTGGAGCTATGTACCTTTTTCTTCTTTTTCTCACCAAACATTTTGAAATTAAGTTTCTGTTTTCTGTCCTAAATGTCTACACCTACTTACTGACAATCCGTTTGAAATGCTTGGTATGCTGTATTACCGTTTTCATGTGCACATAGGAGATCATTAATAACTGCTTGAGAAGTAGCTACTCCAGTCAATAAACTAATAAGGTCAGAACTGTCAGCAAATGGATTGCTCCAATCATTCTCAAGCAAATCCACGATTGCTGCAACATCTCTTTCATCTTTTCTGATCTGTGTATTTTCAAGATCTGGATGCCTAAAGCTTGTTGGGTCTGACTGACTAATTATCTCACGTAACTGTCTTACTGCCAATGCTCAGTGTTCAGCATTAAGATAATATTTTGATATAGTTCCTAGTCGAAGGCTGAAACCTCGTGTCCCTCCTGACGTTTGAGTGTCCTTATTCATTGTTTCTTCAAATGTTTGATCAACTGCAATGCGACCAAAAGGATTCCTGCTTTTCTGCTGCACTGAGAAGTATCCGTTTTGGAAATGCTGGTACAGTTCAGGAAAGTGTCTCTAAGTTGTGCATAATAAAATGGTACCTTACATAGTTAACTTTCCCTAAAGCAAAACACCGTGGAATGACTTGCCGAGTACAAGCCACGTGCAGATTCCAGTTCCCCTCCCTGTCTGCTCGCACTAACCCCAACAATGTTTCAAAAATGTCTATGTATATCATCCAATACTTTGCCAAAGGTCCACTATTATGGAGTAAATCATCTAAAAATAGTAGAAATAAGTTTAAAGCATCCGAACATGAATAATAATCATTCATTGCTGTAAACACAGCCTCATGACAGGTATTCGCATCTATGCCTTGCAGAATACTTGTGGCTGGGCCAATTTTGAAGTTCTGTTGTCAATTTTGACGCTCTGCTAGGGTTACATAGTTGGACTGGATGGGATTCAGCGAGAGCCTTTACGAGGAAAGATTAAATCACTTAAGCTTTTACAGAATAATATAGATTAATAAGAAACATTTGCTTCTCTCGGTACATCTTGGGAACAGGTAGAGAAACTATACAACATCATTCAGAGATTGCATGTCAGCTCTATTGCAGAAACACCAAAACTACTACTGTCAATGATCTGCACCATTATACACTGAAGAGCAATTGAATTAGAGACAGGTGGCGTTATGCAAATATTGCACTGTGAGCGGCCCTGTAAACGGAAACGACATGACGTATGCAGCGATCCGACAATATAAGGAGTGATGCGACGGGAATCAGGAACAGTCGGACGCAGAATGAGTAAGACGAAGGATCTAAGCGCATTTGATCGTGGGCAAATTGTCGGGGCCCAACGAATGGGTCCCACCATCTCGGAAGTCGTGCAAGCACTGGTATTTTCACGAGCGATTGTGTTACAGGTAGAACGTGAGTACATCGAATCTGGTAAAACTATCCCTGCAAGGGCCAAATGCAGTGGACAACAGCGTGTGGATAAGCTGGGTCATCGTCGGCTAGCTCGCATTGTAACAGCGGATAGACGGGCCACAGTGCAAGATATCACTCGGCAATTTAACGCTGATGCACAAAAAACGCGTAAGCAGCCACACCATCCAGAACCACCTCCTCGCTATGGGGTACAGAAGCCATCGTCCCACGAGGATACCGCTGCTGACCACACATCACAGGGTGCAAAGATTAGCATGGGCGCTGGAACATCGCCACTGGACCCTAGACATGTGGGAAAATGTTGCCTGGACTGATGATTCGAGATTCAAGTTGGTACATGCGGATGGCAGGATACGAGTACGGCACAAATCACATGGAGCGATGGATCCTTCTTGCCAGCAGGGTACTCTTCAAGCTGGTCGGGGTGGCATTCTCGTCTGGGAACTGTTTACGTGGACTGAAATGGGACCCCTGGTACTTGTGATATCGTCCCTCACAGGTCAACGTTACCGCGATATCCTGGGCGACCATTTGCTCCCGTTTGTGCGTCTTCAACATCCCACTGGGGACCTCATCCTGCAACAAGACAATGCACCGTGCCATCGCTCCCGAATTGTATCCGAATGGTTGGATGAACACTCCACCGACGTGACCTCGCTTCCTTGGCCAACAAGGTCACCTGACCTCAATCCCATCCAGCACATCTGGGATGCCATCGAGAGAGAGATGTTCGAGGCTCTGACCCCCCTCCATCAAATCTTCGTGAACTGTGGGAGCTCGTTCAAGGGTTGTGGATCCATATGGCTTCCCAACGCTTCCGGTGTCTTGTCGAGTCCATGCCGAAACGAATCGCCGCCGTCATCAAAGCGAAAGGGGGTGCTACACGTTACTAGACAGGTATCTCTAATTCAATTGCTCTTTAGTGTATGTTCATAGAAAAGAAGGGTTGCATTGAATCCGGTGAATTACCGCATTGTGAGTACACTTTAAAGCAAACATACGTTACGAGCAAATTATCAAGCAGCTATTTGGAGATGCACTCTTGATAATTGTCCACACATTCCGAATCCAACAGACGGACATGGTTGGGAAGTAAATGTGGAAGGAAACTTAACTATAAAGTGAATAACTAGCCTGGTAGCTCCAGATATCGTGCTCTCTCTGATATCCTGCAGGTGTTCAAGAACTTGCCGTCCATCTGACTGTTCCTGTATGCTTAATGGACTGAAGCGCATTGCTAGCTGTAAGCTTCTAACATGCTCAAATATGGAACAAGAAGGGGATGAAAATGTAGAAAACTTTTATGAGAGTGATAGTTATGAAGATGAGCAATATGTTATCTTGTCATCAGTTAAGAGAGTGTTCATACTGTCAGCTATACCCATTTGTGGCTTTATTATCAGTGTTTCTGCAAACATATTTTGTAAGACATTTCATTGTATAATTCTGATATGCACTATTAAAAATAGAATTTCATACTCATTATTTTTTGTGTCTACATATTTTTACTTCTGATCCTTAGATTTTGTGCTACAATTGCTTTTGTGACTAATATACGTTACGTTTTAAAACGACAGCCTGTAACGTACCAGGAGATGTGACGTACCTGCCCGATGGACGCACACGACATAAAGGCAAATAGCAATCAGAATAAAACGTCCGCGTAGCTCAATTGGTAGAGTGACTTATTCCGGAATGAGGGGATCCGGGTTCGAGCCCCAGCGTAGACCAAAAATAACGGAGAAATTTACTTCGTTATAATGGCGCCCGAACTATCCGGATGACCCGACCGTTCAAAATCTCGCATTGGTGTGATGTTATTTCCACACCGCGAGATAGGAAAAATAAGAGAATCCCTTCACCAGCACTTCGAATAAAAAAAAAAAAAAAAAAAAAAAGGGGGAGATGATGTAACGTACCTAGGAGATGTGACGTACCTACCAGAAGGACGCACACGACATAAAGGCAGATAAGAATCAGAATAAAACGTCCGCGTAGCTCAATTGGTAGAGTGACTTATTCCGGAATGAGGGGACTGGGTTCGAATCCTGGCGTGGACAGAAATGACGGAGAAATTTACTTCGTTATAACATATGTTTTACAAATGGGGCCTAAAAATAATTTAGTTACACATTTAAAAAGTCGATCGCACATTTTCTAACACTACACACATACAGCTAACTAAAAAACATTGTTGGAATTTCCCCCCTATTTGGTACTCAACTTGAAACTGGCTCATTGACTAAGATGAGAAATGAATAGAGAGCGAGGGAGAATTACCAAAGCCCAGAAATGAATAAATCGAATGAGAGGAAGACAGAAATAGAGGCTAAAAAGAAAGAAAAATAACAAGTGATGCCAAGGCAGAGAGGAGCTGACTGAGAGAAAGAGAGAGAAAGAATGACAGATAAACAGACAGGAGATTGATAGAAATTGGGAAAGATGCCAGAGCCGAGGAAGAAATTAAGGGGAAGAGAAATGGGACATGTTTAAAGAAAAAAAAAGTAATGAGGCATGGAATGATAAAAATCATAAGAAAATGTGACGAGAGGTGAAATAAAGAGATAGAGACTGATATGAAGGAGGTGAGAGAAAAAAAGACCCAGAGTGATCCAAAGAAAACTAGTAATAAAGAAAAAGAGAATTATAAGGAATGAGGGAGAAATTTGGAGAAAGAGTGAAGTAGAGATAAAAATGTGAATGGAGGTTAGAAGGGAGAGGGAGCATGAAAAAGTAAGTGGAAAGTGAGAAAGAAAGTGTTGATAGAAAGAAACATACAAAAATAAAGGTACATATTTAGTGTGGCGGAAAATAGAGGAAAGGAAATGTAAAGCAACAGAGAGAGAGAGAGAGAAAAAAGGAAATATAACAGAAGCAAAATAAAGAGATAGAGATACAGAGAGTAGGACGGAATGAAATGGAAAGGGACAGAATGAGAGAAAGATTGAGCATGAATAAGGAAATGATAGAGAGATATAAAGTGAGTGATAGTAAGGAAAGGGCAATAAAGGAAAAAAAAAAAAGGAGAAGAGGAAAAGTCAAAGCAGATGTACTGAGAGAGAGAGAGAGAGAGAGAGAGAGAGACATACACACGCACAAAAACACAGCTCAGTGAAGACTTACCTTCTATTTTGGAACCACGTTTTGATTTGTACCTCTGTAAGATTAAGAGCCGCGGATAACTCCATCCTTTTGCTGACGCTTAAATATTTATCAACCTGTAAAACAAATGAAAATATTGTTTTATTACAGTTCTTCATGTTTGCTTTCGCTATGCGCTTTCACGCCAAAACTACAGGGTAAAAATTAACTGATATTTACTGGAAAGTGTTGTTAATTTTCATGCAGATTTTTCCATGTACGTACCAGAAGTAAGACCTCTGTCTCTGTTTCAGTTCTGTTAAGTGTTGTAATTACGATACCCAGAACATCATATATATGTTTTTTGAAGAAGACCACATGGGAGATGGGTGGATGAAATTCGAAAGTGTGCGGGAGTAACTTGGAGGAGACTGGCACAAGACAGACCGTTGTGGAAGAGGCTTGGAGAGACCTTCGTCCAGCAGTGGATAGATAATGGTTGACAATGATGATGATGATGATGATATATATGCATGTATATTGTTGCCAACCCCCGGGACGCCAGATTATCGAATAAAAATAAGCTTTAAGAATTTAGATGTCAGGATGTCAGGCAATGGCTGACGGCCCGGAGGTAGACAGTAGAATTTAGAATAAATATTTGTGAGCTCTTTTTATCGCCGAAATCTTATGTACAGGTGAAAAGAATTTATCCTGCAATTTAGATAATCAAAACTAAGAAATTCTGACACTCATTAATTAGTCATGCAACTTCAGGACCGGCACGAGACAACAGACATTTAATCAATTAACAACAAAATATGAGGAAAATGATGAAGACGTCTATATACAGAGGATTGCGAAGGAGGGGCGTCAAGTAAACTCGCCCCTTTCGGGATAGCTCTGAGGCTGAATTTATCATTAAAGTCAATGATTATTTGTTGGCCTATACAGTCCGGCTTTAAAAACAGTTCTCAGCCGACGAGAGTCTATTGGCTGACCGGAGCCAATCTAATCACAACTGGCATGCATACACAAATTCCGTACTTACAGATATGCTGTTTCCTCAGGTATCCATGTTTATTGCACTCACTCCGTTATGCACTCACTTTGTTATGCACTCACTAACATTTTATGTGTTTTGGCTTTTAAGCGCATCTGTGTGATGACACGCCCATTTCAGAGCGCACACTATAACCAATGGAAAGGGAAGTCGAACCCCATCTCCCACTTTCTCTCGTGCACAGCATTCACTTTCATGAAATCATGGACGCATTTATGCGCACCAATGTCGTGGTGGAACGAAGCTGCTGACGTGTAGAAGGATCCGTTCGTCTCCCCAAAGGTGATTCTCGCATACATCACCGGTCGGCATCTCCATCATTCGGGGCTGTAATTCCATCACATCGTGTGACCTCCGGGATGCTGGCTTTCTCTTACGTGCAATCTAGCATCAAGAAAAGAGGTATCGTCCTCTTTCCTATTCCTCGCGGTAATATCAACCGCTCGGCCACTCTTTGTATAGCTGGCCGGCATATTCGGACACAAGCTCTTCCTCCGAGCTGGATCTGCTTCACCGAGACTCGTTCGCTTCACGGCTCGGAACCAGACTCTCTTTTTCGCTTCTTTACATCGCTAACCGATTCCTTGCTCTCCTTTTTAGGGGTCTGTTTAAACTCTCTTGTCAGCCTGACAGCATTTTGCGCGGTGAAGTCGTAAGAAAATACATGCCTCTGCATTCGGAATATGTGGTGGGTCCACTTCCCGAAAAGTACGGAAAACACATAACTTAACTAACACTCCTTTGTCCTGCCAAGGTTCGGAGTAGCAAACGCCATAAGTTTCCTGGTCTGGTGACACTCTAATGGCCAACCGACTTGACCGACACGCACTTAAGGGGCGACGCATCGCGTTCCCCACACTTCAGGCTAAGATTTCTCCCTTCCAAGTATAGGGACCCTTATCTCCTCTCCTCTTTTGCAATGCGGGAAACCACTAGCTGTTAATTTTCATCCCATTATTAATGCTGTTCCCGCCTATTGCCAAACCTGCTAATCGAATTCATTTCCGTATCTAAAAGTCGTAACAATATAAAGACACCAATGCAAACGAGCAGGGGAAAATCAGCAGGAATGCAGAAAGTTTAGAAATTGCTGAGCTTTGGCTTTATCAAGGACCAGCAAAACACAGCACTAACTCATCACTACAAAGACCTAGTTGAATATTGGTTTCTGCTATGTCATAAATGCATTATAGGTAAAAGTCCCCATAAATCAAAAACGCCTTCAAAGGATTGGAAAAGTAAAAATTAAGATTAAATTTAGCAATACATTTATGACATACATGGCCCAACCCACAACGACTCATCGTCCACAAATCCAGGAAAAACTCAGTACAGAGCCCATGCGCAAAAAAAAAAAAAAAAAAATAATATTGCAAGACATATTCACTGAAGTGCCAAAAAAAAAAAAAAAAAAAACTGGTACACCAGTCTAATACTTGTCCCCCACGGGAGCGCAGGACTGCAGAAATACGACGGAGCATGGACTCCACTAGCTTCTGGAAATATGCTGTAGGTGATGTACACCATACTTTCTGCAGAGCATTCGACAATTTGGGTGCATTCCGAGGTCTCGGATTCCTGTGTTCGATAGCGCGTTGCATGGCATCCCAAATGTGTTCTATCACGTTCAGATCTGGGGACTTGGGTGGGATGGCAACACCCCGAACTCAGATGAATGCTCCGCTAACCATAATGTGGCATCCCGACACTTGTGTGGAGGTGCATTGTTCTGTTGGAACAGGCCCAACCGATCAGCATGAATGCTGGACATGCACGGGTGTACCACGTCAGAAAAGATGCGCACATAGCATTGGCCGGTACAGACGTTTGTAGACGTACCAGGGCTCCAGTGAAATCCAGCTAAACACACCCTATATCATTACGGGCCCCCCACAAGCCGGTACAGTTCCCTGTGGACAGGCGGTATCCATGGCGTCACGGGGTTTGCGCCACACACGAATCCTTGCATCTGCTCGATACAGTTGGAAACGCGACTCGTCAGACCAGGCTATTTGTTTCCAGTCATCAAGTGTCGAGTGGCAAAACCTCCAACCTACGATACGCGGCGGTGTTGCCGTGCCCAAGCAAGGCGCATAGCTCTGTGTCGTGCACCCATCAAGGAGACTCGAGTTGGGCGTCGGCTCCCAAAGCCTATATCGTGCAGGGTACGTTGCTCAGTCCGCAAGCTGATGCTTGTTGAGGCTCCAGCATTGAATTCCGATGATACCTGCGAGAGTATCACACGCCTATCGCGTGAAACGATTCTTGACAGCTGACAATGGTCACGTTCACCCAATGTCTGTTTACGGCCACTCTGGTATCGTAGGTTGGAGGTTTTGCCGGAATTCTTGTAGTCACGGTACACTCTTGCAATTGTTGTCCGTGAAAATCAGAAGTTCGTTTCTACCTCCGAAATACTACGGCCCATCTCACGAGCGCCAATTATGACACCGCGTTGAAAATCGCTTAAATCGTTATGACTTGTCATTCTCATGCCGAAAACCGCTCTGACAGCTGGCAAGGATGTCTATCGCTTTATATACGCACTGGTGGACGCAACCGAGTACACGCGTAGGGGACGTTGCTATGTATTTAGCATAAGCGCGTCTGTACCAGTTTTTCTGGCACTTCAGTGTATGTATATATCATCATCATCATCATCATCATTGTCAACCATTATCAATCCACTGCTGGACGAAGGTCTCCCCAAGTTTCCTCCACAACGGTCTGTCTTGTGCCAGTCTCCTCCATGTCACTCCCGCATACTTTCGAATTTCATCCACCCATCTTCCATGTGGTCTTCTTCTGGGTCTTTTCCTGTCCCTTGGAATCCAATCTAAAATTTCGGCTGTCCATCGATGGTCTGTCCTTCTGGCAGTATGTCCAGCCCATTGCCATTTCAGGGATTTAACTCTGATCATGATGTCTTCCACTCTTGTCATTTTTCGGATCCACGTGTTCCTCTTCTTATCTCTCCTGGTAACACCAAGCATGCACCTCTCCATGCTGTTTTGAGTTGTCTGCAGTCTTCGTATGTCTCTTTTAGCTAAGGTCCACGTCTCTGCACCATACGTAAGCACTGGAAGGATGCATTGATCAAACACTTTTCTTTTAAGACATAATGGCATATTGCTCTTGAAAATTATGCTGTTTCTTCCAAAAGCTCTCCAGGCAAGTTTTGTACGCCGATTAATTTCTTTATCAATGTGACCCTCACTTGATATCTGCTGTCCAAGATAAACGTACGTGTCTGTTATCTCCAGCTTTTCTCCATCAATCGATAAATCTTCATTTCTTGTAAAAGCATTGAACATCACTTTTGTCTTCTGAAAGTTCATTTTTAATCCCACTTCTTTACTCTTGTCAGCAAGTTCCTGGATCATACTCTGTAGCTCTGATGGGGTAGTTGCAAAAATGACTACGTCATCAGCAAAACGAAGGTGGGTTAGATAATCTCCATTAATCTTTATGCCTTTGTTTTCCCAGTTCAGTGATTGAAAGACATTTTCCAATGTGGCATTAAAGAGCTTCGGAGATATGGTATCACCTTGTCTCACTCCTTTTCCAATTTTTATGTGTGTTGTATTTTCAAACAGCCGAATCTTTGCACTTGCATTTTCATAGATGTTATTAATAATATTAATGTATGCATCTTCAATACCGCAAGATTTCAGAGCCATTGCAACTGCTGATGGTCTCACCGAATCAAAGGCTTTTTCATAATCGATAAAGGCCATGCACAATGGAAGTTCATATTCCCTCGCTCTTTCAATTAGTTCTCTCAGTACGTGGATATGATCTATTGTGCTGTAGCCACTCCTGAATCCAGCTTGTTCTCTCGGTTGAGCCATGTCCAGTGTCACCTTCAAGCGGTGTGAAAGAACTTTAGTGAAGATTTTATAAACCACTGATAGGAGGCTGATAGGTCTGTAGTTCCTGAGATCCTCAATGTCACCTTTTTTATGTAGCAAGATCATTGTAGCGTTGTTCCAATCCTCAGGAATTTTCCCTTCATTAAGGCATCGAGTGAAAATTTGGGCGAGTACTGTTTCGATTTCTCCACTTGCTTCTTGTATGATGTCTACAGTAATTCCATCTTCTCCTGGAGCTTTCCCCCGCTTCATGTTCTTGATTGCATGTGCAACTTCTGCTGGAAGGACTGGAAGAACTCTGGTACTGGTACCTTTCATGATGTCTGGAGTACATGTATCATCCCTTTCATATAATTTGGAGTAGAAATCTTTCACTCTTGTCAAAATTTCGCCTCTATTTCTTGTTACAGAACCATCTTCTTTTCTCAGTGCCATAATCTGTTTTTTTTTCCTTACTGAGATGTCCCTTTGCTATTTTTAGGCTTTGGTTGTTTTCAATTGCTTTCCTTACTAGTTCACAGTTGAATTTCCTTACGTCTTCAGTGATACTTTTTCGTACTGTCTTGCATAGCTCTATATATTCCACTTTGGAAGTCACATCTTCTTTAGTTGTCCTCATCACTCTTCTTTTTTGTATCAACATTTTGGTTTTTCCTGATAATTTGTTCACATGCAATTTGTTCTTAGACCCAGCTAATTTTGTTGCTGTTTCCATAAGAGCTTTGGTTACTTTTCTGTTAACTTCAGAAATATCCACTTCTTCCGATGTTAGGATTTCTAAAGCAGAGAACCTGTTCTTCAGTTCCAATTTGAAGGTATTATGGTGTTTTTTAAGGTTGGTTATGTCAATACATTTTGTTTGTCTTATGAACTTGCTACGTTCGAGTTTAGTGTTGAGGTGCATCTTACATCTCACCAATCTATGGTCACTGCCTGTGTTGAACTTGTTTAGCACACTGCAGTCTTCTATGACGAATTTTTTGTTACACATAATAAAATCAATTTCACTTGTCGTCCCATTTGGATGTCTCCATGTCCATTTCCTGTGTGGCTTTTTCTTGAAAAAGGAGTTCAAGATGAAAAACCCTTCTGCCTCTGCAAACTCTACGAGAGTATTTCCACGCTGGTTTCTGTTGCCGTGACCGAATTTACCTACTGAAGTTTCATTCTGTTGCCGTTGCCCTATTTTTGCATTGAAATCTCCCATAATTATCTTCAAGTGCTGCTTACCTTTATTATTTAGATCACGAATTTCCTCATAAAATTCTTCAATTTCTTCTTCAGCATGACTTGTGGTGGGTGCATAAGTTTGAATAATCTGAGCCTGGTATCTTCTCGAGAGTTAGATAACGAGTCATGCAGCTCTGTCAGAGGAACTTTCAACTTCTACAACTTTATATTTCAGTTTCTTGTTTATTATAAATCCAACACCACTAGTTCTGCCAGTATCTGTCCCTCGATAGTAGAAGAGATGTCCACTTTTCAGTTCAATGAGATCTTCTCCTTTTCTCCTTACCTCACTTAGCCCGACGATGTCAAACTTGATCCTTTGTAGTTCCTCTTCAAATTCAAGAAGCCTTGAATCAGAAGATAGGGAGCGTCCGTTATATGTAGCCAAGGTCAGCATCAGATGGCAGCCTAGTCCGGTCCTCCGGGGATTCTTAGCACCCTCTGCCTTCATGTCGCACTGGCCGCTGCCTTGGCCAGGTACATTCCAGCTGCCGGAGACTGAGGGTCAAGATTTAAGTTGTGGAGTCATTTTGGAGGGGTTTGGCCATAACTCACCACGCTGGCCAAGTGGGTTGGTGAGTGTGGGATAGCATTTCCTCTAATCCCGATGGTATAGTTATACCGCTATTGGCGGTCGTCAGAGCCCCTTTAGTGGGAACAGGATGTACCACGAGAAGGCGGGGTTGACATTTGTCAAGGAGAGGCTGTGATGTTACGCATCACCTGACCTTACATCCCATGTATATATATATATATATATATATATCGTGCGTCATTTAATAATGAAGTCAAAGAAGCATTTTTTTTCCTGAAATTTTTAATAGTTAATACTAAGTATTCAAGCGGAAGATGGTAAAGAAAAGAATATTCCCAACAAAGAAGTTCGTTCAAATCTTCGAAACTTAGTAGGCAGGATAGAAGAGAGGTTTCCGTAAGACTGGTTAATAAAGTTGTAGGTAAAGAAAAAAAAAGTTATTCAGGTTTTTAAAGCGCATAGTAATTAAGATACAGATATGAAAAGATTTCGAATAATGTTTCTTCGAATCTAAGTACACGGCAAAGCAGCCGGCGAAGTCTTTTTCTCATTTTTTTTTCATGCGACTTTCTCTTGCTTTCTTAATCTCGTGTAAAGATGAATAACAAAAAAAAAAAAGGTTTATTCATAAGTTAAGCGCAGAACGTACAGAAATGCAAATCGCTTGAATTGTAGGCAATAGCTTGGTGTGCCCGCTTGTGAACGACGGGTTCTTGATGGTGCGAGACAAGCTGATTGTATCGCCAGTCGTTGCTCCACCGAATGATGATCATTGATGATCATATGTAGAGGATTTTAGGAAGGGAGTGTCTGACCCAAGGTCTTAAACAACCCTTAGAAATAGGAAGCTAGGAGATTTAGGCTAGAGTGCCCGATAGAAAAGTGACACGGAAGCGAAGTAGAAAGGGGGAGAAAGACGCCCTTATTTATTACCAGGGGGCCAGTACCCGGGGTCCGACGGCTTAACGTGCCCATCCGACGCACGGCGGATATTTAGTGGATCGAGCGTTCGTACCTGCCTGGGATCGAACCTGAGGTCCTTTCCGTGGCAGGCACGAACGTTGCCCACTAGGCCACCCGCGGCCCCGCTCCCCCGAATGGGCTACCGCTGTACATTTAATAGAGGGGTGACTGGCGGACGTCTTGTAATGAAATAGCCGAAGCTTCTGGCCAGAGGGCGACTGAAATGTAGTCTAAAATGAATGTAGCCTGAATGTTAAGTTCAATGTCAGATGTTCAATTATTTTGACACAAAGTTTTTATATGTTTTCTTTTTCTTTCTTTTTTATTTCTTGAAAATTTTCCGGAAAGTAATTATTAAGGATGGTTTTATTCCAGAAGATTTCCCAAGCCATAATGAAACAAAATCCGATTTGATAAATATACATTTATAATCTTACACTGACTCACAGGCGCTTACTAAGGGCATGCTCTGTTGCTTAAGCATGCCGTACAGAAATCAAAATGATCTCTTGGTGATTAGAATTTATGGAAAAAGATATTTCTATCGGTTAATATCAGCCATAGTTACAAAAAATAAAAATTGATACATTCACTATTGAAATAGTGTAACTGTAAAATTCGCGATTCGCTAGCCCTCAGGTCATAAAGAGTAGTAGCAGCGACGGTTTCCGGGTGACACAAAGTTCGGGTCTAGTGTTAGTAGCACGGACGGAATGAAGTCAAATAAAACGTTCCATCAACCAACCCTAGAGAAGTTCCAAACCACATCGTTAAAACGGAATAAACTGTTCGTCTTTGTTAGCGCTAAAAAAGGTCCTGAATTTTATTTTTCTTTGAGTGCGGGATTCTACTTTGGGAAGCGAACCAAAACAAAATTATGTGACTGCTCTCGTTGGATCGGGACTACGGTGAGTAAGAGCTAGAAAGGGACGATGGTCGTTGCAGTAGCTGAATTTATTACTTTACCGTAAAAAAATTCTGTAATTAATCAGTTATAATTTTATGTTGAATTCAATACAACAAATATTTTTCAGACCTATTGAGAAATGAAACTGTTTGTAGGTCGTCCCACAAGATAAAACTCTCCATGATATAAGGGTCGCCCAAATGAAACTGAGACTCGGTTTCTTGCCGCAAGAGTTTATAGATTGGAATACGTGAACATACAGGAAGTAATAGTAATACATGGGCTACATGCATGGGCTACATACCCGCTACACATAGTCGCCTTGTCGGTTCAAGCAAGTGTCCCAGCGCGGCATGAGATTTAGGATACCCTGAGAGAAGAACGTCTGTATTTGGCTGTGGAACCAGTCTTCAATAGCGTCCCGGACCTCAGCTTCGTTAGTGAACCGGCGGCCCTTGAGAGGTTTTTTTAGTGGCCCGAAGGTGTGGTAGTCGCAGGGCGACAGATCGGGGCTATAGGAAGGATGGTCGAGGACCTCCCAGCGAAAGCTCCACAGCAAATCTTGGCACACTGTCGCCCCATGCGGGCGTGCGTTGTCGTTCACCAGAATAACCCCATTTGACAACATACTGGGTCGCTTACACTTGATGGCCGTTTTGAGGTTGCGTAACGTACTACAGTACGTGGTTGCCTTGACCGTACTGCCTGCGTCCAGCCAATCCAACAGGAATGGGTCATTCTCATCGAAGAAAACCGCGAGCATCACTTTTCCAGCTCTTAAGGAGGACTGAGCTTTTTTGGGTGTGGAGAGTTGGGATGCCGCCATTCCATACTCATCCGTTTTGTGGCAGGATCGAAGTGGTGGCACTACGTCTCATGTGTGGCCACAATCTTGGAAAACAGCTGTACCCCATTTGAGTGCTAACGATGTAGATGCTCCAGGCAAGTACCCATTCGCTGAGTCTTCTGCTCCTCCTAGAGATGCTTGGGGACCCATTCTACGCAATCCCTTACTCATGGGCAATGTTACTCATGGGCAATGTTACTCATGGACAATGTTACTCATGGACAATGTTACTCATGGGCAGTGTTACTCATGGGCAGTGTTACTCATGGGCAATGTTACTCATGGGCAATGTTACTCATGGGCAATGTTACTCATGGACAATGTTACTCATGGGCAGTGTTACTCATGGGCAATGTTACTCATGGGCAATGTTACTCATGAACAATGTTACTCATGGACAAGGTTGCCGCAAGCTCGCGTGTGGTGATTCAGCGTTTCTCCTTCAAAGGGCCGGGACCATTCCACGAAAAACACCCCCAGACGAGTACACTGCCGGCTCCAAACTTGACCGTAGGAACAGTGCTAAATGGCGTTCCCCTGGCTGCCGCCATACCCACACACGGCCATCAGATTGATGGGTCGTGTATCTGGATTCATCAGTCCCAGGACCCATTTTTATTGATCTACGGTCCACGATAAATGTTCTCCACACCATGCTAAACAACGAGTAGCATTCCGAGTGAAGATGAAAGGCTTATGAGCAGCCGCACGACCACGGTAACCCATGGAATGCAGTTCTGTGCGAATGGTACGTGTACATACCGAGGTTCCAACATTTTTACTCACCTGTACAGTGAGGTCTTGTGCAGTACTGCATCGACTAGCTGTAACGACCCTTCTGAAGCTTCGACGTCCTCTATCACTGATTTTCTTTAGCCTGAAGGTACGTTTTGCTGTTTCAGGCACGCCACGTGTCTTCAACTTATTCAGTACATCGAAAATAGTTCACTTGGGTATGTTTGAACGCATTCCGATTTCTTTTATGGACAACCCACTAATATAACACCCAACAATCTTTCCTTTCTCAAAGTCAGTTCTGATCCGCTGCGACATTTTCACTCCCCCTCACAGTGCGATATGATCGCGGTCAGCTGCAGGCTTGTTTTTATACCGTTTGCAGCTGTACCGCGGATCTTAACAATGCAGCGGAACGGTTCATTTGCTTTTGAAGGGATGTCCGGTGACTTTTATCAATATAGTTTATACTAAATTGAACATGACGGGGTCTCTTTAACTATTCTAACCAAAAATCTCTTATATGAGTACACAGTAGCGTGCGGGAGTTGGGATGTTAAAGCCTCACCCAAAATTTGGAACCTTTCAATAATTCAAAAACGTGATTTTAAAAGGCAAAGTTTTGTTAGTATTCGAAATTGTTTTTATGTCTCATGGCAACAATTAAACGTGTTTTCTCCATGAAGACGAGAAAGCGGCAACGAGCCAAGGACCAGAATGTACCATTGCAACGAAACGTCAATACATGGGTATACAGAAAGTTTTTGTGGCGATGAGGAAATGCCAAATTTGGGTTCCATGACTTATTTCAGATTATTCTAAAGCATGCTGAAAAGCAAAGACTTTTGATTAAAATCCCAATAATCGCATCAAAACAAAACCAACGCTGTAACACGAATACAGAAAACACGGAAGACTAGTACAGGATTTAAATTTATGTGCCATTTTTAAACATGTTTATTAGTGCTTTGGAATATAGATTTCTCGCCTACAAACCGGTCTTCTCAGGATTCTACTGTTCCTAACAAATCCCAATGTACCACCATCTTCTAAAGATATTGATGGTTTTAAAACTTTAGCTGAATTTTGTACAGGTGACTTGAATGGCTCGCAAAAAGAATTAATCCAAGAACTGAAACTGTGGTACCATAGGATCGTCCGCAAAGAAAAAGCACACTGGGCAAAAGATGCATTGAAGTGATTTAAAACTGTGCTACAGTGAGGTGTTACCCAATATAAAAACAATGTTTCACATACAACTTCAGAAAGTGAGAAACATACAGTGTTTCTCACTTTCTGAAGTTGTCTCTACCAGTGATAACTTCAGAAAGTGAACGTTCGGTTTCAACACTGCGTCTCTTATATCTATGTAATACCATATCAGAACTGAGACTCAATGGGTTAGTATTACTTCACATTCATTGAGAATACCCACCGAAAACTGAAGAAGTTTTAGAAAAACTAACAAAAAACTCCAGAAGGCTGGAATACGACTCAAGCAGTAGTAAGTAAAAGTAGCATAAGAGTTAAATCAAATAAAAAAATATTTGTCGAATGAGTGTCGTCAGCGTCAGGAATTGTTAGTCTTACTGTACAATGAAAAAAGCGCCATCATACAAGTGAAGAATGTTTCACTAGAAGATAAGAAAATTTTTTCGTTCTAGAATTGCTTGTGTCTTTTAACCATTTAACAATAAGTAGTGTAGTATTCTTCTTGTCTGCAGGGATAAAAAACAAAATATAAGTGGTCAACCATTATGTGGTGATAAGAATATAGGTAATAAGAATACGAATAATAATTACCAAGAATATTTATTTGAATATTTTTGCGCGGATATTTTATACATTTTAAAAATGCACTCATAACACATTTAGTTGCATAAAAAATAAATTTCGTAAACCCCCTTCCCCCTGAAAAAAAATTATGGCGCGCCATTGTGGGTAATATATTATGTTGTCGGAAAAGTCATGACGTATTTCGGCACCCGATGGAAGTTGGGCGGTTTTGAAAGTACTAGAGGCTGCCAGCTCTGTTGTCGCTATGGCATTCGACAGGTGCCAGTTTTAGCTGCAGTCTAAAAGGAATAGTGAACGATTTGGTTGATTTGTGGAGATTTGACATCAAGTTGAAGATGGAAGACCAAACTGTGCATTTTCGCCATATTTTACTGTTTTACTCCGTAAAGGAAAGAGCACGCGTCAAGCTTGTGAAAAGTTACGTAAAGTGTAAAGTGATAATGCTCTTCAAGAAAGTCAGTTGAATGGCTCGCAAAAAGAATTAATCCAAGAACTGAAACTGTGGTACCATAGCATCGTCCGCAAAGAAAAAGCACACTGGGCAAATCCAATTTTGAAAAAGCACACTGAAAAAGCACACTGGGCATTAATCCAATTTTGTGATCCATGGTTCACAAAATTGCGTGCTGGTGATTTGGACCTCAACGATGATCTTCGGTCCGGGAGGCCCACCGAGGCTGATGACGACCAAATCAAGGCATCGATCGAGTCAAAACCCACGTTACACGACACGAGAGATTGCAGACACATTGCAAATCCATCATTCCAGCATTCACTACCACCTGAAGAAGCTGGGATACGTAAGCAAGATCGATGTGTGGGTTCCTCATGAACTCAAAGAAGCTCAATTGACGGCACGTATAAACATCTGCGATATGCTCATTAAACGTGAGGAAAACGATCCTTTTTTGAAGCGACTGATAACTGCTGACAAAAAGTGGATTGTGTACAACAATGTGCTGCGCAAACGGTCTTGGTCCCGACGTGCTGCTTCGCCTCAAACGACATCCAAAGCAGACATTCATCAGCGGAAGGTTCTGGTCTCAGTGTGGTGGGATTTTAAAGGTGTCTTGTTTTTCGAGCTCTTACCACGGAACCAAACAATCAATTCTAATGTGTACTGTCGGCAATTGGACAGTTTGAACAAATCCATTATCCAGAAACGTCCAGAGCTCGTTCATCGTACAGGTATTGTGTTCCATCACGACAACGCGAGACCACACACAAGTTTGATCACCAGCCAAAAATTATTGGAGCTTGGGTGGGATGTGTTGCCACACCCAGCATACTTGCCTGACCTTGCGCCGTCAGACTTCCACTTGTTTTGCTCTCTTCAACAGTTCTTGCGTGATATAAAGTTCAATTTAGATGAGGCTGTAAATTAGCACCTTGTACAGTTTTTCGCCACGAAAGACAGGTCCTTCTATGAAAGAGGTATTCTGCATCTCACTGAAAGATGGCAAAAGATGGCATTATATCATTGATTAATCTTTATTTTTTCTACCAATAAATGACCTTTGCAAAACATGGCTAAAATACGTCATGACTTTTCCGACAACCCGATACAAAAACGTTGTGTAGAACTAAAAGCAGATTTCGAAATAAATGGTTTCTGTATTAAATAAAAATATTTGTTCCTATAAACTAAAAACTGAAGCCTCAAGAAAGCACACGAACCTCAGTAATTTTAGCTGAAATTAACTTCAGTAGCTTTTTGTTGTTACAAACTTTTTAACAATGTCAGAATTGTCTAAGTCTGTAGCAATTTTGTTTTCAGAGTTAACTAAACTTTTATTTGAAAGTCGTTCCTCATTCATATTTAATCAAAAGTAACTTTTGATGATTTTAAGGTTGGAAAACGATCTTTCCCCATACGCCACTGTTACAGACAGTAAAAATTTGAAAAAAGGGGTTTGTGCACCTTATTACCGCTATCAATTCTATGGAATGGAAAAGGGGACATTCTAATTTTAAGGACCATTTTGGATTTCAATCTTAACTGTAAGAAAAAGAAAGCTGTTTAATTTTAGGCAGTGTAAAAATTCACAAAATCCAAAACAAAATTTCGATTAACTTAACATGGGAAACGTGTCCTCCTCCCTCCCATGGAAAATTATGTGAAAACTTTTTGGCTTTTTTCAAGGTTAGCGAATGTAAAGCGACAAATATTGCGAAAGTTTTATTGGGAACTCTGAGCGCAAAAACAATACAACTTTCACATACGCGTGGTGCACGAAGTCTGCCCCACAACGAACGGACATATAAAAGGTGTTCAAACAGCACCGTTGCAAGCTTTTCTTATGTGGGAGGGCGAGATTTGAAATTACGCCCCTTCGACTTTCACTCAAATAATACGTGGTTTTTAGTTTTCCACACACTGTCGTTATAGGAAAGTATGATCGTTCAAAAACTGCACTTTAGGTTTTTGACATAACTTTTTTAAAAATTTAAGAATTAGATAAATACCCGAGAACCACAAATTGTAAATACGGGCCGCGGGTGGCCGAGTGGGCAACGTTCGTGACTGCCACGGGAAGGGCCTCAGGTTCGATCCCAGGCAGGTACGAACGCTCGATCCACTAAATACCCGCCGTGCGTCGGATGAGCACGTTAAGCCGTTGGACCCCGGGTACTGGCTCCCCTGTAATAAATAAGGGCGCCTTCCTCCCCCTTTCTACTTTGCTTCCGTGTCACTTTCCTATCTGGCGCTCTAGCCCAAATCTCCTAGTTTCCTATTTCTAAGGGTTATTTAAGACCTGGGGTCAGACACTCCCTTTCTAAAATCCTCTACATTTGATCATTGATCAAGTTGTAAATACCAGGTAAAGCGCAAACGTTATGTGAACGCAGGCAACACAACACTCCACAGAAACGCAGAACGAAAAACAAACCAGCACTCAACGAATGAGTATCGGATAGTGAACGTAACAACATAGGAAGAAGCTTTTGGGGTAGGGCTTCGAAAAATTTCGTTCAAGGTTAAACGCTCAGAGAGACTTCTTGCGACAGAGCTCAAATGATTGATTAGCTCTTCATCCCAACAACTTGTTCGGAAAGTTCATAGAGGTCTCAAACTCTAACTCTAACGAGTCAGAGTTTACTATACTCGGGGAAAACTTAACCTGGGAATGGAAGGAAGGCTACAGAGTGTATACTTCCACTGCATAAAATAGTTCCGGTCTAAAAGCTCGTACTAGAGCTTCAACTGGCACTTAAAAAGTACACGGATGTTCAATTCGTTGTGTGTATGTGCCTTTAAAAAATTCAGATCTCAGTTTCAGCGGCATTTCTAAAAAATAAAGATATTCGCGTTTTGGTGACGTCACTGATGGTCCTCTGTCACAGCATTTGGATCAGAGTTAAGCTGTCAACCCAGGGGATATTTATTGGTGTGGACCCACACCAATAATATCCCGTTAGCGGAAGGGAGAGGGCGAGATAAGTGTTTCCGATAAGAGGGCATTTCACGTTTCTCCTTCTTGATTGTTGTTTTAAAACACTCTTCTGTCTTTTTGGGTTTTCCAATTGCATCTGCCGGTCACTCGCATAAAGCTGGGAAACCATTACGAAGCTCTGCTAAAGTGATCGTTATGAATGTTTTCTCTAAATCGATGGTAAAACATTCGCCGAATAAATCGGAAAATGAAATAACAATTCTTACGGTAGAACTCACGGGTGTTTCAACTTGCAGCATTGCGAGAATGAAGGTTGAATTTAGACGCAACGGTGCGTTTTCTACCACTGGAAAAAAACGCCCTTTAAGGGCTAAAACCCAGACACAGCTGGAACGGTAAGACGAATTTACTTTAACCGTCAGACCTGGACCGCTGGAGTCAGTTCGTCAGTAAGTACACAGTTTCTTCTTCCGGAATGAAATTCCAACAGCAATCAAAGTTGTGTCGGCTGTTAATGAAGATGATGAGCTGCCAACAGTTTGTGTTAGACCTGTGAGAAACATTATGAAAGACTTGGGATTCAAGTACAGCAAGCGGGAACTGATATCAATGTTGATCGAGCGTGACGATATCCAGGAATGGCGTCGGAGATATATAAGAGAAATTCGGTATCATCGTTCTCATGGTAAGTCCTGCCACCCCGGTGGCGCAGTGGTCTAAGCGATAGCCTCTGATCATTAGTCCGAAAGCGGTTCGGGTTCGATTTCCGGTGAGGCATGGATGTTGTGTTTGTCTTACAGCACTGGCTCTCTCCCTTTCCTGGAGCCAGTGACCCTAAATTAGGGACGGGTCATCATTGAGATGCTCACGGTGGTTGTTAAACCTCCAATAATAAAATAAAAATAAAAATGGTAGGTTCATATATTAAACCGATGAAACATATGTAAATTTTGGGCACACGAAAAACACAGTTTGGCAAGACAGAACTGTTAAATCTAGCGAAGAGGCATTTCTCCGCTGCCTTTCACCTGGCTTAAAAGCTCCTTCTGGAAAAGGCCAGAGGCTATTAATTATTCATGCTGGTAATGAGAAAGGATTTGTGGGCAATGCATGTGAAATTTTCCTTGCTAAAAAAACCACAGGAGACTACCACGGTGAAATGAATGGCGAACATTATGAAAACTGGTTCATCAACAAAGTACGTATTACCAAATATCGAACCAAACAGCATTATAGTTTTGGATTATGCCCCTAATCACAGCGTCCACGTTGAAAGTATACCAACAAAATCAACAAAGAAATCCGACATCCAGGAGTGGTTGACTGCAAAACAGATTCCGTGGGATTCAGACATGTTAAAAGCTGAGCTCATGAAGCTTATTTCGAATGCCCGTAGTCGCGGTGAAGCATATCGCATCGACAGCATTGCTCAAATACATGGACATAAAATTCTTCGCTTGCCTCCATATCACTGCGAGTTGAATCCAATCGAGCATGTATGGAGTCAGGTCAAAGGATTTGTGGCAACTGAAAATCGCACATTCAAAGCTGCAGAAGTTCGAAAACTGACTTAATAAGGCTTTAATCGACTGACGGTTCTACATTGGAGTAATTATGTCAATCACGTAATCAAAGAGGAGGATAAGATCTGGACTTCAGACGAGATGGTAGACAGCCGTGTTGAACGCGTTGAATTTACTGTTGGAGAATCCGACACTGCAGTAAATAAATAAATACATCGCTCTTTCCACGTTCCAGAAACACATAGCAACCGAAAAATTACTTTTTGTTTCCAGCCGCCGCCGTGGAATTGAACCACGGATATCTCGATATCTAGCCGAGCGCGTTAGCTTTACACTACGGTGGCCAACAATCCACGGTGCTATGTGTATTATTTTTTTTTTTTCAGAAACTGACTTAAAATTACACATAGCACCGTGGATTGTTGGCCACCGTGGTGTAAAGCTAACGCTCTCGGCTAGATATCGAGATATCCGTGGTTCAATTCCACGGCGGCGGCTGGAAACAAAAAGTAATTTTTCGGTTGCTATGTGTTTCTGGAACGTGGAAAGAGCGATGTATTTATTTATTTACTGACGCCACGCATTTGGAGAATTTTCACCGACACTACAGTTTCTTCAGATAATGGTGTTGATGGGATTGAACCTTTGCCTTCTTCCGAGGAGCCAGTGGGGAAGGTGTGAGTACGGTTAGCGTGAGTGAATTATGCTTCAAGAATTCAATATCAAGAAGAGGAAATATGTATATGAAAGCGTAAGTCTTTTTAATGTTAAGCTCATTTTTCAAACTTTGATTATCAGCACTACAACGAATACTTGTAGTTTAAAAAAATTACTTTATATGTACTAAAATAATATTCGTACAGTGGATTTCATTCATTCCCGAAAATTATTTAAACCTAAACAATAGCTAAAATATGGTTGCCGGTAAATTGCCACACAGGAACACTGCCACCCAAGAAAATTGCCATATGTTTTTTATTAAGGGGCCGGGCACAAATTGCTGTTTCTCCAAGGAACACATTGAATGTATGGCAGTTTTCCAAGGTGCCTAACGTCGGGAAGGAGCTCTTTTTTGCTTGTCGGAATTTTCATGCCGGTTCATACAATTTTAAGGCAACTGCCCACAAAAGTTCAAGGGTGAGCGGAGGCTATAAAGATTGCCGTTTCTTGGCCTATATTGAGAATTGAATTGGGAACTCCAAACAAACTTCGAGAAAACGTTCTATGTAAGCCAAGCAAGAATCGTCCGAGGGATCCGATGTGTTTTGGTTGGGGGACTCTACCTCCAACTTCCGTAATTTTATATTCTGGACTGCTAGAGTCGGTCAGTGTATCCGGTATGTTCCCCTTGAAGCGTTCGCGAGCTTGGAGGGGAGGACTTCCCCTCAAAATGTAAAAATGAACGTAGAGCTCTGAACATTGGCACCACGCTTTGTATAATGATTTTGTACACGACCACCAATTTTCAGGAGAGGTGGGGTGAATTCACCCCCCCCCATGTTTCTAAGAGCGCTTCAGGGTGAACATCCCGGATACACTGACCGACTCTAGTGGTCCAGAATATAAAATTACGGAAGTTGGGGGTAGAGCCTCCCAAACTAAACACCTCGGATCTCTTTTACAGACTTCACCAAATTTTTGGGGGAGGAGCGTACCCACAAGTAGAGTCTATCACTCAAAAGAACATGAAGAATGGAAACTGCGAGCAAATAACTTACATTGAACACCTTGTCTCCGCTCTTAGAAACCTGTGGTGGGGGAGGTGAATTCATCGAACCCTTCTGAAAATTTGTGGTCGTGTACAGAATTATTACATAAAGTATGGTACCAAAGTTTACAGCTCTACGTTCATTTTAACATTTTGTGGGCAAGCCCTCCACCAAAGCTTACAGACATCGCGGAAGCTTAAGGAGAACATCCTGGATACACTGACAGACTCCAGCGGTCCAGAATATAAAATTACGAAAGTTGGGGGTACCCCCCCCAAGTACCTCGGATTCCTGGGCAATTTATTTCTTCAAATAAAAATACAATTCTCGCTTGGCTTACATAGAACGTTTTCTCGAAATTTGTTTGGAGTTCCGAATTCAGTTCTCCATATAGGCCAAGAAACGGCTATCTTTACAGCCCCCCTCCCTTCCCTTTGAACTTTTATGGGCAGTTGCCCTGAACGCGTATGAACCGGCATGAAAATTCAGACGCCGCACCGGTGGGGCAGTGGATTAAACGATGGGTTCTGATTATTCGTTCGAAAGGGGTCCGGGTTCGAATCCCGGTGAGGCATGGATGTTGTGTTTGTCTTACGGCACAGGCTCTCTCCCTTCCCTGGAACCGGTGAACCTAAATTAGGGACGGGCGACTGCTTATAGCCCATTGAGTTGCTCACGGTGGTCGTTAAACCTCCTATAAAACTGAAAAAAAATCAGGCAAACGAAAGAGTTCCTTCCCGTCGTCAGGCACCTTGGAAAACTGCCACACATAATTCGGAAACTTGGAAAACTTCCACACTTTCAAAGTGTTCCCCGGAGGAACAGCAATTTGTGCCCGACCCCTGAAAGAAAAACATGTGGCAATTTTCCAAGTTGCTGAAAGATGTGTGGCAGTGTTCTTGTGTGACAATTTACAGTGAACCCTAAAGTATCATTAATCCCAGAGACCGGTTCTTGTCCAGTACTTATGGCAGCATAAGGTAGTTAAAAATGCATACACATTTAACGGGTATCTGTTATAAAAAAAAAATCCAATCAATGCAAAATTTTGGAAAGAACGAAATTTTACACGTAATTGATGACATGGTTAAAATACTTTTAATTTAATCCCACAGTTGGTAATCTTCAAGCAGTAAGTACATAAATGAAATATATATAAAAAAATATGTGTACACAAAGTTAGGCCACTTCCCGTGTTTCGCAAAGATAATTTCATTTTAAAGGAAAAAAAAAGTTACACGCTCTGTAACATTTCAAAAAAAAAAAAAAAAAAAGATAAATAGAGAGAGAGAGAAATAAATTGCGTGTCTACTGGTCCGCAACGAGCGCGCGGGCGGGCGGGGGGGGGGGGGGGGGGGGGTACAGGGGATATGGTCAGGGTTGGGACATGGTGCTAAAATGAGGGGCCAGTCTCCGATCACAGCGACAGCCTTGAGGGCTTGTGGGAGAAGCTCCCTGGCAAAACTTCCGAGTGAAGTTTAATTACACACCATTAGTGGGGAGTAATACTTGTAACTGGGAGTTAAAAGGACCCGTAGCTTTAGCCCCATTTCCAGGATAGCTTTGCCCCGAGTATAGACTATACTCGGGGCAAAGCTATCCTGGCAATGGGGCCAAAGCTACGGTGACCTTTTCACTCCCAGTATTACTCCGCACTAATGGTGTGTAATTAACCTTCACTCGGAAAACTTCTCCCACAAGCCCTCAGGGCTGGCTGTCTGTCACCGTGATCCCTTACCAAACCCCTCTATTTTAACCCCCTCCCCACCGCCGCGCGCTTTGCAGACCGGTAGACAAGCAGTTTACTTCTCCCTCTCTTATCTTTTTTTTTTTTTGGAGATGTTACAGAACGTGTAACGTTTCTTTCTTTCTTACTTTTAAAATGAAATTATCTTTGCTAAACACGGGAAGCAGTCTTAAGTGGCCTAATTTTGTTTTCACATATTTTTCCATTTTTTGTTTATATATTTCATATATTTATACTTATTGCTTGAAGATTACCAACTGCGGGATTTAATTAAAAGTAATTTTACCATGTCATCAGTTATGCGTAAAATTTCGTTCTTTCAAAAATTTTGCCTTGATTAGATTTTTTTTTATAACAGACATCCGTTAAATGTGTATGCATTTTTAACTACCCCGTGTTGCCATAAGTACTGGACAAGAGCCCGTCTCTGTGGTAAATGATATTTTAGGGTTCACTGTAAACTGCCACACATCTTTCACCAACTTGGAAAATTGCCACACATTGGAAAATTTGCCACATGTTTTTCATTGATGGGCCGGGCACAAATTGCTGTTCCTCCGAGGAACACTTTGAATGTGTGGCAGTTTTCCAAGTTTCCGAATTATGTGTGGCTGGGGAAAGAACTCTTTCATTTGTCTGAATTTTCATGCCGGTTCATGCGCGTTTAAGGCAACTGCGCACAAAAGTTCAAAATGAAAAGATGGCCGTTTCTTGGCCTATATTGAGAACTGAATTGGGAACTCCAAACTAATTTCGAGAAAACGTTCTATGTAAGCCAAGCGAGAATTGTATTTTAATTTGAAGAAATAAATTGCCAATGGATCTGAGGTACTTCAGTACTAAATTCAACCTTCATTCTCGCAATGGTGCGACTTGAAACGCCAGTGAGTTCTGCCGTAAGAACTGTTAATTCATTTGATTTATTCGGCGAATGTTTTTCCATCAATTTAGTGAAAACATTCATAACGATCACCTTAGCAGAGCTTCGTAGTGATTTCCCACGTTTATGCGGCTGAAATACACTCGAGTGACCGGCAGATGCCATTCGAAAAAACCGAAAAGACAGAAGAGTGTTTTAAAACAACAATCAAGAAGGAGAAACGCGAAATGCCCTCGGAAACACTTTTTTCGCCCTCATCCTTCCACTAATGACCCCCCACCCCCCGCAGCAATAAATATCCCCTGGGTTGACAGCTTAACTCTGACCCAAACAAGAATGCTGTGACAGAGAACCATCAGTGACGTCACCAAAGCACGAATATATGTATTTTTTAGAAATGCCGCTGAAACTGAGATCTGAATTTTTTAAATGCACACACACACAACGTATTGAACATCTGTGTCATTTCTAAGTGCCAGTTGAAGCTGGAGTACGAGCTTTTAGACCGGAACTATTTTATGCAGTGGAAGTATACACTCTGTAGCCTTCCTTCCAATGACAGGTTAAGCTTGCCCCGAGTATAAGTGTTCGGAAAGGTCTCTAACTCTAATTACGCATGTGTCATGACATGTGCCATAATTGCTTGCACATAACATATATAATTCCTCCTATAAGTATTGTTCCATTAAGTGTATATGCATCTAAAGATGAACCAGAAGCGGGTTTGAAAGATCTTATGTGTTTTTAATCTATGATTTTATAATTAAACGATATTTTAATTATCATAGTTTTAACTCCTATCTTTTTCACGATCGTGCAGAAACGGCGTTTGTTAAAAAGTATCATATTTGACAGCACGAAATCTTTTAGTACTACTAGTACGAAGGTCATAGAGGCTATGCATGTCAGCATATTGTTTTCTATGCCTCCATTAACTGTTTTGGAAAATCCCCTTCATAGATATGAGATGCTCACACCTCATAGTGTATGTTACTCTGTACCCTGGTTAAATGCATGGAACTGCATGGGCATGAGACTAACTAAAGTCTTTAGAAAGAAAATACTGAAGGGTGTAACTTCCTTTTTTAGTTACAATTTCTCTTTTTTACATCACCCAGAGCATGAATTTACGTCCCTGGAATGACAATTCTGGGAGGGCAACCGACCTCCTTGCCCTCCCAGTAGCTACGGCCCTGTGTTCAAGCCATTGTTAAAGATGCACACCCAAAAGCAAGGTTCGCTCACTGTACTAGCCACGTCCTAAGTCATTCTAGTGATGTGGTGGCTATTAGGAAGCACCGACTTAGACAGTTCGGGGCCCTGGGAAAGAAGCTTTCAGGAAAGCCCCGGCATCCTGTGATATGGGCATGCATGTATGATTGAGGGCCGGTTACATAGTTATTATTAGCAGATTAAAACGTTAATTTCCCAGTAATATGGTGTTCTATTAATGGTGGAAATTATAGTTGTCATAAATAATAATAACACAAGGAACTGTACACCAACTATATATAAGATAGTACAACTATACTAGTTATCCGAATTTATTGGCGTATATAAAATCAAGGTTTCCAAGCTTTCGCACATCAACCAGATGGCTTTCTCAAGTAAGGTAGACAGCAACTGCAAACTGGATAACAGAACGTTTCAACAATTTGAACGCGGTGAGTTGACTTGACAATAAACGAAGAGATGCGAACGTAATTATTCAACAAAAACACGAGACATCATGTTCGTATTGCACGCGGAATCCTTGGAGGAAAACAAAAGGCATTCATTATTTGAAGAATTGGTTCCAAATTCGTGGTAATTCTAGCGAGACGCTATCATTGCAGGCCTCATCGTTGGTAATGATCTCCTATGTTTCCCGAATGGCAGTGGATTTAGGAGTAGAGTAGGCAGCTAATTTCTTTATGTTATCCCACATAGGATCGGCGGACTTGAACTGGACTTCTCTGGATAGGGCCGTGGTTAATTGGCCGTTCTTTATGTCCCTCTTATGCTCGTAGACTCTAATTCTAAATGAACGTTTAGTCATCCCAATGTAGTATCGCTTGGAGCCATCCGGATATTGTAGAGGGACGGCATAAACACCTGCTTCGTTGGAAAGTGGGAGCTCATCAGTATTTCGCTTAAGCATAGCATATAAAGATGTCGGAGATCTTATGCCGACACCGAGGTTCATCTTTCTGAGCGCGTTCTTGAGTTTATAGGAAAGATTTGGTACGTAAGGAATAGAGCCCAGATAGTGTAGCCGCGGCATAGTAAAATCGGTATGCCTCTTTTTGTTTCTTTCGATATATCTATGTATCATGTTCGGATCGTATCCTGCCTCGGTCACCAAATCGATAACGCTTTTTAATTCGCTTAGTCTAGAAGGAACATCGGAGGAGATGTCGAATGCTCTTCTGATTCGATAACGGAATAAAGCTGTCTTGTAATCAGCCGGGCAGAATGAGCTACGGAGCATCAGGTTGGGAACAGAAGTAGGTTTGTAATAGACTTGTGTACGGAAGCGATTTTCAGGCGATTTACTCAGTAAAACATCCAGATAAGACAATGCATTATTGTGTTCTAACTCCATAGTGAAATTGATCGTAGAGTGTATATCATTGATTTTATCCAAAAAGAGCGGGAGAGTCTCCTTTCCATGAGGCCATATGAAAAATACGTCGTCAGCATATCGGAGCCAAGTGGTAGGTCTTGGGGTAATGCTGGTGAATATGTGCTGCTCGATTGGGCGAAGGATGGCTTCCGCGAGAATTGCTGAAACCCAGCAAAAACACAAGTGCTGGGAAACTACTGGCCACCAGCTGGCAGTGATGGGTCACTGCTGTCTGAAATCTGCTGCTCACGGCCCGGTAGTGGCCCGTTGGTGGCAGCGCTATCAGTTGGCGAGCCATTGATGGACATGCAGCATCGCCGTGAATTGTGGGCCTCCAAGAAAGTGCCACTAGTGGCCCGTTGCTGGCAACCAATGCAACCCCCAACAGCAGGTGGAAGCATCGGGACTGCGCATGCGCAGAAGCAACACTTGCTGTGTCTCTCATGGTACCAGTTAGTTTAAGACGACGCTATCGCCATCGTGTTATTTTAGTGGATGTTAAGAAAAAATCCATATGTGGAGAGGCAAATTAATTTCCTAATGAAATTTTACGTCGACGAAGATATCAGATTAAGCCGTGAAATACTAGATTACAGCCATGAAATACACCCACTCCATTCCCATGAATAACAATTCATGGAATGGAGTGGATGAATAACAAGAAAAAAATTGAAACCGCTTGAAACACATATCCTGGAAAACCATTAAAATAGCGTTTGTTGAAAAAAAAAAAAAGAATTATACGCGTACAAAATTTATTAATTATTTGAAAGAAAAAAGAAGCAACGCTATGTGGTGTACTCATCCATGGGTTGAATACACAAGACTGGGAGGAATTCGCTTCTAAAAATAACGAGAAATAAAATAAAATATCTTTTACTCTTTAAAACAAATGTAGCTTCGGACAACGGAAGGGAAAGACACAACGTGAGAAATGTAACAGAATGTGACATGAACCCGGGTAAATATATATTTATTCAACAATCTCTTTTCAAGACGGCAAGGACAGTACAAAACTTTGGAAAGCGACTCTAAGTATGTACACGCCTTGAAAATGAGTGAAGTTCCCTTAAGGTAAAAAAAAAAAAGCTATCGTTACGTTGAAAAAATTAATTTATCAATTATATGAAACTGACTTTTATGAAAAATACCTCGCAATATTGTAAAATGAAAGAGGGAATCATTCGATTACAAATTGCATACCAAACAGATAGCTTCCAGCAGATATCCGCGCGTAGTGAATTAGTCCGGTCGGTAGCGAGCGCGGCTTCCACATAAACGGCCGAGGATCGAATCTAGTCAAATGCGAACGGGCGTTTTTCCGGTCTGTCGAGAAAATTTCCTCAGCGCAGTGCGTTAATTCACAAGCTTCGTAAGGGTAGAAAAAAATTGTAGCTTTAGGAAACTGCGGTTCCTTGCTTTTTTTTTTATTATCATTATGGCTACTACTGGGAAATTGGTGGACAAGATTCGGCAAGCCACCAGTTACGTCACGTGGTTGCTGGCTGCCACTAAAGGCCCACTAGCGGACCACATTAGGCTAGCCATCATTTCTGGCACGTGCTTGCAGGGCCACTGAAGGGCCATTTGTGGCAGCTACTGCCTGTGATGGACCACTGATGGCCCTGTTGTGGTATATGACAACTGATGGGGTGCCAACTGTTGGCCAGCTGTTGGCCTGAACTGCTGGCCCTTCTGTTGGCCGCCCGGACATTTTATTGACGGTTCGGCAGCGGCAACATAGTGCTGGGCCATTGCTGGCAGTGCTGGCTGCCAGCAATAGCCCACTGCTGGCCCAGCAATAATGTTTTTGCTGGGAAGTGAAGATCCCATCGGAGCGCCATTTGTTTGTTTATAGATTTTTCCTCGGAAACTATAGTAACTAGAATTTGAGACTAAATCTATTAATTTGAAGATGCTGTGGCAAGATTCTTGCGAATAAAGTGCTGAATTATGAATAGCTTCTTTTAACGTTCTGATGGCTTCCGGCACGGGGACCGAAGGATAAAAAGAAACCACGTCGAAACTACCGATAACGTCATGCTGTTGGACAGAGAGTTGCTTGATTTTCGTGATAAAATCTCGAGTGGAAGTTATTATAAAGTCCGATTCAGGGAGGTGATTGGCCAGAAATTTGCAGAGTGCCTTCTCTAAATGGTACGTCGGTGCGGATCTCATTGACACGATGGGTCTCAATGAATTATCGGGCTTGTGGTGCTTAAGTCTTCCAAAGAGCTTCGGGATCTGGGGGCCTGGTGGCAATTTGGTGGCTTTCTTGAGATCCTCCGGGACAGCGGTGAACCTGGCAGCTCTTTGTACCTGGGCAATCCAACAATTTAAAGGGTTCCTTCGTAGTACTATAGATCCAGAAGCGGAGATGAAGTCCTCTAGTTTCTGATTGTAATCCGCAGCATCCATAATCGCTATCTGACCGGATTTGTCCGTTAGTGTTAATATTATGTTACGGTCATTTTTAAGGTTCGAAATCGGTCTCGGAACATTAAATCCATTGGACGATTGTTTTGGATTGTAAAGCGATCGAAGCCTAGAGCAACAGAGGTGGCGTAGTTCGTCTTTGGTGTTTTCCGGAACTCACGATATAACGCTCTCCAACTCCGAAATGACGGTTTTTGGATTCGGTCTCGTTCGGAAGCAGAACTTTGGTCCAAGTTCCAAAACGTTCTTTTCTTCCAGCGTGAGCTTCCGGTTTGAAATATTGACGAAGGGAATAGTGATATCTTTAGGATTTGGATTCTGGGATGATTTCAAGCAATCCAGCTTCTTTTTATGTCTGGATGATTATAATTGTCATTTCCATGCGTTTCAACCTGCAGTTCTGTGGATGAACATTGCGAATCAGTTTGATGCAAAGAATGTAATGCACAGCTATATTTTAGGGGACCACTCAAAGGTCGGGGCTCCTGGGCACGTTTTCAGAATGCCCTCCCGTAAATTAGGCCCTGTGTATTAGAAGCTCACGGGAGACAATAATTGAAGTAAGCTCTTTCTTTGGAGCTTCAGCGAAATGGTTTACTTTGCTGCAAAACTATCTTTTTGAAAAATGCCCCGAAACTCACGTTCAAGATTGAAATCGCTTTGCGTAACGCGTTGGAAACAGAGGCACGAATCAATAAATATATTTCTCGAACTCGTTCCAATTGTTATTCTGGCTTTGGAAAAAAATGTCAACTGATAAAAACCAAGGAGCTGCCCAAAAAGCAGCATCGTTTCTTTCTGCTGTAATGCTTAGCTGAGTTTGTAATGACGCTTTTATGCATGCATCATTCCAGCTCACAGCATTTGATCCTACCCAAGCAGCTACAGTATCAATTTATTGAACTGATTCAAGCTGTGGAGATATAATTGAAGCGAAGGAAACAACAACACAAAAAAATAAATAAATAAATAAATAAATGCTATTTGGATACACGCAATAATGCTAATGAAGAGTTTCATGCTATATTTGAGAAAGCGACAGATTTAGCGGACGAGCAGGATTTTGACATCCCGATGCCGAGATTAGCCACGCGCCAAAAACAGAGCAAACCATCTTGCTGAAACTTTTCTTCTGTCTACTTCTGAAACCAGATGATCAGCATATGTACTCTATTCCATATGTTGATCATCTGGTTTCAGAACTAGACAGAAGAGAAGGTTCGATGATATGCAATTACTTGTAGGAAATTTGAATGCTGACTTCCAATGTTTTTGTACTGAATCTTATTCTAACATTGCAGAATGTGTGAAATTTTATTCGACAGATGCAGATAGCGATGAATACATCATCATAAGCAAATTTGACATGGGGGGGGAGTGACAGTATCTCAGAGATCAAAAGCAGCGTTGGACACATTAGCAACCGAATTGGGACTATTTTTTTTGTTCCCAACATCGCTAAATTACTTACTATCTTTGGAGTCCAACCCGTGACGATTTCAACTGCAAAAAGAACTTTTAGCGCACGCTGCAACGGCTAAAAACTTACATGCATTCTACAATGCGAGAAATCCATTTAATGGGTCTGGCTTTTATGGTGATTCACGGTTATATCGATTGATGTTGATTACGTTATTGGCAGGATTGCTTCAAGAAAAACGCGCAGGCTTGCTTTTGTGGCATAATTTTGAGCATCATGTTTATTCCTGCAGATTTTATAATTGTAGCCAAACTCCAAACGGAAATATATACACTAATGGATTTGCAGTATATTTAAATCCTTAGCTACTAATCTTTGTGTTTCATACTCAACTTCAGCGGGGACTGTATTGCCTGAAACATTAAAGTTCAAGTTATCTTAACATTTGCTACCCGAATTAAAACACGCATGCGCACACATGCATGCACACACAAGAGATTGTCAATCTGATAAACGGCAGCCGTCTTCATGTGACGGCAATTCGAAAGGTAGGTCTGCAATCTGAAAGTTTTTTATTTTTAATACAATTATTAATTGTTTCATTTATCTGAAGCCTTTCAACTCTTTATCTGCGCAACTGAAGAATCCCGATTATTTCTAGGTTAAAAAGACTTATTGTTATTCAGAATTGTGTGATTTTCGACTAAAGACGTAAAAACAGAATCAGCGAAAACATCACAAAAGAAAATTTTGCTGAACTTAATTTAAACAAAATGTGCAGAAATGCAAATATTTTAACTTAATACCGTCAAATTTATGTCGAGTGCTTTTGCTAAACACTGAACTGTTCGAAAATATGTGATTCTCGTTATTTTCCAAAATGCAAAGCTCCCCCCGCCTCCTTTCCGGAAATGTAAAATTTTAACTTTATTCCTTTTGCAATGTCCGTCAAGAATTATGTATTTATAATTGTGTTTACCCACCAGTGTCAACAATACTTTACAGATCATAAGATGATGAAAAGTGGAATTTATTTACCAATTTATTGAAAGCTTTTGCTTAAGCGGTGCTGCCGCCGCGGTTGCTGTCCATTATGGTACAGTGGTCCATAGGCGCCGACTTGAAAAATTATTGGAGGTTCTGGAAATTTTAAATTGAATTACCCATGCATTTTTCAAAGTATTTAAGTCTAATTTAAATTTCATTCAGTCAGATTATCTAGCACAATAAGACGCTTGAAATGCTAAAATGAAGCAAATTATAAATGATTAAAGATTTTTTTTTCTCTAGATAATTATTTATTTCATTTATTTTGGTTTTGTATGCGCAACATTATTATATACAATACACAGATATTGTGAATTTCCAACTCATCTGTCTTATAAAAGTAACAAAAACATATAAATTTTATTTTAAGGTTTTTTTACGAATTTTAAAAATGCCAACTATTTTTTTCTTCAAATGATTTCTGAGTTAAAATAGGAGATTAGAAGGGAGAGGACATGGCATCAGCCTCACGCCCTGCGTTTTCCGTTCGTATCAGCTGTGTTTGTATATGCCCAACTTGGGCTGCTTCTGTACTTTTCTATGGGGAAATCGTTGACTTTGAAGAGGTTTTAGATGCACTTGGGCAGCATGTACAGTCAGGAGAAAATGAGACCGAAATATACATGCACATAACTAAAAAATTACAGAAATACTGTTTAGTATTTTCTAAAAAATTAAAAAATATTATGCTTCGTCGAGCGGAAGTGCATATTGCGGGCCGCGGGTGGCCTAGTGGGCAACGTTCGTGACTGCCACGGGAAGGGCCTCAGGTTCGATCCCAGGCAGGTACGAACGCTCGATCCACTGAATACCCGCCGTGCGTCGGATGGGCACGTTAAGCCGTCGGTCCCCGTGTACTGGCTCCCTGGTAATAAATAAGGGCGTCTTCCTCCCCCTTTCTACTTTGCTTCCGTGTCACTTTCCTATCGGGCGCTCTAGCCCAAATCTCCTAGTTTCCTATTTCTAAGGGTTGTTTAAGACCTGGGGTCAGACACTCCCTTCCCAAAATCCTCTACATATGATCATCATTTGATCATTTTAAAAGAAAAAAAAGTGCATATTGCGTATTAACCAATCACGGCCTTGCTAAAGCAGTGGGAGCCTTGTTGACCTTCAGAGTCTGCTGCAGAGAGTAAGAAACGGCCGCTATGAACCTGTGCTCCAGCACAGGTCTTCAGTAAGTGACGGCGCGTCATTGAACCCTCCCCACCCGGAGGGCGTAAGAAACCAGATGATAAAATTTGGCTTCACCAGCAGCTGCTGATGCCACCTTATCTCTCTTCTAACCTCCTTGGTCCCCGACTGCCGGAAGATAGGGTGGGTCAACTGACTGTACAACATATTTCCGCCTTTATCACTGTGACCTCGAATAGGTTCTAGTCTCCGAATGTAGAGCTAGACTTTTGTATTTTGTGGGAACCCAGACTAAGCGAAGAATTTTCTTTTATAAAGGAGGCAGTTTTAAGTGCTCTTAAACAACGGTACTTGAGGTATTGTCTGTCGCGTTAAATTTAATGAGCACGAACAAACACTAATTCTTTTTTGAGGTACAATAAATAGTCTGAGGGGTAAATTTCTATACACACTTTCTATAGTAAACGGGGAATGAAAAAAAACTTGAGAAAAAAAGAAGTGATAACGAAAAACAAAATTTATGCACATATGCGTACGTGTATTTTCCCCACGAAATACGCGCAAAAATATTAGGGGTTCGAGGAACTCACAACAAAATCATTGATGGTTCAAAAAGTGTCTCGAACCCACGAAGTCGGCGCCTATGCAGTGGTCCATTCGTCCGAGACGGAGTGAAGTTCGAATTTCGGTTTTGTTATATTTGCCTAACGAATTTCCTCCTTCTGTGGAACCAGTGGCCCTAAATTAAGGTCGGACGAGTTCTCATAGCCTATTGAGTTACTCACGGTGTACGTTAACCTCCCCCACCCTGAATCCGGAAGAAAAGAAAAGTGCTCCACATTACGACAGGCTGAGATTTTATTTCATCTTAAGCTAATGAAATCTCCGGATCTCTGTAATTTAATTAAAAAAAAAAAAACTATTCTTCTTTATAACATCGTCATCAACCATTATCAATCTAATGCTGGATGAAGGTCTCCCCAAATTTCTTCCACACTTGTCTGTCTTGGGCCTGTCTCCTCCATGTCACTCGTCCAGCATACTTTCGAATTTCATCCTTCCATCTCCCATGGGGTCTTCTTCTGGGTTTTTTCCTGTCCTTCGGAGTCCAGTCTAAAATTTCGGTTCTCCATCGGTGGTCCGTTCTTCTGGCAACATGTCCAGCCCATTGCCATTTCAGTGATTTCACTCTGGTCATGATGCCGTCCACTCCTGTCCTTTTCCTTATCCACAAGTTCCTCTTCTTACCTTTCCTGGTTACACCAAGCTATATATATATATAAATTGCAGTGCATCCTTCTAAATAACAAAAAGGAAAACCTCACGTGAAATTACCCCATGCTTTCACAATATTTTTTTAAAATTATACCCGTCCTCCGTGATTTTTGAGATACTCGAACATGAGAGCGGAAAGTAAGGTGGTAAAGATAAATATAATTTACATGGTTTAGCAGAGCTAAATTAAATACAAAATGTTTCAAGATTTTTTAGATATAATTTTGGTTTCCAATTTCTACCTTAGATATTTCATATAATAATTATAATGCATATGGTAATTATTATAATTATAATTACTATTATGAGTTTTGTCTGGTTCTCTACTTTGCTTTAAATTGCCCTTCCCCTCCTCCCTCTCACTTCACTTCCAGAAGCACCCTTGCTGCGCGCTTGGCTGTGGGCTCTGGCTACAAATCGAACTTGTACAAACATACTAACCTTACTAAATGAGAAAGCGCATGCAAACAAAAGAACTGACGTGCTGTCATCTATCGGCAGATTTGAAATAACGAAAATCACAATAATTCGCAGAGAATGGGTTAAGTTTGTAAGTATAGCCCAAAACTTTTAGTTTTGAATACATATTTCAGACTAGTGACGCAGTTAACCTTCTTTAAGATCCAAATGAAGAAGTCATTAAGAAATAAAGAGATTGATATACAACTCACATGCTATCATCTTTCATATCGATCGATAGATGGCAGCACGTGAGTCCTCACTCCTTCATCGCTTGGTGGGGGCTAAGAATGGAAGTTCGGAATAATTCCCATTATACTCAACCTACCCCTTTTTTGGTGGTGCGTCGACTTTTGCCCTTTCTGGAAATCATTCGGCGTTTTACAGATTTTTTTTTTGTAGTTAAACTTCAGTTCACAGTTTAGGTACAAAGGAAATGTACATAGCGTTACTAGACATGTATGCCATTTCCTGGCATTCGTATCAGTTCAAAAACGAGTTTTTCCATGGAATAAAATAAATTTTGTAGTCTCTGGTTAATACAATTTTAAAATATTAGTTAATTAACTATTCACCATATAAAAATTAACCAGTATGTTGTCTTCGGTTTTTCTGGAATGATTGTGCTTCGGAGCTCTTGTCCATTTTTTTTATAGTCGTCTCACCCAGAGGAAACAAGCAACGGTATCACATTACATAAAGCATATGTCTCCAGTTTTAACTCTCATATTCAAACCACCTTTCTCCAACACAAAGCATCGTAAAATCCCTCTTACCCAGGGCCTGATTTCTGCACGTGCACCGCGTGCTTGTGCACAGGGACTCAGATTTTGGGGTGCCTCCAAACTACTTTGAAAAAAGTTGATAAAAAAAATCAAAAGGTTTCTTTTTTAAGTCATCAAATTGAATATATATATACAGTACAGTGAGCACAATGCTTTGATCGATTATGAAGCAGTTTGCAACATACCAAAAGCCACCTTCATAGAATACTTTGCTTCTGTGTGAAAGGCAGGAGGTTCTCCCATGTGGGCAGAATTCAGACAGATGTAAATGGGTCTTCATCCTCTAGTTGGAAAGCATATTAAAAGACCCGTACTGTGGGGTCACTACTTGGGCAAAAAGTGCTGTCTTTATCCAAATATTTTGATTAGGACCTTGGTTTCCTACAGTCCAAAATTTTCATAAAACTGAAGTATGATCTGCAATTCCGATATTCAGATTTTGAGTAGTAAATATATGAATTTCAAAAATTTCGAAAACTGCCATAAAGAAACCTCAATATTTTGAAATTTGGTTCAGTTCTTTATAAACCTGTAAATTCCAAAACAAACCGGACAAAAAAATAGTGGCCATCCGGGCCAGAAGCATAAATAATTAACTGGCCCGATGAAATTTTTACTGGCCAGTGGACCAGGTAATTCGAACGCTGCTGTTGTAATAATTTACATGGACTGTTGCAATAATTTATCCCACAATGTGTGTGGTCAGCTGTAACACTTTGTGAGGGATTACTTCTTACAGCTTAAACTACTATCACTTCATCATTTCCATTACATTTATAGTAAACTAGAGGTTTTAAATTATAACTCTGGGAGGATAGTTATTTGTTTCCGTAAATGATACTATAAAACAAAAAAAATTCAGAGCAATTAATGTTACAGCTGTAAGCTCTGCGGGTGCGGGGAAGTACAAGTGGTGTGAATGCTCGTGTATTACAAGACACATTGGCTATAAAGATGACTAGCATGTAGGGATGTGTTTTAATGCTTTTACTACTACTCGTAGAAAAACTGCTTGCAACAAAATATTTACCAGGAAATATTCTTTTCAACTGTCGACCGAAAATTTTTGATCGAGGGGGCCTCGGACAAAGGATGTGCACAGGATCTCGACTGATCAAAGTCGGGCCCTGCTCTTACCGACAGCAAAGCAATGAACAGGAAGCCATTTGTTTCCCGAAAGGAAAAGCTTTCTCTCGCTGGCACAAAATTTTTCGTTTCTTCGAAATGGAGGGGCGGAAGGGGGGGGGCGCATTCCCTGACCCCAATATGCCTTTTGTTCATGTGGTAGAGAATTGACCACCGCTTAAAAAGCGCAGTGATAAAATTTGAACTGCAGGCACAGTAGATGAATACAAGTTTTATAAGTTTCAAACAGTGGAAGAAAATCGAACAGTTGAAGGGGCAGTACACTGCAAAGTAATAATTGCATTAATCACTGGGAGACAAATTCGGGCACCAAGACTATGTATCGACGAATCTCTCACCATTTAATCCGTATAGTGGCGTAGCAGTGAGACTGTATTGGCACGTGAGGGCATGCATGCACTCTAACAAAGTCTTGGTAGGCTCAGGAAGACAACTGCCCCGAAAGATCTTCTCATAGTCAGACAAGCTCGAAGCGCTCCAACGGTTTCGCTGTCCACCATCCAGCAACATGTATCGAACGGCCTCTACACAGCATCGTGTATTGTCGCGCACCATTGCGGGATGACCTGCAGAGACAGGACTGTAGTCTTATGGGCCCTTCCGATTTCTGCCATTTACCGTCCTCCATGGGCTCCAGTAGTGTTGTGCCTGGGAATCATGATAGGCTGGCATCGCATCGTTTTTAGTGACGAATCGCGCTTCTTCTTTGAAGCCGATTACCACTGCATTCACATATGGAAAAGGACTCAGCAGCGCTCATGTCCCGCCTCAGTTATGGAGCAGCACTCTGTCGTGGTGTTATGGTGTGGAGAGCCATCTCTTATTATAGTCCACAGTCCTGGAAAAAGGGACGTTAGTAGCAAAGCGATGCGTTCAAGAGATTCTGTAAGTTGTTGTCTTGTCTTCCATATCACGTGTTCCAGGGGCCATTTACCAGCAGGATAATGCTCAGCTTCACATGCTGGCGCCCCTTCTTCCGGAAGTGCCTCTGTAGTGCTGCAACCCTTCCTCGGCAAGCCAGGTGTCTGGATATTTCTCCTATCGAGCATATCTGCGACATGCTATGATGTCAGCTACGGCCATCAAGGAATATCAAGCATCTTGTGTAGCACTTTGCATAATCTGTCACAGGACATCAGAGTTTTGTGTGACTCCATGCCAAGCCGTATGTCAGCGTGCATCGCAGGCATAGGCGGCACTGCGAGGTACTAGTTATGTTTATGTTACGACTTTTCTAAAGTAGAGTCTTACGGTTGTTGTATTGTAATAACTTCTTTATCTCTTCTTCCACATTGGTTGCGCCGAGTTTCATTATGATGGGACTCTTACTTTGAGGTGCGACGATTTTCTTGTCTAACAGTCTATTTACCTCAAGTATTTTTTTTTTCGATTGGAGGTATAACGACCACCGTGAGCAACTCAATGGGCTATAAGCAGCCGCCCGTCCCTAATTTAGGGTCACTGGTTCCAGGGAAGGGAGAGACCCAGTGCCGTAAGACAAACACAACATCCATGCCTCACCGGGATTCGAACCCGGACTCCTTTCGGACGAATGATCAGAACCACTGCGCCACATGGTCGGCAAGTACTTTTTCAGTATCGTTTTTACAGCTGATATACCGTGTCTCTAAACCACTAAACAAATGGGCAGTTAAAAGTGTCGTACACAGATAGCTATTTTACAAAAGATATTTACCTTGAATTCAGTTTCTAACCTCTCTAACTGCTTAGCACTGTACGCTTGCCTGGGCTTCCTTTCAACACCTGGCTTCCGTGGCCTCCGGCCAGATGGTTTAGGGGCTAAAAGAGGGGAAAAGATAATTAGGAAGAAAAACTTTTGCAACATAGTATGTATGCTTTCTGAACATCATTTTCTCGTGTAAATATAATTACTTCACACTTAAAACTTATTTAGGTACACTCTCGCATTCTGTCCATGTTTTCACAGATGTAATATGATAGTGCACCTGATATGCGATCATAGACGACGTAGTAATTAAAATCGCCACTGTATGAAAGAACTACGCTTAACAAGCAATGAGCCCGACCAAAATCTACGCAAAGTATCTAAATTTATCACCATTTATTCATCATATTTCAAGAAAACTATATGTAAAATAACGAGGAATTGTACACTAACTATGCACAAAATAGCAAAACTACAGTATAAATCCGGATAATTGACGTAAGAATGTAAATAAATGTTTCCAAGCTTTCGCACATCAATCAGACGGCTTCTTTCAAAGAAAGAAGAGATAAAACTGCATTCTGAATAACGGAACACTTCAACAATTTGAACGAAGTAATTTGACTTGACATGTAATTTTCATTCAAAGAGACGAGGCATGACGTTGGTTGGTCACACTGTATATCTTGGAAAGAAAAACGCCGTTATTTGAAGAAAATCGTTCCAAATTTGTGGCAACTCTAAAGAGACGCTATCATTGCAAGCCTCACTGTTGGTAATGATCTCCAAGGTTTCTCAAATGGCTGTTAATTTAGCGGTGGAGTAGGAAGCTAATTTTTTTTATATCATCCCACATAGGAGTAGTGGATTTGAATTTGAATTCTCTGCGTACGCCCGTTCCCAGCAAACACAGTCTTGCGGGCCCAGCACTATGTTGCCGCCACCGAACCGTCAATAAAATGTCCGGGCAGCCAACAGAAGGGCCAGCAGTTCAGGCCAATAGCTGGTCAACAGTTGGCACCCCATCAGTTGTCATATGCTACAACAGGGCCATCAGTTGTCCATCACAGGCAGTAGATGCCACAAGTGGACCTTCAGTGGCCCTGCAAGCACGTGCCAGAAATGATGGCTAGCCTAATGTGGTCCGCTAGTGGCAGCCGGCAACCACGTGACGTAACTGGTGGCTTGCCGAATCTTGTCCGCCAATTTCCCAGTAGTAGCCATAATAATAAATCAAGGATCACCGCAGTTTCACGAAGCTACAATTTTTTTTTTCTACCTTTACGAAACTTCAGAATTAACGTACTGTGCTGGGGAAATTCGCTCAACAGAACGCCTGCTTGCATCTCAGTAGATTTGAACCAGGGCCGTTGATGTGGCAGCTGAGCTGTCTAACGACCGGACTAATTTTCCATGCTCGAGCGCATGCTTAAAGCTTTCCGTTTCGTATGCAATGTGTAATTGCACGCTTCCCTGTTTCATTTTACAATATTGCGAGGTATTTTTCATAAAAGTCAGTTTCATATAATTCATAAATTAATTTTTTCAACGTAACGATAGTTTTTTTACCTTAAGGGAACTTCACTCATTTTCAAGAAGTGTACATACTTAGAGTCGCTTTCCAAAGTTTTGTACTGTCCTTGTCGTCTTGAAAAGTGATTGTTGAATAAATATATATTTACCCGGGTTCATGTCATATTCTGTTACATTTTTAACGTTGTGTCTTTCCTTTCCGTCGTCCGAAGCTACATTTGTTTTAAACAGTAATGATATTTTATTTTACTTCTCGTTATTTTTAGAAGCGAATTCCTCCCAGTCTTGTGTATTCAACCCATGGATGAGTACACCACATAGCGTTGGGGGTTTTTTTTTTTTCAAATAATTAATAAATTTTGTACGCGTATAATTCTTTTTTTCCCAACAAACGTTGCCTTAATGGTTTTCCAGGACCTTTCTTTCAAGCGGTTTCAAATTTTTTCTTGTTATTCATCCACTCCATTCCATGAATTGTTATTCATGGGAATGGAGTGGGTGTATTTCATGGCTGTAATCTAGTATTTCACGGCTTAATCTGATATCTTCGTCGACGTAAAATTTCATTAGGAAATTAATTCGCCTCTCCACATATGGATTTTTTTCTTAACATCCACTAAAACAACACGATGGCGATAGCGTCGTATTCAACTAACTGGTACCATGAGAGACACAGCAAGTGTTGTTTCTGCGCATGCGCAGTCCCGTTGCTTCCACCTGCTGTTGGGGTTGCATTGGTTGCCAGCAACGGGCCACTAGTGGCACTTGCTTGGAGGCCCACAATTCGCGGCGATACTGCAGGGCCATCAATGACTCGCTAACTGATAGCGCTGCCACCAACGGACCACTACTGGGCAGTGAGCAGCAGATTTCAGACAGCAGTGACCCATCACTGCCAGCTGGTGGCCAGTAGTTTCCCAGCACTTGTGTTTTTGCTGGGTTTACTCAGCTGTCTTTTGTGCCTGTTTTACGCTCGTTTATTGTCGTGGAGGCGCTCTTGTCCGATGGCTCTGACTCTGTCCTATGCAGAGTCAAATTCAAGTCCTCCACTTCTATGTGGTAAAGAAACTAGCTTCCTACTTCTCCCTAAATATACAGCCATTCGGGAAACCTTGGAGATCACTGCCAACAGTGAGATTTGTAATGATACTGTCTCTCTAGAGATGACACGAATTTGGAACCATTTCTTCAAATAACGCCTTTTTCTTTCCAAGATACAGGGCGCCCAACCAACGTCATGCCTCGTGTCTTTAAATGAAAATTACATTCGTGCCTATTTTGTATTGTCCAGTTCCTTCGTTCAAATTGTTGAAGCGTTCTACTATTTAGACAGGTCTACTTTCCTTGAAAAGGCCATGTGATTGGGAACATTGATATTTATTCTATGGGGTCAATGTTTCCATTTTCTTTTATTCTTACGCCAATAAATAGGATTACTACTATTATATATCAAGTTGAAAACACATGGAAAAATTAATACGGACATAATTCAAGCTGTTCTTTCATGTAACGTGACCGCAGAACACGAGCGCAAATCAGGAGTGAGGGTTCGATTTCCGTTCCAGGACGATAACATTTTCAAATTTCTGCGGTTACGTTACATAGAACAACAGCTTGATTTATGTCTGCATTAATTTTTTCACGTGTTTTCAACTTGATATTTACTCACTTGCTGGTGATATTACTCAGCGCCACAATGGAACACGTTTGTTTCGACTACTGCAGTGAAAGTCAGACGTCTCATATAAGCCTCAGTTGTTTGGATTTCATTGTTTTGGGTGGTTAGCATACTTGAGCGCAAATCGCGGCGAGATGCGGGTTCAATTCCCTTTCCAGGACGATAAAAAATGTTAAAATTTCTGCGGTTACGTTACATAGAAGAACAGCTTGATTTATGTCCGCATTAGGATTACTACTATACGAAGTTTCCTATTTCATAAACCTAAATGTATTTTATCAGTTCTCTGTTGCGTCTTCTGTACCTAAATTCAATTCAGATGAAGAAAATGCAGCAAAACCATTGCCTATGCAGACTGAAAGCGCGCCTGGACAGCATTTTTCGGTCTTACTCAAAATCATGAATTGATCACAAAAGTTTGAAGTTCGATGATCTTGAATTTTATGACTAACCGATGCCATGTTTCGCATTTTGGGTGCCATGTTTCGCAACATGAGTAAGATGTTCGGACTCTTATTAAAATGGTGGAATGACTAAGAGTGTTCTTTCAATGAGTAAGATAAGAGAGATTCTAATAAAGTGGCTATTTAGTATACATTCATTATTTTTCTAGACATCTGTAATTTACAGCAGGAGGCAGCAACGTTTTTAGGTAATGACATCCTTTGACGAAGTCAGACAACAGAAAACAGTTTCACTTATTTTATACCACTTATACAGAATTTTTTTGACTGTTTATACTTATACACTGAAGAGCAATTGGATTAAAGGCAGCTGGCGTTATGCAAATGTGGCGCTGTGGGCGGCCCTGTAAACGGAAACGACATGACGTATGCAGCGATCCGACAATATAAGAAGTGATGCGACGGGAATCAGTAAGAGTCGGGACGCAGTATGGGTAAGACGAAGGATCTAAGCGCATTTGATCGTGGGCAAATTGTCGGGGCCCGACGAATGGGTCACTCCATCTCGGAAGTCTTGCAGGCACTGGGATTTTCACGAGCCACTGTGTCACGGGTACACCGTGAGTACATCGAATCAGGTGAAACCATCCGTGCAAGGGCCAACTGCCGTGGACAACAGCGTGCGGATGAGCGGGGTCATTGTCGGCTAGCTCGCATTGTAACAGGGGATAGACGGGCCACAGTGCAAGAAATCACTCGGCAGTTTAACGCTGGAGCACAAAAACGTGTAAGCAGTCACACGATCCAGAACCATCTCCTTGCTATGGGGTACAGAAGCCATCGTCCCACGAGGGTACCGACATGTGGAAAAATGTTGCTTGGACTGATGAGTCGAGATTCACGTTGGCACATGCGGATGGCAGGATACGAGTACCGCGCAAACCACATGAAGCGATGGATCCTTCTTGCCAGCAGGGTACTCTTTAAGCTGGTGGGGGTGGCATTCTCGTCAGGGAACTGTTTACGTGGACTGAAATGGGACCCCTGGTACGTGTGACGTCGTCCCTCACAGGTCAACGTTATCGGGATATCCTCGACGACCATTTGCTCCCGTTTGTGCGTCTTCAACATCCCACTGGGGACCTCATCCTGCAATAAGACAATGCACCGTGCCATCGCTCCCGAATTGTATCCGAATGGTTGGATGAACATTCCACCGACGTGACCTCGCTTCCTTGGCCAGCTAGGTCACCTGACCTCAATCCCATCGAGCACATCTGGGATGTCATCGAGAGAGATGTTCGAGGCTCTGACCCCCTCCATCAAATCTTCGCGAACTGTGGGAGCTTGTTCAGGGGTCGTGGATCCGCATGGCTTCCCAACGCTTCCGGTGTCTTGTCGAGTCCATGCCGAGACGAATCGCCGCCGTCATCAGGCGGAAAGGTGGTGCTACACGTTACTAGACAGGTATCTCTAATTCAATTGCTCTTCAGTGTATAATTGTTGTCATAGCTTAGAGCTATGGCAATAGCACTGAAAATACTAACTGCAGAATTCCGCATTTGAGAGAGGTGATCAATAGCGTTTTATCATTTTTCATCGTTTTTATGTCAATGGAAATCTCTTTTCGCTATTCTTCGTACAGACGCGAATTGTGATATAAAGATCTGGTCTTGCGTGAGTAACATTGCTTAATTCTTTTCCCTTCTCCCAACTATGATAATGTATAACCAGGGACTCAATAGTGTTAATAATAATAATAATCAATGATGATATTAATGCTTATCATTGTTTCCCATTACTATATAAATAATAACAGCCACGTTGATGTCCGAATGGACAGAGGCACTGGCTACTTTTCTGACCGGTGACAGGTGGTGGGCCAGGGTGTCCCGGCGAAGCAGTTCTTGTTCGATGGCTCTGACTCAGTCCCTTCCTCAAACCACTGGCCCTAGACATGAGGTGGGCGAACTGTTATAGCTTTAGGTGTTCAAGGGAGGTTTTAAATGGATTATTACACATCAGTTTAAAACAGATGTTTTCACAGAGTAAAATACATTTCAAAATTCTTTTTTTTCTATGAAATTCATTTGCTACTTAAAAAGGAACTCCTGTCTTTTACCATGTGCTAAGTTCCACAGAAGCAGAAATCACGTATTTCGCTTATTTTGTTGAACGGGAGTTGACATTTCTGTATTTAGTGGCACAGATTGTGTATGCATGATCTTCATTTGCAGTACACTGAACAAAGTCGCAAGCAAATACAGAAGAACAAGTTTAAGCAGAAAAACAGTTTCCAATTCTGTCAGCAGGTTTTTGTATCCAATCGCTGCCGTTTGGTCATTTCACTCCAGCTTTCTGTTTTTTAATACTACCAACGTAATTCAGAATGAAGATTCTGTTCTCTTCAATTACGCCCGCCGAACGAATATTGAAAGACCATCTGTTGGCACCTAAAGACGATATTGTTTTCTTTTGAGACATTCATTTATGGCAAAGTGGAAGTTCGCCGCCCCAGTGGCGCAGTGGTCTAAGCGAAGGCCTCTGATCATTCGCCCGTAAGGGGTCCGGGTTCGAATCCCGGTGAGGCATGGACGTTGTGTTTGTCTTACGGCACTTCTGTGATTAGTACAAGCACGCTAGCGCTTCGTTGACGAATATGTGTGGGATCACCGCTAACTATATGATCATCAATCCCTTCCCTAAAAATATTCTTAGTAGAAAATTTTTCATCCGATTGTCAATCTGTGAATGAAAACGAAGGCAACGAATCCGAAGTCAAATCAAGCGTACACCATGAATTAAATTCTCCCCAAAATGCTCAAATGTTTCTGCTGAACAGCACGACTGCTTTTTAAAAAACCAAGCTTTGTTGGAAAAAATTCAAATTCTGAAGAACAAATTCTTGGAAAGCAAAGCGGCAGTAGAAAATTTGAAGATTAAAATTGTGATCTCAATAAAGAGAATCAACATTTAAATAAAGAACTGAATACCTGCAGTGAGAAATACACCATGAAATTGTAAAATTGCTAGGAAAAGTATTTACACCTGGTCAAATTGAAAGAATAATGAGTCACCAAAAAAAGCAGTAGTTGGAATGCAATTGATATTGGTAGAGAGCTTATGTTGGGAACTATTTCTCAAAAAGCCTATTTAGACCTTCGAGATCACATCGAAATTCCTTTACCTAGCATGAGTACTCTACAGAATTGGACAAAAGGCTTTCGTTACTCAGTAGAATTACTCTCAGATGTTTTGCTCATAATGAATGAACAGGACAAAGAAATGTCCGATTTTGAAAATCTGATAGTTTCATCGTATGACGAAATGAATATAAAATACGGCATAGCATATGATCATGCTGAAGACGAAAGAGTAGAGCCACACAAAAATGTGCAACTTGTTTTGGCCAGAGAATTAACTTTTGGTTGGAAACAACCCGTACTTTTTCGATTTGACCAGAAAATGACTCATGAAATTCTTCACGAAATAATTTGCGAATTGGTAAAAATATATTTTAAAGTAGTTGCCTCAGACCTCGGAGGCGCAAATCAGGGTTCTTTTTTTTAAAAACAAGAACTTAGGTTTCGATATTACCAGGTTTTGTTTTCAAAATCCGTATGACGCGAAAAGAAATATTTGGTGTTTGCTGATATATCCCACATGCTAAATTGCTACGCAATCATTTTCTTGATCATGGCATAGAATTTTCCGGGCTACTAATGACCGAAAAATTAGAGGTGAAGAGGCACTTCGTTAATTTGCGGGATGTCTGGTTTCCCGTTACAACCGTCAAATTCTAGAACACTCAAAATTCCTCAAACACTTGTGGATGGATGGGAACTGTGAGTCGGGGAGGTCTCGCGGTACCTCATGATAACTGGCTGCGCATTTCAGAAACATCGAAGCTGATGTTTCTGAAATGCGGTTGGGCCCAAAATTAAGTAAGAAACGTCTTGAAGTAATGGGCAACGAAAGACAAAGAGTTTGTTATGCTGTGTAGCTATTCTCGCATAATACTACACGCGCCATTAAAACCATTTTGCCAGGTGAAACAATTGCAGCTGATTTTCTGAAACAGTAAATATATTCAACTCAAGAATTCTGATTTAGGCTAAAAATAAACTACTTTCAGCATATGGAGTAAGTCATAAGAACACGATGAACTTATAGAAAAAAATGAAATCACCAATATGAGAGGGGGCAGAAAAAAATCTGCTACCATTTCAATAAGAAGTTTACAGGGCCTCTATCAGGATCCGTTATAAGATGGAGTCCAATATATCATGACTAGCAGAGTAAATCAGGATGCCCTCGAAAGCTTATTTTCTCAGATTAGAGGATTAGGTAGATTTTATAATCAGTCCCTTCCACCGACTTAAAAACACGTCATAAGGTGTTCCTTCTGGGTTCAAAATTGCCTATCCCTATAAATTCTACTGTCAAAATTGAAGACGAACAAATTTTGTGCGCAAGTTTGTTTTTTGATCTTCCTGAAACTGTAACCACCGAAAATACAACTCTCCAGGATGGGAAGGAATTTAGCGGTTCAAACAGTCTTGAGTTTAATTGTTCGCATTTCGAAAGTCGGCTGACAAAAGATGCCAAATAATATTGAAGATGCCTTTCCTGTTCAGAGCAAAGAGAGTGAAGAGGCACTTCGTTAATTTGCGGGATGTCTGGTTTCCCGTTACAACGGCCAAATTCTAGAACACTCAAAATTCCTCAAACACTTGTGGATGGATGGGAACTGTGAGTCGGGGAGGTCTCGCGGTACCTCATGATAACTGGCTGCGCACCGTAAAAGAATTTGAGTGCATATTTATGGAGGTACATGGCGGGGAAATTGTGTAAAACAAAGGGAATTATTGCGGCGCTGCACAAAAAGTTGATTACGAAGTTTCCTGAACTGAATCCTAAGTTACTTTTCACATACTCAAGAAGAGAAAATGCAGTGATTTCATAGGTGATTCTGGTCAAAAAAGCATTAGGTAAAAAAAAAAAAAAAAAAAGTGGAAACAAAGCTCTTGTTAAAGCCTCCGGAGTTTTCATAATCAGGTTATTTGTTATTCGTTTAAAACTATAATAATGCAAACTACCAGGAAAAGCACCTTGAGTAATTTAAAACTTTAATGTGTATTCCACATAGTATTTTGTACGGCACTTTCATCCCTCGAAATATCGCTTTCATGATAAATCACTTTTAAATGAATTTCAAATAAATCGGTTTTGAAATAGTAAGACATAATTAAATAGGTAGAGTTCATGTTATTTCTTGCGGTAGAACTATGTAAATTAATTTGTTGAAATTTAAAATACAAAGTTGGAATGTTTTATTTAGTGAGCTAGCTCTAAGTAAAAGGTTTTCCTGCTTCGTCGCTCAGTTTCTTTGAACCAAAAGACGTCACTTTCTCGGCGGATAGGAGAGCAGTAGCCGATTTGTTTGCAATCATTGGTGTACCTACTTAGCTTGGTGAAGGAGTATCTGAACTGGTTCGGACTGCCGCGTTGTGGCATTCCTTGTATTCCATCGTTTAACTTGTAGGGCATTTAACCTTTGGTCACGAAGAAGAGAAAACTCTTTGCTGAATCATAAATAATACTATAACACAAAGGATAATGCTCCAACGGAAAATTTGGGCTCAGTGTTTGGTTAAAGATTTTGGCATTAAACTGGTACGACTATTTAAATAATTAATTTATCGCTCCTGATCTTAAAACCTTGTTTAATATGTACAAAATTAATTTCAATAGCATCAGGGAAAACAATTATCAATCCAAAATAGACAGTAATGATAATCACTAACAAAACTAATTAGTTCTACTTCTGTTTAGATCACAATACAGTCCACAATAAAATGGCACACGCAGCCATCTACAAGACACAAACATTTTCTTTCAGTGAGAAGCGCATGCGTTCCTATTGAGCAAATAGAAGCACCGGAAACAAAGCTTTGCTGTCATTTCGAGCTCGTAGAGGTTGTGGTGTGTACTCTAGTTTAATCTTACTTTTGAGTTACTGTATTCTTATATTAATTTGGTTTATTCTCGGTAAAGCTTTTTCTGTCTTAATGCCACAGATTCCTTATCGATGAATTTAACTTTGGCTACACCTGACAACATGTTAAAGTGCAATTCTGTAATAAGTCTGTGTGTTCAGTGTCATGAGTGTTATCTTGTTTTGACTGTGCTGTGTTGGAAATGGGTTCAGACTGCTGTGTTGTTTCAATTATACGCGTACTTAAGCAATCGCTTGTGTACAAAGTTCATTTATGGAAAGTGCGATCTATATTACATGCTACGAAAGATTGGGATATAATCAGAGTATGATTCGATGCTTGAGTGACTACAGTTATTGATGGTGATTATCTGAATTTCCGATTACGAAAAGGCTGCTGATTAAACAAGTTGGAACTGTAAGTTAGGTCTATGCAGATCCCCTTTTATCCCAGAAGTGTTTGGTTGTATCCAGTAAAGTTTTCATCTGCTACGACTGAGACTCATCTGGGAAAGCAGCCTTCAAATTATAGTGAAAATGTAAGTTACTAGTAGAGCATTTAAGTGAAATTTAAGTTACTAGTAAAGCATTAAAGTGAAATTTAAGTTAACGTAATAGTTAAAGACATTTCCAATGGGTCAACTAAAACTTTTAAGGTGGATGTCAGTGAAGGATATTATTTAATCATATTAACCATTTGGACTTGAAAGGCCAACAACACTGCATGATAAATCACTACTTATATGGATATCTTTTACGTGACTAGGTAAATAAAATGGTTCATACATCATTTTTCAACATGATGACATCTTTTTTAAGGAATACGTTTATGGGTTGTAAGAACTATTATCCTAAAGTTATGTTGGTTTCTGTGAAAGACTGAACTCCGAACTGTTAGGCTTACGTTCGCTTTAGCTTCACTGAAATATTTGCTAAACCCGGATGGCTTGAAGCATTATGCGTAGCTGTAGTTCTCAATTAAACTTACAATAGTTAACTAAGCACTTATAGATAGCGGCCAGGATGAGTAAAAGTCGTACGTACAAGGTCCACTCCTCTTATTTACTTTTCTCAAAAGTACCGTATTTCCCAGCGTCGTGGACGCAATTTTTTTCCTGAAATAAGTCAAAAATTTACCGCGCGTCCTGAAAGGTTACATTTTTCGTAGGCCTATGCCAACCCCAGAGGAAGGTTATCTGTGTTAAAATGTTTACCGGTAAACCTTATTGAAATCAAGACTGCCTTCGTCGCGAAACGCCATGGGAAGACTAATGTTTTTTTCTTCACGTTGCTTTTGCTGGGATGCATTTACGATAGACCACCTGATCTATAACTACGAGACCGACACACACATATGGAATTCTAGATCATAAGAGCCGTTCTAATGGGTTTGACGACCCTGATTGTGACAATGATGCCAGTGATGGCTCTAGTACAAAACACCGACAATCAAAACACCGACAATCAAATTACCGACAAATCAAAATACCGACAGTTCAAAACACCGACAGTTCAAAACGCCGATAGGCCGAAACACCGACAAATCATAACACCGACAATCAGAACACCGACAAATCATAACCGAGACAACCATAACACCGACAATTATATGGATTAATATAATTGTCCGGCGAGTAGAAGAACTTTGTTCCGAGCGATGCAACAACAGAGTGGGTGGGAAAGGGGATGGTAACACCCAATCGATGGATGTGGTTACCCCTAGCGGTAAACGACGGAACTTCATACATTTTTATTCTGACCGATGGCAACATATTTTTATTCCGAGCGATGGCAACATCGGAGTGGATGAGTGGGAAGGGGGATGCATAGGTGTTGGATATGTCGATGCTTATGTGCTGCCTCTAGCGGTGAACGATGGAACTTTATTATTTTTATTACGAGAGATGTCAACATGGGAGTGGATGCACAAGTGGCTGGGTGATTGAAGGGGATAACAACAACGAAACGATGCTTATGTGCTGCCCCTAGTGGTGAACGATGCAACGGCATAAATTTTTGTTCCGACCAATGGAAACATATTTTAATTCCGAGCGAAGGCAACATCTGAGTGGATGATTGGGAAGGGGGGATGCGGTGTTGGATATGTCGATGCCTATGTGCTGGCCCCAGCGGTGAACGATGGAACTTTATTATTTTTATTCCGAGAGATGGCAACATTGGAGTGGATGCACAAATGGGTGGGTGATAGAAGGGAATGATAACAACCAAACGATGCTTATGGAAGAAACTGTACAATTTTCAAGGGCATTGTGTCTCAAATATTTCAATATCTTAGGAACCAGCTATTTCTTTTTATGTGACAAAAATCATGTTTCCATGGCAAGTACCATTATCCATATATTGATAAAAAAAGTCAGTTTATTGTCATTTAGTTTGTGGAAGTAATAGTTATAATTTGTAATATAAATTTATTGTTTGCTGTCACCTGCCAGGAAACAATCTAGTATTATATCCCATAGTACAGGATCAGCCATAGTTATGTTTGCATGTAGTCTAGGCATTTGCCCCTGATTACCTCCAGTTCATCTACATACACTGAGTGGCCACTTTATTATGACCACCTGACAGTTTTAAGCAAATGAGCTATGGATGCACGCTGTTGCCGCAAGAGGAGAGGCTAATATAAAAAGGGAAACCTTAGTGCTTGGGACAGTAGTAGAAAGGATTTTTTGGTGACGAGATGGGTAAAAAATGCGATTTGACGGACTTTCAATGTGGAATGATAGTAGGAGCTCGGAGCCATGGAGCGAGTATCACCGAAACCGCCGCATTCGTGAATTGTTCCAGAGCAGCTGTTGTGAAAGTATTTAAAGACTGGACTGTCAGCCAAAAAACTGGGTCTCTACGTGCAACATGTGGTCGTCATCGACTAGTGACTCCTCGGGCGGAACGGAGAGTGTCCAGACTGGTAACATACAACAGAAGGGCAACAGTGCAGCAAATTACAGACCATCTAAATCAAGGATCCCCTCAAATGATCGCTGCACGCGCTGTTCGCCGTACACTGCATCGGATGGGATAGAGGCCTTCCGCATGCTCACATCCTCATCTGGCTACGAGAAAAAATCTGACCTACTGAAATTGACACGGTAATATCCGCAGAATTGCCAGATTCCCTACAAGACCCTTTGCTGTTTGAAGTTATTACAAAAAACATGCTCCACAGCCCATGTAGTGCACTCAACATGAAAGCTCCTTGCATGGTGGATGGCAAATGCTCCACGAAGTATCCACGGGAACTGCACCAGGAAACTCAAACAGGCCAAGTTGGGTATATGCAGTTCTATTGCTCACCGCTAGGGGCTGCACATAATCATCGACATATCCAACACATATGCATTCCCCTTCCCACCATTGCTCGGAATAAAAATATGTTGCCATTGGTCGGAATAGACTTCAAAAAAGTTCCATCGTCCACCGCTTGGGACAGCACATAAGCATCCACATATCCAACACCTTTGCATCCCCTTGCCCACCCATCCAGTCAGATGTTGCCATCGCTCGAAAAAAAAAAACATGTTGCCGTCGGTCGGAATAGAAATCAATAAAGTTCTATCGTTCACCGCTAGGGTACATGAACATACACATATCCAACGCCTATGCATCCCCTTCCCACCCATCCACTCAGATGTTGCCATTGCTCGGAATTAAAATATGTTGCCAGATGTCGGAATACAAATTTATGCAGTTCTATTGTTCACCGCTAGGGGCAGCACATAAGCATCGACATATCCAACTCCTATGTATACCAACTCCCGCCCATCCACTCAGATGTTGCCATATCTCGGAATAAAAATATGTTGCCGTCGGTCGGAATAGAAATGAATAAAGTTGCATCGTTCACCGCTAGGGGAAGCACATCTATTCGTTGGGTGTTGTCATCCCCCATACCACCCAGTGTGATTTTGCAATCGCTCGGAATAAAGTTCCTCTACTCGCCGGCTTAGAGTCCATATAATTGTCGGTGTTTTGAAATGTCGGTTTTATGATTGTCGGTGTTTTGAAGTGTCGGTGTTATGATTGTAGATGTTTTGAACTGTCGGTGTTATAATTTGTCGGTGTTTTGATTGTCGGTGTTTTGATTGTCGGTGTTTTGAAGTGTCGGTGTTATGATTGTCGGTGTTTTGAACTGTCGGTGTTATAATTTGTCGGTGTTTTGATTGTCGGTGTTATGATTGTCGGTGTTATGATTTGTCGGTGTTTTGATTGTCGGTGTTTTGACATGTCGGCGTTTTGAACTGTCTGTGTTTCGACCTGTCGGTGTTTCGGTGTCGGTGTTTTGATTGTCGGCGTTTTGACTGGCATCCCCAGTGATATGGATAACACCAGGGAATTTTCTGGATTTGAGGATATGGATGACTGAAATGTTTTTCCATATATGTAGAGGTAAAATTTGTATTGCTTTTAATCTTCATGAAAGTGCTGAGACCTTATGTTTATTATTTTTTCTCAAAATTTTGCATTTTAAAATTGGGCAGCGTCCTTGACGTCGGAAAATACGGCAAGTCTCTTGGCAAACAGTTTGCTCAATCATGTAACTTAGTCACAAAAAATATCCAAGTCGAACACAATTCTGTCTATCCCAGCAGTATGCACCACTGAGCTCGATTCAATACAATCAATCGCAAATAGCAGTTCGTACCAATTCCAAATGCTGTACTCAAAACAGCAATGGTGAAACATAATTAGGGTTAAGAAAAAGTGAGTGTGAGTGAGAAGAACATACAATACATTCCCAAACAGCAACTCCTATCTTCAACTTGAGCTTACGTCATTACTCTTTGACTAGTTGTCAGGGTTGCAAAACATAAATTTATCGGACAGGAATCAGCGGCATTAAGTTTAGAAAAACCTTCAACAAGAATAAACCAAATTTACATAAGAAGAAAGGAACTCAAAAGGAATGTTAAATTACAGGATACGTAACATCCCATATACACAGCCAAAAGATTCAACACGTGCTTCGAGGAACAGGAGAACAAGGTTCGACACCTTACACTTTGGGCACGACCTTCTTATTTAAATATTCTTTAGCCAGTTGTTGAAAAGAGTGTAGGGAGCGGATTTCCTCCGTTTTCTGAGTTTATGGCTTTTCTTCCTAAGAATGACCTGATAGCTTTGGCTGTGGTATGGGTTTTATTTTCATTCATTCTGCACATAATTTAAACTGTAGTATGAGTAAATAGTCTAGTATGAGTACCACATCAATAAACACACAAGGGTCTCGTAACGGTGTTTAACATTTTGTCCACTTGAAGTATGTACACTGTGTCTTCCCGGAATTACGACACCCGATACTAGCGTACGGGAGGAGGACTTGGCCTATAGGATAAATGAATGTGTATAAATGGTAGGTGGTTCATTTGAGAGAGCAGTTACGGACGTGATGCTAAAACCAAGGATTAATTGAAGTTTACGAGAGGCAAAACTTATGGACGCTCGAAGAGTTGGTACTTCCATTTCGGAAAGGTCGACCCTTGTGAATAAAGAGTATCAGGAGTGGTGCCAAAATGGTGAAACAATCAGCCTGCGATACAACTGTAAAGGGTGGCGAAAAGTGAATTCCAAAGGTGAAAGAGGAATGCGTCGCCTGGTACAGGAGGAACAGCACAACACAGTTTCGCAGTTGCATGCCCAGTACAACATGGGTCAACCAGAAACAATATCCCGCGCAGCTATGCGTCGCACCTGGCTTGGATGGGCTACAAAATTAAATGAGCTATGCCACCTTCTCCTCACAACAGTTCATAGACAACGACGACTACCCTGATGCTAACAGCATGGGGATTGGACGATAGAATATCGGAAGCAGGTGTGCTGGTCCGATAAATTACGACATGTGTTTTATTCTGCGGATGGCCGAGTTTGTATTTGAAGTTAACATCATGAACCTATGGACCCCTTACGTGTGGCATCAGATATACAAGCCGGTGGGTGGTAGTTGTGGTTGTGTGATATAGACTATGTTTAACTGACTTAAACCGGGACCACTGGTGCATGTGGACTAACGTATGGACGACAGCTACTGCCAGGGACTGCTTGTGCACCTTGTAAACCTAACAATGTTGAACCTCCACACACAGGGGATGGATTATTCCAGGACGATGACGCCTCATATCATCAGATTCGCCGCGTGCTTTAATGGTTTGACGAACACAGTGCTGATATGCCATCAGGCCCGCAGCGTGCATTGGTGGTGCGACGAACAGAGTGCTCATATGTCATCAGGCCAGCCGCGTGCGTTAATTGCTCGACGAACACAGTGCTGATAGTCATAAGGCCTGCCGCGTGCATTCAGGCCTGCCGCGTGCATTAATGGTTCGACGAACACAGTGATGATATGTCATCAGGCCCGCAACGTGCATTAATGGTGCGACGAACAAGGTGCTCATATGTCATCAGGCCCGCCGCGTGCGTTAATTGCTCGACGAACACAGTGCTGATAGTCATCAGGCCTGCCGTGTGCATTAGTGGTTCGACGAACACAGTGCTGATATGCCATCAGACCCGCAGCGTGCATTAATGGTGCGACGAACACAGTGCTCATATGTCATCAGGCCCGTCGCGTGCGTTAATTGCTCGACGAACACAGTGCTGATATGTCATCAGGCCTGCCGCGTGCATTAATGGTTCGACGAACACAGTGCTGATATGAGACATCCCGAATGGCCCCAAACTCGTCTGATCTCAACCCAATTGAACATCTGTGGGATGTTTTGGATTGCCAGGTGAGACAGTTGGACAGACCACCCCTCTCCATACCGGAACTGTGAACTGCAATGCAAATATCTTTGTTGCTAATCCCCACACCCCACCTCGTGGAGTCAAGCTGAGTGGTGGCCATTATTCAGGATAAAGTATAACGGTCACATTAGATAGGTAGTCGCAATTTACTGAGCATTCAGGTCTATATATGCATGTATGTAAGAAAAATCACATCGAATTTTCCAATTAAATTATTTTCCTTATCTGGATACGTGTGACGTTTTGTTAAATTATTTTCCTTATCTGGATACGTGTGACGTTTTGTTAAATTATTTTCCTTATCTGGATACGTGTGACGTTTGGTTATTCTTGAATCTCAGAAAGCGTTAGGCAACAAAAACATTTTAAACAAACTTTTAAGAGCCGTTCGAAAGCTTAAAAAGTGACTTACGATATAAAGCAAAGTGCGCAAAGGTAGTAGTATAGGAAACAAATGTTTAGATTTGCAGCTCGTCTAATGAAGCGGATATATCGGTATTAGTTAAATATCAGTACTAAGTGTGGCTCTCTCTAGCGGCAGTTCAAGAAGTATTGTTAGAAAGTGAGTCTTTAAGGTTTCCAATAATGTTCTGGCCTATTGTTCTCCAGATCAGCTGCTGAAGATCCATCATGCTATGCGTTGTTTTGCGTCCTGTTTTCAAACGCCGTTTAATGACGGCCCAATTGCGCACAACCAGCAATAGATCCAGCGAATGGGGTGCTCATAGTACCCCGAGGACTGCTTGAAGACATTGTTGAGGAAGGCGTGCGCTATGGGATAAGGCTTATTGTGCAAGAATATGACTTTGCTGTGAAGGAATGGAAGTGTCGCATGGCGCAAATGCCGCTGAGCGTTTAAATTATCCTCGATGACTATCAGAGATGGCTTACTGTTGTACGAGATGTCGCTCCACATCTCAGCAGTGGGCACTACATGGCGCTGAACGATGCCCACATTGGAAGCTGTTTTCTCCAGGCATGTTCCCAAACGCGAGTGTGGCCATAGCTTTTACCTCGTCAATCGTTGCGCCACGTTGCTCGTTCACCTCACTGTAATTTAGTATTCTTTTCGTTTCTGCTGAGTGGTAGGCTTAAGAGACGCGTTGCTAGCATACCAGCTTTGTGCAGGCGTCGACGAATGGCACTGACATATGCCCTGGTGCCAGTCGTTCTGTCACAGGTATCTGTCGATCATGGAAGAGGCGAACTATCTTTTGCGCTTTGACAGAAAAATCGGGAACATATGTTTTACACAGATTTAACCGTTCCGTAGCAAAAAGGAAAGTAGATGAGACACGATTCCACACAGACTTCATACTGTGTAATGCAGACCTGCCACCCTCTCAGAACCCAAAAAACGTAACACTTAAATAGAAAAATCTTAAAATGACGCGTGCTGATAATTTTCGAATCTTATTTCAGCTGTATAAATTCTTAATGGTTGCAGGTGTAAAGGAAGGGAGGTTGCTTTGAATAAACAGACACTCGTCTACATTCCAGCACCGACTAATCAGCAGTATACACCGGGCAATAAGCAGTGTATGACGAAGAGTCGAAAATACAAATCAGTCTCGAACGTTATATTAAATGAATCGGGATTCGTCCATTGGTTGCTGATTGCACTTGACTTGAATTACTTTATTTCCGATAGGAAACTATACTCGGAGTCACCCTAAAAGTGTACTGCTGTTAAAGGCCGGAGAGCCTTATCAGGACTCGTCATGGAACACAAGAACGGTATCCATCCACGTGAATGGGCTCTCCTGCTGTTTTCTTTCTGATACTCCCCCACACATTTTTTTAATTGGAGGTTTAACGACTACCGTGAGCAACACAATGGGCTATAAGCAGTCGCCTGTCCCTAATTTAGGGTCATTGGTTCTAGGGAAGGGTGAGCGGCAGCGCCGTAAGACAAAAACAACATCCGTGCCTCACGGGATTCGAACCCGGACCCCTTTCGGGCAAATTTTCAGAGTACATCGCTTAGACCACTGCGCTACCGGGGCGAAATCTCACCCACACATCACACAACGGTAGAGATTGTGAATGGGGGTCTGGTGGAGTCCGAATTGCTTCCACTACTGCCAGCTTAAGTAACCTATAGCTGCCCCCGTGGCGCAGTGGTCTAAGCGATAGCCTCTGATCGTTCGTCTGAAAGGGGTCCGGGTTCGAATCCAGGCGAGGCATGGATGTTGTGTTTGTCTTACGGCACTGGCTCTCTCCCTTCCCTGGAGCCAGTGACCCAAAATTAGGGACGGGCGACTGCTTATAGCCCATGGAGTTGCTCACGGTGGTCGTTAAACCTGCAATCAAAAAAAAAAAAAAAGTAACCTACCCTTCGAGTTTATTATTTATTATTTATTGCCTCTTTGTTGTGAATGTTGGGAGAGGTCTTGTAATCCCCCCTTCCCTCTGAGTTGTATCCCAAATGGTCAGAAGCAGCCAAGAGTGTGAAGCTCTTGATCGAGGAACTTGTAATATCAAATTTATTTCTGAAAGCGCTGTAACTTCTTTCTGGAAATTTTTTTAGATAGCGATTTTGTCTGATAAACTCTTCAGCAAACAAAAATTAATTCTAAGCAATAATTCTTCTGCTTTTCGCTTTAAACGCTAGGTACTCTTTTTCGTAGCCGAGGTAGCTATTTCGTACCCTTCATAGTGGTACACTCTTAGGTTGACTTGGAGTATAGAGGCAGGGGAATTTGTTAAGAGAAGTTGGAAACCTGTCTGAGAAAAAAATCTTTCAGGGGGAGGGAGCACAGATTACACGTAAAAATTTTCCCTACTTCTGTCCGAAAAGGGGGAAAATCTGGCTTTTTAAAAAAAAAATCGGATTTTGGGTGGCAAAATCATATTATTGTACTGGAGCATGATTTATCATACTAAATATGATAAAATCGTAACACTTAGCAGGTCTGGTAATGTGTATAACACAGGCACACGCAAACATACACAAGCAAATACGCATATACAGTACACATTTAGAAATTTAGGCTTTCTTATTATCTATTTTTTTACTTATTTACTTATTTTTTTTTCAATTTTTGCCATGAATTTCAGTTTGTAACCTGAGAAAAGTAATGTCATTTGTAAGTTATACAAAAACGGCGTCATCTATAAAAATAACATGCATTCATCTGGTGTGATGTATTACAGAAGTGAATCACGTGTCCAGACGACTAATCCGCAACGGTACATTCCGCTCGTGAAGCTTAGTTGGGAGAGCAACGCACTCCGGAGTGAGGGGGCGCTGATTCGATATATGTCATGGAAAAATTTATGTTTTCACATTGGCGGTAGAACGTAAAAATGCATAAACTGGCCGTTGGGTTCTTCGAAAAATGTGTGCCACCCCGGTGGCGCAGTGGTCTAAGCGGTGGCATCTGATCATTCGTCCGAGACGGGTCCGGGTTCGAATCCCGGTGAGGCATGGATGCTGTGTTTGTCTTACAGCACTGACCCTCTCCCTTCCTTGGAGTCAGTGACCCTAAATTAGGAATGGGCTACTGCTTATAGCCCAATGAGTTGCTCACGGTGGTCGTTAAACACTCAATAAAAAAAAAAAGTGAGATGTTTGATCCACACATCGTCAGGCATTAATGAAAAATTCGTACTTCGCTTGAGAAAAAAATTAAGGGTGAGATGATATAACGCACCACAGAGGTGAATCACGTGTCAAGACGACTAATCTGCAGCGGTACATTCTGTCCGTGTAGCATAGTTGGGAGAACTGTTGTCATTCTTCTTTCAAGAAGACAATTTAGTTGCTGTTTTCTTGAAAGAAAGAATGCCTTCTTTCAAGAAGACAGCACCAGATTCCGTCGCTCCCGTTTGCAAAGGACTGCTTGAAGAAGCTTTCTGTGATTTAGCTACAGTGGAATGGACGTGTCGCACTCCCAATTGAGTATCTGTGGGAGGAAGTGGAGCAAGGCATTCCAGACCGGAAATCCCCAACCGGCAACTCTTGACGCTTCATATGGATGCCCGTTCTACAGAGAGAGAGAGAGAGAGAGAATAATGGGTCGCTATACCACCCGGACATTTCTATTACCTGAAACAATCGACGCCACAATGTGTTCCTGCCGTTGTTAGAGTAAGAGATGTATCCACACTTTATTGATTGAGTATGAGAGTAATGAATTCTCCTTTCACTGTATATGTATACACAGAGCGATATGTGTGTATACATTGAAGTAGCAAATTATTAGGAACATCTTCCCAATAACGAGTTGGGCGGCCCTTGGTCTTCAAATCAGACACAATTCGATGTGGCATGAATTGAACGAAGTACTGATGTCGTTCTACAGGTATGTTCAACCAAGAGAATGTGATGGCGTCCATCAATTGCAGAGTGTTTGCTAGAGGAGGAGCTCTATTACTAATGGTTCTCTCAATCTCATCCCACAGGTGTTCGATTCGGTTTAAGATCTAGGGACTGGAGAGTCTATTATAGCACTTTGAAGTCAGTCCTGTGCTTCTAGAACCACTGTGTATCCTCCAGGATACACCATGCAATGTACGGGTGTCCGTGGTTTGCAATGATCCAAGTGTTTTTCCAGAAGTATTAAGGAACCCAGTTCTCGCCATGTAAACAGAGACCACAGACCATTACACCGCCTCCATCAGCTTTAATGATTGTCACCTGGGACCCAGGGATTTATGCTGTTGACGCCATATTATGGCCGGTCCATTGGCGTGTATGAAAACGTGGTTCATTGGACCAAGCAACATTTCTGTGGTATTGAAGGGTCCAGTTTTGGAGCTTCCATGCCACTGCAGACGAATTTGTCGGTTTTTAACAGAGACGAGTGGTACAGGAAGAGGTCTTCTTCTGCTATAGCCATTCGCCACAATGTGCGGTAGGCCATGCATGTTGAAATTCTCCGGATAATGCTGTTGTACTGTGTGGTAACTTGACACAATGATGCAATCCCCTCCAGCTGACGTTGCCCTCGAACATTGACCAGTGTTTTCCACCCAAAGAAAGACCACTAACTGCTTGTTTTGTTGTTTGTGCGCCACTTATTCTACACACCCGGTACAATTATTCTGGCATAGCCGAGTAGATTTGCCGTGTTGAGACGCTTGAACCTGTCTGCCTGGCTACCTCGATCAGGCCTCGTTCAAATTCGCCTAAATTACTGGTCTTTTCCATGTTGCTGCTATGTATGCTACGTACATGCTGAAATCTATGCATTGAGCTGTTTATGAAGTCATCTCAACGTCATAGTTGGGTACGTAATGAAGATGACAAGTATCTGATTGCTATTGGATGTTCGTCATAGTTTGCTACTTTAGTGTATATGTAATCACACTCACACACACACACACACGCACGCACACACACACACAAGTACCATACCCGAAAAAAATATAGCTACAGAATGAAGAAGTTTTCAATAATTCAAAATCATGTACCCAGTCTCACAAATTGTCTTCTAAAGTGTGTTGCTCAGTGTATTCGACGTTATCCTTTGCCGAGAACTGCAGTCCTCGTGCATGCTTTTTCAGGTTTAAGAATAACTAGAAGTGAGACGTTGCTAAATAAGGGAAACATGTGGGATTTTCCTTTAGAGAAATCAACTGATTTTGCTGTAATGCACTATCTTGCCTCTAACGCTGAACTATTGAAGGACCACGGACAAAAATTTCCGGATGCATCAATTAGCAGTAACTGCGCCATCCCGGTGGTCGAGCGGTCTTAGGCACTGACCATTCTTCAGAGATGGGTCGTGTTCTAGTCTCAGTGAAGCATGAGTGGTGTGCTTGCCTTACGACGTTAACTCCTGCATCTCCCTGGAAAACTAGTGGCTCTAAATGGGGTACGGGTGACGGCTTATTAGCCGAACGAATTGCTCATGGTAGTCGTTAAACACTTCCAACACACAAAAGCAGTAACTGTGTTCTCGTCTTTTAGGTTAACGGCTTCAGAGACACATGTACTCCTGAAGAAAACACCACTTTCTTTTTCCACGCTGTTTTCTCAGCGTTCTGGTCGTTGATGCATCGTCACGAATCCGCACACGGCACTCTTGGCTGACTGGAAGAACCGTAAAAAGAAAATAAGTCTCGCTATCTGATACGGTTTTTGCAGCAGCTTCGCTACATTTGTAGTTCTTTCAGTGATTCTCACAAACTGTGGTTTTAAAAAGGAAGTCGAATTATATGGCATCCAAGGAGAAACCGTTTTTTCTTCCAGACACAGCTGGGAATTACATTTTGAGTTTTTCTTTATCGTTCCACAAGTGTATCTTGCAACAAGTGTATTTAGGGTACAAGTGTATTTTGCTTTTACTTTTCTTTGCACAATAACTGTATTTTACAGGGTCATGGCTAAACAGAGTTTTCTGCAACGAAACGTCTCACTGAGTGAGTTACGCCTGTCTGAAATTCCTTAAGCCACCGAAAATCAGTTGCAAGAGAAAGACTGTCATCACTTTACGCTGTTCAAGAAATTTTTACGGATTCATTTTTTGTCAGAATGTGCTTAAAATCTCAGAAAATCATAGCGCGATATGTTCTCTTGACTCACGCACGTTCACTTTCGCAGCCACAGTCACTGCTGTTGCCTAAAGAGACAATTTACGAAATGCTGATATGATTCCCCAGAGTCTTTTTACTCCGTCTGTACACTGTTTCCAACGTTTGCCATAATATCATTTCCACATTTCAGAACTTTCCAGTATCGTAAGAAAAAAATTACATTAGCAAGAAGAATCAGTGAAAGAGAGGAAATGCAGTTCAGAGGAAATTCAGTAGAGAATGCAAATGGTTGGTTTTCTTTATAAATCGAAATTTATGAATCGAGAGAAAGAGAACGCTATACAGGTTATGGGCAACACGTAAAAGAAGGTTCACTGGCTTGAAGGAACTGCGTACCGTCTAACTCGATTTATTACTCAAATGAAGAACCGTGACCTGTATATGCAGTAAGCGGACTTTGAGAAAGCAAGAATGATCAGAACATGCAGAACGATAACACGAACTGACATCTTGACTCGGGTGTCAACTCTTCACAGTCCAAAGCCAACGGGACTCACAGTTGCAGGATGGAATGCGGGTACTCAGAAAAGGTTTCGAATGCTCACACATGATGACATACTCCACACTTTCAGCTGTACGGACGAGAAGGATAACGGCTCATCTTTTACTGTGGACTGCAAGCAACGAACTGATTGTTCGCCAATTCTTGGAAAGCCTCCCATCTTCACTGCGTTCATTGCTGACTGCAGCCCCGTGCAATGCAGGAATTACAGCCGTGTCGTACCGGAGCAGTCTAGAAACGTCCAGACAGGCACAAAACAGTGTTCAGCGATAAGTTCAGATTCACTCTCGGCCCCACCTGGTAGAAACCCCTCCTTTTTGCCGAAGGGCACTGGGGTATGACGCAAGGCAAGTCCTACATTATAGACACATAAATCAAACACTAGGTTTTACGTTGTGAGAGGCCATTACCAGTCGCCGCAGTGACTAATCATGATCGTTATATAGGACTCATTCATTAAGTAACACGATTTACGAGAATTTTTGGATCTCGCAGTTGCACCGTTTGTTTGCCAGCAGCTTTCCGTTTTTCAGCACGGTAAGTCCTAGTTATCCACAAGTGCTCACCCCAGAAAATACTTATAGATTCATTAGATCGATGATCGGGCTCTTAGCCTGAATGCGTAATTGTTTAACTGGACATGTTGAGCAAATGCTATGCCATGTGACTGGGGAAATGACGATACTATTGCAGTTGAAGCTGGTGGTTGTTCGGCCCCGTAGTGACTCCAGACAAGCAAAACTCAGTAACTGTACGTTTTTAAAAGTACCTTTCTCACACGAGATCAGCGAGGTCGGTACCTTATTGTGAAGTAGCGTCTTCACACCTGCACAGGTTGTACTGTCTGCTTTCTTCATTCGTTATACGCTTGGTGCTATAGGCTGTGCCTGGTATTTGTGCCGTCAAACATATGTACTCTTTTTGTATCGGTTTGTATATTCTACCACCAAAAAGACCGAATGAGATGCCCGCTTGTTTGATTCTAGGAATTGCATTTCTTTTTCTTGCTTGTATTATATTTACATTTGGAGGTGGAGTTTCAGAGAACTAATTGAAAGAGCGAATGAATATTGACTCCCACGATGTTGTGGCTTTTATTGATTATGAGAAGGTTTTTCATTCCCTGAAACCATCAGCAGTTATAATGTATTTGAATTCCTGCGATATTGAAGATGTGTTCATTAATACTATTGAAAATGCAAGTACAATGGTTCGAGTGTTTGAGGGTACAGTGCGTACAAAAATTGGAAAGAGAGTGAAACCATATCTCCCAAGCTATTCAATACCACTTTGCACAATGCCGTTCAATCACTGAACTGGGAGGACAACAGAATATAGATTAATGGAGTTAGCTTAACCCACTTTTGTTTTGCTGGCAACGTTGTCATATTTGCAAGTGTCCTCTCAGACCTGCAGAGTTGTAGGATCCAGGAACTTGCTGTCGAGAGTAAAGAAGTGGGATTAAAACTGAACTTACCGAAAACCAAGTTGAGTTATCATACCTTTGCAAAAACTGAAGATTTTGAGGTAGAGGGGGAAAGTCTAGAAATAACTGACGATTAAATTGATCTTTTAACAACTCATACGAAGCAAAAGCACATTGAATAGGCGTATAACATTTGGTTGGAGGTCGTTTGGACGAAACAGTACAATTTTCAGGTGCAATTATATCTTAAAAGAAAAGTGTTTAATCAATGCACCCTTCCAGTTCATGCTTATGGATCAGAAACATGCAGAGGCTAAAAGAAACATACGAACAACTAAAAAAAATGCATGGAGAGATGTATGCTTGGTTTAGCCAAGAATGATTTTGAAAGAAACTCATGGACCAGGAAAATGACAAGAGTTGATGAACACATGATGATCTTCAAGTGTCATTTTTTGTTGTTGTTGTTGTTTGAGGTTTAACGACCACAGTGAGCAACTGGATGGGGTATAAGCAGCAGCCAGTTCCTGATTTAGGGCCACTGATTCCAAGGAAGGGTGAGAACCATTGCCATAAGACAAGCACAACATCCATGACTCACCGGAATCCGAACTCTTACCCATTTCGGACGAAAGGCCTGAAACCAGTGCTCATACCACTACGCAACTGCAGAGGCCTTGAATGGCAATGGGCTGGAAATATTGGCCGAAGAAGTGACCACAATGGGAAACTGAAATACTAGTTTGAATACCAATCGACATGAAAAGACCTTGTAGAGCAGCAGGTGGGACATCGGTGGATGAAATTGTAAAATAAAGCATGCTGGAGTGAAATGGAAGAGATTTCAAGACAGAGAGTTGTGGAAGCGACTTGGGAAAGCCTTCATCCAGTAGTGGATTATGAACAGTTGATGATGATGATTATTGCATTTATATTATAAAGAAAAAGTGTCTTTTCTTCAGCTTCTCATTGAAGGTATGTTTCTCATTGTAGAGCAAATGAAATTTAACTTTTTCTGAATTATAAGCTGCAATAAATACGTTTTTTGATGACGGTGCCGAACAGAATACCGAAACCCATCGCATGATACAACCAGAGAGCCGACAAGATGAAACACTGACATGCTATGTTCTTTGCATTTGACTACTGCACTAGTCGTCGCCGGTGTAATCAGTAGAACCAATCGTCGGTTGCTGCCCGTCATCAGCCTTGAAAGGCTGAAGCAATCGGAAATTACATGCTTCTGATGACATAACTATTTTAGGCTGTTTTTTTTTGTTTCGCCATGCATTGGGGACAATTCTGTTTGATTCACATTTATCAACACGCACAATGGTACTAACTTTTTAATGTTCTAAAATACGAAAATATTGAAAAGTGTTCTTTTCCGTTTTAATCAGTTTTTATGTTTTGAAGGGATGTCGTGTTCCCTTTTAAAACGTAAAAATTAGCATTTAGAAAATTTTCTTGCTAGTTATACTTTTTACTTCTTCATTCACGCGGAAGTGTTCAACTCATAATTTGTTCTTATTATCACTGAATTATTTGCTACTATTATTATCATCTTTAAATTACTTGAAAGTATTACTATTATTATCATCATATTCTACATGCTATGACTAATGAACCACATTCATTTTTCTGCTGAATGATGATATCCACTACTTTAACGGTAGTTATGTATGGGACCAACGGATAACCCATGATCAATTACCACATCGACGACTATTTTCACTTCCACAAATTGCAAGATACGGATTTTCGAATTTTGCAGTCAGGACATACCTGTGTTTTGTTATTTCTGTACTAAATCCTTCCGCTGTTTTATTATTTCGGCGTTTCATCCTTCCGGGCATTCATGTTGTTTCCTATCAGTGTTTCATCTTGTCGATGAAGATGAAACACTGATAGGAAACAACGTGCCGAAACTCTAACCCAGACTCTTCTTTGGGCTTCTGTTTATCCCTACGCTCTGAAACATTTGGACTCAATAGTTGTAGAATTATTATTTAGGTCCTTCGTGTGTCTAGTCACAGCCTACGGTTCCGTGTGATTCACAGGAGAAGTGTTGTCGTGTAGTTTTGTTTGCACTGAACTGCGACTTTTATACCCATATTTTTATCTGATTTTAAATGGCGTATTCAGACAAAGTTTTGCGACTGCTAAGAAATTTGGCAGATAAAATGGAAGTTATATTTCGGGATTCGGTGTGAGGCACATGAGAGCAAAAACGTTTCATGAGTACAAGAGCAATTTATATTGTGTAACGAGTGAAAAAATACATGACGAAAAGAATTTCTCCAACAGAAAGGAAAAATGATATTCTGTGAAAAACATACTTTCGCAAAACTTTTGTCTGGTACTAGAGCAAGTTACATTCCATAAACTAGAGCTTAACGTGCGCGGATTAAAAAAAAAAAATTCAGGCTGAAGAATAGATTGTGTTCTAAGGTCCTACGAAAAGTTTACACTGTGGAAGAATTTTCACCTACCCAAAAGCAAGTCATGCTCTATTACACTCGGTTTACATAAAGCACATAGGATTAACTTCGTAGGTTTGAGATTATCTTGAGAACAAAAGGTAGGTAAGGAATCTAGAATTTCGTTCACAGAACAGGATGATAGTACATGACGAAAAAACTGGTAGTAAAATTCATTAGATCACTTGGGAAACAACTCGGTCGATTTCACTCTGATGCCGCAATCACATATGGATTCCACGTTCTGCATAAGAAGAGGGAAATATCTGTAAAAAAGAACTCAGTCAGTGTAGAAGGGCCATATGTGTGTGTCAAAGAATAAGATGTAATTGAAGAGTATCATCTGCTCTGAGTGTGTATTTCATCCATCTATAAAACTGCAACAATATGAAAATGAATAAATCACTGAAGGGAATTGAAAGAGATATCATTATACAATCAAATTAGAGTTCTTTTTTTTATCACTCACTTGATCTAACACAACGCAGGAACTGAGCTACTGCTGATGGGGTTGTCCTAAAATACAGACTTGGCGTGTAAAGTACGAGGAAAAGAACAAAGCTACCCTTCCTTTTTGCATTACTGATGACAAATTCAGACAAAACTTTAGAGCAGAGTAAAAGGGCAGATTTGTTCTGGGTCTTCTGAAAAGCAGTTAACAAGGCACTTTCTATATCTAACTGGATCTGTCAAGCTGGCAGCAGTAAGATTCTACAAACAAACATAAGCTACATTCTGCTGTCAACATGTAAGAATTGTGGACTTGGATGTGCTATTATGTCCCCCTCTTTTCTCTCTGTGTGAACAACAAAATTCAGATTAAATTTCAAGATCGTATTAAAGATGGAAGGTAAGTTAGGATTCTAAAACCAGTACTATGTCCGCACGGAGAGTTGAAATTGATAAAAACCTCCTCATTATTCCATCTTCCTTTCTTGTGCTACACTGATAAAAAATTGAACTGATGCACCGGCGAAAATGTTTCTGTGATTTCAGAACAAAGCTGTATGTTGAATAATTTTAACAGACATAGGCACTCTGGAAATTAGACGCGAAAGATAGGTTCTGATCTTCTGTTCCTTGTGCCAATGCAAAGACAGTTTTTCCGTATTTTTCTTTGTCTTCAGTAAGAAACCTGTTTAAAATTGCATGCAGCAGGAAAATAGATGGTGCAAGAAATTGCTGCCTCATGCAAATAAAATTTCTGCCACAGGTTAAAGACAGCTACTAAAAATTTTCTTCTTCATAAATATACATTGTGGTGTTAAAGACTTCTGATGAAAGAAAATATCTTTCTTCTCTTACGTGAATTGGTTTCCATACTTATTACAATGATTTTTTTGGAAGGCTAGCTTAATTTTCCCTAGAAATCTTCAGTTAAATCTTCAGTTGTTAAAACTGTCATAAAGCTGCATCTAAACCCGTTCATCATAAATCCCTTACGCCATCTAGTAAAAATCTGTAAATCAATTAAAACGATAACTTGCGCAGAAGTTTGTTCAAAAGTACCAACGACATAACTTAGGTGCAAACTGAAGTCACATAAGCAGATCTTTAGTAAAGGAAAACTGATGAAAATCATCTGCAAATTTAACCAATTAAAACTTGTTTGGTAAATGAAGTTTTGGAAAGTTTTATTTTACGAAATTGATTCCGAGGTATAAAAAGTGTAAAAAGAATATTTTTGGTGTCTGCTTTAATGCTCATTGCAGTTGTGTGTGATTTTTATGTTTAGTTAATGATAACCATTCATAAATTTCCAAATTGAAAAAAATATTTTATTTGTGCTTCTTCTTTTTTCAGTAATGATAAAATCGTGTTATGTATATTTGACAGAATGATAAAACTGTGCAATGAATTTATGCTGTGATTCTAAGTTTTATTTTTCGTTTCTGAATTAAAATTCTGAAATTGAAGCAAAATATTGGAAAAAAGAATAAATTTTCTTAAACTTAATAAACTTTTTTATGACACTATTTTTTAATACTGTTTTAAAAAAATGGACGTAACCAAATATTTGTTTCTCTGTTTTTTGAACTTACTTTATTTCAAATTAAATTGATGACACTGTGAAGACTTGCCACAAAAAATACTAAGAAAAAAAAAAAAAAAAAGATGGATTTCAGTCATTTCCGCCTATATGCGTAATTTTTTTTAAACAGGATAAACATAAAGGAAAACTGCAGTTTAAAGACTTTTTTGAAATTATTTCTCCACATTCTTCCTTAAGAGAAGAATGCACGTGACTCAATATAGGCTTTAACTAACACCTTTTCTGCCACCATGAAACAAGCGATGACTCACTAAATCGTTTTTATAGATTATTTAAAATGGTTTCATTATAAACTTTGACGCAATTGCTTCTACAGGAAGTTATTTATCATGCTTCTGAAATGTGACACGTATACCTTCTACGGAAAGGAAAAGAAGCACGAAATGCATTGATCCAAGAAATGCCAGCCAAGAACTCGAGCTGTGTTACAATGGAGATTAAAACAGCGTAAAAGTGGAGCTCCCAGATTCTTTTCTTAACTCCAATTTCTGGCAAAGAACACGAAGCGGATATCTGAGGAGTACCTCAGCTCAAAAGATTTAAGAAAATAAAGGATTTCGATACCTTTGGTGCATGCATTCTTACTCTCCCTTACCGCAAGTGAGTGAAAATATTGCTCTCCGTTAAGCAATGAAAACAGTTTGGATCTTTAAAACTTTTATTCGTACACCTGAAACCAAAGTGATGCTCAATGGGAATAAAAGGCTCCAACTTAAAATGTTACGAAGCCATGTCATTCTTCTGGTAAATTCCACACCAACTTCACGAATGCGCAATATCACGTGCTCTTTTTTTTTTTTCTCAATTATTCCGTACGTCACTGCCATCTAGATGCATCATAATTTAATTAATAGATGAATCATCAAGAAGATAAAAATTAATAGATGAAACCATCTAGATGAATCATCAAGTTAATTAATTTGTATAAAAGACTTTCATGCCAAATACACTTGTGGCAACCCAAAATGCAACACCAAGAAGGAAGCATCCGATTGGCCTGAAATTCGCAGCATGCGTCGGCCGCGAGAGGACATGCAAACGATTAGCATTGCAGGGCATATGCAAATCATGTGCGCCCGGCACGCCACCGAAAAGCACTATAAGAAGGGTGCACAGAAGGCGGGGTGTAAGTAGTGGAAGTGTGTTGTGCTGCCGGACCTGTGCGTGGGAAGCTTCCTGATGCCTCGTCGCAGAATACGGCAGTCATTCCAGCACGTTTCGGAGTTAGACAGAGGATGAATAGTGGCTTATCGCGAAAACGGTTTATCGTACCGAAACATCGGCGCCCGTGTGGGACGACATCCAGCCACAGTGAGGCGAGTATGGATTCGGTGGCTGCAGGAGAGACGGATGGACTGATGTGAGCGATTGCCGCAGCCGCGGCACATCACCGTACGAGAGGACCGGCATGTTGTGCGGCGGGCATTGACGGCTGGCACCGCCACATCACGAACGTTAGCGCAGGAATTAGGGTGTGTTGCGCAACAACCTGTGTCAGCACGTACCGTTCGAAGTCGTCTGCAGGAGCGGGGACTTGTCACACGGCGCCCATTGCTCCGATTACCATTGACGTTACACCACCGGCGAGTGCGGCCTCAGTGGGCCGTTGAACGCCGCACCTGGACTATGGAATGGCATGACATTGTCTTCTCCGACGAATCCCGCTTCTGCCTGCAACACCACGATCGTCGGATCCACGTGTGGCGGCACCGCGGTGAGAGACTGTATGACGCCTGCATTATGCATCGCCATACCGGTCCTTTGCCTGGCGTTATGGTTTGGGGCGCAATTGGATATGACACCCGCATTCCTCTGGTATGCATCGCCGGTACACTGAACAGCCACCGTACCATCTCCGACGTTTTGGAGCCTGTAGTCCTCTCTTACCTGCAGGACCTGTCAGCAGGCAGGTTTCAACAGGACAATGCGCGCCCGCACGTGGCACCCATCGTGCAACAATTCTTCACGGTACACCAGGTGTCACTGTTGCCGTAGCCTGCCTGTTCTCCCGATATGTCGCCCATCGAACACGTCTGGTCGCTGATCGGCAACAGAGTGGCCCGGCAAGCACCACCCGCGGCTACGTCTGATGAACTGTGGCAACGTGTGGAAGCAGCCTGGACCGACATCCAAAGCCTCTTTCGTTCGATACCGCAGCATGTAGCGGCCGTTATTACCAGCCATGGGTGCCACACGAACTATTGATGTCTGCGTGTTCCGCAAGTCGCACGGGCCTGTAAGCTCAATCGTTTCATCTTTGTATCTGTTGTTATGTGTCCAGTAAATCTGGCTTTGCTATCTCGTGTCCTTCTTGGTGTTGCATTTTGGGTGGCCAGCAGTGTAGAATCAAACGCCTTTTGTACGTCAAGAAAAACTACAACATGGTTCCTACTATTATTAGTTATTAGAGGTTTCATGAGCAATTTCAGTCAGCCTGATGAGATTTTGGGATCCACCGTTTTATTGTAGATATTTTTAAGAGCTGTAATAAAAATCGGAGGTAAATATCAGGTGACCACCGAACTCCTTGCTGTTTTTTGAGGGAACGAAAGAAACACCTTGTAATAATTGAATCTGCGGAGAGATGGCGTTCCTCCCGCGGTTTATCGTCAGCTGAAATCCCAAGATGCCCTGCTCATATGAATCAGATGAATGAGCGGTTTAGTAATGGAAAGACGTGCGGTTACAAAGGCAGTATCAGTGGAGATTATTCCTGGGTATTTTTTTATACGAATTTAAACTGGATTCATCTGCTGCAGAAACAACTCGTCGCACTTGCTTAGCATTTGGGAAAGATGTTATGAAGGAACGCACAACTCGGAATTGGTTTCGAAAGTTCAGAGACAGAGATGAATCCCCTCAAGACAAGGCCCGGAGTGGTCGTCCTGTCAGCCATGAAACAGAAGCTCTGGAAGTTGCTACTGAGCAGGACAGTAGCCAAACATGCCACAAGCTAGCTTTCAAGAAAAGACCCGGAGTGGTCGTCCTGTTGGTTTCGAAAGCTCAGATACGGAGACGAATCCCTTCGTGAAAAGTCCCGGAGTGGTCGTCCTGTTGGTTTCGAAAGCTCAGATACGGAGACGAATCCCTTCGTGAAAAGTCCCGGGGTGGTCGTCCTGTTGGTTTCAAAAGCTCAGATACGGAGACGAATCCCTTCGTGAAAAGTCCCGGAGTGGTCGTCCTGTTGGTTTCGAAAGCTCAGATACGGAGACGAATCCCTTCGTGAAAAGTCCCGGAGTGGTCGTCCTGTTGGTTTCGAAAGCTCAGATACGGAGACGAATCCCTTCGTGAAAAGTCCCGGAGTGGTCGTCCTGTTGGTTTCGAAAGCTCAGATACGGAGACGAATCCCTTCGTGAAAAGTCCCGGAGTGGTCGTCCTGCTGGTTTCGAAAGCTCAGATACGGAGACGAATCCCTTCGTGAAAAGTCCCGGAGTGGTCGTCCTGCTGGTTTCGAAAGCTCAAATACGGAGACGAATCCCTTCGTGAAAAGTCCCGGAGTGGTCGTCCTGTCAGCCATGAAGCAGAAGCTCTGGAAGTTACTACTGAGCAGGACAGTAGCCAAACATGCCAAGAACTAGCCCAGTCATTTGGTGTTAGTAATGAAACCGTCCGAAGACATCTGAATGCAATAGGTAAGGCATACAAATTGTCTAAGTGGGTCCTCCCACGAATTATCTGCAGTGAACAAACAGCAACATGTTTCAGCTTGTCTTGCATTGCTGTCTCGCTATAACATGGAATCATTTTTGGATAGGGTACTCATACGTGATGAGAAGTGGGTCCAGTACACCCCTCCCCCCAAACGCCCCAGGCATTGGTTTTCCACCAGTGACTCAATTCCTCACACATCGAAGCCAGCACTGCATCCATGTAAATTTATGGTGGACAGCATGTGGTGTTTTTCATTATGAACTACTGCAACGCGGCCAAACGATCACCGCTGCAGTGTAGGCAGTGTATTGTTACGGAGATTTAATACAAGAATTTTTAGGCAAAAATATTAAATCTCTTTCCCAACTTTTATTTCTCTTTCGTGCTCCATTTCCTATGCTTCCACGATGCGTGAGAAACTTTTAGCTTCGTCACCCCAGTCAAGAAGAATCAGGAAATATGGTTTGTTTAGAGACGCCAAGTTGTCGCATCTTAAATGTCTAAGCTTTGTATCTCGCAGCGGAATTTGGTATTGTCAATTGCAATTTGCACTCTCTCGGCTCCAGGCTAAAAGGTACCGAAGGGTATGCGAGAGTGACAACCTTCAGCTTTGAGACTTTTGTCTTGGAACGCGACTGTTTTAATCCGTGGGAGAGGGAATATCGCTGTGTGTGTTAGAAGGAGTTGGTCATCTTTTTGCTTGGGGCAAGGTGGCGAGGGAAAGGGCAGTCTACTCAGAGAGATAGAAAGAAGTGAATCGTGCGGAGAAGCCAGAGGGGTTTGTTTCTTAGCAGCGGGAACAAGAAGGTTTTTCCCCGGTGGCAGGAAGAAAAGGCGAAAAAGGTGATCGGTAACGGGTATCCATAAGGGAGAGGAATCACGAGGACAATATTCGCAGAAGTAAATAAGAAAAATAAATTGTTTTTATGAGGTACAGAAGTATTTCATGAAATAGTGTAGCGCCCTCCTTACAATATTTAGCTTTTCTGTTGTTTCCATAATTTTGGTGTTTGCGTGCCGAACTCTAACCCCGAGGTCATTTCTATCATCAGTTACGTAGTACTGATCATCGTTATTCACCAACAAGAGTATAAATCTCCTATTTATTATTCTTAATTTACTACTTTAATCTGGAAGAAAAAACTAAGTTAACAGTATTGTGAACAACCGGAAAGGGTGCATGAGGAGCTGAAATGGAAGGAAATAGCATGCATACTTTACTGAACTTTTGAGGAAAGTTGAATTCCGTAGAAAATTTCATTTCTCTTATTCGAGTCAACCTCAGCTTACCCCAAAATTAATATTTTGAAAAATATGATGCAAATTCCACCAATTCAAGTCTGGTTACACATCTTCCTTTACGATCGCTTATTTTCTTAGACAACATTTCTTTACTTTGCATGGCAGTTTTGAGTTTCCTCCTCCAAGTGACATCACCTGAGCTTTGGATTTTAATACGTACATGTTTGAGTAAGAAAAAGTTTCAGAACTGACGGGGCCAAGCTTCGGGTTTTTCCATACCAGGCTTGGCCCAAATGAAATCTGCATCCAAGCAGTTGTGTAGTCGGCCAAGTTAACCGTATAGCATCATGCATTGCTTTCTTATACTCAGCAACAATTACGGCGGGCATTGAAGTGCACTTAATTGATGAACACTTTACCTTGAGCTTCTCAAACAAGGTCACATACACTTTTATCTGGCAATAAACAGAATGCAATAGGGGTGTAGTGGCCGTTTTCAATGGCATACACAGTAAAGATATGCAAACAGAATTTGGCACAATACTGAAAAGTTCCATGTATGTAGATTTTGGAGCATCTGATCAAAAATTGTAAATTTGACTCGCATGAAAATAAAATGATGCCAGCTGTCTTATCAGATATCATCAGAAACTCTTCTGATTTTATCGTTCAAATGAATTTATGGCGGCAACGCGTTTTTGAGGTAACGGTTGCTGTTTTTTTCTTCTGCTGTTATAAATTTTTTTTAACGCAAAAAATATCCTTTTCTGGGAGGGTTTCCAAAGCGCCAAAATTTTCTTTCACAGCAGCGTTTATTATATTCGATGGACGTCCAGAAATACCCTCTTCAGCTCTTCTCCCTGCGATGTTACTACTGAGTTTTCTACTAAGGGCCTTCAAAGTCTTTTTCACGTGAATGTTGAGTTTCACTTCGCGTAATGGTATCGCCATCTCCAAAGCTATATAATTCTGCACGACAAAATTTAACTGTGCACGGCCAGTAGCATTCCCCATTTTTTAAAGTACATTTCTTCCGATACGTGAACCCACCTACTCGCAACAAAAATTTGCCTTTTTCTGAAATATACGATTAATTTCCATCTCAGAACCTCTTCAACAGATAAGCAACAGTGCTTGAAAGAAGTATAGACTTGACTATCCCCAATTGCATGGTCAACCAGTAACCAAAGGAAGAAGTTATTGGTCTTCGAGGCGGGTGGGGAGGTCTCACGCACCTGTCTAAAAGACGGGATAACATCTCATTTCCCCAATTTTCTTGTGGGGTTGCAATGACCTAGAACGTCTCAGGATTAAAAGGAATTATTTATCCGCAATTTACCTACACTCGTCAAAAAACCGGTTACCGTGTCCACCATTTACTTAGTAAAACCGGATTTTCGTGGACAAAGTATGAAAAAATTAATAAGTTAAAAATATGCAGAAATAAACTAGAAACTGGGGCAGTTTTTTGATTGAAATCACAGCACACTAATTTCGTGCATTTCGAAATGAACCTGAACTTTGCAGTGAGGGGTTACACAAACTAAACCTTATCTTAATTTAATTCCTGATATTAATCCTTTTCTTTTGCAAACAATTGCTAAATATAATATAATATAATATAATATAATATAATATAATATAATATAATATAATATAATATAATATAATATAATATAATATAATACACGGTGTGCCTAAGATCTTTCCCTTATTACTATAAATCGTATAACATGAATCGAGCTAGTTAGACGTACGCGATTTGTTGCACTGATTGGGTCATATTCTGAAGTAATTTGTTCATTGTACTTTTGGGAAAAATAGGTGGCGCTGTACGTCTGCAGCGTTTTGTTGTTGAAAGCGTCAGTCGGCGAAATGGCGTCTACGCAGGAGAAGGCTAATTGTGTTCTCTGGTTTAATGAAACCAAATCTGCAATTTCAGTGCAGGGAAAGTTTAGGCGTGAGTATGATAGAGCTCCGTCTGATATGAATAGCTTTAGGAACTGGTATCAAAATTTTAAACAGACGGGCAGTGTTGGTGACCGTGCAAGAAGTGGAAGACCTTCCATTAGTGAGGAAACCGTCGACGCCGATGCGTAATGCATCCGTACGAAGCCACAGGAAATCAATTCGCCATGCCTCTAGTGAACTGGAATTACCTATAAAAACAGTGCACCGCATTTTAGGAAAGCGGTTTTGTTTTTTTGCATACAAATTGCAAACTGTAACCTACTGCCGTGGAACCTAATGGTAGGCCTAGACGAGTGCATGAAATTCGCTAAGGATATTCTTGAACGGATACATGAAGATAATATTTACCTGAAGCGGATTTGTTTTTCAGAAGAATAAACTTTTCATACCTCAGGTAAAGTGTATACGCATAATGTCCGTATCTGGGGTTCAGAGAACCCACATGTGGTTTTGGAGAAAATCAATGTTTGGTGAGTACTAACGCACAACAAAGTACTTGGACTGTTCTTTTTTATTGATCACACGATTACATCGAGTATTTACCTCGACATGATATAGCTGTATGTTGCATCTCAATTGGAAGGACTGCAACCATCTTCCAGCAGGACGGTGCGCCCCGGCGCTGGGGTGTACCTGTCCGTCAATTCTTAGATGACAAATTCTCTAACAGATGGATAGGTAGAGATGGTCCCATACCACGGCCACCAAGATCTCCAGACATTACGCCCTTTGACCTCTTTTTATGGGGCTACATTAAGGATCAAGTTTAAGCAACACCATTTACAGATATTAACACTGTAAAGGGAAGAATAACTGAAGCGTTTGCGACCATCACAGATGACATGTTGCAACAGACATAAAAAGAGACAGAGTACCGACTGGATGACATCCGTGTAACAAAAAGAGCCCACGTTGAGGTAAACTGATGACCCAGAAAAAACTCTGGATTTCAGGTAGGCTATATTGGACCCACCACAAGTCATCCAGAAGAAGAAATTGAAGAATTTTATGAGGAAATTCGTCATCTAAATAATAAAGGCAAGCAGCACTTGAAGATAATTATGGGAGATTTCAATGCAAAAACAGGGCAACGGCAACAGAATGAAACTTCAGTAGGGAAATTCGGTCACGGCAACAGAAACCAGCGTAGAAATACTCTCGTAGAGTTTGCAGAGGCAGAAGGGTTTTTCATCATGAACTCCTTTTTCAAGAAAAAGCCACTCAGGAAATGGAACTGGAAACATCCAAATGGGACGACAAGTGAAATTGATTTTATTATGTGTAACAAAAAGTTCGTCATTGAAGACTGCAGTGTGCTAAACAAGTTCAACACAGATAGTGACCATAGATTGGTGAGATGTAAGATGCACCTCAACACTAAACTCGAACGTGGCCAGCTCATAAGGCAAACAAAATGTATTGACCTAATCAATCTTAAAAAACACTATAATACCTTCAAGTTGGAATTGAAGAACAGATTCTCTGCTTCAGAAGGCCTAACATCGGAAGAAGTGGATATTTCTGAAGTTAACAGAAAAGTAACCAAAGCTCTTATGGAAACAGCAACAAAATTAGATTGGTCTAAGAACAAGTTGCATGTGAACAAATTATCAGGAAAAACCAAAATGTTGATGCAAAAAAGAAGAGAGATGAGGAAAACTAAAGAAGATGTGACTTCCAAAGTGGAATATATAGAACTGTGCAAGACAGTACGAAAAAGTATCACTGAAGACGTAAGGAAATTCAACTGTGAACTAGTGAGGAAAGCGATTGAAAACAACCAAAGCCTAAAGATAGCAAAAGGACATCTCAGTAAGGGAAGAAAACAGATTATGGCACTGAGAAAAGAAGATGGTTCTGTAACAAGAAATAGAGGTGAAATTTTGACAAAAGTGAAACATTTCTATTCCAAATTATATGAAAGGGATGATACATGTACTTCAGACATCATGAAAGGTACCAGTACCAGAGTTCTTCCAGTCCTCCCAGCGGAAGTTGCACATGCAATCAAGAACATGAAGCGGGGAAAAGCTCCACGAGAAGATGGAATTACTGTAGACATCATACAAGAAGCAAGTGGAGAAATTGAAACAGTACTAGCCCAAGTTTTCATTCGATGCCTTAATGAAGGGAAGATTCCTGAGGATTGGAACAATGCTACAATGATCCTGCTACATAAAAAAGGTGACATTGAGGATCTCAGGAACTACAGACCTATCAGCCTCCTATATCAGAGGTTTATAAAATCTTCACTAAAGTTCTTTCACACCGCTTGAAAATAACACTGAGCATGGCTCAACCGAGAGAATAAGCTGGATTCAGGAGTGGCTACAGCACTATAGATCATATCCACGTACTGAGAAAACTAATCGAAAGAGCGAGGGAATATAAACTTCCATTGTGCATGGCTTTTATTGACTATGAAAAGGCCTTTGATTCGGTGAAGCTATCAGCAGTTACAATGGCTTTGAAATCCTGCGGTATTGAAGATGCATACATTAATATTATTAATAACATCTATGAAAATACAAGTGCAAAGATTCGGCTGTTTGAAAACACAACACGCATAAAAATTGGAAAGGGAGTGAAACAAGGTGACACCATATCTCCGAAGCTCTTTAATGCCACATTGGAAAATGTCTTTCAATCACTGAACTGGGAAAACAAAGGGATAAAGATTAATGGAGATTATCTAACTCACCTTCGTTTTGCTGATGACGTAGTCATTTTTGCAACTACCCCATCAGAGCTGCAGAGTATGATCCAGGAACTTGCTGACAAGAGTAAAGAAGTGGGATTAAAAATGAACTTTCAGAAGACAAAAGTGATGTACAATGCTTTTACAAGAAATGAAGATTTATCGATTGATGGAGGAAAGCTGGAGATAACAGATACGTACGTTTATCTTGGACAGCAGATATCAAGTGAGGGTCACATTGATGAAGAAATTAATCGGCGTATAAAGCTTGTCTGGAGAGCTTTTGGAAGAAACAGCATAATTTTCAAGAGAAAAATGCCATTATGTCATAAAAGAAAAGTGCTTGATCAATGCATCCTTCTAGTGCTTACATATGGTGCAGAGCGGTGGACCTTAACTAAAAGAGACATACAAAGGCTGCAGACAACTGAAAAGGCATGCAGAGGTGCATGCTTGGTGTAACCAGGAGAGATAAGAAGAGGAACTTATGGATCAGAAAAATGACAAGAGTGGAAGATATCATGATCAGAGTAATATCCCTGAAATGGCAATAAGCTGTACATACTGCCAGAAGGACAGACCATCGATGGGCAGCCGAAATTTTAGATTGGATTCCAAGGGACAGGAAAAGACCCAGAAGAAGACCACATGGGAGATAGGTGGATGAAATTCGAAAGTATGCGGTAGTAACATGGAGGAGAATGGCGGGAGTAACATGGAGGAGACTGGCACAAGAGAGACCGTTGTGGAAGAAGCTTGGGGAGACCTTCGTCCAGCAGTGGATTGGTAATGATTGACAATGATAATGATATTGGAAAACTGTACGTGTCCAACGAGCGTGGTTCATTTTATACGATTTATCGTAACCAGGGAAAGACTTTAAGACACACCCTGTATAATATAATATAATATAATACAATATAATATGATATATCATGTATCATGCGGCCTTGACTTTACACTCATGCACATGTATTGGGTTGGTGCGAATGAAATGTCCGGCAAAGAACCAGCACAAGTGGACGGCGAGAACGGAAAAGAAGGACAACTTACCTAGGAAAAATAATCCACCTCGGCATCGACACATAGTCGCCATCTGTCCGGCAAGGCCATGATCCCGGAACGAAAGAAGTCTTGTGGCTGGGACATAAAGAAGTGATCAACTGCAAGTTGAACCTCGTTGTCTGTCGTGAACTGTTTCCCGGACAGGAAGTAATTCAGGCGACGAGACAGTTGATAGTCTGTGGGAGATAAGTCCGGAGAATAGACAAGATGATGCATTGTTTCATAGCCCAAGGCACTTAGTGTCAGCATCGTTAGTTGTGCGACATGAGGGCGAGCGTTGTCCTGGAGCAGAAGAGTACCATGTCTGTTGACCAAAGCCGGTTGATTGTACAAAAATTTCAGCTGCATCTGGTGTAATTCAGCACAATAACGTTCTGCAGTGATGGTTTGGCCTCTTGCCAAGAAACTCCGATGAATTACCTCGGCTGTGGACCACCAGAGAAGGAGTATCATCTTCTTGGCGTGTAGGTGTGGTTTAGGATGCCGTCCAGCAGGCTGTGCCTTGTTTAACCATTGTGCAGATCGTTTCCGACTGACATAAAGGACCCACTTTTCATCGCAGGTGACGATTCGATGCAGTAGAGGTTCCTGTTTATTCCTGGATAGCAGCGACGTGTATACTTCCAAACACCTAGTCTTGTTGGCAGTTGTCAACTCATGCGACAGCCACATGTCCAGCTTTTTGACCTTACCCAGCGCAGCCAGACGCCTAACAGCTGCCGTGTGGTGGACACCTGCCTCTGCCGCTATTTCACGACACTTTCTTCGGGGGTCTGCTTCAACCACACGTAACAGAGCATCATCAGAAACAGCAACAGATCGGTGATCACGTGCTTCATTTTGCAAGTCCGTATCTCAGCTTCGAAGCTTCACAAACCATCGTCGAATGGTTCGTTCGTTGGCTGTTTTCTCCCCAAACGCTTTGTTAACGTTTCGAGCGGCAATTCCTGCAGAATAGCCCAGTTTAACTTCATACAGGAAGATGACTCTCAAATCCGGAGTATGCATTACCTAGTACCTAAGCTTGTTTAGCACAGGGCGTGGTCGGTATGGGTGATTCAGTTTTGGGGTTCAAGCTGCATGCTTTATGTGGAGTTTTTAGCTCGTTTTTTTTGTGATCTAGTAGTATTGGTTCTGTCTTCGGGCTGTGGTTGTATGCTTCATCCGTTGTGTTTTCTACTCCTTATTTATATGTCGGTTTCTACCTTCAAATTTAGTGAGGTTATGTGGCGTGGGGAATATGATTAGACAAATTTAGGGTCTTTCCGGTAGTTTTCTGACACCAGAAACGCCACTCCCGCAATGGAACTGAGCTCCCTTGATAAATGCAGTTCCATATATTTTTTTTTGTTGTATATATACTGCTTAAACGTATATATATATATATATATTTTTTTTTTTTTTTTTTCTGAAGTATTGAAGAGGTAGTGCCCCAACACTTTTATCAGGAGGAAGCATAAATTTCCAAACCTCGGTTTGCTCCGGTAACTCTTCACCTTGTCACAGCCCGGGGAACTCAGCGAGGTCTTTAGCAGTCTTGGTGGATGGCTAAAATTGTTAATTTCTGCCCCTGCTCCTACCGTTCCTTTTTGCTTTCCCTGTTTTAGTGTAAGCGGAAGAGCGCATTAGATTGATGATGCTGTTTTGGCATTTATCATTTCTCTAACTGCTGGAGTCAACGTGACCAAATTCGAACTCTACGCTGTAAAAAATAAGTGGTATGAATTCAGGAAAACTTTCTGAAAATAACGTGCAGCCAAGTTGACGGTAAGTGTCCGTCTTTTAACGGAATTTCTGTTTTTAAAAGTGCCCGTTTTTTTCAACTTCCGCATTTTCACAGATTTTCGGCAGTCAGTAACTCCGTTTCAAGTTTTTTCGTATTTAGACTGAAATTTCGCAAAATTCGACATGCTGAATATTTCAGCCCTTCCGCGAGAAAATCCTTTTACGTCGGTGGTGGGGATCGATCCCAGGCCGATTGGGGTGGAGCCGAGTGCAAGATTTGCCAGCCCACAGGTCACAAAAAATAATTGTAAATATGTATGTAAATGTTCATTTCCACGTAGAATCTCTTTGTTCGCGCCCTTTTTTGGCAGAGCGAACGAAATCAGCATGTTTAAGGCTGTTGCTGTTAGCAGTATTAAAATCGGCTCAGTACATAAGTATTTGAAGTGTATTGTACCTATCTTGTGTGGCGATGGGATTATCTCAAGGGCACCTTAATTTCCTGAATTCATGCCCAGGTAGTCCCAAGTAGCCGAGATTAACTCAGAAATCCGTTTAAGGGAGTAGTGGAAATTTTCTGAAGATTGAGAACACACTTTTAAAGTGGAAGGAAAAAGAGACGGGTCTTTGAGTTTGGTGAGAGAGGTCGGGTCTTGGATTTGACGACGAACTTTTTCCGGAGAGCGATTGATATTAGGTCGCGGAGATGCAGCGACGATTTACGGAAAACACGAAGCTTGGGTCTAGTGTCGATAGCACAGACGGAGACCAAGTCAAATGGAGCATTCCGTTAACCATCCCTAGAGAAGTCCCAACGACATCGTTTTAGCGGAATAAACTGTCTATTTTGGTTATTGTTACAAATGTTCCCAGCTTGTATAATATTTTCAGGCAGTGATTCTTCTGGGGAACGAAACAACAAAGTTATGTGACGGCTCTCGTGGGATAGTGGCTATGTTGAGAAAGAGCTAAAAAGAAGAGAGAGTCGTTTCACCTTGCGTCTTAACCACTGAGCCAGAAAATCGTAAAGAATCAGACTCACATTCAAGGTAAAACTAATTGAGTGATTTAGTCATTTTATTTTCTGTTGGAGCACTTTTTTTTTAAACGTTTGTAATAATTTTATTTTTTTGTAGGAGGTCTTATTACAAATTACGTAATTTTTTATCGTGATTTTTCGAAGCAACAGAATGATTTGTAGTTTGAGATCTTTTTTCAACTGTCAATATAATTTTCAATTTTCTTTAATAGATGGTGCAATGTACTGTTTTATAACCTTATTTAATAAACTTTTAAATATAAAATTTACTCTTGATAGCTATATAGCTTTTGTCTTAAGGATTCCACAGGCTGATACATAGACATCGTACAATCACCTGTACAATAAATCAAGTCCCCGGTTTCTTACGGTAACACAGTATATATTAGTTGGTGCACAAAATGGGGAAGAGGAGAAGAACTATCCTATGCTACAGTAACTATCCACAATATCCGATCTCGCTACAGAACTTCAAAATCAAATACTTCGACAGACTATGGAAATTTAAGTTAATCAAACCCCCAAGTATTCCCGTGAATCTCTCCTATTAACTGAAACTTTCGTCATATGGATACGAAAAACGTGGGAACGGAGTTTTTCCGTTAACATAAGAAAGGAACTAAGGAAAGGTTTCTAAAAATTCAGAAATTTCCGTTAACACATCTTAAAAACGGTAATTCACCGTCAGTACAAGAAAGGAATTGAGGAAAGGTTTCTGAAAATTCAAAATTTTTCTGGTGTACGAAAAATCCATGAAATTCAGAGTTTTTTTCCCCTTCATTTCACGGAAAAAGGTGTATCAGAAATATGCTTCGTTAATTCCAAGAAATCAGGCAAAGTGGCTCGTGAATTACAGAATTTTTTCTACCATGTACCTTGGTACGAGTATATAAGATCGGTTGTCTTGCCCCTTGCGTTTCAGGCCGCGGATGGCCTAGTTGTCAACGCTCGCGACTGCCACGAAGAAATCTCAGGTTCGATCCCAGGCAGGTACAAACGCTCGAACCACTAAATATCTGCCGTGCGTCGGATGGGCACGTTAAGCCGTCAGGCCCCAAGTACTGGGTCCCCGGTAATAGATAAGGGTGTCTTTCTCCCCCCTTTCTACATCACTTCCGTGTCACCTTCCTATCGCATGCACTCTAGCCCAAATCTCCTAGCTTCCTATTTCTAAGGGTTGTTTCAGACCTGGGGTCAGACACTCCCTTCCTAAAATCCTCCATATATGATCTCTTGCGTTTCATTGTGTGACATCCCTGAAAGTTTAATTGCCATTTTTTCAAGAAAATCAAAGAAGTCTTTATTCTTTTTTTTGGAATTATTGGAAAAGTAGTGCCCTCCAATATTTAAAAAAAAATGGGAGAGGGAATATATTTCTAAGATTCTCTGTTGTTAAGAAATGATTACGGATTTTAATTCTACCAACACTTGTTTTACTCTCAAAAATCGTTGGGGCACAATTATCTCTTAGAGTGAAGAAACTTTGACAGAGAATCAAATGTGACGGAAGGTAGACTGGTCTACCTCACTATTAAAAAGTTAAATGCTGGAATGTAATAATAAAATTTCCTGTAGCAGTATTCTGCCATAATTAAAATGTGTCAAAAAGCTGCAATTTAATTGGTTGGTATTGTCACACCAATTTGAAGTAGAGTGTATATATTTATACTGAAGTATTTGATACAAAAACTCTTTTTTAATTTAGGAAAGTCAAAATGTCATTTATTTTTACGATTTCATGTCATTAATTTTCGTTTTCAGTACCACTGAGTGATACCAGAATCAAAGACCTACCTCACATGTCGTTCTTTTTTAAAATAAATGTATTCTGTTACACGAAGTTTGAGATTTCATGTTTTATTCATGCTAACAATGCACCTTAATTAAACATAATCACAAACTCCAAGGAATTGCAATATATCATCATCATCATCAGTAAATGTCAATGATAGAAACTTCAACGTAAAATGTTAAAGATTCTTTTTCAAATTAAAAAAGAAAATCATAAATAGGATTTAGTAAAGTACCAGTGTTTTATATAACTTTTATCTGCGTAACATGATAAAGAGCGAATCTATCATGGTTAATTAAAATCAGTTAAAACGAAAAAGATGTTTTTTAATGATTCAGCCATCAGTTTAGATTTGTGCGTTATTAATATAAATTATCTTAGCAACATCTGAGAAACTATCAGCGCACCAGCTAAAAGAGCATGTATTAATAAAAACTACTAAATTCGTAGCACGTCACAAATTAAGCAACGCAGATTCTTAATAAAGTTTAATAATCTGAAAATCTAAGCAAGAAAAATTGGTAATAAAATTAATAATGTGCTTTCTAGAACTAACACCATAATTCTAGCTTGTATACATCATTTAAATAATACGATCATTAACGAACATTTATTAGGAACCAATCTCAGTATAGCATATATTTAAGAAAAATTTATCGGCAGGTTGGTAAACTCAACGGCTAGTAGAAATGACGAACCTGAACAACTTAGGACAAAAAAATATTAATAATAAACCAATCTAATCGATGTGGGTAATGAATGCACTTCTCCGAACAGCACAAGTAGTTAAAGAAACTGATGATGTAAGCAATGTATCCTATTAGCGATAGTTAATAATGTACAAAATAAACGATTGATAAAGAATAATATATCACTATTAAAAGTTAATAACATATAGACTAAGTGGTTCAGATCACTAAGCAATTTTACAAAAATTTTCTGATATGCCCACCTGTAAGCGTGAAGAATGGCGGTCGTCCAATCCAAGCCCCGTAACTACCAAGTGCACCTGATGCAGAATATGACGTCGGCGGAAATGACGACACAGAATGCGTCACATCCGTCGCATGCTGACCGTGTCCTCCTGTAGAATCGAGGCCCATTGTTGGAGTCAAATAACTTAGAGTTAACGAACTGAGTGAAGTAGGAGATTGTCCTACAACACCGGCACCTGCCGTTTGTGGATAGAGAGGTCCAGGCAGTCCGGGGTGAAAGGTTACTGGTGTAGGCCTCACACATCCTGCAATCACCGGAGGCCGTGGACCAGAGAAAATATAGTGACGTTGGTCCGCGCTGATGTCTTCTTTGAGGGCTGCACGTGCAGCAGCCCGTAGCAAGATGGCCGACGTTGGGAGATTTGGTTTTCCTCCTGTACTTCCAGCTAGGATGTCGTCAATCGAAAATTTGTTAGTAGTTGGAGGTGGAGTTGAAGATGTCACATCGGGATCGTTGGAATTTGGCGCAACATCGTCATCTTGTAGTTTTTCCTCCATTACGAAGAGCCAGGCACACCCTGAGGGAGAAGAAAATAAAATAAGTATAACTACCTCATTGCTTAAATTTCTTTTCAGCAACTTATTTATTCGAAGGGCTCTTAACGTTACACTACAGGTATTTCAGTTACTCTTATCAGGGCGCTTATTCGAATTTATCCCCTCAAAGGACAGAACACCGTTGGATTTAAACGCACAAGACACTGGTGTTGTTTGATAACTGTAAAATTTCATTTTGCAATATTCAACTGCAAATATCAGAGATTCGAAAAGAATGTATCGGCAACATACAGTAGACGTGTGTATGATGAAGGGCATAGAAGCAACTGATTTACACAACAGGTAAGTAGCGGTTCACGCAAAGCGTGTTCACTTCGTAGCACTTGCTACTAGAATACCCTCGCCTGGCAGTTTTATTAAGCATGGGTGTGAGATAGCCTAGATTAGGTTTATGCAGGGTTTCAAAGCTGCAGTAACTCGGGAATAAAACTAGGGATGGTAGGAAGGCAGAACAAAATTGGTAAGGTTACCTAGAAGCATACTGTGTGTGACCGCGTTATATGTTATTAATTTGTCGTAGAATGGACGTCAAATCTTCGCAGCGTTACTCACGAGAAATACTTTCACTCATTGTAAACACTTCTCTTATGAGTATGCGTCCGAAGTACAAGGCGATTCATTCGGGGCTGAACACTTATTATGTAGAATATATGAGATGGGGAATATACGATGAGCGTGAAACCCGAACGGAGTGGTTCTTCATTCCCTGATGAAGCAGTCAACATGCATTACCTGTGAAAAAAATGTCTCCCCGGCAGCTGGGTAGCTCCGCACTGACGCTCCGTCTGTCTAGTGGTGGAAAGGAAATAGAGTGTCTCCGCAGACAGTTTAAGCGAGGAGGTCGAATGAAGATGGTGTACTTAATTGAAGAGCGTGTGTTCATCGTGTGTCATTACTGGGTAACCGATTCCTTCAAACAATGTCAGAAGGAGTTTCTGAAGAAATTTGGTGGGCGTAAACCACCCACCAGGAGGGCCACCATGTCGAAATTGGTGAGAAGAAACTGGAGAGAACGGGAAGCCTTGTGAAAGGGGATACTTGGAAATATTTAATGAGTTTGTGAACCAGCTAGATGAACAGGAACTTGCAGATGGTTACTTTCAATAGGGCAGTGCCACACCTCCAATAAGAGCATAACAGAAATTCGCAGCTTTCTCCAGGACAAGATTATCTCCAAAGACCTGTGGCCGCCTAGGTCTCCTGATCTGACACCCCCAGATTTCTTTCTCCGGGGACTTTTAAAAAGCAAATTTTGTGCCAACAAGCCAAGATCGATTGAGTAACTGAAAGATAACATCACACGTGAAATTGCTGGCATGGACGTCGCTACGCTACATCACACATTCGCCAATATGGAGCATCGGGTGAATATGTGCCTGAGCAGAAGTCAAATCATAACCAAAAGACAGTACAGCGCATCTTGAGAAGTAATTCACTAACGATATGTTAACAGTTCACTGGGGAAAACAGAAGTTTCTTACAACTGAGCTGTTGTCTTTTGGCGGAGGATTTCCTTTTTTTTTTATCGGGGGTTTAACTTTAACGACCATCGTGATAAACTCAATGGGCTATAAGCAGTCGCCCTTACCCTAATTTAGGGCCACTGGCTCCACGGAAGGGAAAGAGCCAGTGCCGTAAGACAAATACAACATCCATGCCTAACCGGGATTCGAACCCAGACCCATCTCGGACGAATGGTCAGAAGCCATCGCTGAGACCACTGTGCCACTGGGGCGGCCGGAGGAATGAAAATCCACTGGTGTGTTAGCAGAAAGCTACTGGAAAACCAAACGAAGGTCAAGTCGTCCAAGAATTGATTAGCTGCCTTTCGGGGTGGAAGAACGGCAGAAAGGTTAAGTTGGATTTCAATTATGGTTCAGTGGTAATCTGCTGGCAGATCAGTTACCTGCTGAAGACGGAGCTGTAACATACGAGAAGAGACGCAGAAGTCTGGTACAGTTCAAATAGTGTCCGGCTGGTATATTAGCAAAAACACACCACAGTTCGAGTTGTGGTCTACTGGCATGTTAGCATAAATTACTTGCTGTCACCCCAGTGGTCGAGTGTTACGAGGCGCTGGTTTCAAAGCAATCGTCGGAGATGTGCGCGGGTCCTAATCCCGAGTGAGGCATGTACCTGTCTTGCAGCACTGGCTCTTCCTCTTCCTTGTAGCCATTGGCCCCAGATTTGCCACCAGAGATTTCTTAAAGCGAGTTGAGTTACTCACGGCGGTCATTAAATTCCCCATCCAACAAAAAAAAAAACTACTTGACGACAAAAAAGCGGCCCACTGGGGGACTATCGGGATACCCAGAATCAGGCTCGGGGGTGTACTAGTAGATCAAACTGCATCGATAAAATGGATCAGAAACTAACGCCCAAGCTTTATTTATTACAAAGTACAGGAAGGAGGATGAACCAGAATAGCAGAACGCACACAGCATCTGTATTGCATGATACGCTCTGATCGTCCAGGTTGGTAAGGCATGCGTAATTTTATCCGTTCTGATGATCCAGGTTGGGTAAGGCATGGGTAAATTTATCCGTTCTGATGATCCAGGTTGGGTAAGGCATGGGTAATTTTATCCGTTCTGATGATCCAGGTTGGAGTCCCAGGTAAGGCATGAGTGGATGTGTTTGTCTATAATGACGCTTGTTCTATCTCTTCTCTGAAACAAGTGGCCTTAAATTAGAGAAAGGCTATTGCCTATAGCCCCTTAGAGTTGTTCACGGTGGTCGTTAACCCCCATCCCCTCCCCTCGCCCCGAAAAAAAGCGGTTCAACCATCAATCGGCACCTTTTTTTTTTTTTTTTTTTTTTTCAATTTTTTCTCTTAAGCATTTCTTTCGTGGGTCTTCACCCAATTCCAAAGATCGTAACTTTCAAATAAATTGCGAATTTCAAACAGTTTCTTTATCGCACTAAATCTTATAAAAATATGTAAACAACGTTTAACTTTATTAACAAAAATAAACCGCGATTGCCTGTGGAACGAAGGAGAGCCGATTCCTCTGATGTCACGCTACAAGCACTCTGAAGTCTGATGGTTCCGTTCAGTTAATAATTTATGAAAAATTGCGAAATGCGCTGCGCCGCAGAAGAGAGAGAGAGAGAGAGAGAGAGAGCCTGTGTCTTTTCCGTTTAGCCTTAATGCATCTGATATTAATCATCAAGCCAAATGAATGGTCTTAAGCGTTTTCAGCTCTCTACAAGATTTTAAAATGAGTTAATGAAAGTTCGTGAGGCACGCAGAAGTTAGAGCTTCTGTAATGAAACATATGTGACCTAGAAAAGAAACGTCCTGTTCAAAACAAAAGAGAAACTGCCTCTACAGCGTCGCATTGTAGTTACGCTTCAATAATTTTTGAAACGATATCAAAATACAGTAGCATACACTGTAGATGCGTTTCATAATCTACTCCAACATTATAAGCTATAACAATGAGGAAGGAACTACTTTCAGAATTTGCTTCTAAGATAATCAAGCACTGTTCTGTGGAAATTTACTTACACCTGGCGCGATTAACGGGATAAATGCATAAGGCAGTGTTTTTCACAGTAGAAAATAAAGTGGTTCGAGTCCAGACTTATCCCAGTTAAACAGCAAGAATCGTTTGAAGTGACCAAGGAGCTGACCGCCTTTAATTACACTCATCGCCAACAAAATAGTTGCACCCAGAAGGAAGAAACCGACAGGAATGAAACTTGGTGGGTAGGTTTGACATCGTGAGACATGCAAATGATTCAAGTATCACGTTCGGCCGCTCATGTGACGCAAGCAAGGAGAGGTCGTAGCGTTGTACCTGACCGGTTATATAAGGTCGTCCCGTTTTGCGTGCTTGCCATTCTGACTCATGCTGTTGTGTTGGTTGCATCCTTTGCAAGTGAAGTATGCCTCGGAGAAAAGTTCGGAAGCAATTCGAGCAGTTGGAGGAGTTCGAGAGGCGCCGCATCGCCGGGCTCCGGGAAGCGGGATTGTCTTATCGCCGTATTGCGCTCCATACCGGTCGTGCGGATATCCCCATAGCACGCTGTTGGCAGCAGTGAATAGAACAAGGAACGCAGCAGTGATATGAAGGATCTGGGAGACCTAAAAGAACCACGGAGAGAGAGGACCGTCGGGTTGTCCGACATGCGCGGAGTGACCCAACGGCCACGATTGCGGATATTAAGCAAGCAGTGGTGCCCTCTATGCATTGTCCGATTAGTGCCAGCACCATTGGCAGACGGCTGCACGACGTAGGACTACACGGACGCAGACCTTTACGACAACTGTCCTTAACATCATGGCATCGTCGCCAAAGACTGCAATGGTGTCGTGCGAGACTGTCATGGAGCCACTCAGAATGGCAGCAGGTGATCTTTAGTGACGAATCCCGCTTTTATTTTGGAGGAGACGATCACTGAATCCGTATGTGGAGGCACCGTGGTCAGTGCCAAGATGAACGGTTTGTTGTCGAGCGTCACACCTCCAGAAGGCCTGGTGTCATGGTGTGAGGTGTAATTGCCTACGATGCCAGATCACCTTTGGTGTTCATACAGGCACTTTGACAGTCCAACGTTACATTAATGAGGTCCTGTAACCACGGCCCAACCCTTTCTGAACGCTCACTCCGGTGCGATTTTCCAACTGGACAACGCTCGTTCTCATACTGCTGCTGGCTCGAGAGCTTGCCTTCAAGGCACTGACACTCTGCCATGGCCAGCCGCATCGGCAGACCTATCGCCGATTGAAAATATGTGGGATGCTATTGAACGCGCTATCCACACTCCACCCTTACCGCACAATCTGCAGAAACTGCGTGAGAATATTCAAGCTGAGTGGGATGGCTTATCGCAGGACACCATTAGGAACCTGTACAACTCCATGCCGAGACGTGTGGCATGCTGTGTGAGCAAGCATGGAGACCCGATGCCATACTGAGAGACACTACATTTTGGCGTGTAGCTCAATAAATATTGCCCATATCAGTCTCAATGTTTAATCAGTTATTGTTCCTGGTAACCTTTACCTTCCTCCCGAATAGCATTTCAATCCGACACGTCCTTCTGGGTGCAACCATTTTTGTGACGATGAGTGTAGCTATCTTCTAATGAAATTCTACTTTTAAAGTTGCATAAGTCTCAGACGTCACACGACACCGGCATGTCTCGTAATAATAAGCATACAAATTTCAAAAGAAGTGTGATTGTTGCACGCGATGACAGTAATCTGCCATTGCGTTCTACCAGGACCTTTAGAAACTTTCGCAATCAAGGGTGACTTATGTATTTCAAAAAAATGACGGTACTATTTTTAATAATAATAATTACAATAATGCGCTTGGAGTAAAGGCGTTTGCGCCTAGCGGCGCTAAGGCACTTTTTTCGAAGTTTATGGCCTAAAGTACTTTTCGTGGTTAGATGTTGGAGAACCTGGGAAAATAAATTTATTTTTACATGATGATGCATTCGAAAATGGGGAATACTATGTTTGATATGCGAGAGTACAAGTGTCTTAATCTAATGTCAGCATTGCAGGAACACGATAAAAGAATCAGATCACTCAGTAGGATGTCTCATCAATGACAAGGATCAAGAGCACTGCTCGACATGGAAAATCTCACAACAGGAAGTATATGACAGAGGGCCATGCAAACTGGTGGGTATGTGTGAACAGTTGGGTTATATAATAATTGCAGTTGCAAATCAATAACTGATTGGCATTGACACATGCTTCATGGCATTGTACGCGAGGCTTCTCGAAAGCTCTACGAAAATCTAGGGCCCCTAACAACAGATACTGTATAAAAGACAGCTATCTTCTCACGAGAGTGGAGAGTGTCGTGGAGCACCGTTTCGGGTGCTCCAACGACATTATTGAAAAATAGGGTTAAACACGACAGCTCGAGCGAGAGAAATTTGTGCAGTTGAAGGCGAAAGTGGCTCCAATGTTTCAATGTTATACTGCACGAAAGTGGCTCCAATGTTTCAATGTTATAGTGGAGATACCAGTCTTAAAAACAAGCCGAAGTCAGGACGTCAAACGACCACAAAAACTTATACCCTGGTCGAAATTCTGATAGCGAACCCAGGTATACGACAATTGGTAGCTTAAGTGGAATTGGCATACGTGTGCATTGCTACGTGCTTCCACCATTGTTCATTGCCTGCAGTAGCCTGGCTTGTCCTTCAGGCGCCATGGAATGGTTTCCCATGGAACCACTGCTAACCAGTGCCTGAGGCGCGGCAGGAAGCACAGCAAGTAGTACAAAGAAGGCGGTTGCAGAGGAAAGCCATGGAGAAGTTGTGAGAGTCCTGTGTACTGGGAACTCGTGCCACATGGCCAACCTCTATGTCGAACATGTCCAGCAGGTCTATGGCGCTCTGTGCCAACACTACCCAGCGTTCAACAACAGGAAGCTGGAATTGCTGCAAGTGGATAATGGCCCAAGTCACACCTCTATACTCGGGGCAAGGCTAACCTGGCTACGGAGTTAAAGTTACCGAGTGTGTACTACCACTGCATAATCTAATTCGAGTTGAAAAGCCCGTGTTCGAGTTTGAACTGCGACCTAAAAAGGACATGAATGTTCTAAATGTTGTACATACGTACATTATAAAAATAAAGATCCCAGTTTCGGTTGCGTTTCTAAAAAATGAAAATATTCGCATTTTGGGGATGACATTGCATTTCTGTTTTGCTTCAGAGGGGCAGGCTATACAGTAAACGTAGAGGATATTTACTGCGAGGGAGACTTGTGTTAGCCTGTGGGTAAGTGGGGAGATAATGGTTTGGCGATTAAGCTTGCTCCTTTCTTCGTGGTCACTCATTTAAAATACTCATTCAGAAATCATTTGTCTGGTGGTCAGCAAGGTTGAGAAGGTTTGACCCCATTTTCGATGAATGGTGACATCGTAATGGAACGCGGAAAGTTTCCTTTTGTCTGGCTTTAAGTCTCCATTAGGAAGAAGGGCCCGCGCCACATGACACCCTATTAGTGCGGAGAAATACTGATACACAAGAGATATTTTGTCGGTGAATCGGTTTCATAGCATTAACAGTGTAATGAGGTTAGCTTTGCCCCGAGTATAGACTGGTGAGCCGAACCTACAGGAATTGGAAGGGGTCCTGCTGCCACATGTTTCGCTCCGTGGCCCATTTCCTACAAGGAAGACTCTTCACTTCAGTGGTACACGTGGAATCTGCCATCAAACAGTTTCTGTTTTCGAAACCTTACGAGTGGTGCCACCGTGGGATCGCGGTTCTGGTGGAATGCTAGCAAAGGACTATATTAAACAAGTTAGTAAAATCATGCAATGCATTGATTATTATACGCTCTCCAACATACCAGAAATCATTACTCAAGTTATGCGATATTGGCTGTGGAATAAATCTCGCTCCTGTGCCCTGATCTTTCACCCCTTTTGGATGATATTCAACAGAACCGGTTCAGTATATCTCCGGAACAACATACTACAGTTTTGTCGCAATAAAAGCATTTTTAGTCAAGTTATGAGGATAATAGCTGTGGAATAAATCTCGCTCCTGTGTCCTGACCTTTGACCCCGTTTCGATGATATTCAACAGAACCGGTTCAGTATACCTCCGGAAGAACAGGATAAAGTTTTGTGGCAATCGAAGCATTTTTACTCAAATAATGACGCATAAGGGTGATGGAATGGATCCCGCTCCTTTGTCCTGACCTTTGATCCTATTTCGTCCATTTTCAATAGGGTTTGTCCCTAGTGGTCCCCTACCACATGCTAAAATTTCATCGAAATCGAACCATTTTTACGCGAGTTATAATGCGGACGGAAAGACGGACAAAGCTGGAGCATATATGCTTTCCAACCTACGCTTGGAAAGCGTGAACAGCGGACTGTACTTTGCAGAATGAGGTGACCGTGTATGTCTTTCTCGCATCATTAAACCTTTCAGCTGCATCAAACACGACCAACTTTTAACTCACCCTTGATAAAACTCTTTGTTAAATCATCTGGGGAAAGCTTAGCAGCTCACTAACCGAAAAACTTAATGTGCTCGTATCAGAGGCGTAACCACACATTTCCGCGCCCGGGGCAAACCACAAAGATATTTCGCCCCCATTTTTCTACATACATACATGCATACAGTCCTCGACCAAACAAATTAACGTCACACTCTAATGTTGCCTGTATATGGGAGGAACAACCAAACCGTGACTCTTCGTACTGCTTTTACCAACTGTTTCTGAATTCGGACATTTGGTACCACATCAAACAAACCGAATGCACCAGGAACTCGTACTTCACAGTCTCAGTAATGGTCGAATAGCCCCAAAGAATCTTCCATAGCGTAAACAGCGGCCTAGGCGAAGCAGTGGTTGAGTGGTGTGAAACATTCGGTTTTTAATAATTCGTCCGAGCTAGAATCCAGGATAGGACCTAACTGGATTCGAGCTCGGACAAATGATTAAAAACCAAATGATAGGTCCGGGCTCGAATTCAGGGTGAGGCATAGATGACATGTTTTTCTTAAGGTGCTAGCTCCATCTCTTTCTTGGAACCAGTAGCCTAAAGTAGGGGTGGGTGACTGCTTTTAGCTCACACGTTAAACCCCAAACGTCCTTGTCTTGCAACCTACGTACAACTGCGTTTTCATTTCTGAATGTGAACAACAAACATCCTCGAGCCACGACGTTGGCGCAGTGTTCTAAACATTGGCTTATGATCATTCGTTCGAAATGGGTTCGAGTCCGAATCCACGTGAGGCATGGATGTCGTGTTTGTCTTACGGCACTGACTCTCTCCCTTCCCTGGAAACAGTGGCCCTAAATTGGGGACGTGAGACTACTTATAGCCCATTGAGTTGTTCACGGTGGTCGTTAAACCCTCAATCAAAAAGAAAAAAAAATCCCCGGAATATTTTGAGGAAGAATTTCGAATTTTAAGCTGCCAAGGCTACCGAAACGGGCGAAACATGGCTACCAAGGCTACAGGCTAAAAAATCCCCGGAATATTTTGAGGAAGAATTTCGAATTTTAAGCTGCCAAGGCTACCGAAACGGGCGAAACGAGCAAATTATGTAAATGGACCATGTATGGGGTGAAAATATTGTACCAGAAACTGGTGCAACAGGTTCAATTCCAGTTTTAATCGGATTGCAAGCAGTGATTTTTTCCCCCTCTCTTGAGCTGCGCCCAGGCAGCCCCCCCTAATGTAGTGCTCTTGAGCTGTGCCCGGGGCAGCCCCTGCACTACCCTAGTTACGCCCTCTGGTTCGCATTCATTATGCGTCAAAAAACACACTACAATCTTAGGTTGGTTTGTCTTGAGCCGTATTTGGAGCTGAGAAATCAAATTCTCATAAAGTAGCACTTAGTTGGAGCAAAATTTGTACCAAGTCGATTGAATCTATCAAAGACGCAGTTATTCAGCATTATATATTAGCCCGGGTACGGGGAAAAAAACCTTTAAGGTGAATTAGGATCTAATACTGGAATTGGTGAAGCTTCTTTCTGTGCAAGGGTTGCAGATCCTATATTGGAATTGTTTTCAAAATACCTTGGTAGAGACGTTTCAGTCTGCAAGAAACGTCTCTACCAAAATATTTTATTTCCCACATTGCGTTGCTATGAACTTTTCTTTGCAGAATAAGCAAATAAAAAACGAAACTTTAATTTGTTTGATTCCTTTAACAGTTGGCAGAACTCCATTCATTATTACGGCAGTTTGTCTGCATCGTCAGTATAAGAATGACGAAGTCTCCTTGATCTCAAAGACTACATACAGTCTTGTGATGTATTTTTGTTATACGTATTAAGAGAATACACCTTGGTTTGTCACAAATATTTATTTTTTCAAGTCGACCATGGTTTCGCTGGGTATTGACCTAGCTTCATCAGGACGGATGGCGCGTAAATATTCAAATTGTATATGATATGTTTTGGTTAGTTGCTTCCACGAGCTTGATAGAAATGGGGTGGATGCCATGTCATTAAACAAATTGCGGAGACTTCTGATATATATGGAAAGCTTCCAAAATATCAAGTTTGATGGTTGAATCTGGCTTGTCAATTAGCTTTGCTTCTTCAAAGAGAAATGCAGGGTCCTTTTCGTAACAGTGTTTAGCCATCGATGACTTCTTTAGGTCACAGTTCCGTATGTAGGTCTTGTGCTCCTTCTATCGAAAACGCAAGGCTCTACGGGTCTGTTCTATATAAGAAGCGCCACATTCACACGGAATTTGCTAAATTCCCCCACGAGGTTTTGTCTTCAACATAGTCCTTAGATCCTAAAAAGTTCATTTTGTTTATGGGTTTAAAAACTACTTTAAAATGAAAGGTTTTGAGAATTTTTGAAATTTTGATAGCAATGTCATGACAAAATGGAATAATGGCAAAATTCTTTCTCAATGGGCGCATCACAGGAGTTAACGTGAAGATAGTCTTCGGTTTCCGGAATTTTGTTAGAGCCTTATGTATAATGGAAGGGTTGTATCCTCGTTGTATTGCAACACGTTTAAGGAAATAAAGTTCGTTTTCCAAACTGTCTTTATCTGAACATATACTGTATGTATGGCGCGATATACGCACCTGTAAAAGGCGCTGAGTTTTTGTTGCCAAGGGTGATTGGACTTTGCATGTGGAGTGAGAAAACAGCGAAAGGCTTCCGATAAATTGTACAGACTCGTAGAGCCTTGCGTTTTCGATTGAAGCAGCACAAGACCTACATACGGAACTGTGACCTAAAGAAGTCATCGATGGCTAAACACTGTTACGAAAAGAACCATAAATTTCTCTTTGAAGAAGGAAAACTAATAGACAATCCAGATTCAACTACAAAACTTGATATTTTGGAAGCTTTCCATACACTGTATATCAGAAGTCTTTGCAATTTGTTAGTGACATGGCATCCAATCCACCCCATTTCTATAAAGCGCGGGGAAGCAACTAGCCAAAACTCGTGGAAGCAACTAACCGAAACCCATGACTGTAAACACCGTTTACGATATCATGTACAAATTGAATACTTACGTGCCATCCATCCTGATGAAGCTAGGTCAATACTCAGCGAAACCATGGTCGACTTGAAAAAATAAATATTTGTGACAAACCACGTTGTATTCTCTTAATACGTATGACGAAGTCTTGTTTGACTTTCGTGGTTAACATTTGTACAGCAATTTTCTGAGAAGGAGTGTCGTATCCTCAGTTCGTTCAATCCACTGAAAACCCAAGACATAACAACCATAAAAACTGTTCAATACTTCGTAGTTTCTCTGAAGGAAAGGACAACACAACGGTCTTCGATTTATGGGTAGACAATGGCGGTACTGAAACCAAATATTGAAGACACTTTGAAGATTCAGCATTCATTTTCACATTTCTCAATGCTTATGGTTTTGCTTTCAGGGTGTTAAAAACAGACGCAGGAAAAGACAGAAAAGAAGAAAAATGTCAAAACTTTATTTCCAGAAATGAGCGCAAATAAAAGCTTTAACTTCCAATGGTAAAATGAGAAAAAAGATGTCATATGGGGCTTAATATTACGAGTACTTTAAAATACTCGTATTTTTTTAAGTTCTATAAAACTACCGCCTACGAATCCTCTTAATTCTTTTTTTCCCTCGAGAGTTTTCTACCATGATTTCTTCACTTTTCTACCACTAATTTCTAGAAGATTTTCTTTTAACTGTTTCCTCACCATTGTATACACCAATCAGGATTGCATTATGATCACCTATACCTAATAAGCTGTAGACCCTTTTAGCCCGCAAAATAGCGGCCACTCGGCGAGGCATCGATTAGATGAGGTGGCGATAGGTATCTTGGGGTATATATATCAGATAACATAATGTCAACAGCTGGTCCTCCAGTTCCCATACATTTCGGGGTGGTGGTGATTCAAAGCGAACCCTCTTTTCCAAGCCGAGCCACAATTGTTCGATTGGGTTCATGTTAGGTGAATTTGGAGGCCAGAGCATTAACAGAAAGTGACAAGAATGTTCCTCGAACCACTCCTTAATGTTTCTGGCAGTGTGGCATGGCGCATTATCCTGTTGGTAAGACCATCACCAGCAAGGAACACAGTTGCCATGAATGGGTAAACTTGGTCCGCAACGTTGTTCAGATACCTGACAGCTGCCAGCGATTGTGCTATTGGGATAATGAGGCCTAAAGTGTCCCAGGGAAACATCGCCCACAGCATAACACCGCCGCCCGCCTGTTTCCGCCCAACGGCTCATCCAGGTAACATAGCCTCAACTGGTAATCGGCGTATCCGCGCTCGGCCGTTTACGTGATGCGCCAGGAATCTTGATTCGTCAGCCCAGGCCACTTTCTTCCAGTCATCCGCGGTCCGATCTCGATGAACTTGGGCCCATCTCATGCGATGTTGGCGATGACGTGCACTGAGCATCAGGACCCGGCTGGATCTTCGGCGACGCATGCCCATGCGCAGAAGACTGCGACGAACTGTGTGCTGTGACACATTGCCCTGATCACCACTGCTGTAGCTTCGGGTAAATTGTCGCACTGTGGCCCTGCGGCCGCTGTGAACAATGCGCGACAGTCCCCGTTCCACTCTGGCATCAATAAGCTGTGGATGACACACAGCTGGACGACGGTTCGCCGTTTGGCCGTTTGTGCACCACTTTTGATACGTACTCAGTACATCGGCACGTGAACAAACCACAAGCCCCGTTCCCGAGATTGTAGTTCCGAGGCGTCAAGCCATCACAATTTGTCCTTTATCAAACTCCGAAAAATCGGCAGCTTTTGCCATTCTGACTCCTAATACTCTACTAACCGAAATCCGGTCCTCGAGTTGTATGTATACTGCTCTGTGAACTTCACCTGCGCCACCGTTCGGTCTCCAGGCGCGCTCATTTCTCTAGGCTGGGAGTGGTCATAATGTAATGACTCATCGCTGTATGTTTCTCTAACTTGGAACTGCGATTTTGTTTCCGTGGATTCTTTCCGTGCGACGTGTCGTCTAAAGATAAAGCCTACGACTTCTGTTTCTTGGTCGGGATCGGTTTTAGCTCTCACATCTAGTATAGCAGTTTGACTCACGTGCTGCAGTAGAAGAGCTCACATGCTCGGTTAGGTGCTATGTTTTTCTTTGATCTTTTCGCAAATCATTTTGAATAAGATACAGCTTTTAAAACGATTGGTCACTCTTTTGGAACTTTCGATCTGTTAATGGAAACAGCAACTTTCTTTCACCACTTCTTGCTTCTCTTCTGCTGCTTCTTTTTCTTACTGTTCTTCTTTTAAAATTTTTCATTGTCATCTTATATTCCTTTCACATACTTTTTTAAAAATTCTGGCCGCATTTCGCCCTGGAAATGTATTCTTAATCTTTAGAACATATTCTAATCAAAATAATCCGTACTTATCATCATGAAATTAGAATGGTAATTAAGTAACAGCCCAAGATTATTCCACCAGTTTCATTTCTGCACAAAGATATTATTCAGGTGCAACATTATCAAGTTAGCTCTACAATTAGAAATCATTTATTAGTTAAATTATTCGCTAATGATGTTCAAATTTTTGTTTTCCAGTCTTTCACGATCTTTCCTTCAACAGCATACAATTTTTTTCAGTTCGCTTTGACCTACACCGAGTGATCACTGATATATGACCCTATCAAAAGTGGATGCGCCCCTTCACCACATGATTTCCGAGAGGGCGCAATGAGTCGACCGACGTAACATATACACTAAAGAGCAATTGAATTAGAGACAGCTGGCGTTATGCAGATATGGCGCTGTGGGCGGCCCTGTAAACGGAAACGACATGACGTATGCAGCGATCCGACAATATAACGAGTGATGCGACGGGAATCAGTAAGAGTCGGGCGAAGTATGGGTAAGGCGAAGGATCTAAGCGCATTTGATCGTGGGTAAATTGTCGGTGCCCGACGAATGGGTCACTCCATCTCGGAAGTCGTGCAGGCACTGGGATTTTCACGAGCCACTGTGTCACGGGTGCACCGTGAGTACACCGAATCCGGTAAAGCCATCCCTGCAAAAGTCAACTGCCGTGGACAAGAGCGTGTGGATGAGTGGGGTCATCGTCGGCTAGCTCGCATTGTAACAGCGGATAGACGGGCCACAGTGCAAGAAATCACTCGGCAATTTAACACTGGTGCACAAAAACGTGTAAGCAGCCACAGCATCTAGAACCATCTCCTCGCTATGGGGTACAGAAGCCATCGTCCCACGAGGGTACCGCTGCTGACCGCACATCACAGGGTGCAAAGATTAGCATGGGCGCGGGAACATCGCCATTGGACCCTAGACATGTTCAAAAATGTTGCCTGGACTGATGAGTAGAGATTCACGTTGGTGCATGCGGATGGCAGAATACGAGTACGGCGCAAGCCACATGAAGCGATGGGTCCTTCTTGCTAGCAAGGTACTCTTCAAGTTGGTGGGGGTGGCATTCTCGTCTGGGGACTGTTTACATGGACTGAAATGGGACCCCTGGTACGTGTGACATTGCCCCTCACAGGTCAAAGTTACCGGGATATCATGGACGACCATTTGCTCCCATTTGTGCGTCTTCAACTTTCCACTGGAGACCACATCCTGCAACAAGACAATGCACCGTGCCATCGCTCCCGAATTGTATCCGAATGTTCGGATGAACACTCCACCGACGTGACCTCGCTTCCTTGGCCAGCTAGGTCACCTGACCTAAATCCCATCGAACAGATCTGAGATGCCATCGAGAGAGAGATGAGCGAGGCCTCCATCAAATCTTCGTGAACTGTGGGAGCTTGTTCAGGTGTCGTGGATCCGTATGGCTTCCCAACGCTTCCGGCCGGTGTCTTGTCGAGTCCATGCCGAGACGAATCGCCGCCGTTATCAGGAGGAACGGTGGTGCTACACGTTACTAGACAGGTATCCCTAATTCAATTGCTCTTCAGTGTATAAGGTATGAGTGGAGCTGTTGCCGCGACAATTATTGTAATTTCGGGCACATTGCTTTCAGTATAGAATGGCTCCAATTCGGGATTCAAATTCCAATTTTAATGTTTTTAATTATGTTAATTAATTAACATAATTAATTACGCAACCGCTTAATTGGAGTAATTTTTATTTAGGTGCACGAACTAACATCCCAACCCCGGCCGCATAGGGAGTCGCTGGGTTCTTTTCTTCTCTTTTCTCCATTTTCCCTTCCGCGGGGGAAAGGAGATCTAAATTGCCAGCGCCAGGCCAGGTGCAAAATTTCGTAAACTAGGCGAAAGGCATTTTCTTCCATTCCCGGCAGGCGAGAAGCAACAGCATTGCGAATTGCATAATGCTTCCGTAACAACAATGGCGTTGCGGTGGCTACACGACGAAAATTTAAGAAAGAAATCTTAAAGCGGTAAGAAGCTAAGGCCAGGCAATAAATGTCACCCAAGAGCATTGTCGGAGAACATATTTCAGTCGGGCATACGTGACTTCGAGCAGTTTTCAAGTTTTAAAAAGGGTTTGCTCGGAGTCTACTATAATAGAACCCAACAACGGGGTGACAGTTACGGCCAAATAAATTTTTAAAGGGCTTAGCTCAGCAGATGGTCAGCAGGCCAAGGGAACATCTGCCCCAAAGTAACCACTGGCCAGCCGCAACTGGACAAGCGGTCCACTTGCGTACGAGGGGGGGGGGAAGCCAAAACCAATGGTGGTGCAAGGGGCGTTTTCTCGAGGTATGGACACGCCTAGCCGCGGGGCGATAAGGGAAAGCGAAAACTAAAATAAAAGGAGAAACTTAAAATTTGACAGAGAGAAAAAAGACATGAGCGAAAAAACTTAAGAGAGAAAGAGAGAGACGGAGAGAGAAGTTGTGTTTGCGAACATGGAACGGTCAGAGTAATTTTGGTCGGAAGAGCCAGCGGTAGGCAAAGAAATGCCGAACTATGCGGAGTCCCCGAAGTCCGTCGACGTGAAACCAAGAACTGTAGAACAGTAAAGTTCTGAGATAACTATCGGCTGTGTTTTTATCCACGGAGGATACCAGCCAAAAACCACCCACGGCCACCAGACCACCAGCGCTTTCCTCAACCGCCGGATCGATGAGCCCAGCAGAAGTTCCATATAGGGTAAGACATCATCCAATTATTTCACTCCCTTGCATGCTGAGTATTCAGTTAAGTTTTAGAAATGAAACCTTATTGCTCACCCCGTACTGGTTGGATTGTTAGGGATATTGGTATTTTTACATTTTCTCAAGTAAACCATAACTTCCTTTCGTAGAGATGTGTTATATTTTAAACCGGTCCCACTATTTAAATTGTTCTAAAATTAAGCATTATACAGCAAATAAATTTTATATTTGTTTTCTTAAATCAACGTGTTTTTCTTCACGCTGCTCTGCAAATGGGTACGAGTGTCTGTATTAGTTTAAAGTAAGCCATAGTTTTTCTTCCTTCACAGATACCCCTATTCAAGCATATAACCGAAATGTTAGTTCTTTTTTAAATTTAATTTCTTTGCGGCATATGAGTTCTTGCGACAACCTCGTACGAGCTCATATGAAACACGACGCTTTTAAGTCCCAACGATGAGACTGGGTCGCCTATACTAGGAAACCCAATGTAATTGTTGCCAATCTAGATGATCGAAAATCGCTAACAAAATCTATGCCCCTCAAGTTCCCACCGGGACTTGGCGTGGTGACAGAGCAGTAGGTAGTAAAAATCGGAGCGTGATGGGTAAACGGAAGAATTTATCGGACTTTGAGAAAAGATAGATTATGGGAGCTCGGAGAGAGGGTGCCTGGATTTCCCAAACGCCTAAACTGATGGATTGTTCGCGAGCCGCCGTAGTTAAAGTTCATCAGGACTGGTATGAAGATGGTCAATCGACGACCCGTAGGCAAAACTGCACAGCACAGAGAAAGATTGATGTGGTGAACTCCGCGTCCAACCACTCATACAGACAAACAGACGCAGCACTGTACAACAGTTCACTGCCGTCCCGATGGCTCAGTGGTCTAAGCGCTAGTTTGTGAACATTCGTCCAAGAAGGGTCCGGGTTCAAATCCCGGTGAGGTATGGATGTTGTGTTTGTCTTACTGCACTGATTTTCTCCCTTCCCTGGAACCAGTGGCCCTAAATTAGGTACGGGCGATTACTTATAGCCCATCGAGTTGCTCACGGAGGTCGTTAAACCTTCAATCAAAAACAACAACAACAACAACAACAACAAAAGTTTACTACCTAATACAACAGAGAACTATCTGTCAGACCATGCATCACACGCTCGCACGTATATGGGCTATAACAGACATCCTCCCTAACCAGGATGTATCGGCGCAAAAGACTATAGCCGGGTTCAAATATTATGCAAATTGGACGTCGCATCGGATGGCTGGGGCTGGAAAAAAAATGTGTGGGTCTGACTTGTCTCGTTTTTTATTCCACTTCGTGAACGGTCGTGTATGTATTTAGCGCAAACAACATGAGGCACTCCATCCATCCTGCATGTTCTCCACAATGCAAGACAGTGGAGGCGGTTTTATGGTGTGGGGCATGTTTATCTGGCAGAAACTTGGACTCCTGGTGCATGTAGAACAAAGTATGACTGGTGTCCATTATCGTGAATTGCTTGCTGTCTCTACACCCAACAATGTTTCACCTTTCCCCGAATGGAGACGATGTGTTCCAAGATGACAATGCGCCGAGACACAGGTCCAATGTTGTGCAGGAATGGTTTGAGGCACAAAATTCAGACTTCCAACATAGCGATTGGTCCGAACTCTCCCGATGTCAATCCCATAGAGCACTTTTGGGACACTCTCGAACGGCATATCAGGCGTCTGGGTACACCAATAATCTCCATACCTGTAATGAAGGGCGCATTAGACACAGCTTGGTTGGCCATACCTCCCAACTGTTTCCTGCATCTTATTGAATAGATGCCATGTCGGATAGCTGCTGTTGAGAGATAAAGGAAGACCTACGAAGTATTTGGTAGGTGGTTATAATTCAGTGATCACTCAGTGTATGTGGAGGTTATTCCTGCTTTGCACGTATGGATAGTTTATAGAACACAGGTTACTCACAGTGTAGCAAAACGAGGTAATCAGCGGCGCCATATTATTTATGGAATGTAACTGTATGATAATCAGGACGTCACTGTATGATAATCAGGATGTCACTGTATGATAATCAGAATATCACTGCATGTATGATTATTAGAATGTCACAGTATGGTAATCATAATGCCATTGTATAATAATCAGGATGTAACTGTAAACAAAAATGTCTAGTAGCCAGGTCCAAGTTTTGATCTCGGAAAGGAAAATATTTATGTTTCAATAACATCCAAAGTAAAAAGAAAAGACGCGTTTAAGCTAAACTTTATGCAAATTCTTATAATATGCACTTTTTATGTTTTACAACACCCAAATACTGGAAGGGGGATCAGGAGAGCTCAAGAGTGATTGTGCACAGAAATAAAACAAATAACTGATTCAGTGGATCATGTCTACTTTCGTGCGGGCAAACGGGCCGAGCCATGAGCTTTCTGAGCACTTTTTATTGGCGTTTTAGCTTTCAAGAGAATTTTACTGCTATGAACAAAAATAACAAATCTCTTCACTCTGTGTTACACGATATTATTGCAGGGATTTCTTCTGGCGTTACATTGTATACGCAAGAAAGTACAACTCCCATGTGTGTTTATTAATTGGTGAAAATGCAACAACTCTTCCATTTTCATTTGAAATAAAGAAACGTTAATGCACTTTCATGCTTGAACTGTCTTTAATGCAGGTTATAAAGGAAATAAATTCATTTAACTATGGAATACTGAGGTAATCTGCAATGTATTTGTTACGAAAGCTAGCATAACTTTATATCTTATAGACGTTTAGTGACTTGATTGCACTGCGCATGTAATAAACATAATTCTGCCATTTTTTTTAATATGGAGTGCTTAAAAAAATCAAACATTGAAGGCTTCAAAAGTATTAGTCACTTATTTGAAGGAAAGTGGATTGGTAAACCTCAGTAAAGACACTTCACCATGTTGAAACGCAATGAAATTCGAAGCTCAGACTTGTGATTTCATCACGCTGATCAATTCATGACTAGCGTGATGAAAGTTTTGAAGTTTTAGCTGAAAGAAATGGAGAATACCGCATTTCTGACTTGCGTGTAAATATTTGATTTTCGGCAACCATTTCATGCTGCAACAGAAGCCTTAGAGCTCGAAGAAGGCATAACATTGCCTTTTGCTTTATTGTGGTACAGAAAGTTTCTTGCCAAATGTGAAGCGCAGAATGGAGATCCCTCCTTTATGAAGGAACTAGAGGAAGGAACCCAATGATTAATCGTTGGGTTCCTTTAATTCCTTCCAATTTTCCATTAAAATGTAGCTCAAGATTGCTACGTTTATAAGTCCATCTTTCCGGCAAGTAAGAATGCTAAACGAAGCAGAAAAATCAGAAGTGTTAAACGCTGTACGAAAGAAACTTGTTGATGGCGATGACGAAAGATTTTTTTCTCACGAGTCTAAAACTAACTATGAAATTAATTCACAGTTACGACCGGCAAAGAAAGGCAAATATGATTTCAGTGATTGAGAAGATGGAGACGATGGCACCCAGCATGATCTGGAAAATGAAGTTGATGTATATCTCAAACTTAAGTCCGCTTTACCATCTGACTACGAAATAAATGTGTGGTGGAAAAATCACGAAAACGAATTGCCCAAATTTTCCAAAGTTGCCCAAAGATATCTTTGCATTCTTGCATTTAGTGTTAGCAGTAAACAAAACTTCAGCGCTGCAAATTTACGGTTCCCTATCACTTCGTCCGAGTTCATTTCGTCCACGCTCACTTCGTCCAGTTCATTTCGTCCAACTTCACTTTGTCCACTGTTCACTTCGTCCGCTGTTCACTTAGTCCAATGTTCACTTCGTCCAATGTTCATTTCGTCCACCGTTCACTTTATCCACGTTCATTTCGTCCTCAGAATGAATGGAATACCGTCGAAATTTTTTGTTTTCTTGGAGCTTTTGTTATAGGCAGAAGAAAAGGTCAGTGGACATTGCTTGCAAGCAATTTTTTTTCCTGTCAGAGTTTCTCGATTAAAATAGAACGATTTTAAATGTTATTTAAAGTAACTCTTTATTTTTAACTCTTTTGTGTGGTACGATGTCAATCACTACAGCATGACTCACGCTATGTTCGGAAAAGGACTATAAGGTGGGATTTTTCAATAACGCTGCACTTTTATTTAGGCGCTAAATATTTATATAAGATGCGAAGTTATTAATATTTCTCTTTTACTTACTTTGGCATTAAATACTAATTGCTATGCCTCATGTGTAGGCCTTTTGACAGTTTTTATTCTGCTGATGTCATATTCAAAACGTTTACGTATCCACTCAAGGTAATAATTGTGATTTTACTGAGGTACGAAATATTAATTCAAAATCCCTAGGCTTAGGCCGTTTCCACAGTTTTATTTTACGGATCTCATATTCGTAACGTTTACCTATCAACTCAAGGTAATAATATTGCGCTTTTACTTAGGCACTAAATATTATTTCATATGCCCTAGGGCACGGCCCTTTTAACAGTTTTTATTCTAATCACTTCATATTTATAATATTTACATATCAAATCAAGGTAATAATACTGCGCGCTCATTGGCCCTAGGCCAAGGCCTTTTTGCAATATTTATTCTACTGATGTCGTATTCATAATGTTTACGTATCAAGTCAAGGTAATAATATCACGCTTTTGCTCAAGCACTAAATATTATTTGGCCTAGGCCGAGGCCTCTTTCACTGTTTTTATTCTGAGTACGTCATATTTCTAACATTTTCACATCAAATTAAGGTAATAATATTGCGCTTTTGCTCAGGCACTAAATATTATTTCATAGGCATTAGGCCTAGCCTTTTTTCCGCTGTTTTTATTCGAAGTACGACATATTCGTAACATTTCATTCATTCTGAGGAAGAAATGAACGTGGACAAAGTAAACGGGGGACGAAGTGAACATTGGACTAACTGAACAGCGGACGAAGTGAACAGTGGACAAAGTGAACGTTGGACGAAATGAACACGGACAAAGCGATCCGTCACCAAATTTACTTGTTCAAGAGCGTAGAACAAGACTGAAGGCCGAAATAATTGATGCAACATTGTTTTTGCATAACAGTTCGTGATGCTATTGTTACGGTGGGTCCAATTTTTTAGTCCAAAAAATTTCAAATCTTGTGTTTATTACACTGCTTAAAAGGAAAAGTTTCCTGCTGCAGTCAGGTATGTTAATGTACTTACATTTATTCGGAGATTGTATAAAAATTAAATCGTTTAATCTTATCAAAACTTTAAGTTTATGAATTAACTAGTGTTTAGACTAAGGGTTGGAAGCATTTCGAAGAAGTTTTTTTTTTTTAATTGTCTCTCTTGTGCACGCCATGTTAACTGCAGGACTTTTCTTCTAGCGCACTATACTTAAAAAAATTATTTCGAACGCCCTAAGGCTTTTCTTTTCTTTTTTTTAAGATTAGCTAACATTTTTAGGCTTACATTTTAACGAAATATTTTCAATAAATATGACATTTCATTTCATTATTTAATTTTCACAATTTAATAAAATTCATTGGAAAAACAAAATAACGTAAAATTGGCACATCACGGCCTGGCCGGGCAGAGCTAGGCCTAAATAGTAGCTGCAATTAATAGGCCGGGCTCACGAAACAAGGCCCGTGCAGACTTCTAGAAGGAATCGGGGGAAGTCGGACAGAGAAGTGTTTGGACGTGGACGCGCTTTTCGAGTCTCCGGGACTCGAGACCCTGAGGTAAATGAGATGTTGCACGAGAAATAGGGAAGTGCAAAAGAGAACAAGAGAGATGATTGGGAAAGAGAAATAGTAATAAGATAAATGAATGTATAAATTAGTAACTAAGATAAATGAATGTACAAATTAGTAACTAAGATAAATGAATGTATAAATTATTAACTAAGATAAAGGAATATGTAAATAAGTAACTAAGAAAAATGAATGTTTAAATAAGTAAGTAAGATAAATGAATGCATAAATAATTAAGATAAATGAATGTATAAATAAGTAAGATAAATGAATGCGTATAAATAAGTAACTAAGATAAATGAATGTATAAATTAGTAAGTAAGATAAATGAATGTATAAATAAGTAAGTAAGATAAGTGCATGTATAAATAAGTAAGTACACTATTAAAAAGAATCTACTTAAAAATGAGAACTTGAACCTACTCGGTTTTATTTAAGTACAATCGTATCGTAAACGAGTACATGACATGCTCAGGTATAAGCAACCACACGTACTTAGAAAAAACTGAGTCAATAAATATAAATATAATCTCGTATTACTTCGTTTTAGATATAGATTTCAACAGAAATTGTTTAATAAATGCGTAAAGTGACACACGTAAATAATTAGTACAACAAAGTCACTGATCACAAGTAATTTAATAATGCATAAAGTGTCTTTGTGTACATTTTTACATTAACTATATTTGTGTCAATCTCATAAATAATATATTGTCGCTTCATCACTATATTTGTCATAAAATTGTGCGGTCCATTTGCCCAGCATGGGACAACGAGTATATCGATTATCCCAGATGTACCATCGAATAATATACTTCCAGTTGATTCTATGAATAAATGAGTATGTATGGAGTACACGTATTCCAAGTTGGAAATCGAGCCACGAATGGCTTAGTGGTTAGAGATTCAGACTACTGATGAAGGGATCCCAGGTTCAAACCTAGCCTGATATGCTTGAATCTGGGGGCTCTCCGTGGTGGTGTGAATTTTCAACAATCGCTGAATATCCACCGTGCATTGGACGAGCACGTTAAGTGACGGCCCCCGGGTAGGAATCCCCCGGTTACATATGAAGGTGTTCATTCCTAAGCCTCACCCTAATTTCTCTCTGCCTTCTATGCGCAAAATCGTACGCTTGTACGGTGGCGCCATCTAGTGTACTGTCTCTCACTTACAAACTATCCTGCTAAATTCGCTCTAATTTCCTTCAGTTTCTGTGCCCTGCCCGAAAGGACACAGAAACTGAATGAAATTAGAACACATATGTTTGAAATATATGGATTTTTTTTAGTACATATATTTCAAATTAGAAATACCAGATATACACACAAATGATTCCCTGTATGTACTCGAAAATGAGTACATGTCTTTTCCAAAAATGAGACACAAGTACTCGGAGCTGTTATAAGCGCAGAATGTACTCAAAAAACGAGTACATTTTGCTTGTTTCTAAGTACCAATTTTTAACAGTGTAAGATAAATGAATGTATAAATAAGTAACTAGGATAATATCGGGATAACTCCCAATTCGTTAAGTGATAACCATTTAGCTGACAAATACGTAGATTAAAAGTCATGAGTGTCTTCACTGCTTCTTTTTTTCTTCTGTTGTGTGTGTTATAAAAGTTGCAACAATAATCGAACCCAAAGTGGGAAAGTAAAGACTCACTGACATTAGATTGATCTTTGATGACCTGTATTTTCCTATAGTGCCATGTTCTATATTATTTTATTTTCCTCAAAATATTTCATCATTTGCTGAACTAAGAATGTGCCTCCCACATGTTAAACATGCAATGAACTTTACCTTTTAAACATGCAATGAACTTCACGTTTTATCCGCTGTTTCCTCGAGCCATATAAGATTAGAGATGCTGTCATGCTTACCTACAAAATAAAAGCAGTTTCCCAGAAATTTAGTCTAAATCACAGTAGAACAGTCGAAAATATAATTAAGCGGTCATCAGAAGAGCACAAGACAGAAACAAAACCAGAACCAGAGCAACGATACCAAGCCGTTGGATGTAAATCACACTTTTTTGAAAGCCAGTATTCCAGAATCACTACAGTCTCTTGGAACAGGTGATGATGTGATATCCTAAATAAAAGGCGAATGGAAGTTATTTCACGCAAAAACATTGATGGAAGTTACTGCTAGTGCGTTTAAAATGTTTACACGTTGTGGGTTTTTCTGAAAGTGCCAGCACGAACATCTTATAGTGATCGCAGCACTTCCTTCAGCTGTATCTTGCTTTAACTAAAACTAAGGAAAATTAAGCTTCGTTAGTTTGAAAAAAAAAAAAAAACAACTGATGCTGCCCAACATCTTCATACCCTGAAAACCTTGCATCAATCGACCTTTGCCTGTTTCCGGTATCAATCGATGAATTTCAAGGCAGGAGATTTCCAAACTAATCAACAAATGCTTTTGCTATTTACCATTGGGATGAATCAAGGCCGTCTAAAAAATATAAGGCCATGACATTGGAGAGATGAGTTCTCTCTTTTAGTGACATCTTGCTGAAATCAAGGCTTCCGATTGATTTCCAACGTTGTCGAGTATGACGTTAAACACGACATTGACGTATCAGGCTATGTAACATGAAAGCAGCACCACAAACGGAGGGAAGTGATCTCTTTAACGTCATGGCCTTGCACTTTCTTGACGAACTTGGATGAACATAGTACCAAAGAATGATTCTCTGCTTGTTTCACAGCTTGTACGAGAAGATGGCAAAAATGCTTGGGACCTGTAGAGAAATATGCCGAAAAATGACATCGTCTTCGTGCCTGTGTTACGAATACTTTTGGAGAAAATGATTTAGAACCCTCATAATCTGAACACATCTTGTACGTGATTGTTGCACATAACCTTTGGTGTCTCCTCATAATTAAATGATGTCAATCTGATCAGCTAGAAAAACAGTATGGCATATATACGTGGCATATGTCTTAAAATGAAGTACAGTAAAATAAAGTAAAATTATGCCTGGTCCAATTTATGAAGTTTAAAATTGTTAAACTTTCCATATCTTGGATCTAATTTTGATGTTACCACTTTCATCTGATGTTCAGTCTCTCTCTGCTTGTCGTTGGCTTCAATACGGTTTAAAAAGACAGCTTTTTAAACCCTGATTCAAACGTATGACATAAGTTTTTCCTTAGCTTTCCGCCATAAAACTTCATACCCTGTAATGCAAAATGCAGGAAGAGATGTCATGTGTAATTCAATTTACAGAGAGATATATACGTATAAAAAAGTTTTCGTGACTTTAGTACTCATAATTTTCAATTTCAAGATCAATAAAACAATTCTCAGAGTACAATTTCAGAGAAGAAGGGGATTTCATATACAAAACTTTACTTTGCCACTAACTCGTAATTAATAAAAAAAAGTATTTTAAGGTATTTTCTGCGAAAATTGGGGAAAATATTTTTTCTCGTTTTTTAAAAACATTTCAGCGTGCTTTGCGCCTTTTCTAAATCCGCTCTCAAATGCAGAAAACAAAACATCCAGCTTTAAGATTTCCGTATCATAGTTAATTTTCAGTAGACATTTCGCTCATCTGTAGGGTATATTCCATTTTAGGAACAATCGAAAATTGAAAAATCTTGGTCACATTAAAAAATATACCACTCGTCCCATTTTTTTTAACTTGCCTCCTGCGAACAAAAGTTGAAGAATTTATTCGCCACAGAAAGCTGGAAAATGTAGAGATCCGAGAGTAAAGAACATTTTACACTTCGAAGGGGCTATATTACATTCTGTGACAGCCATATGAACCGACAGCTGAACAACCTCCGATGAAATCATTAGTTTTTCTAGTTCTACAAGATTGTAAGGTAGCTTCAGCCCGGGGAATTTTTTTATGGGTTGCTTCCACGAACAAAGGTCAAGACAAGGTCAGGAAATTCCTGAGAAAGCAACTCTTGTGTCCTCCACATCATGTAGTTTTCCGTTGCCACAAAGCACCAATATTGAGTCCAGATGATGGCATTCCCGCTAATTACTTTGCAAACACACTCACTACCTCTCCGGCCCACTCACTCCTCCGAATTGACCACTGTTTATAAAAAAAAAAAAAAAAAAGTTGCAAGCTTCTTGACTCAAGGGCAGATAAACCACTAACTTCCAAAGTAATGTGATACAACAAAACATGGATTTTGACAGTGCTACATCACTCTACTCAAGAAACACTTTAGGCGTAGTAAATCCATCCATTTTCGTGGTGTAATACAAATAAAGATTCGACAAGCTTTCACTCTTCACTTGGAGGCTTTTTCAAAGCAATAGTAGACATAAAATGCTACCATTACATTTTATGTCCACCATTCTGTTATTCTCGCCAATGTGCCTCTATCTGCGTACACTAAAATTGTCCTCTCGGTTCCGCTGTTGCACTGGGAGCTGACGGAACGCAATGGACCTCTTGTCTCTTACCTCATACAATTCTTTCCACCGACAGAAAGACCACTGACTGCTTGTTTTTGTTTTTTTGTTGTTGTTTGTGCACCACTCGTTGTACATCCGTTGTGCATAGCCTTGAAGGTCTGCCATTTCTGAGATGCTCTAACCTTTCATACCTCTTTCAAAGTCGCTTAAATCATGAGTCTTATAATATGGCTGTGCATGCTTCGTAAATGTCTGAATCCTTTGCAGGGAGCTGTTTATAAAGCCACCTCAACGTCATAGTCGCGTAAGTAAGTGAGGATGACACGTGGCTGATTTCCCTATTTAGGGATTTCCTGATAATTTTCTGTTTCAGTGTAGTTCAAATGACATGAGAAAGATTTTTTTGCCAAAAGTAGATGTTGTTGAACAACAATGTGTTAAGGGTATTAAAATTGCCAAGGATTGCGTCGAAAAGTATTGGAACAACACCTATATCGCCTCGATGGAAGAGGGAGACAGGTGTGTAAAGTTAATGCAACTTATTTAGAATTTCGCATATTTTCCTAGCAGTTCCATATTTTAAAAGGGAAAACGTGCTGCTATGGATCATAGGTTTTAACTTCCGTGATAATTGGCTATTTAAGAAACTGCAGAAGAGCTAAATGATGATTTCTGGTAGTCCTTATAAAGTACAATAGAAGTTAGCTAAATGTTTTCTCTTTAGGGAAAAATAACTGAAAAAGAAAATGTGCATATATTTCGGTCCCAAGAAATTGGTATTACAGTTAACGGTTGACAACAAATTTACTCATAACGCCATCGTAAAAATGTCAATTTCGTTTTAATGTGACTTATCGCATTCGTTTTCTTTTCAATTTTACCTTTTGTAAAGTAAATGCTAAGACTCTATTGTTATTAAATATGCGCAGATATTTTGAAATATAAATACCACAAATAAGTTTTGATCAAAATTGAAAAATGCATTGAGAAAGAAAGAGGGATGGAAAATATCGTTCTAAATATTCTCATCCGATTTTAACAAAGCATAAAGAAAAGTGACAGAAGTTCACGCTTTCTTCTTTGGAGAAAGCGCTTGTTTCTTTGGAGAAAAGGCCAATATATGAAAATGAGAGCAATCAAGTGGCTTAAACAATTGCCGCGGAATTTTTTATGAAACATTTAAATGAATTCGCAAGTGCAGATGAAAAGCCTTTACCTGCTGCGATACAAATGGATTTTCAGAACTTCAAGAACTTGAGAATTTAGAAAAAAACATTTTGTGAAAGGTGTTGAAGAAGAAACTGAAAATGCGGAGGAGGGCGTTGAAGTGCAAAAGATGTCTCGAAAGCCCCATGAGATTAAATGAAATAGGAGGAACAATATACGGACGCTTGGAAAAACCGATGATATCGAATGCAAGCCTGAACGCTTAATATACTGGTGTCGGTCATCAGAAGGAAAAAAAAAAAAATTGCAAATACCTTTGCATCGTCATTAACAAAATTCATTTGTATATCTACGCTTAGCGTCCGATAAAAATTAGGTCGTATGTATGGCTTTACCAAAAATTAGGTCAGGAATACATCCCGCTTATTTATATGAAATCATTACTACCCTATTATGAAGCTTTCAAATAAAAATATAATTTCACTGTTGCATTGCTTTTGGCAAAGGTAGTTTTCGAAACTCTATGTTTACCGATTAACTGAGATGAATATGGAATTCTAAATAGAACTTTACATTTTGAGAATTTATGTGCAGCAGTGTGTTCTGATTTAAGTCAAACTCGATTAAAACGACACTAATATAACGTCATGAATGTTGCGGTTCCACTGCTGACGTTATAACCTATTTATGCTGTATCTCAAAATCAGAAAAAAGGTTCAAAAGAAACATATTTTCAGGAAATTATTGTCACTGCCGTGAGTGAAACCCAAAATATTAAATCGTCTGCTGCATTTCTTTTCTAGTCTTAACAAGCTTATTATTATTGACATTAATTTCGTTGCAGTTGAATTTCTTATATTTTACGCTATTCAGAGATCCTTCTGGATACATTCTTATACCTGCATGGCAGTCAAATCTTTCTAACCAACTGGAAATGGGACAGAACGCAGCGGAACCCCGTTCCGGGAGTGATGCGACACCAAAAGGAAGGGAGCATTTCATTTGAATAAAACATTTCGATACGTTTCAATTAATGACGCCATTTTGTATGAATTGCTCGCAGATGAATAAAGAAAACAGCTCTGATTTCAGCTAAATGCGAGCATTTCATTTTAAAGTTTAATAACCAAATTTTCTTTTATGGTTTTTGTATCTATTGCGAATGGGTTTATGCATATTCAATTCTTATGGCATTCACCTGTACGCCGGTTCCGGTAGCGAATAATTTCCATTGCCGCCAATGCTAACCAACATAGGGAAAATGAACTGCAATGCTGGTTCTTCGTTAAACTCTGGTGTTTAGACTATTTGTTGAGCAAATTTAACTCACTTTTTTGTTGTTAGTAACACAAGAAACAAATATTGAATTTCTTTTTTAATGGTAAAAGGAATTTGGATAAGAAGCTCTGTTACTGTCCGTGTCCTAAATATTTCATCATCACATTCATATACATTGCTTCCATTGAAAAAGGAAATGCTTCTGAAAATCTATGAATGCTTCTGATGTTCATGAGCTCCTCGTTATTCAGTAGAAAAGAGAAATTCACTGTACAAGGAGGCACGACATTCAGGCTGTGGCTTTCGTATCGTAGAGCTGCATTCATTATTTTCAGGTGCTGGTCTCACAGAGGAGTGAGGGCACTACATTAAAGAACTGTCGACACTCTTTTATGTAGCACCATGAAATTTATACCTAAATTGCATTCAACGGAGAGAAAGAGAGGAGAGCATTACAACCGCAACTTTGTGAATTTATTCACTACTGCAACAAAAACTTAGGCATTTTTCAGTACTTAATATTCTTCGTAAAAGTTAAAATCTTTTATTATTTAAATCAGCAACAAAGCTACACAGTCTTCTGCCCATTCATATGCTCATGGCAAGGGTCGTATGTCCATTGTCAGATTTACCAGCGGCGATATAAATTATGACTTGGCGCTTTTTTCTTTCACCTGGTGAATACGACATAAAAAAAGAAAAGCTCCTGTAATCTGTTGGAAGTTGAACGCATTGAATAAAAAAATATATATTTAAAAAAATAGGAATTCCGTACTCATTTATTATTTTTATTATTATAGGCAGGGCTTGAAAAATGCGGTCGTCTACGACCAGTGAAAAGTTTCAGTTGACGATTAAAAAATTCAGTAGAGCAGTTTAAATTCAACCGGCAATTATTTATACGTTATTATGGCTATTGTTGGATACGTAAAACGATCATTTCTTAATAAAGCTTATTTTAATTCACAGAAGTGATTCGTGATTGTGCGCCAGCACGGAAAACCGATTTCACTGCGAAAGAAATTGCATAAGCAATGTCGTGAGGTAAAACATCCGGGCACGCTGCGCTTAGCAAGGAACACGAAGCAAGAAGCTGCAAGCCCGGTAGAATGATTTCTCCAAACGCTGTGTGAAAGTCACATGCGCCTCGCGAGCTGCCGCTTAGCCAATTGCTGTCGTAGGTCAAAGGACAAACATGGTAATCCGTGTTTCCGCAGAGCTGTTAGGAAAATTCTAAAACATTGAAGGATTCCTGCATCATCTACTCTTGAGGGAGAAAACTGAGTTTGGTTATTATACAATGGTTAATCGTTTAAAGTAGGTTAGCGATAAAATATTATTCGAGAGATGAGTATAAATTTTTTACAAATCAAATTTTAAAACACGAAACGAAATCGGCAGACCTGCGGGGCTGTCGATTTTCAACTTGCAGGTGAGATACGCGGGGCTGTTCATTTTCATTTTCAGCTAGCGGGTGAGATATTTGCCTATCTGGTGAACCAACATGATATTTTTCAAGCCCTGATTATAGGTAGTTCCTGTATCTGCAACTTTGGGAAGTTAATTGTGCAGCTACTGGGAATGGGTTTCATCTTGCAGTGACTCATTCAGATCGCTGAGATGCGGAACTTTTCCGTAAAGCCACGTAACGCTGTTCTATATTTATTTCCCTCCTCTCTAGCCTGATCGCTTTGGTTTCGCAGCTAAGCCCATCAGGTTTTAAAAAACTATGCAGGGGAGGGACATATACAGGACACGGATCCATTAAATTGAATTGTTTAAATTAATAATGGGGAGTGACAATAGTAGACTGAACAACAAATCAGGTGTGTGCCGGACAAAAGCATTGCGTGGTCGCGTGAAACGTCGATATATCTAGATATCGGACATAAAACACTTTTTAAATGCTAAAAGATTTTTTGGAGTACCTATTGCAGAAAATACCTAACATTAACAAAAAATGCTAAATTCATCCGGAAATTTCTTCAGAATCGAGCGCAACCTGTATCTATAGTAGCTTATCATTGAACGCAGGAAATCCTCATTAAGCAAGTATTTGGATTTTCTCTAACAGTAGAATGGGACACTGACGACTTACTGCAGCACACATGGAGCAAAAAGAGAGACAAAAGCTTTAACACATTATTCTAAATTAAAAAAAAAAATGGTGCGGATTTTGGCAAATAGTAGAATTGCTCATTAAAATATTTTCAGAATTGTAAGTATGTATATTTACATTTACGAAATAAAACTGTAGTTATATATATATATTTATAATATATTCATAATTTACATATTAATAATTTAAATAACGTTGCAATTCTTAATGGAAGGGCGCTTTTGTTAAAGAGTTATCGTAACTTGAGATAACGTATGTATGCAATAAAATGCTAGCAATAGGCCAATGTAGAAGTAACTGATGTCTACATTTATTTTCCTTGAACAATAGATATCATGTGATGGCTACGTAAAAGAAGAAATTGATCGAGTAATAAACTTGGCTGGAGGGGGCTTGGAAGAAACAGAGCAATTTCTCGTTATGTCTTAAAAGAAAACTGTTTTATCAATGCCTTTACAAATTCTTAATCAGAGATATGAACCTTAATTAAAAAAGACATACTGAAACTGCAGACAACTCCAAGAAACATAGGCAGATGCATGCTTGGTGTAACCAGGAAATATAGGGAGAGGAACTCACAGATCAAGAAAATGAATAGATTTGATGAGATCATGATCGAAGTAAAGACATTCACGTGGCAATAAGAGGGATATATTGATAGAAGAACTGTCTTGCACTATCGGACAGCTGAAATACTAAGATGAATACTAGGATGAATACCGAGGGATAGAAAGAGACCAAGAAAACCGATTGGGAGATGGTTGGATGAAATTCGAAAGCATGGTGGAGTGTCATGAAGGAAACTGGCTCAAGACAGAAAGTTTTCGAACGGACAAGGGGAGACCTTCGTCCAGCAGCGAACAAGAAGTGTTGATGATGATGTGGCTATACAAATTAAAAATGGTTGTGGAATTAACCAAAATGAAAAAAAAAAAAAAAAACACAGAAAGGCTTGGAAGGTGTAGAATGTTTAAATATGATAAACCCTGTCGATTATTCCCTGTGACACAGTGGGAATAAAAAAATAAAAAACTAACGAAAGCTGAAGGCGTAAACCTCTTTAAGTTAGGCAATTAAAATGAAAAAAAAACTCTGTCACAGCAGCAACCCTTTTCAGAGTCGATAAAACTTTAGCAATTACACACCTGAAGGAACAAGGTACTCATGCATATCTTCAAACAACCAACTTTATTTTTATGACACCCATCAAGGTCATTAGTCCAAATTTATTAAAATACGCCCTCTTCGCCAGCGAAAAACACTTGAACTTCCCGAAACCACTTATATTTTATTCCAGTTATCTTGATGATGAACTTATTCTACCGGGAGACATTTTGCACATTTTTAAATGTCAGCACATACAGACTTCTTTCTGCTTGAGAAATAGATTCGTTTATGTGAACAATAAGTATGTCAAGCGCTTTCTATTTGAACAAAAATCAGCGAAGTCATTTGAGAGATGAAAAATAGATTTTGTGATTTTAAGCTCTCACACTTCCGTTGTTTCCACCAACTCCTTTAAGCTGGATAGATTAGTTCGATTTTACAAAACGCAAATTTACTTTTGTTGTACTTTTCAGTTAAATCTTTCTTTTGAAAGCTAGTAGTGAAAATTATTTTTTGTTGGGAACTCTCAAAAACTAAAAAATGCAAATTTAGTTGCGTACCTCAAAGCCGCGTAACATAGGAAGACACAGTTCCTTGAATTTTGGTATAGTACAGCACAACTGCTGGAAGAATTCTAGGGCACCAAAGTTCCCTACTCACTTCCCCTACCAAACATCAAAATGATTAAACAATTTTCAGTTTGTGTGGAACGTCATTCCTTAATATGGTTATCTTAATAATTTCGTTCGCTCAAGTTTATAAATCGCCCTGTAACTTCTAATTTCCCCGCCTCTTTGATGTTCTTCAGGAAAAATAACCTTGGTTTTAAGCAACAAGGATAGAAACAAAAATTTTGTATATTATGGGGTACAATCCTAAAATTACTGTTATAAGATTTAACAGAGGGCTTATCCTATTTTCCGTTTTTATTGGTTTGGCGGATGAAAACTCAAAACAAAAAAAAGTTTTCCCTTTTTTTAGACAAATAGTTTTAATCATTTGAGGTTTTTTTTTTTAATTAATCCTTTTGTATCAATAAGCAATAATTCTTCAAAACTCATGGTAAATAAATAAAGCCGTAATATTGGGGCACATAATTTCTGCAATACACTGCTCAGCAGCGTGACCAACTTTGAAAATTTCTCCACTTGCTTGGGAATGCGTTGTCCCGGTGGTATCACTCTCGGACGCAAACTGAAGATGCGGGTTCCGTTTCTGCTCTTTATGATGCCATTTTCTCGTTTCTGCGAAGATTGCTACATAATTGAGGCATTTCTATATAAAACATAATGAGGCTCCCTCAGAATATTATATTGGATGATAGAATTTGCCTGTGCTTTTTACCTGCATACACTGCTTGGATGTTTTATTAGAACCACCCATCGTTACGAAGAGAACATTCACATGCGGTTTAACTACTGAATAACACTTGCTGGTTCACGTGAGCTGAGCCCAAGGAACAAGCAAAATCTACGTAGAATACTCATCTTCATTATAACTTTTTACCACCTTTGAGGATTATGAAAATTTATCTCGTTCCTGGCTCACAGATTCTCTTTGAAAACTTGTCTGGCGTAGGGGAAGCACAAAACGAAATCATTGTGTGTTAGTGCTCATTACATACCGTCCCTGTGGCGCAGTGGTCAATACGCTAGCCACTGACCGTCATCCGATTGGGCTCGAGGCCGGGTCCTTGCACTTTCCTCGTCACTATCCGTGCCCCCAAATTAGGAATGGGCGACTGCCTGTGGATTTTCTCACCGTTACAGTTCAACTCCTAAACAAAGCAAAAAAAAATTCCATTCGTGGGGAATTTAATCAAGTTTAGCTCTCAAAGGAAAAGTTCCATTCGGAGAAACAATATGAAGAATCTGTACACCCATATTTTTGCAATTTAATGAACAATATATGCCATGTTTTGATAAGTTATGTCAAGTTCAGCTTCATTTTAGTACATTCTTTCTCCCGAAACATTTATTTAAAATGTTACAGCGACTTCTTCTCATACGCGTAACTTGTGACGGTCCTAGTCATGATTCAAGGGAGTGAAACTTTCATATTAATTGATGATTCATTTCCGCTCAGAAAGAAAGATGGGTAACAAATGAAGGAAAGTTTTGAAACAATAAATACAGAAAGGATATTAATTCCCCTGTGTGTTTCGAATGAGGCTTTTCTTCTTATGAAGAGTTCGTGATAGAAATGTATGTTATTTAAATTTAATTTTGCTTACAGAATAGGAGAAAAGACTGCGAGAAGTGCTTGCAAGTTAGTTAAGCGTCACAAAATTACCGCTTTTATAAAGACATTTTTTTCTATTTTTTTTTTTTTTTAATTAATGAAACAATGTTTCTCGGACATGCTTGTGGAAGAGATCACAATCACAATATTTTAAAGTATAATTTATGCGTACCTCAGTTTTACTTTAGAATATCCAGCAGTATGAAAATTGCGCGTGAGTCTAATTGCGTCATCAAAGCTTGCGAGCTTGGCGTGAAAACCATCATTGATGCTCACACCTCCTCGGTTAACCCTTGAACCCTCTTCACACCGACTGTGTTTCCGCAGAGGAGCGCCTCCAAACGGCGGTTGATCCTTCCGTGAGCTGTTCGCCTAATTTCACCCTAATACTCTTTAATCTCCGGGCGTTTACGATCGCTGAGTGGCGCGGAAAGATCAATGGCCCCCAACGCCAAACCCATTTTTCCCGCGCCACCACTTTTGGCGGGTTAATTGCCTCACGTCATTGGAGCCGACCACGCCCACGACGGAAGCCTTCCTAGTGCCAAGACGCCATTCCTGCTACCGCCTCATTGGCCCCGCCTACTGATTGGCGATCTGCGCGCTTGCGTAGTGTCGATTTGACTGCAAGGAGGCAACGGGCCACGCTATTGGACCTCCGATTCGCACAAATCGGCGCGTGTGGTCCTCTCAAGTTTCAATCACTTCTGGAAGCAAAGTTTCGTATAACGGTGAGACTGTCTTTTATTTCGTCGCCACATAATATGAGATTTTGGCAGCTGGCGTTGTAATCGTCGGCTCATCTGCTTTGATAGGGCATGCATTTGACTACTAACAAACGGAACTGAATATAATTCTCGTTCCGACCTTAATAGCCTTTCATATTACTGCAAAACGGATATTTCCATACAATGTTACAACTTTTGCGAGTAGCCAATTAGGCAATGCACACCGATAAGTCTATTTCGATACGGGTACAGATAACATTAAGTTCGTTTTTTAAGGAATTGCATTTTTGGGCGGCAATTTCTTTTAAAATAGAAAATTTATCATCAATGGAAACGCACAAACCGACAGTTGACAAACTTTCTCAAAAGAAGAACTTCTCAAAATTATTTCGTCAGTCGTTATAAATGCGATGTTCATAAAAAATTCTTATTTGGATGAGAATTAAAAAGTTTGAATGCGACAAAATGGAAGAGGTGATAAAAAAAAGCAGTTGCGTGCCTGCTCAACCTCACGTGCTATGGGACGTGACTGCATTTTTAATAGAAAGGCAGTGGGTGAAACAAACCCTGAGAATTCTCGATGGAATTAACATGATACTATTACAACTTGTAAAAGCTGCATAAAGCTGTCAGTATTTTGACATTCATACCAAATTAAGTATAAATCCAAATGCTTATGTGGGAAAAATCCAAAGAATTAATGATAATTCCTATGTTGAGCCAACTGTTCTCTTACGCAGAGTATCAAGAAATCTGGCATTTGATGTGTAAACACATTCATACAACGCAACACTCCAGAATTATGAAGCTCAAATCTGTGTAATAGTGGAAATCGCAAACAACCTTTAATAATAACTTTTAATGTAATAGGCTTCTTCTTCTTCCAACCCTTTTTTATGGCCAATTACGTTTTCCTCATCTCTTTCTAAATGTTACTGTTTCGGGCTTGTCTATTCCACAGCTTTCTTACAGTTCTGTTTGTATCATCCATCCATCTTCCCTCTGGTCTTCCTACTCCTCTTTCCTTTACTGTACATGGTCTCAATTCTGTTATTATTTTAGTCCATCTATTATTTCCATTCTTGCTACATGGCCAGCCCATTTCCATTTTAAATTGAGTAACCTTTCACCTACGTCTAAAATTTTTTTCTGGATCTTCTATCTTTAATCTTCACTTTATCTTGAAGTCTTGTATTTAGTAGGGATCTTTCCATTTTATGTTGTGTTTTTTCCAATTTGTCTAAGATGTTTTTCTTGATAGGCGAGGTTTCAGCGCTAGATGTCATAATGGGTATCATACATTGATTGAAAAGTTTTGCTCTGTTTCACGGCTTTATTTTACTACATAGAATTTTCTTTAATTTCCCAAAAGCCACCCCCCCCCCCATTTTTATTCTTCTGTCAATTTCTTGCATAATTTCCTGTTTCTTTGTGGTAATTAGTTTTCCTAGGTATATGTATTCATCCACATATTCAATTCCTTTGTCATTTATTCTAATATTTTCTTGTGCTTCGCTATTATTAAGTTCGTTTGATATTATATTTGTTTAATCAATATCGATTTCCAATCCGATTTCTTTTGATAAATCTCTTAGTTCTATCATTTCTTTTAATTCCTTTTTATTTTCTGAAATGAGGACTATGTCGTCTGCAAAACTTAAAATTTTCAATCCCCTTTTCTAGCCAATTTAATTTGCCCATTATGTGTTCCAGCGTTAATGTAAATAGCTTTGGCGAGATTGCATCTCCTTGTCTTATTCCTCTATTTATTTTAAACTTTTCACTTTCTTCATTTAGGATAATGCTGCATAGATGTACTTGATTAGGTTTATATAAGGCTGTTCAATGCCGTAAATTTTCAGGACGTCTATTATTGATGCTGTATTTATGCTATCAAACGCTTTTTTGAAGTCCATAAATGCCAAATGTGAAGAGATGTGGGTATCATACATTGATTGAAAAGTTTTGCTCTAGGCTAGTGGATGGTAATGTTAACTTTATGCATTTTTAATGTCTTGCAAATGCTTAAAAACTTTTAATGGTTAATGCTTAATTTAATGTGTAAACAATTTAGAACCCTGCATTTTAAGAATCCTTTGAATATCGGAGATCCTGGGAACATATATTGTTTTTAAGAAAGCTGCTCCTTTGTCTTCCCGGGGAGCAAGCTAGTCTTCCAAAATAGTCATAGTGTCGGCTACATTCTTTGAGAGTTAGATTTCAGCAGATTCCTGGCGCGTTAACATTTTCATCCATTAGCCTACTACATTAAAAGTTATTATAAAACTTTATTTACAATTTCCACTGTTGCAGATCCATATAAGCCCATTTGCTGTTCAGAAGAAATTAATGCCCAAATTAAAAAATGAATCATAGAACTTTTGAAGCTTATTTTTTAGTGAAACAATGCTATGAAAAATTGTAAAGAATTATTGCTTTAGTACTGATAATTGATAATAATGTTTAATCTTAATAACTGTTAACGTAATACGCTATTTGATAAGAATGTTAATTTTAATAATACTTTAAATCTCGTACATACGTAGAAAATTTCATTTTAATAATGTTTTAAAATATGTAGGAACCCTTTTTAAAGTGCAGATTTTTCTTTGTTTCATAGAGTGGATGCCAATGTGTCTCCTTATTAAATTCTGATGTCAGGAAGATCTTTTGAATACTCTAGGCACCGAAGTTTATGGCATACTTGATTTTTTATGGTCGGTGTATGGGCTCGCGGTAGCAAAAGCGTTCCAGCTGACAAAAGATAGACTTCAGTTTTATGATGGGCGGACATTTCGCGTTCAGTGGAGTTAAAACTTTGACTTTCTCGTCGGACTGGAAATTGGCGTCTGTAGCTAGTGGGTCCAAATGCTACGAGTTCTTGGCAGTTCGAAACTAGGGATCGAGGTAAAAGGGAGAAGGAAGAACCGAAAACCCTGGCGCTCAAAGAGAGCAAATCAAGGAATCCGACAACTGAGAGGGAATTTAGAGAAGCCAGCAGAAAATTAAGCTTGGATCCTGTGAACCCGTTCAAAATCTGAAGAACGGAAAATAAAATAAAAGTTCTATCATTTAAAGATTTTGTGTACTGGCTATCGTTGCGTTTGCCTCAATGGAGCAGTGCTTCTCAAAGCTGCATAAAATTGATTGAGATAAGCTGCTAAGTTAATGAAGATATTAAATTGAACCCACAGCACTGTTACATTGCCATCTCAGCTGGCTGAGAACTGCTTCTGTTCGGGAAATTTTTAACTTCAGTATTTCCACGTATCTTTAAAGACAACAACCGGCAACTAGGCGCCGGATACTCGGCCTTTCAAAGTATGACTCAGTCCGTATTCGTGGTAGCATTGCCAGTAAATGATCACTGAGCTACGTGTTTCCGTTACCGATGTCGGTAAAAAATTGCACTCGGCATGTGTATTGACGTGATCATTATATGAACGTGATTATTTTTTTTCAAATGGTAAAATGAGCTTTGATCATAACAATAAATGGGCAACATGACTTATTTCACGGGAATTTTCACTTCAACGTACCCATGGTATCCATTCAGTAATCGGATCCACATCTCCCAATCACTCGAGTTTGCTGCGCATCCAGGAACAGAATCTAAACTCCCAACTTTCCGAGCATGTTATCCTCTGCGTCACCGAGAAGATACTTTTTCTGAGGGTTCCCTCCTCTCTCTTTCTCTCTACGTCACAACCACCTTGACCAGTGGTAGAATTTTGTAAAAACTTCACTGGTCCTGCGGAACAATTGTGACATATACCTCTGTTTTGACCCACCTTTTGAGTTTCCGTGTTTTCATGTAAATTTGATTTCTTCATGATAAACGTTTTCTGACATAACGAAACATTGTTTTCCCCGACTAGTTTTTAAAAGTTGGCAAAACGACATTCGGTCAAACGGTAAATAAAACGATGAGCAAAACGCTAAGTGTTGTGCGGAGAACCATATGCTATGTGTTAGATGAAGAGAGCTAACAGATGTACGAACGAGATAAGAGCTCATTTTATGAAGAGATATATACGTGTTGATTACAATACGTTTGCTATATAGAGAGAATTGTATAGTTACGCCTTGTTAAAATATAGCAAGTACTAGTTTAAAAATCTGCAGTTATATCATAGTGCACTGTCCGTCTGGATGTGCCATAAGTAGACTTTGGATTAGTAAGTACTGACTCTGTTGATTACTTACCCTGGACCATCGTCTATTTCAAAGTGTCCAAATAGAGTTTTACGAATGTTTGGTTAAGTTTTCTGCTGCATATGAACAAGCAACGATATAATTTAAGGCATATGGGCTAAGCAAATAAATTAAAGTCAGCAAGAAACCTTAAACCTTCACGCCGGTATCTTTATAACCCTTATTATTCTATACAGTGTATACCAGAATTTGGCGGTCCTCACCCAATTTTACCGGTTTGCAAATGACCATAACATTGATGCAAAGTTTTTGCCACATTATCTGAGATCAAATGGGCGCGGCCAATCATGTCGATTAATTAACTGTCTAATTAATTCCCATTGGGTTTCAAGTCAAGGAAAAGAGATTTCCCCAGGTGTTTGATGTGATTTGAATCGGTTGCGTCTTCAATGAGAGCTGCGCGTGATAGTGTTTGAGCTAGAAAGATACGTGACGTATAGTCACGTGCACGTGACTATACGTATAGTCACTATAGTCACTATACGTATAGTCACGTATAGTCACTATACGTATAGTCACGTCACGTGACTATACGTGACTATACGTATAGTCACGATAGAAATGGGGAAGGACTCCAGTATTTTGATGATGAAACCTTTTTCGCTATTAATGTGGGTGAATTTGTCATTCTCTTTTCTTTTAGAGCTTATCATTTTTCTGAATAGATTTGTAACAATTATATTTTTTCTGTAGGAGGGCTTATTACAAATTACATAATTTTTCATCGTGATTTTTTTTCGAAGCAACAGAATGCTTTGGAACTCGAGATATTTTTAAACTGACAGTGGCTTTCAATTATGTTTAAGAAAAGGTGAAATGTGCTGCTTTATAACACTATTTCACAAAACCCCTGAATATAAATTTACTATTGATAGCTATAATAGTTTCTGTCTTAAGAGGTCCACAGACTAATACACATAGACGTCATACACTCACCCGTACAACAATAATTTAAATACCCGGTTTCTTACAGTAACACAATATTCTGCAACTGGTGTACCAACTGGTTGGAGAGGGGAGGAATATCCGTTGCCACAATAGACAAAATTTCATGCTATCCCCAGTATCCGATCTCCCTACAGTACTTCAAAATCAGGTTCTCCGACAGACGAATGAAATTTAATAGTTAATCAAACCTCAAGTATTCCCGCGAACTGCTGTTTTTTACCGGAAATTTTCTGTCATGAAACGGAAAAAAATGAGAAAAGAATTTTTCCATTAACATACGAAAGGATTGCAGAAAGGCTTCTGGAAATTCAGAATTTTCGTAGCTTACAAAAAATCCGTGAAATCTAGGGGGTTTTTTTCTGTCATTTCACGGAAAGGTTGTTACCGGAATATGCTTCGTTAATTCACGAAAGGAATCTCGGAAAATGGATCGGGAATTTCACAATTTTTTTTACGTGCAGTAAACGTTTAGCGAAGGAGTTCCCCTAACATACAAAGAGAGATCGCTCTTGATAATGCTGTTTGAATTCCGACTAATGATTGTTTGCGCTGTTAGCATTTTGAGATGACTGTTATGAAGACGACAAAGAAAGACCCGCTGCTGAATATTATATTCTTGGAAACGAATGATTCCTAAATTCTCCGTAACACAGCTATTACAAATAAGGTACCCCATGAGTGAAGCAAATAATCTGCTAATAATACTATCAAAATTCATCACGTACTGGAATCGGATGTATTGTGGTTAGACTCCAGGTCTTGTTTGAAGTCGCTTCTAAAAGGTGTGTCGTAAGGCTAGGTTGAAGTCTTGTATGAATATTTCCACCTCTGTTTGCAATGCAATAACTAATATCTAAAAGAAATAATCAAAATAGCTTTTAACTGGTTCAGGGTGTTTTTGTCTCTCCGATAATGTCATGCTGTGAACACTCCTCTACTCAGCAGAATACAGCTATACTGCATTTAATTTTTAAAACATATTTTTTTACCTATTTTTTGCATCCTTTATTGGATCACAGGCACAACAGTTTCAGCTGAACCGCTCACCAAATCCAAAGCACATTTATAGGTTACTAGTAGGTTCTGTAATTCCTGTGCTCGAACAATAGAACACACAGTGTTGAAAAATCGTAGTCTCGCTATCAAAATGGATAATTCCCACTTCTGAATTTCCTGCTAAACGTTAAATCAGGTTCTGTCGTCTTCTCGTAGATTTACGACAGTTATGCGTCCTAAATTCCTTTCGTTAAAACTTTACTCCAAGCCTTATATAGCGAAACTTATGAGTAATCTACAGGGGTTGGACAAAATAATGTGAACACTGGAAATAAGCAACATATCTTTATTTATTAATACAGCCATTTGCCCTTAATACAGCATCCCAAATTCATAGAAAAAATTCATATAACTTTTGAATAAATTGCCTTTAATGGAATGTTGTACCATTCGTCTACCAGAACATCAGCCAATTGCTTCAGAGATTTAGGAGGAGGGAATCTGCTTCTCACCCTCCTTTCCAAAACTGCCCAATATGGTTCTATGATATTCAAGTCAGGTGATTGAACTGGCCACGGCAGATGTTGAAGTTCATCTTGATGCTCCCCAAACCAAGACTGAACTGCTTAGGCTGCGTGTATGGGAGCATTAACAGCTTGAGAAATTGCATCATTGTTGGGAAACAACATTTGGACAATGGGATGCACCTGATCACGTAAAATGTCCAAGTACTCGCTGGCAGTAATTCCACCATGTAGGGTAACGACGTTTGTGAAGTTCACTTTTGAATACCAAGTTATGGCCACCCAAATCTATCGCAGATCCATTCCCATGTTTAACAGTTGGAACTAGATATTCCGAATTGTACGCTTCCTTGGAGGTTTTCCATTCATAAGCCCGACATACTGTTGGGAATAACGGAAATAAGGACCCACTGGACCATATTATACGTTTCTAGTCAGCAGGTGTCAGACTTTATGCTCATGACACCATTTATTTCACATTGTATTCTTGGGTCCTGTGATTAAAGGTTTAACAATTGCAGCTCTTCCATGGATGTTGGGATTGTGCAGTTCTCTTCTGACTGTTTGTGTGGAAACAGGATTTTCTAGGTGGATAATGAGTTCTGCCGTCCCTTTGCAGCAGTAGTTCTGCGTTATTTGGACATAATCCTTGTTAGTGTATTACGGTCCCTCTCGTTCAATCTCGGTTTTATGAAAACATTGTCTTCCAGGTGGATATTGAGTTCAGCTGTAACTTTTGCTGCAGTACTTCTGTGTTGTTTGGACACATTCCTTGTTAGTGTTCAACAGTCCCTCTCGTTCAATCTCGGTTTTATGGAAACAGATTCTTCCAGGCGGATATTGAGTCCAGCTGTCACTTTTGCTGCAGTAGTTCTGTGTTGTTTGGACACAATCCTTGTTAGTGTTCGACGGTCCCTCTCGTTTAATTTCGATTTATCGAAACAGGGTATTCCAGGTGGATATTGAGTTCTGCTGTCACTTTGATGCAGTAGTTCTTTGTTGTTTGGTCACAATCCTTGTTAGTGTTCGACGGTCCCTATCGTCAAATATCGGTTTTATCGAAACAGGGTCTTCCAGGTGGATATTGAATTCAGCTGTCACTTTTACTGCATTAGTTCTGCGTTGTTTGGACGGAATCCTTGTTAGTGTTCGAGGGTCCCTCTCGTTCAAACTCGGTTTTATGAAAACAGGGTCTTCCAGGTGGATATTGAGTTCAGCTGTCACTTTTGCAGCGGTATTTCTGTGTTGTTTGGATACTGTTCTTGTTGGTGTTCCCCGACCCCTCTAGTTTAATCTCGGTTTTATGGAAACAGATTCTTCCAGGCGGATATTGAGTTTAGCTGTCACTTTTGCTGCAGTACTTCTGTGTTGTTTGGATACAATCCTTGTTAGTGTTTGACGGTCCCTCTCGTTAAATTTCGATTTATGGAAACAGGGTCTTCCAGGTGGATATTTAGTTCAGCTGTCGCTTTTCTGCAGTAATTCTGTGTTGTTTGGACACAATCCTTGTTAGTGTTCGACGGTCCCTCTGATTCAATCTCGGTTTTATCGAATCAGGACTTTCCAGGCGGATATTGAGTTCAGCTGTCACTTTTGCTGCAGTACTTCTGTGTTGTTTGGACACTGTCCTTGTTAGTGTTCGCCGGTCCCTCTAGTTTAATCTCGGTTTTATGGAAACAGGGTCTTCCAGTTGGATATTTAGTTCAGCTGTCACTTTTGCTGCTGTACTTTTGTGTTGTTTGGACACTTTCCTTGTTAGTGTTCGACGGTCCCTCTCGTTCAATCTCGGTTTTATGGAAACAGATACTTCCAGGCGGATATTGAGTTCTGCCGTCACTTTGCTGCAGTAGTTCTGCGTTATTTGGACACAATCCTTGTTAGTGTTCGACGGTCCCTCTCGTTCAATCTCGGTTTTATGGAAACAGGGTCTTTTAGGTGGATACTAAGTTCAGCTGTCACTTTTCTTGCAGTAGTTCTGTGTTGTTTGGTCACAATCGTTGTTAGTGCTCGAAGGTCCCTCTCATTCAATCTCGGTTTTATGAAAACAGGGTCTTCCAGGTGGATATTGAGTTCAGCTGTCACTTTTGCTGCAGTACTTCTGTGTTGTATGGACACTGTCCTTGTTAATGTTCGACGGTCCCTCTAGTTTAATCTCGGTTTTATGGAAACAGGGTCTTCCAGGTGGATATTTAGTTCAGCTGTCGCTTTTCTGCAGTAATTCTGTGTTGTTTGGACACAATCCTTGTTAGTGTTCGACGGTCCCTCTGATTCAATCTCGGTTTTATGGAAACAGATTCTTCCAGGCGGATATTGAGTTCAGCTGTCACTTTTGCTGCAGTACTTCAGTGTTGTTTGGACACAATCCTTGTTAGTGTTCGACGGTCCCTCTCGTTCAATTTCGATTTATGGAAACAGGGTATTCCAGGTGGATATTGAGTTCTGCTGTCACTTTGCTCCAGTAGTTCTTTGTTGTTTGGTCACAATCCTTGTTAGTGTTCGACGGTCTCTCTCATTCAATCTCAGTTTTATGGAAGCAGGGTCTTCCAGGTGGATATTGAGTTCAGCTGTCACTTTCGCTGCAGTACTTCTGTGTTGTTTTGACACTGTCCTTGTTAGTTTTCGACGGTCACCCAGCTTAATCTCGGTTTTTTGGAAACAGGGTCTTCCAGGTGGATATTTAGTTCAGCTGTCACTTTTTCTGCAGTACTTCTGTGTTCTTTGGACACAATCCTTGTTGGTGTTCGACGGTCCCCCAAACTCAATCTCAGTATTATGGAAGCAGGGTCTCCCAGGTGAATATTGAGTTCAGCTGTCACTTTTGCTGCGGTACTTCTGTGTTGTTTAGGCACTGTTCTTGTTAGTGTTCGCCGGTCCCTCTAGTTTAATCTCGGTTTTATGGAAACAGATTCTTCCAGGCGGCGGATATTGAGTTTAGCTGTCACTTTTGCTGCAGTACTTCTGCGTTGTTTGTACACAATCCTTGTTAGTTTTTGACGGTCCCTCTCGTCACATTTCGATTTATGGAAACAGGGTCTTCCAGGTGGATATTTAGTTCAGCTGTTGCTTTTTCTGCAGTAATTCTGTGTTGTTTGGACACAATCCTTGTTAGTGTTCGACGGTCCCTCTGATTCAATCTGTTTTATCGAATCAGGGTCTTCCAGGTGGATACTGAGTTCAGCTGTCACTTTTCTTGCAGTAGTTCTGTGTTGTTTGATCACAATCGTTGTTAGTGCTCGAAGGTCCCTCTCATTCAATCTCGGTTTTATGGAAACAGGGTCTTCCAGGTGGATATTGATTTCAGCTGTCACTTTTACTGCAGCAGTTCTGTGTTGTTTGGACACAATCCTTGTTAGTGTTCGAGGGTCTCTCTTGTTCAATCTCTGTTTTCGCCTACTATTCTTCTTCGACGATGAAGTCTTGCCATGCTTTGTGTACTCAGTCATAACCGTGGAGAACGTTGCGGCTGAAAAACCAAACAATTAGGTTGTTATGGTAACAGACGCTCCTGCTAAACAGGCTCCTACGATTTGTCCTCTTTAGAAGTCTGAGGTTACCCATTTCACCGACCGCTCTTACGAACCGTATAGCTGAACACAAGTTGTATAACACTGGGATATATTCAAAAGAAAGATACACAAACGATAATCGCAACGTTTGTTTTTTCAGTGCAGCCTACACAAATAACATTAACCCCTATTATCATGGTGTTCACATTGCTTTGTCCAACCCTTGTATGTGTAGATGAATGTTTGTAGGTGATAGGCTCAGACTACAAAGATAAAGTTTGTTAGGCGCATATCGCTCAGCACCTATTTTTGCACCTTTCTTTGCCAATGTTTCTTCCGAAATCCAACAAACAAGCGAACATCAGAGATAGAATTTGTTTATTCGACGTATCCAGGGCTGAGATTCAGCCGATACCGTTATGAAGTTACCAGTTGTTTAAAAATTCCAGTACCTCTATATCGATTAATAAATAGTATAATAACAACAACAATAAGCGGAACAATTAATTAATAATATAAATTTTAATATAAACTCATAATCCGGAGCTCACAACAAAGTTCCAGAGTCACATTTTGTGTACTGACTAGAAGGACTGGGTTTCGCGTATTTTATGGGAGTCACCAGATTATCATTAACTCTGAATTGCGTAACTTTAAATAGTTTCGTTTTTCTTACTTCGGCATTCGTGGGTTTAAATTCGTGGGGTGTTCTTCCGAAGTGATCCCACTTGCTGTTTGCTAAGCCCACAAGTGTTCTCTTGCAGTCACACAGCCACGTTCGTGCTACTCATTGGTCGGCGCTTAATTTAGTTCATGGGTTGGAATCCTTTTGTCCGATACGAATTGTTGTGCCATTTTTCCAGGTTCTAAACAAGTCAATTCAAAAATATAGTTTTGCTCTTCTGCTGTACTGGCTGTGAGCCGTGGTATTTGCAGCTTCTTATCTGCTTCTTACCTCGTATCCGTGCCCATGTGATTCCAACAATTTTCAACGTGGTTGAGATCTGGGGTGCTTCCTGATCATGACAGTGGGCTAATAGACTAATTCCACAGCCAATTTTTCACCGATTTAAACATTAATTTTCACCTATTTTATCATCATTAAACTGAAGAGAAACAACATACATTCATCATAGAGAACATGCATTCATTATAGAGAAACAACATATATAGCGACATTATGATGAATATCAGACGATCTAATAGCCAAACATGCGTAATACCTACCGTTTCATTTCTGTGGCAGGATGCTGAATCATTTTGGAAAATGCACTGATTTGTCTCTCGTAAGTGATCGGAAATTGTAGACAATAAGCAGGACTCGAAAATATCCCTCTGTCTCATTACATTAATTGACCCGTTCAAGTAATGCTGCCATTCAATTCCATCATAAGAAATGCGGTCTCAAACTGCACCGAAGAGCCGAAACATTATGACCACCTGGCAAATATGTTGTTAGTCCTACACGAGCTGCCGAAACAGTTCTTACCCGACCACAAGATTTCTACAGGTGTCATGATATCTGTTACCAACACGTTACTAGCAGATTCTTTAACTCATACAAGTTACGTGGTTGAGGCGGCAGATAAAATTTGTTGTCCCAACACAAACCACAGTTGCTGGATTGCATTTGTGTCTGCAGAATTCGGAGGCCAGGGAAATGCCTGGAAGTCTTTCTCATAGAACCTGCGAACCACCCTTGAACAATCCGGACAGTGTGGCATGGCGCATTATCTTGATGAAAGAAGTCACTAGTGGAAAGGAATACCGTTGACATGAAAGAATGTACCTGGTCTGCCATGATGCTTGGGTGGGTGGTAGACGTCGTAGTTTCCTGCACTTGAATAACTCGACCCAGGATTTCCAAGCAGAACATTTACCAAAGAATTGCACTTCTTCCACCGGCTTGTTTTCGTCCCACAGGGCGTCCTGGTTCCAACACTTCCCCAAGCAAACGACCCAAACGTACCTGGCCGTCCAAATGGTGTGCTACAGGAAACCAGATTCGTCTTCCCAGAAGATACTTTCCCAATCATTGAAAGTCGGGTTTTTATATTTGCGAGCCCATTGTAGGAGCTTTGAACGGTGAACAGAGATTATCAAGGGCACTGGAAGCGATCTGTGGCTACGCAGCCCTTTTTTCAGCAGGGTTCTATATACTGTGTGTTGTGACACATTACTCCCGTTACCAGCATTCCACTAACCGGACAGTTACGCCACAGTATCCCTTCTATTGACTCTCACTCTATGGGATGGCGTACGTTATACTGTAGCATCGACGAGACGTTGTCGGTACACACCTTGCCGGCGGTTTGCAGTTATGCTGTAGCATCGACGAGACGTTGTCGGCACACACCTTGCCGGCGGCTTGTAGTTATGCTGTAGCACTATACATGGATGGCGTACGTTATGCTGTAGCATCGACGAGACGTTGTCGTCCCAGACCTTGCCGGCGGTTTGTAGTTATGCTGTAGCATCGACGAGACGTTGTCGGCACACACCTTGCCGGCGGCTTGTAGTTATGCTGTAGCACTATATATGGATGGCGTACGTTATGCTGTAGCATCGACGAGACGTTGTCGTCACAGACCTTGCCGGCGGTTTGTAGTTATGCTGTAGCATCGACGAGACGTTGTCGGCACACACCTTGCCGGCGGCTTGTAGTTATGCTGTAGCACTATATATGGATGGCGTACGTTATGCTGTAGCATCGACGAGACGTTGCCGTCACAGACCTTGCCGGCGGTTTGTAGTTATGCTGTAGCATCGACGAGACGTTGTCGTCACAGACCTTGCCGGCGGTTTGTAGTTATGCTGTAGCATCGACGAGACGTTGTCGGCACACACCTTGCCGGCGGCTTGTAGTTATGCTGTAGCACTATACATGGATGGCGTACGTTATGCTGTAGCATCGACGAGACGTTGTCGGCACACACCTTGCCGGCGGTTTGTAGTTATGCTGTAGCATCGACGAGACGTTGTCGGCACACACCTTGCCGGCGGCTTGTAGTTATGCTGTAGCACTATATATGGATGGCGTACGTTATGCTGTAGCATCGACGAGACGTTGTCGGCACACACCTTGCCGGCGGCTTGTAGTTATGCTGTAGCACTATATATGGATGGCGTACGTTATGCTGTAGCATCGACGAGACGTTGTCGGCACACACCTTGCCGGCGGTTTGTAGTTATGCTGTAGCATCGACGAGACGTTGTCGGCACACACCTTGCCGGCGGCTTGTAGTTATGCTGTAGCACTATATATGGATGGCGTACGTTATGCTGTAGCATCGACGAGACGTTGTCGTCACAGACCTTGCCGGCGGTTTGTAGTTATGCTGTAGCACTATATATGGATGGCGTACGTTATGCTGTAGCATCGACGAGACGTTGTCGGCACACACCTTGCCGGCGGCTTGTAGTTATGCTGTAGCACTATATATGGATGGCGTACGTTATGCTGTAGCATCGACGAGACGTTGTCGTCACAGACCTTGCCGGCGGTTTGTAGTTATGCTGTAGCATCGACGAGACGTTGTCGGCACACACCTTGCCGGCGGCTTGTAGTTATGCTGTAGCACTATATATGGATGGCGTACGTTATGCTGTAGCATCGACGAGACGTTGTCGGCACACACCTTGCCGGCGGCTTGTAGTTATGCTGTAGCACTATATATGGATGGCGTACGTTATGCTGTAGCATCGACGAGACGTTGTCGTCACAGACCTTGCCGGCGGTTTGTAGTTATGCTGTAGCATCGACGAGACGTTGTCGGCACACACCTTGCCGGCGGCTTGTAGTTATGCTGTAGCACTATATATGGATGGCGTACGTTATGCTGTAGCATCGACGAGACGTTGTCGTCACAGACCTTGCCGGCGGTTTGTAGTTATGCTGTAGCATCGACGAGACGTTGTCGGCACACACCTTGCCGGCGGCTTGTAGTTATGCTGTAGCACTATATATGGATGGCGTACGTTATGCTGTAGCATCGACGAGACGTTGTCGTCACAGACCTTGCCGGCGGTTTGTAGTTATGCTGTAGCATCGACGAGACGTTGTCGGCACACACCTTGCCGGCGGCTTGTAGGTTATGCTGTAGCACTATATATGGATGGCGTACGTTATGCTGTAGCATCGACCAGACGTTGTCGGCACACACCTTGCCGGCGGCTTGTAGTTATGCTGTAGCACGATATATGGATGGCGTACGTTATGCTGTAGCATCGACGAGACGTTGTCGTCACAGACCTTGCCGGCGGTTTGTAGTTATGCTGTAGCATCGACGAGACGTTGTCGGCACACACCTTGCCGGCGGCTTGTAGTTATGCTGTAGCACTATATATGGATGGCGTACGTTATGCTGTAGCATCGACGAGACGTTGTCGTCACAGACCTTGCCGGCGGTTTGTAGTTATGCTGTAGCATCGACGAGACGTTGTCGGCACACACCTTGCCGGCGGCTTGTAGTTATGCTGTAGCACTATATATGGATGGCGTACGTTATGCTGTAGCATCGACGAGACGTTGTCGTCACAGACCTTGCCGGCGGCTTGTGGTTATGCTGTAGCATCGACGAGACGTTGTCGGCACACACCTTGCCGGCGGCTTGTAGTTATGCTGTAGCACTATATATGGATGGCGTACGTTATGCTGTAGCATCGACGAGACGTTGTCGTCACAGACCTTGCCGGCGGTTTGTAGTTATGCTGTAGCATCGACGAGACGTTGTCGGCACACACCTTGCCGGCGGCTTGTAGTTATGCTGTAGCACTATATATGGATGGCGTACGTTATGCTGTAGCATCGACGAGACGTTGTCGTCACAGACCTTGCCGGCGGTTTGTAGTTATGCTGTAGCATCGACGAGACGTTGTCGGCACACACCTTGCCGGCGGCTTGTAGTTATGCTGTAGCACTATATATGGATGGCGTACGTTATGCTGTAGCATCGACGAGACGTTGTCGTCACAGACCTTGCCGGCGGTTTGTAGTTATGCTGTAGCATCGACGAGACGTTGTCGGCACACGCCTTGCCGGCGGCTTGTGGTTATGCTGTAGCACTATATATGGATGGCGTACGTTATGCTGTAGCATCGACAAGACGTTGTCGTCACAGACCTTGCCGGCGGTTTGTAGTTATGCTGTAGCATCGACGAGACGTTGTCGGCACACACCTTGCCGGCGGCTTGTAGTTATGCTGTAGCACTATATATGGATGGCGTACGTTATGCTGTAGCATCGACGAGACGTTGTCAGCACACACCTTGCCGGCGGCTTGTGGTTATGCTGTAGCACTATATATGGATGGCGTACGTTATGCTGTAGCATCGACGAGACGTTGTCGGCACACACCTTGCCGGCGGCTTGTGGTTATGCTGTAGCACTATATATGGATGGCGTACGTTATGCTGTAGCATCGACGAGACGTTGTCGTCACAGACCTTGCCGGCGGTTGTAGTTATGCTGTAGCATCGACGAGACGTTGTCGGCACACACTTGCCGGCGGCTTGTGGTTATGCTGTAGCACTATATATGGATGGCGTACGTTATGCTGTAGCATCGACGAGACGTTGTCGGCACACACCTTGCCGGCGGCTTGTGGTTATGCTGTAGCACTATATATGGATGGCGTACGTTATGCTGTAGCATCGACGAGACGTTGTCGTCACAGACCTTGCCGGCGGTTTGTAGTTATGCTGTAGCATCGACGAGACGTTGTCGTCACAGACCTTGCCGGCGGTTTGTGGTTATGCTGTAGCATCGACGAGACGTTGTCGGCACACACCTTGCCGGCGGCTTGTGGTTAAGCTGTAGCACTATATATGGATGGCGTACGTTATGCTGTAGCATCGACGAGACGTTGTCGTCACAGACCTTGCCGGCGGTTTGTAGTTATGCTGTAGCATCGACGAGACGTTGTCGGCACACACCTTGCCGGCGGCTTGTAGTTATGCTGTAGCACTATATATGGATGGCGTACGTTATGCTGTAGCATCGACGAGACGTTGTCGTCACAGACCTTGCCGGCGGTTTGTAGTTATGCTGTAGCATCGACGAGACGTTGTCGGCACACACCTTGCCGGCGGCTTGTAGTTATGCTGTAGCACTATATATGGATGGCGTACGTTATGCTGTAGCATCGACGAGACGTTGTCGTCACAGACCTTGCCGGCGGTTTGTAGTTATGCTGTAGCATCGACGAGACGTTGTCGGCACACACCTTGCCGGCGGCTTGTAGTTATGCTGTAGCACTATATATGGATGGCGTACGTTATGCTGTAGCATCGACGAGACGTTGTCGTCACAGACCTTGCCGGCGGTTTGTAGTTATGCTGTAGCATCGACGAGACGTTGTCGGCACACACCTTGCCGGCGGCTTGTAGTTATGCTGTAGCACTATATATGGATGGCGTACGTTATGCTGTAGCATCGACGAGACGTTGTCGTCACAGACCTTGCCGGCGGTTTGTAGTTATGCTGTAGCATCGACGAGACGTTGTCGGCACACACCTTGCCGGCGGCTTGTAGTTATGCTGTAGCACTATATATGGATGGCGTACGTTATGCTGTAGCATCGACGAGACGTTGTCGTCACAGACCTTGCCGGCGGTTTGTAGTTATGCTGTAGCATCGACGAGACGTTGTCGGCACACACCTTGCCGGCGGCTTGTAGTTATGCTGTAGCACTATATATGGATGGCGTACGTTATGCTGTAGCATCGACGAGACGTTGTCGTCACAGACCTTGCCGGCGGTTTGTAGTTATGCTGTAGCATCGACGAGACGTTGTCGGCACACACCTTGCCGGCGGCTTGTAGTTATGCTGTAGCACTATACATGGATGGCGTACGTTATGCTGTAGCATCGACGAGACGTTGTCGTCACAGACCTTGCCGGCGGTTTGTAGTTATGCTGTAGCATCGACGAGACGTTGTCGGCACACACCTTGCCGGCGGCTTGTAGTTATGCTGTAGCACTATATATGGATGGCGTACGTTATGCTGTAGCATCGACGAGACGTTGTCGTCACAGACCTTGCCGGCGGTTTGTAGTTATGCTGTAGCATCGACGAGACGTTGTCGGCACACACCTTGCCGGCGGCTTGTAGTTATGCTGTAGCACTATATATGGATGGCGTACGTTATGCTGTAGCATCGACGAGACGTTGTCGTCACAGACCTTGCCGGTGGTTTGTAGTTATGCTGTAGCATCGACGAGACGTTGTCGGCACACACCTTGCCGGCGGCTTGTAGTTATGCTGTAGCACTATATATGGATGGCGTACGTTATGCTGTAGCATCGACGAGACGTTGTCGTCACAGACCTTGCCGGCGGTTTGTAGTTATGCTGTAGCATCGACGAGACGTTGTCGTCACAGACCTTGCCGGCGGTTTGTAGTTATGCTGTAGCATCGACGAGACGTTGTCGGCACACACCTTGCCGGCGGCTTGTAGTTAAGCTGTAGCACTATATATGGATGGCGTACGTTATGCTGTAGCATCGACGAGACGTTGTCGTCACAGACCTTGCCGGCGGTTTGTAGTTATGCTGTAGCATCGACGAGACGTTGTCGGCACACACCTTGCCGGCGGCTTGTAGTTATGCTGTAGCACTATATATGGATGGCGTACGTTATGCTGTAGCATCGACGAGACGTTGTCGCCACAGACCTTGCCGGCGGTTTGTAGTTATGCTGTAGCATCGACGAGACGTTGTCGGCACACACCTTGCCGGCGGCTTGTAGTTATGCTGTAGCACTATACATGGATGGCGTACGTTATGCTGTAGCATCGACGAGACGTTGTCGTCACAGACCTTGCCGGCGGTTTGTAGTTATGCTGTAGCATCGACGAGACGTTGTCGGCACACACCTTGCCGGCGGCTTGTAGTTATGCTGTAGCACTATATATGGATGGCGTACGTTATGCTGTAGCATCGACGAGACGTTGTCGTCCCAGACCTTGCCGGTGGTTTGTAGTTATGCTGTAGCATCGACGAGACGTTGTCGGCCCACACCTTGCCGATGGTTTTTTGTATTTTTTTTCCATCCTCGGATAATTCTTGAAGGTATTGTGACTTACTCGGTTAACGTGAGCAACCCACAAGTCTTGGCGTTTCGGAAATGCATTGACTTTTCGTCTGGACATTACAATTTGGTCTTTGTCCTACTCACTTAAGTTTGCTGCCTTTCCCATCTGAAGAACAAGAATAATACTGATTAAGAGGGCTGAGTATCAGGTGTTATTTATACCGTTTCATGATCGTCACACACCCCGTCGTTTACCTGCAGTTTGCTTCGATTTGAGGAAAGCGCGCTCGTGATAATATTTTGGTTTACCTGTGTACCTGAATTTAATAAAAAATTGCATCGTGGGCATTACGTAATCACGATGTAATTTTCTCTTTCATTCTACTCACAAACTGCTGTCCATCTCAGCAGTTCAGATGAATTTTGTCTCATCCGAGAAAATAATCGCTTCCACTCACTGCTTTCAGACTACCGTAATTTACATGTAACTCAGTAGATTCCAGCGCTGCAGTTTCATTTTCTTGGTCAGAAGCGGACTCTTGCTGGATCGCCTTCTAATGGTTAGAATAGTTGCTCTTAGCTCTGTGTGCTCTTTCTGTTCTGTTTTCAAGTCCCTATGCATGTACCATGTCGATTTATAAGATTTAATATTTCAACGTTTTTTCTTCAGCTCCAGTAAACAATCGTATTTGTCCACTCCCTGTTTTTTCTGGGTACTGGGTCTCTTGTGAGTCGTTTGAACCACAAACGAGACACTGAAGATTGATTAAAGTCCTCGCGAAATCTATCTGACGTGTAGATAACCCTTCTGCACTCAAAGCAATTGCCCCACACTTTTGGTTTCGTGTTAATTGCCCGTCCTTCTCATTGTAATTTACATTGCAGCCATTTCACAACTGGCTGCTTTCTTATCTTGTGTACCCTTTATGCTCTCCAACGTGAATTATTCAATAGCGTAAGCTATTGCGCATCGATAAAACTCACGAAAAGTTCGTGATGCAATACACTGAAGAGCAATTGAATTAGAGACACCTGGCGTTATGCAAATGTGGCACTGTGGGCGACCCTGTAAACGGAAACGACATGACGTATGCAGCTATCGGACAATATAAGGAGTGGTGCAACGGGAATCAGTAAGAGTCGGACGCAGTATGGGTAAGACAAAGGAACTAAGCGCATTTGGTCGTGGGCAAATTGTCGGGGCCCGACAAATGGGTCACTCCATCTCGGAAGTCGTGCAGGCACTGGGATTTTCACGAGCCACTGTGTCACGGGTGCACCGTGAGTACATCGAATCAGGTAAAACCATCCCTGCAAGGGCCAACTGCCGTGGACAACAGCGTGTGAATCAGCGGGGTCATCGTCGGCTAGCTCGCATTGTAACAGCGGATAGACGGACCACAGTGCAAGAAATCACTCGGCAATTTAACGCTGGTGCACAAAACGTGCAAGCAGCCGCACCATCCAGAACCATCTCCTCCGCTACGGGGTACAGAAGCCATCGTCCCACGAGGGTACCGCTTCTTACCGCACATCACAGGGTGCAAAGATTAGCATGGGCGCGGGAACATAGCCACTGGACCCTAGACATGTGAAAAAATATTGCCAGCACTGATGAGTCGAGATTCATGTTGGTACATGCGGATGGCAGGATACGAGTACGGCGAAAACCAAATGAAGCGATGGATCCTTCTTGCCAGCAGGGTACTCTTCAAGCTGGTGGGGGTGGCATTCTCGTCTGAAGACTGTTTACGTGGACTGAAATGGGACCCCTGGTACGTGTGACATCGTCCCTCACGGGTCAACGTTACCGGGATATCCTGGACGACCATTTGCTCCCGTTTGTGAATCTTCAACATCCCTCTGGGGACCTCGTCTTGCAACAAGACAATGCACCGTGCCATCGCTCCCGAATTGTATCCGAATGGTTGGATGAACACTCCACGGACGTGACCTCGCTTCCTTGGCCAGCTAGGTCACCTGACCTCAATCCCATCAAGCACATCTGGGATGCCATCGAGAGAGATGTTCGAGGCTCTGACCCTCCTCCATCAAATCATCGTGAACTGTGGGAGCTTGTTCAGGGGTCGTGGATCCGTATTACTTCCCAACGCTTCAGGTGTCTTGTCGAGTCCATGCAGAGACGAATCGCCGCCGTCATCAGGGCGAAAGGTGGTGCTACACGTTACTAAACAGGTATCTCTAATTCAATTGCTCTTCAGTGTACATTACGTGTACGTTGACTACTTACAAGCATCATAGGTCTGCAGAATTAATTTTTGGAGGTAATGCAATTTTATTTTAACCCCAATGTATTTCTCTTACCAACAGAACTCTGCAGGGTTCATACCATATTAACTCGATCTCAGTATTTTTTTACACAAATATCAGGAGGTTCCAGCACGCTGTCTCCCGATATATTTCTCTAGTACGGATTTCAGTCATTTTCCTTTTTTACAAATTCTAACGAGAGTCTCTTGCAAATATATTTCTTTTTCCTAATAAATTATAAAAGATACTTGAAGGCATTGATTCAAGGTTTTTCCTTTTATCACAAATTTTATAGCACGTATTTAGCCATTTGGTTCAGAATTTGCATTTCTTTTATCCTCTACCCAACTTTATAAGACCCTAAAGTCTTGATTCCAGACCTTCCCTTCTTCCACCAGTTTTCATGATGCAGTCATTTCCTTTCCATTCAAATTTCGTCAAGTTCTTGACTTTTAGTTCGGAAACTTACCATTTTCACTAATCGTATGAGCTTCCCGTATTTCCAATTCGAAATCTTTCCTTTTCGAACTAAAGTTCGAAGGAGTATTGCAGTCTTGACTCCGGATTTTCTTCTCTCTGTACAGTCTGAGAAACTTCTATCGTGTTGATTTTTTTGTGTCAACGTTCAAATGAAAACAAACATGATATGGAATTAGTAATGGAAAGTCAGTATTGAACAAATTGAGATTTATCTAAGTCACTGGATAAAAACTCAGAAGGTATCATATATAAATTACGAAACAGAGTCTTCTAAATGGTAAGGGAACCTCGTTTTTAATGACGCAGATGCCTAGATGTACACACACCTCTGTATCTGGTGCACAGGTAACTGTGAGTATATTTTCCTTTAGTCATTTAATGAACCAGATGTTTCATGTCATGAGATATAGTTCCTTAGTTAAATAATGAACCAAATGTTTTCAAGTCGCGAAGACGAAGTTTCTCAGGAAATTAATGCACTGGATGGATGTTCTTATATTGTGATGGCCAAGTTCCAAAGTCATTTGATCAATGAAATGTTCTCACGTTGTAAGGACAATTTCCGGCCACCCGATGAAGCACATGTTTTCACCCTGTGTAGTGCAAGAGTTTCCCAGACAAATGATAAACAAATGTTCTCTCTGTGTGGAAAAGAAGTTCTCCAGTGAAATGATGAAAAATGTGCTCGTATTGTTTGGACGAAGTTTCTCAGTCAAATGATGAAGTAGATGTGCTGGTATTGTGAAGACGAATTTCCCCAGTCAAATTATGAGGAAGATGTGTTCGTATTGTGAGGACGAAGTTCCTCAGTCACTTGGTGCATCAGATGTTCTGTGAGGGAAAAGTTCCTTAGTCAAATAATTAAGCAGATGTCTTTAAGTGGAGAGGCAGGAGTTAGATGTTCTATGAGAATCAACCAGATGCTCTAAGAGTAAAATTGAAAAATACCTTTCAAACACAGAAGGGAAACACTCCCTTACTGAGTAGCTTACAGTAACCTCCTACTCGTTCGAGATTTTAAAGCCTCTGTTCTATTTTGTCAAGAAAACAATCATCGTTCAATCACGACCCAAAGAGAATCATCGACTTGAAAGGAAAATTGGCTAAAAATGACTCAACTCCTATCTTTGTCGGTACGTCTCATCTTTGATTAAATAACAAAATAACAGGTTCTTTTCCTTTACTCGGTTGTCCACAGCGCCAATCGTTCACAATGATTTGAGTTCAAGCATTGTTTTTTGCTCGCTTTTCTTCAAACTCTTTGTAGAGTTTAAGTTGTCAGCACTTACATTTCTCAAAATTTGAAGTTCTGCATAATGTCAATCCGCCCTCCACCTTCAGCAGAAATACTAACTCTTCTAACAAATCTTGTCGACTGCGGCTCATCATCCTAAAAGTTAGGAACCCTTCTACAAATATGAGTTACCCGATTTCTCCTAAACGGACAGTAGCTAGGTATTTCCAGTACCTATTTGATGTGCACGACCTTTCTCTGTGTTACAAGCTTTAGTACCAGTCTCTCCCGCCACCTCATTTTTTTCAACAGAAAGTTCGTCTAAGCAATCCTCGGCGTCTGCATCTCAGTTTTTCAAATCCACGTTTTCACATTCCACGTTTCATTGTCAGCCTCTCCCTGCTGTACCCAATGTTTTTTCAATACAACCGCCTTTCCTTCAAAATCTATTTTCTTGCCTTCCTTGAAAAGACAGATTCTTCTACTTCTCCGCATTGGCTGTGCCTCATTTTCTCAAAATGCCCCGTTCCCTTTCCAAGAACCCTGGTCCCTTCATGTTGAGATTATGCCTCAGCTTCCTCAGCATAAGAGTTTTTTCTGCCGATCCACACCGGTTACATTTGATCTTTCTCAAAATGGAAATTTCTCCTGCCAGCTGTTTTCAGTTTCTCAGGGTTATCAAAATGACAGGCTCTCATATCGATTTTCGTCGGCTACGTTTCATCTTTCTTAGTATCGCAGGCTCTGCAACCAATCGCTCTCGGCTAGGCCTCATTTTTCTTCGCCAGTTACCCGACTCCCTTCTTCCTTCTCTCCACACATTTCTCTATTTCCTCTTTATTTTTCGGTTACTATACATGATATCAATAAGACTGGTATTGATATCAGTGTATCAACAACGCTATCTAGATTGTAAATGAATCTTTCACTGTTGCATGTGGATATTTTTAGATGTCTTTCGTGAATATGTTTTAGAACGGAGGCGCACCAGAGTGCATCCGTAGAAAGTTATAAAGAATCCTATGCAAAGGACAGTGAACTCTGGTTAATCCGGACCCAAAAAATCTTGACTTCGCTAAATCCGGACAACCTCTAAAAAACAACCTTGAATTTTGAACTCAATTAAACTTGAGCGTAAATATGAGCAGCATGGTCACGGGAGGGAGTAGTGAGCTGAGTTTCAGGAAGCACATGACCCCATGATGATGACTCACCACGGGGTTCGACCATTTCCTTCATCCTCAATCAAAGACACTCTACATGGGCTGATCGAAAACAAAACAAAAATAATGTATTGTACATCTTTGATACGACAATACCGCTCTTTAATCTGCGTAACATCCACCGCTTCATTACCAAAAACCCAATTTATCTTTTCAATTGTCTGTGATTGCATATCACAGAGTTTTTGACAGAATTTAATGCAAGTTGTAATAGTGGTAATTGTAAATAAGCTTTTAATAATAACGCAATTTGACGGGAATGTTTATTTTATAAAATGTAACGTCATGTAAATACTTAGAATCTTTTAATTGTTGAATTTAAATATTATGTTAATTATTAAGAACCCTTGCAGTTTAAGAATGCTTAAAAAGTGTAATCGTGGGAAACTTCTTAAGAACATATTTTTTTGAGTTGTATTAGCGGAGCCAGCATGTTTCCAGAAATAATTAGTTTATCGGCTAACTTCCTGGAGAAGAACAACGCACCGGATGTCGTGTGTTGGTCTACAATAGAAGACTGCTTCTTTTAGTGGTTTTATAGCCACTCATTAGAAAGTACTTCCGTCCTTCGGGCAAGGCCGTGAACATTGAGAATCATGGGAAAGGTTTCGTGCGACGGGGTCCAGGTGGTGGTCATCCGGAGTGCTTTTTTTTTTTTTTTGATTGGAGGTTTAACGACCACCGTGAGCAACTCAATGGGCTATAAGCACTCGCCCGTCCCTAATTTAGGGTCACTGATTCCAGGGAAGGGAGAGAGCCAGTGCCGTAAGACAAACACAACATCCATGCCTCACCGGGATTCGAACCCGGACCCCTTCGGACGAATGATCAGAGGCCAACGCCTTAGACCACTGCGCCACCGGGGCGGCCACCGGAGTGCTATAGGCAAGTGTTGAGAAGGGATTGTTGAAGGCAATAGGAGAGGAGGGCTGCTGAAGTTGGAAGTTGAGGTGTTTTGGACAGAATGTGACTGAGAGAAGAAGAGAGGGGTTGTCGAGATTCGGAGGAAGGAGTCGGGTGCGTGGTCTCCGCACCCGAGCGAAAAAGAATGAATGGAGAGAGAAGTTATCGCATGGGCTTGAGGTCTAATCACCTGGAGTTATAATTAATTAAACAATTTTCGCGGAAATAAATTAATTCATCTAAGACACCGAATCTCATTGATTGATTAATATTTGTTTCTCTTATGATGTCTATATTGCTGCACTCTTCTGATTAAAGCCTGTTTCGGTAATAGAAGAAAGAGTTAAAACCGCACAGTGACAATTTCTTTGCTCAACACGTGCGGTCATTTTCGCTCGAAACACGAATGCGACGAACAGAGGGCATACGTGCATCTATCACGGCTGCCTGGAAGCTACTGAAAGGCTGAGCGGACTGGGGATAGAAAAATCTCGCATGCGCAGTAGAGTCCAAGGCCGCATACTGCATTAGTCCAGTTTCTGGGCTGCAACTGCTTGGCGCGGAAAAAAATAAAAATAAAAAAGGTACAGTACTTTTTGATCAGTCTTCGTATTGTTCCATTTGTCACAAAGAACGTTCACCTACGACAGTCAGTTGCAACTCTGGAGGAAATACAGTATCAGAGAATGAAGACGAATACTGTACTGTAGTGTCATTGAATGAGAATAATAATGCTACGCCCCGGGGCGCTAGACTATCGAATAAAAATAGTTTTAAGAATTTAGATGTAAGGATGTCAGGCGTTGGCTGACGACCCGAAGGTGAACATTAGAATTTCGAATAATTATCGCCGAAATCTTAAGTATTGGTGAAAAGAATTTAACCTATCAAATCCAAGAAATTCTTCTGACACTCATAAATTATTCATGCAACTTCAGGACTGGCACGAGACAACAGACATTTCATACATACAATCAATTTAAAACAAAACAGATAATAATGAAGACGTCTACACTTAAGAGCAATTGAATTAGAGATACCTGTCTAGTAACGTGTAGCACCACCTTTCGCCCTGATGACGGCGGCGATTCGTCTCGGCATGGACTCGAGAAGACACCAGCAGCATTGGGAAGCCATACGGATCCACGACCTCTGAACAAGCTCCCACAGTTCACGAAGATTTGATGAAGGAGGTCAGAGCCTCGATGGCATCCCAGATGTGCTCGATAAGATTGAGGTCACGTGACCTAGCTGGCCAAGGAAGCGAGTTCACGTCGGTGGAGTGTTCATCCAACCATTCGAATAAAATTCGGGAGCGATGACACGGTGCATTGTCTTGTTGCAGGATGAGGTCCCCAGTGGGATGTTGAAGACGCACAAACGGGAGCAAATGGTCATCCAGGATATCCCGGTAACGTTGACCTGTGAGGGACGATGTCACACGTACCAGGGGTCTCATTTCAGTCTACGTAAACAGTCCCCAGACGAGAATGCCACCCCCACCAGCTTGAATAGTACCCTGCTGGCAAGAAGGATCCATCGCTTCATGTGGTTTGCGCGGTACTCGTATCTTGCCATCCGCATGTACCAACGTGAATCCTGACTCATCCGTCCAGGCAACATTTTTCCACATGTCTAGGGTCCAGTGTCGATGTTCCCGCGCCCATGCTAATCTTTGCACCCTGTGATGTGTGGTCAGCAGCGGTACCCTCGTGGGACGATGGCTTCTGTACCCCATAGCGAGGAGATGGTTCTGGATGGTGTGGCTGCTTACACGTTTTTGTGCACCAGCGTTAAATTGCCGAGTGATTTCTTGCACTGTGGTCCTTCTATCCGCTGTTACAATGCGAGCTAGCCAACGATGATCCCTCTCATCCACACGCTGTTGTCCACGACAGTTAGCCCTTGCAGGGATGGTTTTACCGGATTCGATGTACTCACGGTGCACCCGTTACACAGTGGCTCGTGAAAATCCCAGTGCCTGCACGACTTCCGAGATGGAGTGACCCATTCGTCGGGCACCAACAATTTGCCCACGATCAAATGCGCTTAGATCCTTCGTCTCACCCATACTGCGTCCGACTCTTACTGATTCCCGTCGCACCACTCCTTATATTGTCGGATCGCTGCATACGTCATGTCGTTTCCGTTTACAGGGCCGCCCACAGCGCCACATTTGCATAACGCCAGGTGTCTCTAATTCAATTGCTCTTCAGAGTATATACAGATGATGAAGGAGGGGCGTCAAATAAACTTGCCCCTTTCGAGATAGCTAATAGGCTGAATTTATCATTAAAGTTCAATGATTATTCGTTGACATATACATTCCGGTTTTAAACAGTTCTCAACCGACGAAAGTCTATTGGCTGACCGGAGCCAAGTTATTCACAACTGGCATGCATAAATAGATACAGTACTTACGGATATGCAGCTTTTCATCCGTGTTTGATGCAGTCACTTATATATTTGATGCACTCGGTTATCCCGTCCTCTGAAGCGCACCTGTGTGACGACACGCCCATTTCAGAGCGCTCACTATGACCGATGGAGAGGGGAGTCGAACCCCATCTTCCACTTACTCTTGTGCACATACCTTTCTACATTCACCTGTATGAAGCCACGCACGTATCTATGCGCGTTAATGTCGAGATCGAACAAGGGTGCCGACGTGATAGCAGGATCCGTCCGTCTGTTCATCCCAGCCACTCGGGGGTGCAATTCCATCACTTCATCATACCTCCGGGATGGTGCTTGCTTTCTCTCAGAGAATTACATCCAGAACTTACGTGCAATCTAGCTCCACGAAAAGAGGTATTTTCCTCCCTCCTATTTCCTTGCGGTAACATCAACCGCCATGCCGCTCTTAACTTAGCGGGCCGACTTCCCCGGACAGAAGCTTTTCTTCCGCCGCAAACACCAAGTCGTGGGATCTCTCCTGGCCCCGCTATCCGAGTCCAGTTTTTTACCTTCACGAATTTGCACCAGACTACTCTTTTTCGGTCATTCACACTTTGCCAACAAATTCCTTGCTCTGTATTTATGGGTCCGTTTTAACTCTCTTGTCAATTTTATTGCTTCCTAAAAGCATTCGACACGATGAAGATGTTAAGAAATGCATGTCTCTGCATCCCGAATATGTGGGCAAACACATAACTTAACTAACACTTCTTTGTCCTACCAAGGTTCGGATTAGCAAACGCCATAAGTTTTCAATTCGGTGACACTCTAATGGTTTCCCCAAACATCCCACCAACTCACACTTACACGGCCACCCAACTTGACCGCTGCGCACAGAGGGGGGGGGCGCATCGCGTTCTCCACACCAGACGACCCATGTTTGGTTTTAAATTTCTCCCTTCCAAGAAAAGGGGATCTTATCTCTTTTCATCCGCAAAAGGGGAAAAACCCACACATTGCTAATTTTTTCACCAACAACGCTGTACCCGCCTCTCGCAAAACCAGCTAATCGAATTTATTACCGCACCCCAAAGTAGTAACAATAATATTAGAGGATTTGTTAACTGCGTAAACTTCGTTTAACTTGTATAATGCCACTAAGCAAGTCTTCTGCCGAAAAAAAAAGCAACCACAAGGCTTTTCTACACGACAAAATAACTGTAATAGAAAAACTTGAAAACGGTGCATCCGTGGGAAAACATTTGTGCAGAGTATGGAATCGCAAAACAAACTGTGTCACACATAAGAAAGAAAAAGAGGGAACTCTTAAAATTTGAGCTTAAATTTAATGTAGAAAAAGAGAAAAGTGATGTCAAACGAATGCCTCTGACAGCCAATCCAAACGAATTCCTCTGATGTCAATCCACTCGAACATAACTGATGCTTTGCACAATATGTTCGAGTGGATTGGCTGTCAGAGGAATTGAAATTCAAGCTGCCGCGGGAAGACTGGCTAAACAGTTAGGAGTAAATGGCTTCTCGGAGAGTTCAGGTTGGCTTTTAGATTTCGAAGACGCCATAATATGTCAAATAAAAAAAAAAAAACATTCTGATGAGAGTCTCAGTGCCGATGTTGAAGCTGGTCAACCATTTAAAAAAAAAATTAATAAACTTATTAAGCAGGAAGTTATACAGCTATACCAGCAGTACAATTCCGACGAAACAGGCACGTATTGGTGAGCTTTATTGGAGAATACGCAAGCATCTAATAATGAGAAAAACACTCCTGGAAGGAAGATTTGTAAAGAACGGGTGTCCGCTTTATTGCGTGCAAATGCCGTCGGGAGCTAAATGTTAAAACTCTTTATTATTGAGAAAAATAAGCAGCCGCGAGCGATCAAAGACATAATGCACATTTACCTGTGCATTATTACAATTCAAAGAATGCTTGGTTTATTAGAGAAATTATGGCCAAGTGGTTTCATAACAAAGCTGTGCAAGAAATCAGAAGGTATAAAGTGGAACATTTAAAACTAACTACCCGCAGATGAAGTGAAGCCGTAATCTTACTTGATAATGCTCCAGCTCACCCAGATGCCGAGAAACTTTCTAGCAATGATGGGAGGATCAAGTACGTGTTTCTGCCACCAAATAAACTTCCCACGTACAACCTATAGACCAAGACGTGCCAGGTGACCTTTCTCCATACATGGCCAAAAGACTGAATATAAAAAAAGTTTGTAAATGTAATCGTAGAAGTCGAAGAGCCAACCGCTGGCAGAGACAAAAGAGGTAATCGAAGTCTCCTGAACTTAAAACTGTACAACGTGAGGTCCATGATCTTCAATTTTGAAGCTGCCCTAAAAGATATAAAATCTTCAACGTTAGCAAATTCCTGGAAAAAATTTTTATTGAAAGAAGATGTCGAACCAGACACAACTGAATGTGAGACGCAAGATTTCCATGGAGTTCTACGTCGAGGGGAGAACAAGAAGTTAAAGGATGTTGATTGATGCTGTTGACGCCATATTTAGACCCACCGAACGACTTGCATTAACTGAAACGTGATTCATCAGGCGAGGTGACCTTTCTCCAGTGCTCAAGGGTCAAGTTTTGATGCTCTCGGACCACTAAAGAAACATTTGCTGTTTTTTAGCAAAGGTGAGTAGTACACGAAAAGGGCATGTGCTGTTATAGTCCGATCATTCATCGGGCCAGGTGATCTTTCTCCAATGCTCAAGGGTCCAGGTTTCATGTCCCCTGACCACTGAAGACACATTTGCTGATTTTAAGTAAAGATGAGTAGTACACGACGATGACATCTGCTGTTATGGTTCGCTCATTGACGCTGAGGTGTGGAAAAATGTTATGCTAAAATTCTCGTATCAATCCCGCTGTTACTTGACGAAATGGAGCTCGTCTGTTACCTCGTACAATCCTCTCCAGACGTCCTTGTCCTCAAACATCCACAGTCGTTCTCCCCTCCCGTAAAGATCTGCGTATGAAAAAAACGAAAAAAATAATCTTTTGGGAATCTTTCGTCACAGTTGTTTTTGCGTAACCGAGGAGGTTATTACATATCCCTTTCAAAGTTGCTTAAATCACTAGTATTTTCCATATTGCAGTTGTCTACGCTTCGTACACGTCTGGATTCTTTTCGGTGCACTACTTATAAAGCCGTTTGAACGTTATAGCTGCGTACATAAGTGAGGTTGGCCATTGTCTGTTGTTATTGGATCCCTGAATTATGACAACCTACCTAATACTTCGTAGGTCCTCCATTCGCCCTCAGTACAGACGTTATCCGACGTGACATTGATTCAGTAAGATGCCAGAAGCAGTTGGGAGGAATGGCCAACCAAGCTGTATCTAATGCGGCCTTCAATGCAGGTATGGAGACAATTAGTGTACCCAGACGTCTGATATGCCGTTCCATAGTGTCCCACAAGTGCTCTATGGGATTGATGTCGGGAGAGTTCGGATCAATCGATATGTTGGAAGACTGAACTGTGTTCCTCAAACCATTATTGCACAACATTGGACCTGTGGCTCGGCGCATTGTCATCGTGGAAGACATCGTCGCCATTCGAGAAACAGTGCAACATTGCTGAGTGTGGAGACAGCAAGCAATTCATGATAATGAACACCAGTCATGCGTTGTCACACATGCACCAGGAGACTAAGTTCCTGCCTCACACTATATAGCCGCCTCCACTGAGTTGCACTGTGGAGACCATACATAAAGGATCGATTGCCTCATGTTTTTGCACCAAATACGTACACGACTATCCACAGAGTGGAGTAAAAAACACGACTCGCCATATCAGCACACTCGTTTCTAGTTACCCGACGTCTAACTTGCATGATCTTTGCACCAGACTAGCCTTTTGCGCCGGTGAACCCTGGTTGGAGAGGATGTCTGTTATGGCCCATATACGTGCGAGCGAGCGACACATGGCCATGACAGATACTGTTCCAGGTTGACCTCTCATGTATTGGGTAGTCAATTGTTGAACTTTATCAAGTGGAAATTAATAACATTACACAATATCATTTTACATCCCTTGGTTACATTGAAAATGTTGTTTATTTTCACTTGTGATTTCAACACGAGCATAGTTAACATAACAAGTGCGTTAGAAATCCTGCGAGTTTGCTTCATAAAATATTTTTAGTTTTAGAAGATGCTGATTCACATCTTTCATTGAATCAGTCTTTAACATTAAGTTTGTCACAATTGAAAAATGGTCGTAAGAAACGGGAAAAGAATTCTCACACAGATTGCAACTGTCGGTACATCGAGAATGTTCTATAATGGAAAAGGAAGGTTGGCGTACTAATATATATCATCATCATCATTGTCAACCATTATCAATCCACTGCTGCATGAAGGTCTCCCCAAGTTTCTTCCACAACGGTCTGTCTTGTGCCAGTCTCCTCCAGGTTACTCCCGCATACTTTCGATTTTCATCCACCCATCTCCCATGTGGTCTTCTTCTGGGTCTTTACCTGTCCCGTGAAATCCGATCTAAATTTCGGCTGTCCATCGATGGTCTGTCCTTCTGGCAGTATGTCCAGCCCACTGCCATTTCAGGGATTTAACTCTGATCATGATGTCTTCCATTCTCGTCATTTTTCGGATCCACGAGTTCCTCTTCTTATCTCTCCTGGTTACACCAAGCATGCACCTCTCCATGCTACTTTGAGTTGTCTGCAGCCTTTGTATGCCTCTTTTAGTTAAGATCCACGTCTCTGCACTATACGTAAGCACTGGAAGGATGCATTGATCAAACACTTTTCTTTTAAGACTTAATGGCATATTGCTCTTGAAAATTATCCTGTTTCTTCCAAAAGCTCTGCAGGCAACTTTTGTACGCTGATTAATTTCTTCATCAATGTGACCCTCACTTGATATCTGCTGTCCAAGATAAACGTATGTGTCTGTTATCTCCAGCTTTCCTCCATCAATCGATAAATCTTCATTTCTTGTAAAAGCATTGAACATGACTTTTGTCTTCTGAAAGTTCATTTTTAATCCCACCTCTTTACTCTTGTCGGCAAGTTCCTGGATCATACTCTGCAGCTCTGATGGGGTAGTTACAAAAATGACTACGTCATCAGCAAAACAAAGGTGGGTTAGATAATCTCCATTAATCTTTATCCTTTGTTTTCCCAGTTCACTGATTGAAAGACATTTTCCAATGGGCATTAAAGAGCTTCGGAGTGGTGTCACTTTGTCTCACCCCCTTTCCAATTTTTATGTGTGTTGTATTTTCAAACAGCCGAATCTTTGCACTTGCATTTTCATAGATGTTATTATTAATATTAATGTATGCATCTTCAATACCGCAGGTTTTCAGAGCCATTGTAACTGCTGATGGTTTCACCGAATCAAAAACCTTTTCATAATCGATAAAAGCCATGAACAATGGAAGTTTATATTCCCTCGCTCTTTCAATTAGTTCTCTCAGTACGTGGATATGATCTATTGTGCTGTAGCCACTCCTGAATCCAGCTTGTTCTCTCGGTTGAACCATGTCCAGTGTCACCTTTAAGCGGTGTGAAAGAACCTGAGTGAAGATTTTATAAACCACTGATAGGAGGCTGATAGGTCTGTAGTTCCTGAGATTTTCAATGTCACCTTTTTTATGTAGCAAGATCATTGTAGCGTTGTTCCAATCCTCAGGAATCTTCCCTTCATTAAGGCATCGAGTGAAAATTTGGGCGAGTACTGTTTCGATTACTCCACTTGCTTCTTGTATGATGTCTACAGTAATTCCATCTTCTCCTGGAGCTTTTCCCCGCTTCATGTTCTTGATTGCATGTGCAACTTCTGCTGGGAGGACTGGAAGAACTCTGGTACTGGTACCTTTCATGATGTCTGGAGTACGTGTATCGTATTTTTCATATAATTTGGAGTAGAAATCTTTCACTCTTGTCAAAATTTCGCCTCTATTTCTTGTTACAGAACCATCTTCTTTTCTCAGTGCCATAATCTGTTTTCTTCCCTTACTGAGATGTCCCTTTGCTATCTTTAGGCTTTGGTTGTTTTCAATTGCTTTCCACACTAGTTCGCAGTTGAATTTCCTTACGTCTTCTGTATACTTTTTCGTATTCTCTTGCATAGCTCTATATATTCCACTTTGGAAGTCACATCTCCTTTAGTTGTCCTGATCTCTCTTCTTTTTGCAACAGCATTTTGGTTTTTCCTGATAATTTGTTCCCATGCAACTTGTTCTTAGACCCAGCTAATTTTGTTGCTGTTTCCATAAGAGCTTTGGTTACTTTTCTTTTAACTTCAGAAATATCCACTTCTTCCGATGTTAGGCCTTCTAAAGCAGAGAATCTGTTCTTCAGTTCATATATCATCATCATCATCATTGTCAACCATTATCAATCCACTGCTGGACGAAGGTCTCCCCAAGTTTCCTCCACAACGGTCTGTCTTGTGCCAGTCTCCTCCATGTCACTCCCGCATATTTACGAATTTCATCCACCCATCTCCCATGTGGTCTTTTTCTGGGTCTTTTCCTGTCCCTTGGAATCCAATCTAAAATTTCGGCTGTCCATCTATGGTCTGTCCTTCTGGCAGTATGTCCAGCCCATTGCCATTTCAGGGATTTAACTCTGATCATGATGTCTTCCACTCTTGTCATTTTTCGGATCCACGAGTTCCTCTTCTTATCTCTCCTGGTTATACCAAGCATGCACCTCTCCATGCTTCTTTGAGTTGTCTGCAGCCTTTGTATGTCTCTTTTAGTTAAGGTCCACGTCTCTGCACCATACGTAAGCACTGGAAGGATGCATTGATCAAACACTTTTCTTTTAAGACATAATGGCATATTGCTCTTGAAAATTATGCTGTTTCTTCCAAAAGCTCTCCAGGCAAGTTTTGTACGCCGATTAATTTCTTCATCAATGTGACCCTCACTTGATATCTGCTGTCCAAGATAAACATACGTATCTGTTATCTCCAGTTTTTCTCCATCAATCGATAAATCTTCATTTCTTGTAAAAGCATTGAACATCACTTTTGTCTTCTGAAAGTTCATTTTTAATCCCACTTCTTTACTCTTGTCAGCAAGTTCCTGGATCATACTCTGTAGCTCTGATGGGGTAGTTGCAAAAATGACTACGTCATCAGCAAAACGAAGGTGGGTTAGATAATCTCCATTAATCTTTATCCCTTTGTTTTCCCAGTTCAGTGATTGAAAGACATTTTCCAATGTGACATTAAAGAGCTTCGGAGATATGGTGTCACCTTGTCTCACTCCCTTTCCAATTTTTATGTGTGTTGTATTTTCAAACAGCCGAATCTTTGCACTTGCATTTTCATAGATGTTATTAATAATATTAATGTATGCATCTTCAATACCGCAGGATTTCAGAGCCGTGGTAACTGCTGATGGTTTCACCGAATCAAAGGCTTTTTCATAATCGATAAAAGCCATGCACAATGGAAGTTCATATTCCCTCGCTCTTTCAATTAGTTCTCTCAGTACGTGGATATGATCTATTGTGCTGTAGCCACTCCCTGAATCCAGCTTGTTCTCTCGGTTGAGCCATGTCCAGTGTTACCTTCAAGCGGTGTGAAAGAACTTTAGTGAAGATTTTATAAACCACTGATAGGAGGCTGATAGGTCTGTAGTTCCTGAGATCCTCAATGTCACCTTTTTTATGTAGCAGAATCATTGTAGCATTGTTCCAATCCTCAGGAATCTTCCCTTCATTAAGGCATCGAGTGAAAATTTGGGCGAGTACTGTTTCAATTTCTCCACTTGCTTCTTGTATGATGTCTATAGTAATTCCATCTTCTCCTGGAGCTTTCCACCGCTTCATGTTCTTGATTGCATGAGCAACTTCTGCTGGGAGGACTGGAAGAACTCTGGTACCTTTCATGATGTCTGGAGTACATGTATCATCCCTTTCATATAATTTGGAGTAGAAATCTTTCACTCTTGTCAAAATTTCGCCTCTATTTCTTGTTATAGAACCATCTTCTTTTCTCAGAGCCATAATCTGTTTTCTTCCCTTACTGAGATGTCCCTTTGCTATCTTAAGGCTTTGGTTGTTTTCAATTGCTTTCCTCACTAGCTCACAGTTGAATTTCCTTACATCTTCAGTGATACTTTTTCGTGTTGTCTTGCATAGCTCTATATATTCCACTTTGGAAGTCACATCTTCTTTAGTTGTCCTCATCTCTCTTCTTTTTTGCATCAACATTTTGGTTTTTCCTGATAATTTGTTCCCATGCAACTTGTTCTTAGACCCAGCTAATTTTGTTGCTGTTTCCATTAGAGCTTTGGTTACTTTTCTGTTAACTTCCGAAATATCCACTTCTTCCGATGTTAGGCCTTCTAAAGCAGAGAATCTGTTCTTCAGTTCCAACTTGAAGGTATTATGGTGTTTTTAAGGTTGGTTATGTCAATACATTTTGTTTGTCTTATGAGCTTGCCACGTTCCAGTTTAGTGTTGAGGTGCATCTTACATCTCACCAATCTATGGTCACTACCTGTGTTGAACTTGTTCAGCACACTGCAGTCTTCGATGACGAATTTTTTGTTACACATAATAAAATCAATTTCACTTGTCGTCCCAATTGGATGTCTCCATGTCCATTTCCTGTGTGGCTTTTTCTTGAAAAAGGAGTTCAAGATGAAAAAACCTTCTGCCTCTGCAAACTCAACGAGAGTATTTCCACGCTGGTTTCTGTTGCCGTGACCGAATTTACCTACTGAAGTTTCATTCTGTTGCCGTTGCCCTATTTTTGCATTGAAATCTCCCATAATTATCTTCAAGTGCTGCTTACCTTTATTATTTAGATGACAAATTTCCTCATAAAATTCTTCAATTTCTTCTTCAGGATGACTTGTGGTGGGTGCATAAGTTTGAATAATCTGAGCCTGGTATCTTCTCGAGAGTTGGATAACGAGTCGTGCAGCTCTGTCAGAGGAACTTTCAACTTCTACCACTTTATCCTTCAGTTTCTTGTTTATTATAAATCCAACACCACTAGTTCTGCCAGTATCTGTCCCACGATAATAGAAGAGATGTCCACTTTTCAGTTCAATGAGATCTTCTCCTTTTCTCCTTACCTCACTTAGCCCGACGATGTCCCACTTGATCCTTTGTAGTTCCTCTTCCAATTCAAGAAGCCTTGAATCAGAAGATAGGGAGCGTCCGTTATAGGTAGCCAAGGTCAGCATCAAATGGCAGCCTAGTCCGGTCCTCCGGGGATTCTTAGCACCCTCTGCCTTCATGTCGCACTGGCCGCTGCCTTGGCCAGGTACATTCCAGCTGCCGGAGACTGAGGGCCAAGATTTAAGTTGTAGAGTCATTTTGGAGGTGTTTGGCCATAACTCACCACGCTGGCCAAGCGGGTTGGTGAGTGTGGGATAGCATTTCCTCTGATCCCGATGGTATAGTTATACCGCTATTGGCGGTCGTCAGAGCCCCTTTAGTGGGAACAGGATGCACCACGAGAAGGCGGGGTTGACATTTGTCAAGGAGAGGCTGTGATGTTACGCATCACCTGACCTTACATCCCTATATATATATATATATATATATATATATATGTATAATATAACCTACAAAGCAGAGACTTTAGCAAAAGCGTTTTTTTTAATAAGACAAAAAAAAAACCTAGTTGAAAATGAGTTTCTGCAAAGTCATAGATGCAAGTATAAGTACCCCCCCCCCAATTATTATTATTTTTTATTTTACATAACCGCCCTCAAAGGTGCGGAAAATAAGTAATTAAGCAAAAATTTTAGCATACATCTATCACTTTCCTGGCCCAACCCATACTCATCATCTCCCACAAAAAAACAGAAGAACGTTGTCAAAAATCTCACACAAATTTTGAGAAGGCTTGAGCAACCTACAGAAAAATACAGAAAATTACAGTTTTAACACGTGGTTAAGCAACCAACCTACCCAAGTGAAGTTTTTAATGTGAACCAAAGAATATAAAAAGCACTTAAAAAATGTCATTTCTTGGGGAAAAGAAGCACTTCCAAAAATAAATTAAAAGAACAAAAAATTAAAGCAGAGACCACGGTAATAAATAGGAACGTTTTACATACAGTTCCCACGAAAAAACGGAATGCCAGAAGAACAAAAAAACGTGATAAAATGCTTTGGAAAAGGTACTTAAAGTTAATAATAAAAGTTGCAATATTTACAAAGTATTCTAGGAATCCTTTAAGATTACAATAACAGAGAATTTGTTCCAACCAACTCCGAAAAACAACGACCACCACGAGGTCGAATGACCAGCTAACAGCTCTAATAAAGAGCATAAAAATGAGCACATGGCCAAAGAATACGAAAGAAAAATCTTAAATAGTTAGAATACAAGTTGCACTAATGCCAAAAAAGAAAAATAATAAATTTTAAGCATTTAACGAAAACGATAAGAACAAGAGAAAGAACCTGCACAAGAACAAATGCAAAAGAGCCCACTCAAAATGCTGCGACCTCTTAACTTCTCTGACTCAAAATGGCCGACCTTACAACAGCAGCCAAGGAGGAGGGGGAAATCCCTATGACTGTCCCGCACAAGTTACGCTGCACACGAAATTCCTCCAAGCAAAATTACAAAACTGAGAATGAAGACCCGTTTGTCCAGTAAGAGAAGAATAAAACTCTCCAGAATACACGAAAATTATTATCAAATATACCTGATGTGTATTTAATAATTTTTACTTGTATTAAAATACCTTAGTGTACATCTACAGACACAGCCGGTAACCTATTTATTTTAACGTAAGTTTTACCATTTTTATGTGAGCTATTCTAGAGATAGAATACCTAGTTTACTTTTTATATTTTATATTTTTTCATCTAATTTTTTAATCAAATTATAAACATTTTTTTGTGATTTTTATTTTTATTATTTTGGTTTTTAATAAGACTGTCCTGTCCATAGCACTAAAGGTTCCTGTTGTTAGTTAATATGCATCCTCCAGACCAACTTCCAAGAAGGCTTTCATTGACCAGAATCATTTTATTAACTGTGAAGAAATTAAAACAGATCTGCTAACCTAACGCTCTCTCTCTATATATATATATGCGTCGTCCACGAAAGTTTCGTATGTGATTTAATATATTTTGCCAACAGGTTCGTGCATATTAAATTCTTATAGCATTCCCTTGTACGTTGGATTCCGGCAGCGAACAATTCCCATATCCACCATTGTATGTATATATCATCATCATCACTGTCAACCATTATTAATCTACTGCTGAATGAAGGTCTTCCCAAGTCTTTTCCACAACAGTCTGACTTGATCCAGTCTCCTCCATATCACTCCCACATGCTTTCGAATTTCATCCACTCATCTCCCACGTGGTCTCTTTTGAGTCTTTTCCTGTCCCTTGGAATACAGTCTAAATTGTACGTTGTTCATCATTGGTTTGTTCTCCTGCTATTATGTCCAGCCTGTTTCAGGAATTCAATATGTTTTAGGGATTTCATTCTGATCATGATGTCTTCCACTCCTGTCATTTTCCTTATCTACGAGTTCCTCTTACTATCTTTCCTGGTTACACCAAGTATGCATCTCTCCATGCCTCTTTCAGTTGTCTGCAGTCTTTGTATGACATTTTTTAGTAAAGGCCCACGTCCCTACTCCGTACATAAGCACTGGAAGGATGCACTGATTAAGCACTTTTCTTTTAAGAAATAATGGTATATTGCTCTTAAAAATTGTATGTTTTCTTCCAAAAGCTCTCCAACTAAGTTTTATACACCGACTAATTTCTTCATCAATGTGACTCTCCCTTGATATCTGTTACCCAAGGAAAATGTAGGTATCGGTTATCTAAAGCTTTCTGCCGCCCCGGTGGCGCAGTGGTCTAAGCGATGGCCTATGATCATTCGTCCGAACGGGGTCTGGGTTCGAATCCCGGTGAGGCATGGATGTTGTGTTTGTCTTACGGCACTGGCTCTCTCTCTTCCCTGGAACCAGTGACCCTAAATTAGGGACGGGCGACTGCTTATAGCCCATTGAGTTGCTCACGGTGGTCGTTAAACCTCCAAACAAAAAAAAAAAAAAAAAAAAAAATCTACAGCTTTCTCTTATCAATCGATGAATCTTCATTTATTGTAAGAGCATTGCACTATGAGTTTTGTCTTCTGAAAGTTCATTTTTAATCCCACTTCTTTATTCTTGTCAGGAAGTTCCTAGACCATATTCTGTAGTTCTGAAGGGGTAGTTTCAAAAATAACTATGTCATCAGCAAAACGAAGGTGAGTTAAATAATCTCCATTAATCTTTATCCCTGTGTTTTTTCAGTTCAATGACTGAAAGACATTTTGCAATGTAGCATCAAGAGTTTGGGAAATATGGTATCACTTTGCTGTCAGCCAACTTTTCGTGTCTGCCGGTACGTTTCGATGGTTGCGGGACACCAGCTATACACTACATCCGAAACAGTTGCTTTTAATCGAAAGGCTACTGAGTGGCACCCCACAATCATACCTCTTTCAAACTCCATACGACATCCTGTGATCCACTACACGATCAGGGAGAGCAATAGCGTACTTTTATAACATCTACAATAATTTGCATGTCATTATGTGCGGACGGTTTGCAACTGTGATTCGGGAAGGGTGTCGTGTGGTGGGTGCAACGGTGTCAAAGAATAAGTTTTACACAACCAAAATAACTGAAATTCTGAGAGAAATGGGTAATAGAATCATTGCTCAAGGCTCACTCAAAAAGATGTTATGGGGAAAACAGTTTAGCCCATAATTCTAATTTATCTTATGGTGAACACAATTCTACGTAGTCTCATCTGGGCCGAGATCTCAGAATTTAGGCAGCCCATTGGCGAGTAATACGACGCGCTGGTTTCCAATCATTTATCCGAAACTGGTCCGGGTTCAATCCTAGGTGAAGCATGGATGTTGTGTTTGTCTTACATCAGTGGCTCTCTCCCTTCCGTGGAGTCAACGGCTAAAAATTAGGGGAGGGCGACTGCTTATAGCCATTGAGTAGCTCACAGTGGGTTCAAACCATGGAGGTAGGAATAAGGGGAGAAAGTATGACGTCACACACTTGAAGCTTTCTTAGCAGACGACGCTGACGGTGTGATGGCCATCTTAAAAGCCTCTGATAGAGGTTTTGAGCCATACGTGACAAGTTTAATTTTCGAAATTCGAAGTTATTTTTTTAAAAATGGTGTGTTGTTGCGCTTACGGATGTCACAACAATTGCGGGCGACCACCCCCTGGAGTTACTTTTCACAGGTAAGCAACGGAAAAACATTTAATATGAAATCTTTGAATTTCCGAAGAGCAGTTAGTAGTGAAGCGCGTGTAAGAAGTCAATTTAGATATGACCAGTTTAATTTCCCATTTTGATTGACAGAATGGCACTAAACAGTATGACATTTTGTTGTGCGAACAGAGAAAAAAAAATTCCAATAGAAACTCGGAAGTCATCTTTTGTAGCATATGCGCACACAGGTTGAAAGCCTCACCCATGTGATGTATGTTCCAAGCAATTTAATCGAAAAAGTGATCTTTCGAAGCATTTACTCATTCAGATGAGGGAAAAGCCTTACCAATGTAATGTATGTTCCTAGCAATTTGCTCGAAAAAGTGATCTTTCGAAGCATTTACTCATTCACACGGGGGAAAATCCTCGCCAATATGCTCCAAACAATTTGCTTGGAAAAGTCCTCTTTCACTGCCCATCCTCCTCCTACACACAGGTGAGAAGCCTCACCAGTGTGATGTGTGCTCTAAGCAATTTGCTCAGAAAGTAATCTTTTAAGGCTTATGCTTGTTCATTCAGTTGAAAAGCCTTACCGATGTGATATATGTCCCAAGCAATTTCTTCGGAAAAGTCATATGTCAAGGCATATGCTTGTTCACAGGTGAAAAGGCATTTTCCCATTTAGATTGTATAGTCAAGGTGTATTATAAAGCCGGGGGATATGTAACGGAACCATGCATGCACTTTTTAAGTTTTATTTAGTGGTGCTGAAATGTAAGGATTTTGTATTGCTTTTCCAAATACTGTAAAAATGTAAGGATTTTGTATTACTTTTCCAAATACTGTAGAAATGTAAGGATTTTGTATTGATTTTGTATTGCTTTTCCAAATACTGTAGAAATGTAAGGATTTTGTATTGATTTTGTATTGCTTTTCCAAATACTGTAGAAATGTAAGGATTGCTTTTCCAAATACTGTAGAAATGTAAAGATTGCTTTTCCAAATACTGTAGAAATGTAAGGATTTTGTATTGCTTTTCCAAATACTGTAGAAATGTAAGGATTTTGTATTGCTATTCCAAATACTGTAGCAATGTAAGGATTTTGTATTGCTTTTCCAAGTACTGTAGAAATGTAAGGATTTTGTATTGCTTTTCAAATACTGTAGAAATGTAAGGATTTTGTATTGATTTTGTATTGCTTTTCCAAATACTGTAGAAATGTAAGGATTGCTTTTCCAAATACTGTAGAAATGTAAGGATTTTGTATTGCTTTTCCAAATACTGTAGAAATGTAAGGATTTTGTATTGCTTTTCCAAATACTGTAGAAATGTAAGGATTTTGTATTGCTTTTCCAAATACTGTAGAAATGTAAGGATTTTGTATTGCTTTTCCAAATACTGTAGAAATGTAAGGATTTTGTATTGCTTTTCCAAATACTGTAGAAATGTAAGGATTTTGTATTGCTTTTCCAAATACTGTAGAAATGTAAGGATTTTGTATTACTTTTGAAATTGTGCCCTTCCTTGGTGAAAGATATATTTTCATCATAATATATTGTTACGACCCACCCCCACCATTAATTTAGTATTTAATGGGCGTGGTTGATGTGTGAAATTAATTAAGTATTAATTATGTTCGAGGCTTGATTGGAGTTTAAAAGTGTAAACAACAGAGAAAGTTTTATCTGGGGGTTTGGAAAGAAAAGAGGCGAAGAATTCTCTCTCTGGCTGGGTGGTCTCAGAATAGCTCTGTTAGGTCATAAATATCAGGGAGCATCTGACGGGAAGCCTAAGCAACACGGAAAGGGAAAGAGGTACATTTCGAAGAGGGTCCACTTGAGTAAATGAATGAAGATGGGGACAAAAGGTTTAGCGAATAATCGTAAATTCGTCGATTGTTTGGGGCATTTTCGAGAACAATTGCTCTCTGTGTGGTCCGTGCAGAAAAATAAGATTTCGCACTTAGCGTGAAAATAAGGAAGAAAGTTTAGTTGTCTATACGCTCTCCGATGTGAAAGGCTGGATGCCTTGGATCTAAAAAATGAATTGGGAAAAATGAAGCAGCGAACCTCCCCGCATTTGGTAAGAAATGGAGACAACTCGAGGCGGCTGATGGAGATGCCAGTTTGCCATAAAGACAGCGGAATGCCTAAATCCGCGTGATAAAGCAGAAATTTCTAGGCTGGAGCGTAATGGAAATCAGCGACTGTTTGGCCCAATGAAAGCCAAGTTACAGGGGAATTAAGAAGTCTGCGAGTGGACAGTGGTCATTCCAATGAGAAGCGAAGCCAAGCAAAGTCGGGTTCGGATGCCAACCACTGCAGTGTGGAATCGTCACCCCATTCATCCCCTACTGTGGAAGAAGTGAAGAGACGCGCTTATCTTACGGGGCGAAGCGAGGCCCCATGTGTGCGTGTGTGTGGTTACGTAAGCAGCGAAGCCACTACGTGTAAGTGCGACGGGATAAAAACATGGCGAAAGAAAAATATGAGCGTAAGAGCGGTGGCTTCGATACCTAACAAATATACAGGTGAAATGTTGAGTCACAATTTGGATTTATTCTTGACAGCATCCATGTAAGTAGAAACATTTTGTTTTTGTTATAATTTCTGCTGCGCAAGTTAGTTGAGGAACTGAGAAATAGTGAGACTGAACTGTGAAATTTAAGTTCATTAAAACTATCTCGCGGGAACTGATTTAGGTCAAAGTTGACCCAATACTCATGTTCAGAAGACAGCTAAATTTTATTCATATATGTGCCATTGTTATGTTTTCATAGCCAATTAAATATTTGTTTAGGCAGTCAGCGCAGTCATAGAACACATTATTTATGTGTACGCATGTGATTGGTTCAAATTGTTTAAGTGTATGCCCATATAATACAGTTTTCGCGCCAAGAACTCCGTCGAAGAAGATCAGTGAAGAAGTATGCTTATACCACTCGGCCCGGTATCGTAACATTTGATTGACAGCTGTGGGATAATGACCCACTGTCGTAACAATTGGTGGCAGCGGAGAAATTTCGTAACATTTGGTGGTCAACGGTGGGATAACTAAACTACCCACGGTAGATCTGATCAATTGGTGGCGAGCGGTGGGATGATTAACCCAGCTCGACCCGGTAGATCGGATCAATATGTAATGTAAAGTAATATTGGGGTATTACGGCTTAACATTGATTTGCGCACATTATTATATTCTCTTCATTTTAACAGAGCAGATCTCTGTGAAACGTCACTAAACTTAGATTAAAGCCCATCACTAAACTTAGTTTATCATAAATAGAAATTTAAAAACTGTGAAATTACACGGTGGTTTTACCTTCAGAATAAGAAAAACTCTTGTACTTACGCTGATCCCCCAGAAGCCAGCCGAAATGCCTCCTAAATTCTAAATACCTTGAAGTAGCCGAAAAGCCATAAACATTGATAAATCAACTGATAATATCCTTTAGAACAGTAAATTAACGATTAATATAATAAAGAAGGGCAAATTTATTAAATTAAAAGCATATTGCCAACTTCATGCCTCGCACAGCATTAACAGCTATTGCATAGTCTGCTCCTGTCAGGTTTAAGATGGCTGCCGTGATGTCACAGGCGTGACGTTTCGCTGGCTTCACTTGGATTGCATTGAGCCAACGGAGAGTGCTTTCTCCCATTATTCCTACCTCCATAGTTCAAACTTCCAAACAAAAAAAGATATTACAGAATTTTGATTCTATTTCATGGCTTTGATAACTTGCCAGTTATTTATCATGTCAACATAGCTAAACTACCTCGTCCAGCTGACTCAGGTTTTATGTCAGTCAGAAATAAATAAATAAATAAATAAATAAAATGTGCAAAAAACTAAAATCCCAAACGAACGAGAAAACGAAATAAATACATAGATGAGAAGAAAAGGGAAAATAAACATACAGCGAAAAAATGTGTTTGAAAACATAAAGATGAGGACAAAAGGCTACTAAGGGAAAAGGAGAGGAAGAGGCAGAAAGAGGGTAAGAGGCAAAGCAAAGAGAGAGAGAGAGAGAGAGAGAAAGAGACGTGAGACAGTGGTGAAACACCTGTTAAGACGACAAATTTGCAGCGATACATTCCGACGGCGTAGTTTAGTCAGTTAGAACAACTGGTTCCGGAACAAGGAGCAAGGAGGAGCAATTTCGATCTCCGTCACAGACAAATTTGTGCATTTCACATCGGTGCCCGATTGTGGAAATGGATTTACTGGCTGTTCCACACATCGTCTGCAATTAATGAGAATTCCTTCTTCGCTTGAGAAAAGAATTAAGAGATAGATGATGTGACGTACAACAGAGCTCAAACACGTGTCAAGACGACAAATTTGCAGCGATACATTTCGTCGGTGTAGTTTAGTTGGTTTGAACAACTGGTTTCGGAGCAAGGATTTCCAATCTGCATCACCGACAAATTTGTGAATTTCACAGGAGTTTGAATGTTGAATATAAGAAGAAAAGAAAAAAGATAAGCAAAATGAGGGTTTACATGAAAAGAAAGGGGACTAGTAGAAATAGGGAGAAACAGAATGAAAATATGAAGATGAGGAGGAAAGATAACGCAAGAAAAATGTGAAATTTGGAGCATGGGAAGAAGGAATGGAAGAAAAATAAAAGTTCAAAGACGCGGGGAAATTGCAATATTAAAGAGGAAGAATGAAAAAACAAAAGTGAAGGGTGTGGGAGTTGGAATATAAAGATGATACGCGGCAGTAAGAATATAAAGATGATGACGAAAAGAGATGAGAGATAAAATGCATAAAACAAGAATAGAAAGATAGAGAGAAAGTGCAAAGATGAGGCGGAAATAGAATTAAAAAAATAAAAAGGAACTGCAAATTTTTATTATTAAGGGCAAAAATACGTTTCTCCCCAGTTTTGCAGAGCAAACACAGGGAATGATAAATACAAATTCATTACTGATTGCGCAATATCATTTCTGACAAAAATAACTACAAGTTTAATTTTAAACATATTCATGAAATAAGGTCAATTTTCCTGAAGAAACCAAAGCTTTTAACGTACAGTTTTTAAAAGAAGCATAATTCATAGATACTATGAATTACTCAAATCAAATGCTTTTATCGTATAAAGATGACAGAATTCATTGAATTACTTCATAGGGACAATATGTTTTAATCTCTCTTTTTTATCTGGAAAACAGAAAGGGCTGCTGGATTTTGACAATGAATGGTTAGGATTACTGCAAATATTTCGCATGAAGATAGCGCGTACGGTTGTCTGCTTGAGCTCTATCTGAAGCTGCCTCATATTGATGCTATTGAAGGTAAACTTAATAAGAAATTGGATTTCAGTGAATATGAAATTTTTTTTAATAGTTCAGAGCAGGGTTTTCTACTTTAAATTAAGGGATTCTTTGAAATCTATTATAGTTCCCTGTTCATGTGGTGTTATGAGCCCTGTTCGTATTCAATATGATTGCAGCTCATTGTGATTGTTATGAAGAAAACATATCACGAAGAAGGTATTAAATTGCGGCATTAAAGCTTGCTTTATTGCTATCTAATTCTTGTTGTTAGTTTGCTCTGGAATTTGTCTTAGTTCTTTAATCCCAAAGTTTCTGTTCTCTCGCTACTTATTCTGTTTCCTAGGTTTTCGTTCTTTCGAACTACTTGACCTTTCATCCTTTCACGATGGACTCCTCGGAGACCCGGAAAGCTGCTCCTTCTCAGATCATTCTCTCGCGACTTTTCCTCAAACTTGTGTTTTTCTGTGTTAACCTCTGTGTCGTCCGACTCTCTCTTTACCCTCCTCTGTCTCGACCATTAGCTTGAAGTAAAGAGCATTCATCTGCTCCAAGAGCAATAAAATCATTTAGCCCTCAGACAGCCCTTCGGATCAAAATATACAAATCTCTGCGTAGGTCAATGAAACGATATGACAATTAATCACTTAGCCAACGTACCAACACTATATTTCAACTGCTGTTCGCACCTGGAAGACAGTGGAATATAACTGAAGAGTGACAAGCCTGATAAACAAAGTATGAAACAACTTTTGGCTAGCTACAATCAAGCTTTGGGACCTCTACAATTTTTAGCTTTTCTACTTCACCCACGTTACCATGGAAGTCGTTTAAATGCTGAAGGGGGAAAAATGAAGCCGCATGTTTTGCTAAAGTGAAATATTTGTCATCAATTACCACTGTGTTTTTGATCGTCCAAGCAAAACGGGGTCCATTTCACGATTTGAAAGAGATGAAACTTAAGTAAATCCATTGGATCGTAGGAGACATGCTGTCTGATATGATAACGGTATTTATTGTATTGTGGCATTCTTAAAGTTGTCCTGCACCCACATGCAGCAACTACACATCAGTTTCTGTGTAAAAGTTTTTCTGCTTAGGCCCTTAGAAATTGAGAAAGAGGCCCAGTTTGTATTTCTTTATAAAACGTTTTATTCAACTTAGTGTAGCTGCCTAGCTGATTTCAAAATTTTACATCTGTCTTAGTGTTGTGCATAGAATTAGCGTATAGCCCATGCTGTACCCACACTTTGCAGCGTAATTGAATATGTGGTGATGGTAAAAAGCGAGGAACTCAAGAATGTAGGGAGAGGCACGTGATCGTTTAGCCCTTTCGCACACATAGATGAACCCCATAGTGGGATCATCTAAGACACATGGTCAGTGTACAACATCGTGTACCAGATGACAGTTCGGAAGACAGCTTTAGAAAAGTTGAAAGGCTTTAACGAGAGTTTAAAGATAGTCTGATGGTGATCTTGAGCATGGCGTGATTTTGAACTTTTTATTGGATTTTAATGGTGAAATGTTATTAAACTTCAAATTTTAACTGGTTGTGCAACAGGTGCATGTGAACATCGATGGAATAAGAAATTTTATCGGCATGTGCGATAAAATTTCATATCGGCATCTTTAACATCTAGAGTGTTGGAACCAATGTGCAATAATGTGTATGCAATGATGTACATGAGTGAGAGAATAAAGCCAGATGTTTCACCTACCGATGGAGGTCTTTGGAAAAATCGCGACATGGTTGAGACTCATCAATGTGTCTACAAAGAAAATGAATTGACACACGAATAATGTGCTTCATATCAACTATAGATTTTAAGGTACGTAATGGTATTTAGGTCCATAAGGGAAGATATTTATTTGTAACTATAGAATTTTCGGTGTGAATAATCAATGTATGACCCGGAAACACAAATTTTTGAGTTCATATCAGATATTTACTGGTAAACAAGTGTGCACTTAGCAGCAAAATATCATAATAACAATTTTACAAACATGATTGACAAGGAGAGGAAGCGCAGTATCAGACACTTTCTGATAAACAGGATAGAACGTGATGTTCACCGGTCGCTTGGAAAGGGGCGAAGGGATGAGATGATTTGTCTCAATCAAAAGTCCGTGTGCAAGAAAAAAGTCAGCATCCTCTTTGCGCTGGAACTGCACTGAGATACCCGATGGGTACGAGAAATTCCTGCAATAGATGAAGATGGCACATGCCCGGAGAGGGCCTCCATGTATCGTGGCAAAGGAGTATTCTGTATGGCATGGAAGAGCACACCTCGATCGAGGAGATTGCGGAATTCACGGCCAATCTGCGAATTTTCATCAATCGTGACCTTCACCCGGTGGTTGGATACTTGAATGAACGGTGAGGATTGCAAGAGCCCATCAGGTTGAGAAGAAGCTGATGTGGAAGCAGCGCCTCGCTGCGCTGTGAAGGCAAAGGGCATCCTCGGAAGAGAAGTATCTACTGCGCCGGCTGGCACAGAATGCAGATTAGAAAGAGGAACATAGGCGGAAGGCAAGGCAGTTGTTGGAGCTGTACTTAGAGAGGGCACCGAGGCAGAGGCCGAAACAGGACGCGCATCGCTAATCTATTCCTGTTCTTTAAGGAATATAAATTCATTAAAAATCACCCCACCTGCTCAGATAACTACCTTTACACTTTTAGATATATTGATGATCTGCTGTGTATCAATAATTCAGAAGTTATAGAGAGTGATTTTGATAATATCTATCCTAGCTCTCTTAACTTATGTAAAACCAACCACAGTAATCAGGAACTTGAGTTCCTAGACTTAAGCATTAAGCTCAACAGAGGTAACCCATCTATTAGCCTCTTTGATAAAAGAGTTAATTTTCCTTTCAAAGTAATTAAATATCTACACTGGAATAATAACATTTCAACCAAAGTAATTGAGAATGTACTAATTTCTCAGGTCCTAAGAATTTCAAGAATTTGCAGCAATAATTTGGATTTCAATTACCACATTAATATACTATTAGAAAGTTTTCTAGAGAACGAAATTCCTTCTTCTTTCATCAAAAGAACTTTAAGAAAAATTATTCTGAATAATAGAGTAAGGTTGGCAGATCTGCTTTAATTTTCTACACAGTTAATAATATGATTCTGACCAATCAAAGCCGTAAGGAAGTTGGCTAGAGGATGCCTATTAACTACCTAAAGGAACCTTAGTGCTATGGATATGACGGTCCTATTAAAACAAAAAATTAAATAATATAAACAAAATCACAAAAAAGCTTAAAAATCTGTTTATAAAAGAAAATAAAAACAAATAAAAAAGAAAACTAGTTATTCATTACTAGGATAGCTATACTAAAAATAGTAAAACCAACATTAAAATTAATAAGATTCTGATTAATCTATAGAAGCTCACTAAGGTGATTTAATACATGCAAAGATTATTAAATAAACTGCTCGTGTATTTTATAATATTTCTCATGTATTCTGGAGAGTTAATTCTGCTCATTCTGATCATACAGATCCACAGTCTTAATTTTATATATTTTTTCTCTGGTTAAAATCTCCGCGCGTTGGTTTCTTGCTGTATGAGGAGGCCATCAGCCCCACCCTCACTGCCCCCCAGCGTCTAGGGAGTGGCGGAAGGGGTCAGCCATGTTCTCCTCTTGTAAGGAGAAAAGTTTTTTGTCACACAAGAGGTAAGCTCTCTTCCTTGTTTTGGGTTCTAGGTTTTATAAGTTCAATGTTTGTACTTTATGTACCTTTTCTCTGTCGTTTTTTAGCTTTTCAGCTTTTAAGCATTGGTTTGTCTGTTAACATTTATGCGGGTTTTAACTCTTACTTTTCTTTGTAACTTTGAGCGTCTTTTGGGGTACCTAGGAACAGAGGAAGGCTAAGCTTGTTCCTTTTCTATGCGCTGTCTATGCGCTGTTTTTTCAAAGTAGTTAAGTTCTTAATAACTAATTAATTATGCACTTAAAGCACTGCTGAAATACTTTGTACATATTGCAACTAACTGTTTAAGGTATATAACTTTCACAAAGTTTTCTTTAGTTAATTATTATCTTTAACTTATTCTCGTTTTCGTGCTGTCATAAGTTGTAGAGTAGGGGGTTTTAGACTCAAGTTTTCTTTCAAAAATCTGTTCGTTATAAATTAACATTTCCTTTTTTAATTGCAATGTAAAATTTGGATTTCTTTTGCATTGTTTTTCAGGTTTAAATTCTCTCTCAAACGAACTTGGAATTTCGTTATAGCTGAAAATCATTTCTATTTATTATGTCACTCTCACAGCTTGAGTTCTCTTTAATCTTCTTCTCTCTGTTTAATAGTAACAGATGAAGAGCAAGGGTCGGGCCATGAAGGTTAATGGATGCAAGCGAAATTGTTAACTAGTGCTAGGTCATGCTACTCTACGGAGGACATGACTTATATATATATTTTTTAAACTATTTTAGGTGGGAATGTTACTTGCATCTATGGCCTTGCAGAAACCCATTTCCAACTAGGTCTTTGTGGAAGTGAGAAAATGCAGAGTTTTTGCTGGTCCTTGATAAAGCCAAGGCTCAGTATTCTCGACACCTTCTACATTCAGTTGTTTTATTTTATTTTTTTATCTTTTTCTCCTTTTACTCACACAGGTAGATACATAACCTTTTCTATGTTGTATTAGGTGTGAGTCAAAATTATATATGTATTTTTTTGCTTAGGTATCTTCTTTATAGAATGTGAATTCTGAATTTTCAAAACTGCTGCGTTGCGCGTTTTGATTTTCAGGTTATTTTGCACCCTTCGTTTTAAATTCTAAAATTTTTTCCTTAGTCTTCAGTTTTGCTCTTATATATATATATATATATATATATATTGTATGGATATATATATGTATGCGTACTGTATGTAGCCAATAAAAATCTGTCTGTAGTTCAACAGAAGCACATTTTATTTTTTATTTGCAAATTTCACGTTAAGTATAATTTAAAAGTTTTGGTGTTTCTTCTGGCATTTCACATCTTGACTAATCGATTAAACTGGGAAGCCTGACCAATGGAAAATTTTAATAGACAAACAGTTTTTATTCTGTTTAAAAAGAGCTAAAAGAGGCGAAATAAGTCTTGAATCCTTCTCACTCTTCCTCTGTTTATCAAGCTGATTGAAGTGTGGAGAGCTAATTTACCAGCTGGATTTTTCGTTAAAATGAATCAGAGTTGTTTCTTCATCGGAGAATAGGTTCCAGAAATTACCTCGTTTGATGGCTGCTCAAATTGTCTCATTCTGCGCCTGCGTCATCCGACCATTGCAAGCTTAACACCCTCAACCAATTACAGCGCTCGCCTGTCAATAATGCCTTTTAAATTCCCCAAATGGGGCGGAGCCAAGTGTCAGCGGGAAAAGGATTTCTAACCTCTACGCTCACGCTCTCATTCTTAGATGCTTTTTTAACACTTTATTTTTTATTTTGTCCGAGGCCGTGTTACCAAGATCGGTTTTTGAAACTAAAGAAGAGAAAACGCAAGCAGATTTCTTTTTCGTTCTCTCTGCCTTTCTTTCTTTTTTTTCCGAACCTTGTCTTTTTTTTTTTTTTTTTTTTTTTTTCCCCTCTCTTCTTGTTCCATCTTTAGGGAAGATGATGGAAGGAAAGATTATTTGTTTGGCGGTTAATTTGCGGTTCCGGTTAATTGGATTTGCGTTTAATGGAACTGAGTAGCTTTGTTTGCTTCTAGATTCATCTAGTCACGCACACCGTTTTTGTTTATTAATAGGGTGAGGAAAGAAGGAGACTAAATTGCAATTGGCTCTATTTTGTTGCCAATTATCGGCTCATATATCAAGTATCTCATCAAATCCTTTTCTTCATTACCGCAAATTACTTCGCTTGCTAATGGGAAGTAAAATTTTTCTCCCACGTTTCGTGCTTCTGAAATTTAAATAGGATTCGTTTAATAAACATATTAACGAGTTAAATGGTTTGAAATAACTTCACTTTAACTTTTTGTAACTTAGTGGCACTTCAGCAATTTGTTTTCGTGCAGCGTGAATGCGATAATTAGGAATTCTAGAAGTTGTGTCGCGTAAGTGTGTACATAGAAAGTTTGCCAAAATAAAATATTGTTTCATAAATACCAAAAGATACATATCCCTGGTAAATAATCTATGCCCACGGAACATTGTTGGCACGGGATGCCTTAGTGATGGCGTCAGTTTACCCAGCTCTAATTGTGTAATCACTACAACATTGCACATTATTTCTTCACGGGAGCAAAGAAAGAGACTAAAAATTGAGATCGCACATAAAACTTTTATTTAAAAGTTGAAAGAAAAATGTATGTACGTAGGTGATCCAGAAAGCAAAGAACGTTTGCGCACAGCGTTTACGCAGTTTCCTGGTCGGCGTTCAATCAAGGTCGTCCGGGCCCAGTTATGCTGTTAGCTATCTCCTGAAAAGCATTGTCCGGCGTGTATTAACCATTGTGGTTAGTTTCGAAATGAACACGCGCATTAAAAATCCCGCCGAATGCTAAGTTCGATCAGTTATCCATTTTCTGACTGTTGAAAACACAGGGCTTGTTAACTTTCCTCAGAGATTTGTTCAAGTGTATGGAGTTGGTGCTATGAATGAATCCAGTGTCAGAAAGTTATGCACAATGTTTAAAAATGGAAAGAAAAACGTTCGTGATGAGGAGCAATCAGGTCGCCTCTCTCTCTCATCACTGACGAACTCAAACAAATGGTTGATGACATCGTTAAAGGAGCTGATTGATGAGTTTCACTGGTAAGTTTTTGAGCATCCTCCTAACAGCCCGTACTTGGCATCATCGGGCTCCAGTTGTTTCCCAATTTAAAGCATGGACAATGTCTGGATGATGATGGTGTGCTAAAGGATGCTGTTGTGAATTGGCTGAAAGGACAGGCGACGGAGTTCTATGAAAAAGAGATAATTAAACTCAAGGTTAATAGACTACTAGGTTTGCTCATACGGGAGTACCGGATGAGCTTTTCTGCACAGCATTCCCTCTGACGTCACCTGCCTTACAAGAGAAAGAAAGCAGCGAACACGAGAGTTGTCTGCTGTCTATTGACATACAGGCAGTTTGTTGGTAGAAGCAATGCGTTCGCGTAATCACTTCGTATATTTCGTTCTGTAATAAATAAATTTCTAATTATTTGTCTCGGAATTTGATTATCACTACGTACCAACATACTCTCAGAGAAAAATCTAAAGACTTCTTATGCAAAATTCTGTAAATAAACAAATGCTCTGGCGTTTCTCAGTTGGGTTGGCATCAGGGACCCGGTATCGCTTGGTCCTTTGTTTTTCCTTATTGGCTGCGTATTTTTTAAATATATTTGTATATGATTTTAAATATATATTTCATGAATCACTGGAAATACTTTTATATGGAGGAGATATTTTTAACACTTACCAGTATTTTGGGAGATGTTTTCTCCGGTGTATTTTCATTGGCATCTTCAATAGTGTTGCTATACCCCGGGACGCCAGACTATCGAATAAAAGTAAGCTTTAAGAATTTAGATGTCACGATGTCAGGCAATGGCTAAAGGCCCGGAGGTAGACATTAGAATTTAGAATAAATACTGGTGAGCTCTTTTTATCGCCGAAATCTTATGTACAGGTGAAAAGAATTTAGTCTGCAATTTAGCCAATCAAAACTAAGAAATTCTGACACTCATTAATAATTCATGCAACTTCAGGGCTGGCACGAGACAACAGACATTTAATCAATTTACAATAACTATGAAGATAATGACGAAGGCGTCTATATACAGGGGATTGTGATGGAGGGGCGTCAAATAGACTCGCACCTTTCGGGATAGCTCTGAGGCTGAATTTATCATTAAAGTCAATGATTATTTGGTGGCCCATACAGTCCGGCTTTAAAAACACAGTTCTCATCCGACGAGAGTCTATTGGCTGACCGGAGCCAATCTAATCACAACTGGCATGCATACACAAATTCCGTACTTATAGATATGCAGTTTCCTCGGGTATCCATGTTTAGCGCACTCACTTTGTTATGCACTCACTAACATTTTATGTGTTTTGGCTTTTAAGCGCATCTGTGTGATGACACGCCCATTTCAGAGCGCGCACTATAACCAATGGAGAGGGAGTCGAACCCCATCTCCCACTTTCTCTCGTGCACGGCATTACCCTGCATGAAATCAGGGACGTATTTATGCGCACCAATGTCCTGGTGGAACGAAGCCGCTGACGTGATAGAAAGATCCGTTCGTCTCTCCAAAGGTGATTCTCGCATACATCACCAGACGGCATCTCAGTCATTCGGGGATGTAATTTCATCACATCGTGTGACCTCCAGGATGCTGCTGGCTTTTTCTTACGTGCAATCTAGCACCAGGAAAAGAGGTATCGTCTTCCCTCCTATTTCCTCGCGGTAATATCAACATTTCGGCCGCTCTTTGTGTAGCTGGCCGGCATCTTCGGGCAGAAGCTTTTCTATCCCCGCAAAAGTCTCCGAGTCCAGTCCCTTTTTTTTTTTTTTTTTTTTTTTTTTGATTGGAAGTTTAACGACTACTGTGAGCAACTCAATGGGCTATAAGCAGTCGCCCGTCCCTAATTTAGGGTCACTGGTTCCAGGGAAGGGAGAGAGCCAGTGCCGTAAGACAAACACAACATCCATGCCTGACCGGGATTCGAACCCGGACCCCTTTCGGACGAATGATCAGAGGCCATCGCTTAGACCACTGCGCCACCGGGGCGGCAGTCCAGTCCCTTCACGAGCTTCTTTCATCTTCGGGCAGAAGCTTTTCAATCCCCTGCTGTCTCCCAGTCCAGTCCCTTCACGAGCTTCTTTCATCTTCGGGCAGAAGCTTTTCAATCCCCTGCTGTCTCCCAGTCCAGTCCCTTCACGAGCTTCTTTCAGACTCCTCTACTTCGCTTGTTCACATCGTTAACAGATTCCTTGCTCTTTCTTCTGGGGTCTGTTTTAACTCTCTTGTCAGCCTGAAAGCATTCAGCACGAGAAAGAAGTCAGAAATGCCTGCCTCTGCATTCGGAATATGTGGTGTGTCCACTTCCCGAAAGTACAGAAAACACATAACTTAACTAAAACTCCTTTGTCCTGCCAAGGTTCGGATTAGGAAACGCCATAAGTTTTCCGATCTGTTGACACTCTTCCCAAACATCCTACCATCTCACACGTACATGGCCGCCCAAACTGACCGACGCGCGCTTAGGGGGCGACGCATCGCGTTCCCCACACCAGGCTAAGATTTCTCCTTCCAAGAATAGGGACCCTTAACTCTTCTCCTCTTTTGCAATGCGGGAAAGCACTAGCTGTTAATTTTTACCCAATAATTAATGATGTTCCCGCCTATTGCAAAACCTGCTAATCGAATTCATTACCGTACCCAAAAGTCGTAACAATATTTTTGGCCACCCATATAAAAAAATTCTAGGGGCGCCATTGAACAAATGTGAGAAATAACAAATTTGTAAAAAAATTCCTTTCTTCATCTAGTTAGTTATCTTCAGAAGCTTGAGTTTTCTTAATTTTATTTATTTCACTTTCAGCTGCGAATTGATGTGCCTCATTCGATTCATAGTACGTGTTTTCATGAAAAGTTTAATGCCTCGGCTGAATTTTAGAGGAATTTATTTCCATTACCTCTCATACGTTTCTCGTGATATTTTTAACATTTTTTTAATTTCATGTTCGCCATGGATTGGGTGGGACATCCGCTCAATGTTTTTTCTGCGACAACACCACTAGTTCACTTTTACATATCCTTTTTATAGTCGCTTTCGACAAAATGTTTGGAGCAAATAGTAGCATTTTGGACAGTGGTGTACCGGAAAATCTCGGAGCCCACCGCAAAAAATTCTTCCAGACTCTTTTGCGAAAATCAATTAGCTCTCAATTAGGTATTTTTTTTAATTCCATGCTATTAATTAAGCTATAGGCATTTTAATATTTAAAGGTCTTTGGAACCTACAGGTATTTTGCGTAAGCCCAAAATTATTGCGTTTTAATGCGTGTAACTCAAATCTGCAAGTTGTAATTGAAATAATTGCCCTAGTTTTATGCCACTAGAAAATACTACAAAACAGTTACGCAAAAGTTGAACATGTCATGCAAATTTTATTCGTTTAGCAACTAAAGCCAGCCTCTTTGAAACGCCTCGCTATCAGGCCAACAAAACACGTAACTTCTGTGAGAGTACCTAATCAAATTTTCCGATTTACACTGGTGTGCAAAAATTAAGGGCGAAGAGGAAAAATTAGCATAACAGCGGAACGAGCCGGCAGAACGGACCGAAAGACCACTCAGGAGATAGACTAGGGTCCGGTACGCTAGGGCATGCGCATATATGCAGCATGACGTAGGGGGAGAGTGTCGGAAGTGTATAAAGCACGGGGGCGGTGTACGCTCAGCAATTCGGTGAAAGCTATTGCACGGTGTACATCGGTTTGAACGACATCGAGTTGCTGCCACCATGTGATATGGCCAACAGGCAATCCAATAGACGACATCTGGATGACTTTACCCGAGGTCGCGTCATTGGGAAGTTGGAAGAAGGTCGAAGTGCGACTAATGTGACCGAGGAGTTCGGGATCGCTCACAGCATCGTTTCACGAGCTTGGAGAGCATTTCAAACGACAGGAACAGCTGTCCGAGAGTTTAGCAGTGGTCGTCCACGAGCAACCACGGCGGAGGACGATCGTTATATTGTCCTACAAGCGAGAAGAGACAGACGGCAGACAGCGGGAGAAATCGTAAGGCACATGCAACAGACAACTGGACTTCAGTTATCACGTTTTACCTTGGCCAGGAGGCTGCACAAAGGTGGTCTATTTGTACGACGACCAGTACGGTGTGGGCCATTAATGCCTGCTCATCGGAGACGGCGGTTTCTGTGGTGCCAGGAACACAAGAACAGGACACATCAGCAGTGGGGTCGAGTTCTCTTTACGGATGAGAGCCGATTCAGTCTGACGAGCTATTCTGGACGTATACACATCTGGAGAGAGCAGGGAACTCGCAATCACACCTTCAACATCATCAAGAGGGACCGGTTTGGAGGTGGCGGAGTTTTCGTTTCGGGCGGTATCATGCTTGGTAGCCGTACTGACCTCCACATCTTCCAAGGAGGTTCAGTCACTGGTGTCCGCTTTTGTACCGAGGTTCTCCTGCCTCACGTGCGTCTGTTTAGAGGTGCTGTGGGTCCTGAGTTCCTCTTCATGGACGACAACGCTACACCTCATCGTACAGTGGCTCTCGCAGAGCTGTTGGAGAGTGAAGATATTCAACGCATGGATTGGCCCGCAAGGTCCCCGGACCTAAATCCAATCGAACACGTGTGGGACCTTCTCGGGAGACGCTTGGTAGCACGTCACCAGCCGCCAGCAACGATTCCGCAGCTGCAATTGGCGCTACAAGAGGAATGGGCAACGATGCCTCAACAGCTCCTTGACAACCTCGTCCCCAGCAAGGTTCTTTAACACACAAGGTTGTGCCCGTAAGACCCCTGTAAAGCTTCCCCTTCGCGGGAGTGCGGAGGAGGTAGTCTGATGACGTCAGCTGTCTTACAAACTAACTAGCTTAGTGTACCGAAGGTCAAAGCAGTCGCAAATGTCATTTGCCTCTTGTTCAAGGAGCTGTTTTTTTCTGCTTTTAGAAAGATTTTAGTGCATATATAGTAAGTGGACCACATGGGAGATGGGTGGATGAAATTCGTAAATATGCGGGAGTGACATGGAGGAGACTGGCACAAGACAGACCGTTGTGGAGGAAACTTGGGGAGACCTTCGTCCAGCAGTGGATTGATAATGGTTGACAATGATGATGATGATGATAGTAAGTGGAATAGCTAAGTTTGTTTGCAAATAGTTTATTATTTCGAGATGCCTTCGAGTTCCTGCTCTGTTGCAGACTGCAAGAATAACTACAGAATTACCAAAGGATCCCCAATTACACACCACATATTTCCGAAAGTGACTGAGCTCTACAGGTTGTGAAAATTACGCTGTAAACGAGGTAATACTTTTTTTTTTATCCAGAATCAGGGCGTACAGATTGGGATGGGATGGGGGGAGTCACGGCTTCAGCAGAAACATTTTAAAGAATAGACTTTTTTGCGGAAACTTCACATGAATAAAGAAATAGTTAGGATTTTTTTCGGCAGCTTTAAAAGGAGCATTAAAAAGAAAAGTAGTTTTTGGTTCTTGTTTTTTTCGAGATTTAAATTTATAAAAACTGGATGACAGAAAAGCAGTTTCTTTAGAAGACCTGGGGCCCCCTTTCATATCCATAGCAAAGGTTCCAATGAATATTAACAAGGGAATGTGAAAGAAATATCAGTTCAATGAATGTAAACGTTTTATCAATGAGGATAAGTTGTTACGAATTACAGTTTTTTGCACGCCTGCTTCAGAATACAATGAATTAAAAGTTGTTCTTTTCGGTATATGCAGAGACCTGTGTCATTTTTTTATAACAGAGTCAAGAGAAAATTTATTACTAAGTGCAAAACATTGTGACATTATGTTGTTTTGTTTTTATATTCAAAAATAAATAATTTACGTAGTTTAGTTTTGATTTTTTTTTGTGGTGCCATGATTCTTAATTGTTACTTATTTATTTGCTTACTTATGTTCCGTATTTTCGTATTAATCGGAAAATATCTTAGGCACTCTCACAGAAGTTACGTGTTCTGTAGTCCTGAACGCGAGGCGTTTCAAAGAGGATGGCCTTAGTTGTCTAAAAGAATAAAATTTGCATGACATGTTCAACTTTTGCGTAACTGTTTTGTAGTATTTACTACTGGTAAAAAACAAGGGCAATTATTTCAATTACTACGTGCAGATCTGTGTTACACGCAGTAAAGCGCAATAATTTTGGTCTCATGCAAACTACCTGTACGTTCCAAAGAATTTTAATTATTAAAATGCCTGTGTCTTAATTAATAGCATGCAATTAAAAAATAACTAATTGAGTTCTAATAGATTTTCGCAAAATGGTTTAGAAGAATTTTTTGCGGGGGGCTCCGAGATTTTCCGGTATGCAACTGTCCAAAATGCTACTTTTTGCTCCAAACATTTTGCTGAAGGCGACTATAAAAAGCGATACGTAAAAGAGAACTAGTGGAATTGCCGCAGAAAAAGCATTGAGCGGATGTTCCTCCCAATCTACGGCGAACATGAAATTAAAGAAAAGTGAAAAATATTACGACAAACGTATTAGAGGCAATGGAAAACAATTCCTCTAAAATTCAGCCGAGGCATTAAACTTTTCATGAAAACACGTACTATGATTCGAATGACGCACATCAATTTGCAGCTAAAAGAGAAAGAAAAAAAAATTTAAAAAACTCAAGCTTCTGAATATAACTAGATGAAGAAATGAATTTTTTTTTCAAATTTGTTATTTCTCACTTTTGTTCAATGGCGCCTCAAGGATTTCTTTATATGGGTGGGCGAAAATATTAAAGACGCAAATGAAAATACACCAGAGAAAACATCTCTGAAAATATTGGTAAGTGTTAAAAATATCTCCGCCATATTAAAGTATTCCCAATGATTCATAAAATATATATTTAAAATCACATACACATATATGTAAAAAATACGCAGCCAGTAACGAAAGACGAAGGACCAAGCGATACCGGGTCCTTATGTCAACCCAACTGAGAAACGCCAGAGCATTTGTTTATTTACAGAATTTTGTATAAGAAATCTTTAGATTTTTCTCTAAAAGCATGTTGATACTTAGTGATAATCAATTTCGGAGACAAATAATTAGAAATCCATTTATTACAGAATTAAGTATACGAAGTGATTACCCGAACGCATTGCTTCTACCAACAAACTGCCTGTATGTTAATAGACAGCAGACAACTCTCGTGTTTGCTGCTTGTAAGGCAGGTGACGTCAGAGAGAATGCTGTGCAGAAAAGCTCATCCGGTACTCCCGTACGAGCAAACCTAGTAGTCTATTAACCTTGGTCCACAGCATGGACAGACGTTGTAAATCCTGCAACGCAGTCAGGGGTGATCATATCCCCTACTAAAGACTGGATTTTTTTTGGCATTCGCCTGTCACATGGACGTTTCTGTCTTCTGTTCAGTTGTGCTCGAAGCTATTTTTTCAATAAAGTGGCTTTGTATCCTTTGGATTCCTTGTTTGGACGGTTTTGCTCACTTGTCCCATATTCTTACATCTTGGGGATCTTATGGTATGATTTGAGTCGATGTGGAGCACTTCTGCACGACGTTACATTCGAAAAACCGTCTCCTTCTTAATTTTTGCATGCCAGTGTATATGAAAATACAGAACATAAGTAAGCAAATAAATAAGTAACAATTAAGAATCTTGGCACCACACAAAAAAAAAAAAGCAAAACTACGTAAATTATTTACATTTGAATATAAAAAACACTTACTACAACATAATGTCACAATGTTTTGCTCTTAGTAATAAATTTTCTCTTGACTCTGTTATAAAAAAATGACACAGGTCTCTGCATATACCGAAAAGAACAACTTTTAATTCATTGTATTCTGAAGCAGGCGTGCAAAAAACTGTAATTCGTAACAACTTATCCTCATTGATAAAACGTTTACATTCATTGAACTGATATTTCTTTCACATTCTTTTGTTAATATACATTCATTGGAGCCCTTGTATGGATATGAAAAGTTGCCCCAGGTCCTCTGAAATAACTACTTTCCCGTCATTCAGTTTTCATAAATTTAAATCTCGGAAAAAACAACAACCAAAAACTACTTTTCTTTTTAATACTCCTTTTAAAGCTGCCGCAAAAAATTCCTGACTATTTCTTTATTCATGTGAAGTTTCGGCAAAAAGGTCAAATCTTTAAAATGCTTTTGCTGAAGCCGTGACTCAGTCCCCCATTCCCATCTATACGCCCCTGATTCTCTATTTAAAAAAAAAAAAAGTATCACCTCGTTTACAGCGTAATTTCCATAACCTGCAGAGCTCAGTTACTTTCGGAAATCTGTGGTATGCAATTGGGGATCCTTTGGTATTTCTGTAGTTATTCTTGCAGTCTGCAACAGTGCAGGAACTCGAAGTCATCTCGAAAGAATAAACTATTTGCAAGCAAACTTAGCTATTCCTCTTACTATATATACACTAAAATTATTCTAGAAGGCAGAAGTAAAAAACAAAAAAACAAAAAACAGCTCTTTGAACAAGAGTCAAATTACATTTGCGACTGCTTTGACCTTCGGTGTACTAAACTAGCTAGAGCCCTGCTGTAAGACAGCTGACGTCATCAGACCATCTCCTCCGCACTCCCGCGAAGGGAAAGCTTTACAGGGGTCTTACGGGCACAACCTTGTGTGTTAAAGAACCTTGCTTAAACTTATCCCAAGATATCACAAATGCCTCAATCTCCAGGGCGACTATGCTGAAAAATAGGCTAAGGTATGAGTTAAAAATTTTAAATAAAATATTTGAAAACTTTTAAGGTATATAGCTTTTATAACCAAACGTTCTTTACTTTCTGAATGACCCTCCTATATTAATACTTCCAGCGGGTAGGGGAGTAATTAAACTGTTATGACGCGTACAATTAACATTTTCGCGCCAATCGATGGTGTTCGTTCTGGTACTTGAATCCCAGGAAAATCGACCATCCTTTTGCATTTTCTCAAGCCAACTCACTTAATGAGACCCATTTTCTTCTGCTCTGTTTCGATGTACGTATCTTTGAATGATCTCCGGTGCGACCTGGCTTTCAGTTCACTGGTCTTATATGGAACGGGATCGTTCTTACATCTGCGGAGCGAAAAGTATTTTCCCATACTGTCTTTGACCTAGATCGTTGTTAAGCAGACGTAACTGACCCTCGTCTCCGATTCAGCAGCGTTTAGAGCCTGACAAGCAATCTAAGGATGCGTTCCAGTCTACCCTGGATTTTCATCTCCAGACTGTGTTGAACACTGTCCACAAGGCAACTTCAAATGCAGTTTCCGAAATCAAGAAGTCTTTTTTCGTCAAGACTCAAGAGTTTTAGAATATTGTTATAAAACTCTCCGCTTATAATTATACTCCCTGACAAAGTCATATGACCCCTGACTTTGCTAGGGATGACTTTGCCAGAATGATAAATTATGATCCCTGACAAAGTCAGGGATCATAATTACTTGTACCTGCAAGCGAGAGCTTCATAGCGATATCCTCAGCTTTGTCAGGATCTTATTGCATCTTCTCCTGAAATCCGAGGATTTTAGGATCCCAAATCTTATGCTTTCTCAGCTACCGAAAAGCAAGAGTCGTCCAAATTTTCTTCGAAACCTGCCTCTTCTTCTACTCTTAAGACAACAGAGAGTTCTGAAAAGAAGACCTCGACTGGCGTCAAGGCCACAACTTCAACTTCTTGAGCTGTAAAGAAGCTCCTTCTGCCTCCAATTCTCGCTCTGTGGAGCTTGTGACGTACTACAGAGGTAAAAGTACGTGTCAAGACGACCAATCTGCAGCGATACATTCCGTCAGTGTAGCTTAGTTGGGAGAGCAACTTACTCCGGAGTGAAGGGGCGCGTCCGATTTTTCGTCACGGACAGATTTGTGTTTTCACATTGGCGCTCGAACGTAATAATCGATGTACTGGCCGTTGGGTTCTTCGAAAAACGTGTGATGTCTGTTCTACATATCGTTTAGAATTAATGAACAATTCTTTCTTCGTTTCAAAAAGAAAGAAAGAAAGAAAAAAGAGGGAGATGATGTGACGTACAACAGAGGTAAAAGCACGTATCAAGACGACAAATCTGCAGCGATACATTCCGTCAGTGTAGCTTAGTTGGGAAAGCAACTTACTCCGGAGTAAGAGTCGCGGATTCGATCTCCGTCACGGGCAAACTTGTGTCTTCACAAGCCTTCCAAGGGGGCATAAGCCTCGTCAAGTTCTCATCATCATATATTTTTTAAGTTCTTGCTCAGACGGCTTCATCCTTCAGTTTGTGATGAGAAAAACTCTCAACTTTCTCCGAGCGCTCAATGTGTTGTACTAGAACGTTTGCACGAGACACTCAGTCAGTCGTGGTCTCGCTGGGCTTTTTATGATATATACAGGGTGTCCTGATGGAAGGTATCCAAAATTAAAACGAAAATTACATCGCAAAAAGTATTTATTATATAGCGTTCAGGTTTGCCCCATCGCAGAGAGAACCCTTCAAAGTTTTTTCCCATGCACCACTCAAGTGCGTGAGTCAACTGGTACCCTCTCATGCGCATGTGCCAGCTAGTGTCGGCTTCCCGACTGACAGCAGCCGAGCTCAGTGAGAATGCATGGTGTGGCTTGCCGAATTAAAGTCTGTTGCTGTTGTTCAGCGTCATTTTAGAACACAATATGGACGAAAACCTCCAATATGGAAAAGCATCCGGTTCTGGGACAACAAACTGAAGGCTGCCAGAAATCTGTTAAGTTAGAAGTCTCCTGGAAAACCACGGACGTCTAAGGAAAATGTGGAATGCACCTGGGAGGCGTTCTTGAGAAGTCCGCACAAGTTAATTCGGGCTGCTAGCTCGCAGCTAAACCTTCCACGTTCAACGGTGCACGATGTGGTACACAAGCGGCTTTGTCTAAGGGCGCACAAGATTCCAATGCTTCAGGCACTGACCATGTCGCACGCGCAAACTTCGCTGTTGACATGTGGAAAGAATTGACCCAACACCCGATTTCCTCCACCAAGTGTGCTTCTTGGATGAAGCGACCTTTCATGCCAGTGGGACTGTGAATCGGCACAACGGCAGGATTTGGGGTAATGAAAATCCACATGTCAAATGTGAGTTAGAGAGAGGCAAAGCCAAAGTTAACGTTTGGGTCGGCTTGATGCAAGATAAGCTGATCGGACCTTCCTTTTGTTCGAAAAAAACTGCTACCAGGATATCGTACCGACATGCTGGAACTGTTTGCGCTATCCTAGCTATCACCTCAAACCGTCTTTCGTTAGGATCATCGACACATTTCGGCCTTATCGTTATGGATAACCTGGAACGCGAGATGCCTGGGAGATGGATCGGCAGAGGCCGACCAATTGCTTGGCCTTCTCGGTCGCTACATTTAACCCCACTGCATTTTTCCTGTGGTGTTATCCCAGCAAAAACGGTCTTGCTGGGCCAGCAGTGGACCATTGCTGGCAGCCAGCACTGACATCAATGGCCCAACACTATGTTGCCGCTGCCGAACCGTCAATAAAATGTTCGAGCGGCCAGCAGAAGGGCCAGCAGTTTAGGCCAACAGCTGGCACCCCATCAGTTGTCATATGCCACAACAGGGCATCAGTTGTCCATCCCAGACAGTAGCTGCCACAAGTGGCCCTTCCGCTGCACTGCAAGCACGTGCGAAAAATGATGGCTAGCCTAATGTAGTCCGCTAACTGATGGCTTGCCGAATCTTGTCCGCCAATTTCCCAGTAGTAGCCACAAAAAAAAGAAAAAAGGATAACCGCAGTTCCCCAAAGCTACAGTTTTTTTTTCTACTCTTACGAAACTTGTTAATTATAGCAATGCGCTGGGGAAATTTTCTCAACAGACCGGAGAAACGCCCGTTTGGACCTGGGTGGATACGAACCAGGGCCGTTGGCGCTGATCTCTCTACCGACCGGACTAATTTGTCACGCACAAACGTGTGCTTGAAGCAGTCTTTTTAGTGCGCAATGTGTAATCGAATGGCTCCCTCTTTCATTTTACAATATTGCGAGGTATTTTTCATAAAAGTCAGTTTCATATAATTCATAAAATTATTTTTTCAACGTAACGATGGTTTTTTTTTTACCTTAATGGAACTTCACTAATTTTCAAGGAGTGTATCATCTAAAAGTCGCTTTCCAAAGTTTTGTGCTGTCCTTGTCTTCTTAAAAGGTGATTTTGAATTAATATATTTACCCGGGTTCATGTCACATTCTGTTACATTTTTAACGTTGTATCTTTCCTTTCCGTTGTCCGAAACTACATTTGTTTTAAAGAGGAAAGATATTTTATTATACTTCTTGTTATTTTTAGAAGCGAATTCCTCCCAGTCTTGTGTATTCAGCCCATGGATGAGTACATTATATCCACATAGCGTTGCTTTTTTTTTTCTTTCAAATAATTAATAAATTTTTTAGGCGTATAATTCTTTTTTTTTTTTTTTTTCCACCAAACGTTTTTTTTTAATGGTTTTCCAGGACATTTGTTTCAAGCGGTTTAAAATTTTTTCTTGTTATTCACCCACTCCATTCCATGAATTGTTATTCATGGGAATGGAGTGGGTGTATTTCATGGCTGTAATCTAGTATTTCATAGCTTAATCTGATATCTTCGTCTACGTGGAATTTCCTTAGGAAATTAATTCTCCTCTCTACATATGGATTTTTTCTTAACATCCACTAAAGTAACACGATGGCGATTCAACTAACTGGTACCATGAGTGACACAGCAAGTGTTGCTTCTGCGCATGCGCAGTCCCGTTGCTCCCACCTGCTGTTGGGGTTGCACTGATTGCCAGCAACTGGCCACTAGTGGCACTAGCTTGGAGGCTCACAATTCACGGCGATGCTCTAGGGCCATAAATGGCTCGCCAAGTAATAGCGCTGCCACCAACGGACCGCTACCGGGCCGTGAGCGGCAGATTTCAGCCAGCAGTGGCCCATCACTGCTGGCTGGTGGCCAGCAGTTTCCCAGCACTTGTGTTTTTGCTGGGATGTCATAAACATTTTCTACAAGATCAAGATCACCGACCCTCAGCACTTGAAAGCCCGCATAAGGGATGAAAGTCTTCCAAAGTCTCATCCACAGCTCTTTGTCTTGAGTAATTTTATTCTATGTCACTCCGGCAAGTTTTCGAATTTTATCCACCCATTTCCTATGTGGTCTTCTTATGAAACTTTTCCTGTCTCTTGGTAACCACTCTGGTATTTCAGTTGTGCAACGGTGGTCAGTGCTGTCAGCAATATGTCCAGCCCTTTGCCACTCGAGGGTCTTTACTTTGACTATGATGTCAGCAACTCTTGTCGTTTTCTTGATCCATGAGTTTCTCTTCCTATCTTTACTGGTTACACCAAAAATGCACTTACCCGTGCTTTTTCGAGTTGCCTGCAGCCTTTGTAGCTCTCTTTTTAGTTAAGGTCCTTGACTCTGATCCATAAATAAGAACTAGAAGGATGCATTGATTAAGCATTTTTTAAAGACAAATAATAATAAACTGCTCTTAAAAATTGTGCTGTATCTCCCAAATGCACTGCAGCCAAGTTATATACTGCTATTAATTTCTTCTTCGATGTGGCTCTCTCTTGATATCAGTTGTCATAGTGCCATTAATTCAGGATTCGGCTATGGTCATGTTAAAGGTTGGGAGTTTCCATTAGTATCTTCCTCGAATTATGTCCATGGAGAGGAGCAAGGCACACGTTGTGTAATTATTGAAAGAATAACGGCCGTAAGAATTGCACTCAAGAAATTTTAAACCTGATAAAATGCACATGAAATATTTAAATTTATTACCTGCTTTTTAGCACGTTTTGAACATAAGAAAATTTAAAATTTAAATGCCGTAAAATCTGATTGCAGTGAGAAAAGGCATCAAAATAATTTCCGTCACAAATTCAATAAGTATTGCGCTCACCAGCGTAGGCCTTTGTTTTCTTTCAAGTTTTTGTTCTCCTAAATAGGAAACATTCTTTCTCGGGACAAATTGGTTTCAAACATTTTAGCTGCCGCGTTATTTCAGTATAATTAAAAAAGACGGGCGGTATATTTTAATTTTTTGAGTAAGTCACATCGAGTTCCATTTGTTTTCAGAGTTGTCTTTCTCACAAAACTTATTTAAAGCACATTAGTTTCCCTTTCCCTACATATAATGTGGATGTAGAGGGGGAAGCGTGTAGAAAATAATGTCATACAGAGGTTTTACAAGTTTTAGCGAATTGCATTTTTGAATAGTTTACAGTTAACGCGGTGTTCGTGGAACGCACGGCACTTCAGAGGCATTAGCAGTATCTCCACTTAGCTCTATCTCTAGGGGTCAGAGGATAGTTTCAGTGGGAACACACATTACACTTCAACGATTGTATAACATTGTTTCGGCAGAGAGATGGAATCCGATTTTCTCCGTATTATGAATGTTTGATCAATCCTAAAGAACTTGCTTCACTTCGCAGATCTACACTTACACTATGGTCGGTGTACGATTTGCTTCACAACATTCATTGTCAGGCACTTCAGCATTAGAATTTCCTGAAAATATTTAATACTTGTGTGTGTGTTACACATATTCTTTTTCTCAGTAATTCTTTGTTGGATCATCTCTTTTTTAATCTTGTCAAGGAAACCTATAGCCAGACAAGGCGCCGAGCCGAATTCTTAATTCTTCAGGGACATAAAGGAAGCTCACTGAAACCACAGTGTAAAGAAAGTCACATTTCCCGAGCAATTCTTCAACGCGGCAAGCCATCTCTATAAATAAATATCTTATTCATTGTATACATCAGTTATGACCATTAGCTATATACAGCGGTTCGTTTGTAATTGGATCTTCACTTGCTGAGCAAAGGACATGCTTTTACTGTAGAAGACCTCTGACGTTAATCGATGCACTGACCGACACTGGCGGCGATGGGCTACTCCAGAAGTTTAGTGTTAATAGTGCTGGCTCAGACACCCAAATTGATCCGCTGAGCCATAGGATTTCAAAGCCCTACATGTCTGGAGTGAAAACAAAGCAGGGGGAGCAATATTCCCTTCGAAGAAGGGAGCAATATTCCTCAAAAACAAAGAAATATTCCCTTTGAAGAGATTTGTCGTTCGTACGGGTTAGTCGAGTCGCGGAAGCTGGCGGAAAGGACGTGTGACCACTATGATGTCCCAGTGCTGAAAGCGTTTTAATATAAGAGCGAAAGGTCGTGAGATAGAGAAAAAGCAAGATATTTTTTTGCGACTGGCGATAATCCTGGATCCCTGGATGGAAATGTTCCGCCAAGTGTCTCGTAATAGCTATCAATAAACTCTTAAGTTTGGCTTCGGTTTATTTTCAACATTTTGGAGATCGAATGTTGTCGTCTAGCGTTTTCCGTTCTCAAAACCCAGATTACCCACTGAGTTAGCTTTGTATTAGGAACACCTACTTAATAAGCGTTGGTCCACCTTTCAGTGTAATCACGGCTCGCAGAGATTCTAAAAGGTGTCGAACATCCTGCACCAGTAATTTGACCCATGTCCGCTACAGCAGCTCCGTCAGTTCAAGATCATTCCGTGGAGGAGGATCAGTCGTTCCCACACCCCGTTCTAGCTTATCCCACAAATGTTCAATTGGGTTACAGTCAGGAGAGTTTTGGAACCAAGGAAATGTGGTGAATTCTTGTCGTGTTCTTCCAACCACTCAGTAGTTATACGAGCTCGATAGCACTGTACGTTGTACTGTTGAAAGATGGCACTGTGCGTTGTCCTGTTGAAAGATGGCACTGTGCGTTGTCCTGTTGAAAGATAGCACTGTGGTCCGGTTAAGCCTACTGTATGTAGAGATGGAGGTGTTCGGCTAATAGGTCTCTGTAGTATCCACCATTCAGTGTTTGTATGGTGATAACCAACGGACCTAGGGCTTGACAGGAAAAGCTCCCCATACCAAAACACCAACTCCACTGGCCTGTTCAATCACAAATGTACAACCAGGGGATAGGGCTTCATGCTGTTTACGTCATATGCGAGCCCCGCCATCAGCATGGTGCAGCAGGAAATGGGATTCATCACCCTAGATAATCTTCTTCCATCTGCCGATGGTCCATTGCCGACGTTCTTTGACCCATGCGAGGTGTTGTTTGCGATGACTGGGCGTCATCGCGGGTACCCTTGTTGGTCTCTGGCTATGGAACCCCAGGCGAAACAAGGTTCGGCGCATGGTGCATGTGGAAACAGGTCGAACTGCACTGTTGTTGTACTGGTCAGTGACTGTTGCACTGTTGTTGTACTGATCAGTGACTGTTGCACTGTTGTTGTACTGGTCAGTGACAGTTGCACTGTTGTTGTATTGGTCAGTGACTGTTACACTGTTGTTGTGTTGGTCAGTGACTGTTGCTGAGATACCAGTCGTGACACCCGACGCTCACCTCTAGGATCAACTGTGCGTAGCTGGCCAATGTGAGGTCTTCTGCTGGATGTCTGTGCATCGTTAATCGAGTCCTTGATACAGTAGTACGGAAGCAGCCAACAAGTGTGGCTGTTTCCCAAATACTAGCAACTTCCCTCCGGGCCACAACTATCTGGCCGCGGTTAAATTGGCTTACGTCGTCACATTTCTCCATTAGTGGCAATCAATTACTGATTACGTACAGAAGATAGGTGTGCACAATTTATAGTAGCTGCACGTGACATTGATATCACGTGGTACTTCGCTATCGCTCCGAAGATGTATCAGGTTGAAAAGAAAGTATCGAAAATAGAAAAGAATGTACACTATATTGACAAAAGTCACCGGAAACTCCTTCAAAAGCAAATGAACGGATCCGCTGCGTTGGTCAGGTGCGCGCTACAACTACAAACGGTATTAAAATAAGCCTGCAGCTGACTGCAATCATATTGCACTGTGAGGTTGAGTGAAAATGTCGCGGCGGGAGAGACCTGACTTTGAGAAAGGAAAGATTGTTGGGTGTTATATTAGTGGGTTGTCCATATGGGAAACCGTGAGGCGTTTAAACACACCCAAGTCAACTGTTTTGGATATACTGAATAAATGGAAGACACATGGCGTGCCTGAAGCAGCAAAACGTACCGGCAGACCAAAGAAAATGAGTGATAGAGGACGTCGAAGCCTCAGGAGAGTCGTTACAGCTAATCGACGGAGTACTGCACAAGACCTCAGTGTACAGGTGAATAAAACTGTTGGAACCTCGGTATGTACAGGTACCATTCGCAGAGAACTTCATTCCACGGGTTACGGTGGTCGTGCGGCTGCTCATAAGCCTTTCATCTCCACTCTGAATGCTACTCGTCATTTAGCATGGTGTAAAGAACATTTATCGTGGACCGTAGATCAATGGAAACGGTTCCTATGGACTGATGAATCCAGATACAGGATCGAACAGTCTGATGGCCGTGTGCTGGTATGAAGGTAGCCGGATGAACTTTATTTACCACAGTGTACTGTGCCTAAGGTCAATTTTGGAGCTGGCAGTACTGCTGTGGGGGTGTTTTTCGTGGTATGGTTCCGGCCCATTGGTTACCGTGTACAAACCTGTTAACCAGCACGTCTACCTAGATTATCTGTACTGTTACAAACTTGACCTTAGGAACAGTGTACTGTTCCTAAGGTCAAGTTTGGAGCTGGCAGTACTCCTGTGGGGGTGTTTTTCGTGGTATGGTTCCGGCCCATTGGTTATCGTGGACAAACTTGTTAACCAGCACGTCTACCTAGATATTCTGGACAATTATGCCCTACCAACTCTGTGGCAATACTATTTAACCGAGCCTTGTTGGTACCAGTAGAATAATGCTCCGAGCCATAAAGCAAGGACTGTTACGGCGTGGTTTGACGATAATTCGTTATCGTGTGGGGACTGGCCAGCACAGAGCCCTGATCTTAATCCAATACAGCACCTATGGGATGCATTAGAGCACCGTATAAGAAGTTTGGAACCAAGTCGTACTACTAAGCAACAGTTAGTGGCAGCATTATGTACTGAATGGAAACGCACGGCATACCTATCGCTGTGTTCCGAAACCTTGTCGAAAGCATGTCTCGAAGGGTCAGTGCATGCGTCAAGGCCAAAGGTGGACCGACACCGTACTAATGGATGTCAATAAATGCTATGTTGTGTTTCTCTTCTAGGTGCCCGGTGACTTTTGTCAATATAGTATATTTCAAGCTTCAAAAATCGTATAAAACACTTAACTTAATCGTCCAGCCCATTGGAACTGGTGACCTTGTTTCACTGATCTGCGAGTTTAAATATCCCACTGCTATTGAAGTCTGGCAAGCGGGAATTGAAAAAGTCATCCACGTAACGTTTCACATCATCGTTTTTAGCAAAGTTCTTCTCAGCGAGAAAATTTGTCAAAGTCAGGAAGAGATGAAAGTCTGACGGGGTTAAGGTCCGTGGAATAAGAATGGTGCGAAAATATTTCCCATTCCAGCTAGCTCAATTTTTTTCTGGGTCCGTAAAGCGACATGTGGACGAGCGTTATCGTGGTGAAAAAGAACTCCATGGTGATTAATCAACGCTGTGCGCTTTTCTTAAAGTGCAGGATGGAGACGGTGCAACTGTTGGATGTAAGCATCTGCTGTGATGGTATTGTTCCGCGGTAAGAGTTCATAGTGAGTCACAACGCGACAATCACATCAGCAACTTATCATCTCCTTCCATCCATGAAGGCTTAGCGACCTTCTGTCGGGGTTGTCCCTGCTTTGTCCATGCTCTTTGTCGCGTAACATTCACGTATGTAACCCATTTTTCGTCACCCATGACTAGGGTAGTAATTTTATCGCGGGATAAAAAAGCAAAATTCATGGGGCGGTCGCGGGGTAAACCGCAAAAAGTTCGAGGCTTTTCACGAAATTTCGGAATTTACCCTGAAGTTTCACGAAATACCATAATTTTTCAAAAATTCGGTTGGATGTGTAGGATGCGTTGTTTGTCACAAAAGTGGTTATATTCGCAAAAGGTATTTTACACTTATCAACGCACGAGGTATAGCCACGCTGACTGCTTTAAAATCTACAGATTCCAAAGTGATGCACTCGAGGAAAATTGCATTCAAAGAGGTGTCACCGGATATTGATTTTAAAATAATCTTTCATTGTTGCTTGTGAATATCCTATATTTTTGGCGAATAACATTTCCGCATCCAATTTGCATTTGTTTCAACGATTTTTCCAAGAATTTTTTTAAAATTAAGGTCATCCAGTTTGGGAAGTGGGATGTTAGCTGCGCAAAAGGCACCAGTTAATCTCGGAAGTTCAGTTGAGCGATGCTGTTCTTATTTAGTTCTTTTCTCAGTTAATTTCTCAAAACGTTTCTGCATTATTTACGGTTGACTCTTCGGAGACTAATTTTTTCATACAGCTTGCTTGCTAAATGCTTTTCACAACTGTCCTTTCTTGAAAAATCCATTGGCATGTTGCAACACGATCATAACAGTAGATTTTTGTTCACATGAAACGTTCCCTTGTTTCACTGCTTGCATCTTCCAGATGCCCTGAAATGAAACTCCAGTAGCTCATTCTCAAAATTAACAATCAACATCTAAAAACTTTATAAAATAAATACTCATACGAAAGGGCAAAAATTTTCTGAGTTAAACTTCTGCGAAATTCAAACACTTTCCTGTGAGCTGCTTTTCCTAGCTAAAACTATTAATACAATTGACGACATCCGGTTTACGGTTTACTAATGCGGCAAGTCGCCAAGGTCATTCAACAGTACCGAAGGGTGTAAATCACGAAATACCACACATGCATTCTTGAGCAGATGCATGTGACCAGGAAGTACTCGTCAAGCTTGTTCGTTGGGAGTATTTTCGTAACGAACAATCTTCAGGGGTAATTCAAGGTTTAAAGTTCTGGTTTGAACTTTGGAGTAGGATTACTTTGCGGTACATTTTTCGAATAAATTTTAATAAAGGCAGCAATGGTATCATTTAAGCATGAAAAATAATCTAAAAATTATATTAGAAATTCGGCAAAAATAGGAAAACAATATCAAATTAGATGATATATTTGATATTCGCGAAAGTACAGAAAAAATCCAAAAATTCGCGCCGCGAAGCAATTACTCTCATACCCATGACCAACCGATGCAAAAAGCTCTCCGTTTTTCTATTTCAAGCAAAGAAACGACAATGGAGTAGAGTTGCATCCGATACTGGTCAAACAAAGCGAGCATTGTAAACTAGGCACCCATTTGCACAGTTTACAAGAAATATCCCAATTTCCTAAGTCGGTGTTGGTGGTCAAACGGGGTCTTTAGTTCCTGTGCCAGTTCTCGTAATGTTGCATCAGGCTTGGTAGATAGAATGTGTTGCAATGTATCATCTTCAACCTTACTGGGTCTGCCACTTCAGGGAGCATCAGACAGAACCCGTGCACCAGTGTCGAATTCCCCGTACCAGTCATATTCTCTGTTCGATAATACCGTCACCAAACGTGTTTCGCAATTTTCCAAGTGCTTTCACACCATTCAAATATTCAGCAGAGCAATATTGCACAAACACCTTCCTTCGATATCGCCATCGTATCGTTGCCACATGCAACTAATCTTCACCACAACAGCGTACGTTTCTGCCCTTAGACTTTATTCTTTCGCGCATAGCACTCTGGGACGGTTACGTCACAACAAGCCCGCAGTATCTTGCATTACACACGCCACATACGATTTCTTCCGGAAACTTTCTTTACAACCTTTAGCAGGTTGTAAAGAAACAACTGCGGGTGTTCCTAATACAAAGGTAACTCTAACTTATAATGAATAAGCTCTTTCTACTGAGCTAGGTATAATGCTTCTGCTACTGCATTATATGCTTGTACTAAACTTCAAATAGTGAATTCAAATGGTTGTTGTTACTAGTTAATTAAGAACATGAATAAAGTCTCCTGCTAGTAGTGTAGTAATAGTATTGAACAAACTTGTAACTGGTAGTAATGTTGTAGCAGTAATTAGGATGAATAAAGTCTCAACGCTGGTTGTTAATAGTAATAAACTAATGACATAAACCTAACAGCCAGACAGAGATCTGACAAAAACTATGAATTGAGAAAGACGTACTTACGACAAAGCTCTTTTATGATGTAACTCTTGATCATCCAAAGCACACACACAACTCGTTTCACAATAATGAAGAATCAAACTAATCACATAGAACGAAACTCTCTCCTTCACAACAACAACGCTCCTCTAGTATAACAACAAACGCTCTCCCTATAACAACAAAAGCTCTCCCTATAACAACAAAAGCTCTCTTTGGCTATCGTTGAACGCGCCTATTTATACTGACTACCAATACGTCATGACTTACACTCATTGCCAGATCTCATTCAGCGGGTGAAATAATATTTCGTTCAGTAAAAAGATAATTTACATAGTAAAATAAAATAACCAGAGATAGTAAAATCAAAAGGAAAGTGAATATAGAGTATACGTTACATCATCTCCCCCTTAATTTTTTTTTTTTTTTTTTTTGTTTCCGAAAAAACTATCAATTTTGGAGTGTAAGTCTTACACTTCGTTGAATGACGTTTCTCGACCTCTTTTTTGTTTTGTTGTTTGGTGGCAGCAGTATTTACAATATCAAACTTGGCATGACAAAATCAAGAAATCTGTATTCGTTTGTGAAACTTGTATTTTTGAACAAAACAAACCTGCATCGGCATACCTTCCTTTTATTCTGCCTAGCAGGAATCACTTTTTTAATTTCAAATGACGTTCTCATTATTCGTTGAATACATACCAACTGTATCAGCAGCGAAGATTGCCTGGAGCTGCCTAACAGTAACAATTTTATTATTTTAATTTCAAATTACGTTCGCATTATTCGTTGAATACATACCAACTGTATCAGCAGCGAAGATTACCTGGAGCTGCCTAACAGTAACAATTTTATTATTTTAATTTCAAATTACGTTCGCATTATTCGTTGAATACATACCAACTGTATCAGCAGCGAAGATTACCTGGAGCTGCCTAACAGTAACAATTTTATTATTTTAATTTCAAATTACGTTCGCATTATTCGTTGAATACATACCAACTGTATCAGCAGCGAAGATTACCTGGAGCTGCCTAACAGTAACAATTTTATTATTTTAATTTCAAATTACGTTCGCATTATTCGTTGAATACATACCAACTGTATCAGCAGCGAAGATTACCTGGAGCTGCCTAACAGTAACAATTTTATTATTTTACCCCTAAGCACATAGATATATAAAAAAATTGGGATTAGTAGATGGACATAGAAGAAATATAAAAAAAACACATATATACACAAAAAAGAATGCATAGGCCCACACGAAAAAAGAAATTCTGACACGCCAACTGGTCGTGCAGGAAAAACAACAAACTAAGAACAGAACCTGTCCACGAGAACTTACTTATCTCGAGGACGCATAAAAAACTCTAGCACGATAACGTTTTCCAGGCCTAATCGGACTGGTAAAATCAGGTGGCTTAGATCTTTTCAAGGACTTTAATGGATCCGGAACATCGGTCTGCTGTCGGTCACTAAATCCCGGCGGCTGACGGGAACGGTCAGGCATGGCGGAAATCCGTCGGTCCGGAACGGCTGAAGTCTGTGGGTCCGGAAATCCCTGCGGCTGAGAAGAACGGTCAGGAACGGCTGAAGTCTGGCGGTCCGGAAATCCATGCGGCTGAGAGGAACGGTCAGGAATGGCTGAAGTCCGTCGATCAGGAACGGCCGAAGTCTGGCGGTCCGGAAATCCTTGCGGCTGATAGGAACGGTCAGGAACGGCTGAAGTCTGGCGGTCCGGAAATCCCTGCGGCTGAGAAGAACGGTCAGGAACGGCTGAAGTCTGGCGGTCCGGAAATCCCTGCGGCTGAGAAGAACGGTCAGGAATGGCTGAAGTCCGTCGATCAGGAACGGCCGAAGTCTGGCGGTCCGGAAATCCTTGCGGCTGATAGGAACGGGCTCCCCTAGGCTTTTGATATGGAGTCCCTTTGTGCTGGGGCCCGTTGTGTCCTTCCAGTATTCTCTTGGACGGACGTGGCTCCGGCCACATCGTTTGCTTTCTCTTACGCCCTCGTGGCATGAGAGTAGTAGCAGGCATCGGCCCTGTTTGCCCTGAACGTAGGTTCCAGGGGCGAAACCCGGGCGGATGCAAATATTTCTGCCGTCGTCGCTGTTGCGGCGAAGCAGATTGGGGAGACAAGTTACGTTTGCGCCCAGCTTTTGGTGGTTCTGGACGGTTTGTAATATTTAAATTATTGTTCATAACTGATAAATCAGAAATGTCCGAAGCCTCTGAGTCTCTGCTGAAATTCAGTGGTCGTGCAGGGCGATGTTTATTTTTGCCCATAGGAATACTTTCTGACGAGGTATTCAAGGAAGTAGGAGCCTGCGTTGGTGCAGAGTTATCAGGAAACGGCGCAGCAATAGTCTTGGCAATGGTTGGAGGGAAAGGAACGATACTAGTATTCGAAGAACTTGATTCGAGCCTTGGTCTCATGGGAGAATCAGGTTGCGTGTTTGGAAATCCGTCTGGAGGAGTTGAGGGTGAAGAAAAAATCACTGCAGAGTCTTCAAAAATGTTTGTTGATTCGTCCAAAATTTCTGGCGGTTGATCGTGAGATATAGACTCTTGAGTCTGTGGAACAGAAGGTTGAGTAGGGTTGATTATAAAATCGATATTTCGTTCATGATACTTGCGACACTGAGCAACGTGTACGTATTGAAATTGATTGTCAGGTTTTTCAAGAACAATGTTATTTTCAAACACATTTGCCACCCGATATGGACCTTCGTAGCTGGGTGCAAATTTCTTCACTAAAGTATGCGAAACAGAAGACTGGAAGTGCGTTTCCACGAGAGTGAGATCTCCAACGACAAGATCTGGTTCCCTACGCCTAGTATTATAATATCTTGCTTGAGCCGCTTGTGCTCCTAACATTGCAACACGAGCTTTTTCTGCCATGATTCGTACTGATTGCGGAGTTGGTCGCTGGTTTAGTTCGTCGATAATTCCCGTTAAATTTTCAAAAGGGGTTTTAATTTTGCGACCCAGAAAAAGTTCTGCAGGAGTAATTTTAGTAGATTCGTGGACAGACGAGCGGAGGGCGAACGAAAAAAGCTCCAAATGGTCATCCCATCTTTCATGATGATCCATGACAAATGTAGCAATCATTTTCACTAGCGTGCGGTTCACGCGTTCCGCAGGATTACTCTGGGGATGATATGGGGAAATGAATTTATGTTTAATGTGTAGTCTCGCACACATTCTTTCAAAAATGTCAGAAATAAATTGAGGATCATTATCCGAAACTACTTTATTAGGTGCACCATATCTAGAGAATACTTCATTAACTAATACATTACAAATAACTTCTGCCGTAGCGGCTTTAATGGGAAAAACTTCAACCCATTTAGAAAAATTATCAGTTAGTACTAAAACGTAACGAGCTTTGTTTTTAACAGATAAAGGATAAGGTCCCAATAAATCTATGGAAATAATATCAAAAACATGAGAACTTGAACTAGATTTCAAGTGACCGGCCGGTCTTACATTACGGTAATTATTAATCTGACACAAGTGACATGATTGAACGTATGCGAGCACACTTTGGTACATGCCAGGCCAATAGGCAACATCCCGCAATTTACAACGGGTCTTGCGAATACCTAAATGGCCTGCAAGAGGTTTGTCATGAAATTCGTTTAAAAGGGCCATTCTAAGGGTTCACGGAATACATGGGCGAAACTCTGCCCTAGTAGTCCTAGATTTCGTATAGTAAAGAAGACCCTCTATGACTTCAAAATGTTGTGACCTTCCAGCCAGAGAAGGATCACTTTGTAGGGGCGAACCCGCAAGCAAAAAATTATAGATATCCCCAAAATCTGGATCATTTATTAATTCTGCCATTATCTGCTCTCTGGATGTTATATCAGCTATTAGAAGTAAAGGTTGACATCCAGGAGTAGTTTCTGTGGGGACCCCACTAATCGGAACGCGAGACAATGCGTCCGGTAATTGATTCTTATGACCTGGCTGATACGAAATTTTGATATTGCTCTCTTGTAACTTCAGAGCCCACTTCATAAGTCTTTGAGATAGGTGCTTAGCAGAATTCAAGTACTGAAGGGCAGAATGATCCGTAATTATGTTAACTGTCAATTCGTTAAGATAACATTGAAACTTGTCAAGAGCATACACAACAGCAAGACATTCACGTTCCGTAGCTGAATAATTGCGTTCAGCTTTGGCTAAAGTACGAGACGCAAAAGCTATTGGATGCCCAGCTTGTGACAAAACGCAACCAAGACCAACTCCGGATGCGTCAGTATAAATATCAAATTCCTTAGTATGATCCGGGAAAGCCAACACCGGAGGCTGAGTCAACGCAGACTTCAGTGTTTCGAATGCAGCGTTAGCCTCAGGTGTCCAAACAAACTTCTTGTATTTACGTTTTAAAGCATACAATGGCTCACAGATTGTAGCATAAGCGGGGACGAACTGCTGATACCATCCGGTCATTCCCAGAAAGCGTGATAGTTCTTTTGCTGTTTTAGGCCGAGGAAAGTCAACAATACTCCTAATTTTTTCATTATCCGTAAATAAGCCGTGGGGAGTGATTTTCAACCCCAGATATACAATCTCGTCCCTCGCTATCTGGCATTTACTAGGTTTTAACGTCAAGCCAGCATTGTATATGAGTTGGAACACCTGTTTGAGCAGAGAAAGGTGCTCGTCAAAAGCCTCGGATGTAATAATAATGTCATCCAAATATACATGCACATGGGGACCCAGGACAGGTCTGAGAACCGTATCCATAAGCTTTTGGAAAGTAGCAGGTGCAGAAGCTAGTCCAAAGGGCATACGTAGGTATTCATAAGCCCCAAAAGGAGTCACAAAGCCAGTTTTATCGACAGAGTCCGGATGTACTGCCACCTGCCAATATCCACTCGCCAAATCCAAGGTTGACATCCATTTGGTTGACGACAGGTCATTTAAAATATGCGACATGACAGGTAGTGGATAATTGATCGTTTTTGTGACTTGGTTGAGCTTGCGGAAATCTGTCACGAAACGAAATTCATTGGGTTGTTTCTTTGGAACCAAAAAGGCAGGAGCAGCCCAGGCGCTTGTTGATTCCCTGATTATGCCCTGCTTAATCATTTCAGAAATTTGACGTTGCATTTCCTGTTTTTTATGTGGAGCACAAGGGTAAGGTTTCGTCGCAATTGGTTTCGAACCATCAGTGTCAATGACATGATAAACCACCTGTGTGAAACCAGGTTGATCAGAAAATAAACCAGGGCTTTCCTGTAAAAGGAGAGAAAGCTGGTTTCGTTGCCTCTCATTCAATTGGTTACTCAATAACAAACTCGTTATATCCATAGGGACCGTAGGAATCATTTCGACAGGTTCCGGAAAGGAAATCACATGTTGTACGAAATTCAAAGTTATTTGAAACGTATGAATAAAATCCATGCCCATTAAACATTTCACAGGTAGTTCGTCTATAAGCAGGAAAGAATGCGTAAAACGAGCTTTTCCCAGCCCTAGAGATAATGGGACAGTTCCTGTGATACTGAAGATTTCGTTATTTGCACCTCGCAAATACTGCGTCGCAGGCTGAACTAGTATTGCAGGAAAATTGTCAGTGCAAAACTTTGTATTTAGGGCTGATATTTCAGAACCAGTGTCGAACTTTGTCTCGACAATAATATCTTCAATTGTCAAGAAGACATCAGGCAACTGAGGAGTTTGAACAGTCACTAATACTGTTTTAGGGTCAGAATGCTGGGTATCTGGAAGCAGAACCGACCCTTGGTCTACTTCCTTTGGAAGTTTAAAGGATTCCTGGTTGGATTATCATGCGGTCTGAAACCTCGACCCTGCCGGGTATCGGGAAAATTTTCACGATGAGGAAAACTGCGTGAAACCTGCGTCGGGAACTCCGAGTGTCTGTTGACATTTTCATATCTATTACTTCTGCCCTCAGCACGGGCAGAAAAATCATCATTGCCCTGAGCATGAAAACGTTCCGAATACTGCGGATTGGAACGGGGTCGAGCATACTGTGCATTTGTACGATATCCCGAAGATTGTTCAGAAACTCGCTGTTGGTTTGCCACTCTTCTGTGTGGTGGAACGTATGAAGTTGGGTGTGCACTTGTGTATGCTCACGCTGAAAGTTATTATGCCTATTATGCCGCTGAGGGTTTTCGTAATAAGCCTCGCGGGGTGCCCGAGCATGGTGAGTTGAACCATGTTTGCCATGTCGCTCTTCATACGTGCGTATGAGGCGAAGGCATTCATGAATTGTGGCAGGGTGTCGAACCTCAAGAAAATCTTGTAAAAATGGGTCGAGCTGCTGCACGAGGGTATCCAACATGTCAACATGACTGGCATGTGGATCCCATAGGTTATATAAGCGTGTTGTTTCCAACGCAAATGCAACAGGGCTATCATTGGGACCTTGCTGACGAGAAAAAAGCTGTTGAGCAAGGCTAGCTCGACTGAGGCCGAAAGGAAAGACCTCCAAAAATTCTCCACGGAAATTCTCATAATGAGAATCTGGGTTCGACACTCTCCACTGCTGATACCAGGTCTTAGCGGTACCCCTCAAGCAAGTGCCGGCGATTTGAACTTTGCAGTCTTCAGGAATATTATATAGATCAAAATGATCTTCCAGATCTTTGAGAAACTTTAAGGATCCCTCCAAACCATTGAAATTAATTGTTCCTGCATGCGGCACGAAATGGGCAAGCATTCTGCTTCGCTGAGAGGATTGAACTCCCTCAGGTACGACCCGCGACTCAGAGTAATAAGAAGCTGGTGCATTATGAAATTGTGAAGAATGCCTGGGTACGTGTAAATCATTCATATCAAAGTTAGAGCCACAGGCTTCTTGCAAATTGTCCAAAAAAAACACCATCACCCTCGAAACTTGCCTTAGGGTGGAAAATTGAAGTTGTCTCAGGTAGTGAAGACATGGGTAATAATTGTCAAGATCTCGTGTTCGAGAAAAGTTCGGGCGCCAATTATAATGAATAAGCTCTTTCTACTGAGCTAGGTATAATGCTTCTGCTACTGAATTATATGCTTGTACTAAACTTCAAATAGTGAATTCAAATGGTTGTTGTTACTAGTTAATTAAGAACATGAATAAAGTCTCCTGCTAGTAGTGTAGTAATAGTATTGAACAAACTTGTAACTGGTAGTAATGTTGTAGCAGTAATTAGGATGAATAAAGTCTTAACGCTGGTTGTTAATAGTAATAAACTAATGACATAAACCTAACAGCCAGACAGAGATCTGACAAAAACTATGAATTGAGAAAGACGTACTTACGACAAAGCTCTTTTATTATGTAACTCTTGATCATCCAAAGCACACACACAACTCGTTTCACAATAATGAAGAATCAAACTAATCACATAGAACGAAACTCTCTCCTTCACAACAACAACGCTCCCCTAGTATAACAACAAACGCTCTCCCTATAACAACAAAAGCTCTCCTTGGCTATCGTTGAACGCGCCTATTTATACTGGCTACCACCACGTCATGACTTACACTCATTGCCAGATCTCATTCATCGGGTGAAATAATATTTCGTTCAGTAAGAAGATAATTTACATAGTAAAATAAAATAACCAGAGATAGTAAAATCAAAAGGAAAGTGAATATAGAGTATACGTTACAAACTGAGGTGGTCGTGCGTACCCGGTGCCCCGATATTTTGAGCATTTCAGTGAGTTTTCCTTCCTGTCGTCTCTACCACCTGTCTGTTTTGTCATTATAAAGGCACGAACTACGTTTTTACCTACTCTTACCTCATAGTTAGCTCTCATTAAGTGCTACTCATTTTTATCACATTTGTAATCGTCTTTATGTTATCATTTGTTCGTCCGTCCGTCCCAGTGGCGGCTCGTGGTAGGAAAAATAGGTGAAGAGCTACAAGAGCAATATGAAAAAATATCTACTGTCTTCAATGAAAATCAGTTAATGAGAACTTACCTATTTTTTTTATATATTAGATCAATTCTTCTTCACTTTAAAGATGGAAATTTGTCGATTATGTCGTCAGAAAAATGGCTGTTTCTTCGTGACATCAAGAAAGTGTCTTTCTGAATAGAAATATTTGCCAAAGAAGCAAGTTTATCTGGAGAAATAGTGTTTCTTGAGTAAGTTTGCATTCTTTTAAGGCAAGAAAAACTTTTTCCACTGAAACACTTGCAGATGCAATTGTTAAAATCAGAGAAACCAATTTATAAGCTTCTGTAAAAATGCCTCTATCTCCATGAAGCACTCGAAGAAGTTCATGAGTCGATATATTCCTTAATTTTTTATCAACATATACAAGACTCAGTTCATCTTTAAGGTGCTGGTGTTTAGTAAAAATTTTTCCGTAAAAATGTTGTAGATTTTCAAACGCGTGAGAGGGAAAGCTTGAATTAAATTGGTCGAATTTGGTCGTGTCAGCAAGCCAGGCAAATTAAAGTTTAAGTTTCTCACAGTCTTGAAATCTTATATCCATTTCCATAAGAATGTGGTACAAAATTTCAAAATACAATTGTTTATAATTTTGAAAAATTGTTTCTGGTGTAAGAGCAGCAAATTCCCGTTTAGATCTGCTTATTTCTGTGATTTTGCTAGCTTTTCCAAACAGTATTCCAAATACCTCATCGTTCCTTTTATGGCTCAAAATTTCATAAGTTGTTTTTAATTTGAGTAACACAGTAGTTTATGTCTATTGATTTTTTCTGCAAAATTTCGAATACTAGATCGGTGAAGTCAAATATTTCATTAAATACTATTCCCAAAAATGTAAATTCAAAAGTTTTCATATCATTTAAAAACCCTTGGGCAAGTTGAATTGATATTTTTTCTAATTGGTCACTATTTGTGAGAAATTCGAATACTTTCTTCAATTTATCCCAATCTTCTACTATTACACATACTAACTTCGAAGTGGAGGACCATCGAGTTTTTGTCATGGTTGGCATGCATCTTGCAGTTGTTGATGTGAGTGTATTGTTTTTTCACCACTCAGCGAAGCGATCGCTTCGCTAAGTGGTTAAAAAACAAAGGAATTAAACTGAGGCTTCCAAAAAATATTCGACACTTAGAAATTTTAGAAAAACTGTGCTGTAATACAAGGTTCAAACGATGTACTAAGCAATAACAAAAACAGCTTGAGAAGCTTTATGCTTCATTTTTTTTTCTGGAGCCCAATCAAGTGTCCAGACATTACGTTTGCCCCATCGTAACATTGTCCTATTGACTTGTGTTGATAATCAAGCTGTTCCAAATTTTTGTCTAGCATTTTGTATAAAGCTTCTGACGTTCTATCTTCACTCACATCATGGAAACCCAAAAATCGCTCAACCAATACACCTTCCGAATCAACAGATCTTATTATTAAAGAGCACTCGGAAGTCTGGCTATATCTTCCCATCTACTTGAATATAAAAGCATTGAACTTCATTTATTTCATTTTTGACGTGATCGTTTATATATTCAGAAATACATTCAATTAATTCGTTTTGAATAGTTTTTGAGTCATCTGTGAAGACATTTTTTATCGTTTCGTATTGATTTTGAATTTTTAAAGGAGTTCTTGATATCAACAGTGAAAGCAATTCCTTGAATTTCTACGATTTATCGAGTCAATGCCTTCGTCATGGTCACGGAATGCTAGTTCTTGTTTACTCAAATACAGTACTGCATCAATCATTGTCTGCAGGAAAAGTCTATTTAAACGAACGCTTTCGATGAAATGCATTTTCAAAAGCCTAGCATTCTCCCACAGGGCATCGGCCATGGTATTCTGATTCTTTTCAAAAGTATTTAGCATTAATTCGCATTTCAGGTGTTCGCTAGAATCCCCACGTTTGTGAAGTGACCGTTTTATATTTAAGAAATCTGAAAATTGTCTTTATTCCACGCCGAATTTTATTACTAAAAAATAAGCAGGGCCAACAAAATAATTTTTGTAACACAGAAGGGCTACAAAACCATTTATATTCAGTAAACCAACAATTTTTTAAATTATTTTTGTAAGATTTGCCGCTCTTCTTGATTTCTTTCTTGGCGACAATTGTCAGTGAATCCGTCGGTCGTCATTGAAGTAAAATGTCTCTTTTGTTTTTATCTTTCCACCGATTGAATGGAGTTTGCAATAAATTACAGACAATGTCGTTCACAGGATACATACTGAAAACTAAAACTATCACTATCAGTTAAACTGTACACGAAACTAAAGTAACTAATGAAGTTTTTAACAAACAATCACAAAACACAAAAAAACAAATCTCTTTCGGAAAGTATGTCCCGAAACACCGCAAAGAAAAAGCCCTATAGTGGATTGCCAAGGGTTCCCGTTCCATTGCGATCTCTTCGGAAGGTCACGACTTCAGGTGCAGAGGCTTGGCGTCTCAAGCTAAAACACATCACTTGCCCGGCAGATAGGTGAGGGTGACGTCACTGTTACCATGGCAACTCCAACGAAAACTGCAGACTTCCAAGCATTCTCATTTCAGCTCTTCACTTGAACTGTTTTGCGTATAAGGACTTGTTTTCCTTATTGGGCGCGTATTGTGAATTTATATCTAATCAAAATTTTGGGTATTTTAGCGCGTAATAAAGGCAAAAAAAGAATATATTATGCGAAATTATTAAATAAAACCTTATTTCAAATAAAATAGGTGAAGAGGCACTTCACCTACTTCACCTGAAAAGCTGCCACTGGTCCGTCCGTCTGTGGAGTGTGTACACCATATCTCTGCAAGTATTAATTCGATTTGAAAAAATCTTTTTGCATTGGGAAGTATGAAATGTTCTTGTTTTGTTTTTTCAATTCACAAATTTGCCGTTAGATGGCATAAATGCAGATGATATCGAATTCAAAATGCATTATATTCCATATATTTGCTTTTAAATATCCGATTGAAAAAAGTATTTTTCCTTCCGATGCCATTTATACCGAATACTATTTTAGGTACAGTTTCGTTTTCAAGTGATACATAGATTTTCCGCTAGAGAGCGTAAAGTTAAATTGCTTTTCCCCCCATAGCTCTCTACTTCTAAAACACCGGTTTGAAAAATTCTTCCTGCATCGGATACAGCTCCTGATGGAAATGTTTTGCATATCATTTTTTATTTTTAGTAAAGAATAGTTTAGCCACCAGGGGGCGTAAGTCTTTATTTCTGCTTCTGATGTATGCAAAATATGAGCTTCTGAAAATTCGATTGAAAAAATCCTTAAGTGCGACGATACTGCTCGCCTCGGAAAACCTTTTAAAAACTTTTAAGAGTACATCTTTGCTTAAAACAGTACATAGTTTTTCCGCTATATGGGCGTAGACATATACCTTATTTTTGTCTATATCTCTGTTTCGAAAATTCCGATTTAAAAAATTCCTTTTTTTTTTTTTTTTTTTTTTTTTTTTTGAGAGCTTTTCTGATGTGAAATGTTTCTCATATAATTAAAAATTTTTAAGTAATGCATAGAATTTCCGCTAGGGGGCGTAAGGTAAATTTTGTTTTCCCTGATAAAACTCCGATTTGAAAAATTCTTCTTACACCGGATACAGGCCCTGATGTGAAATGTTTTGCATATAATTACTAATTTTTGATGAAGAATACTTATATAGCCACCAATTTACTGTATATAGCCACCAGGAGGCGTGAGTGTTTATTTTTGCTTCTGATGTATTTGTAGCAAAACCCAAGCTTCTGAAAACTCGAATGGAAAAATCTTTCGTGGAACCATACCACTCACCTCGGAAAAAAAAATTCAGAATACTTTCTTATAAGATATATATAGATGCATATCTTATTTTTGTCGATAGCTGTGCTTCTAAGAGTCCGATTTGAAAAATTATTTCTTTCTTGAAGAGCGTTTGCAGTGTTAAATGTTTCTAATTTTTACGTACAAGTGTGCCCCTAGAAAGCGTAAGTCCACGCTTCCGTTTACAGCGATATCTGTGTGACAAGAACTCGATTGAAAAAATTATTTTTGAGTCAGATACTACTAACTATGAAAATTCTGTGTGTGTATTTTGTTCCCAAAATGGTGCATAATTTTGCCGCTAGTTTTTTCTTTTTATTTTTTTTGAAAAATTCTTTTTGAGTCAGATACTACTAACTATGAAAATTCTGTGTGTGTATTCTGTTCCCAAAATGTGCATAATTTTGCCGCTAGTTTTTTTTTTGAAAAAATTATTTTTGAGTCAGACACTACTAACTATGAAAATTCTGTGTGTGTTCCCAAAATGGTGCATAATTTTGCCGCTAGTTTTTTTTTTATTTTTTTTGAAAAAATTCTTTTTGAGTCAGATACTACTAACTATGAAAATTCTGTGTGTGTATTTTGTTCCCAAAATGGTGCATAATTTTGCCGCTAGTTTTTATTTTTTTTTCATTTATTTGCTTTTACATATGCGATTTAAAAAAATATTTTAACACCGGATGCAATTTACCTTGTGGAACACTTTATGCTTGAATTTGAGGAATTTTATATTTCACAGTTCTGTCTCCAGGTGTTGTTTATTGTGTACTTCTGTTTGTAGCTGTATGTCCGCTTATAAAAGCCCAATTGAGAAATTTCTTTTTTACTGTATGCCATTCGCTACAATAAAAATGGGGAACAGTAAAAATTTCTTTTTTACTGTATGCCATTCGCTACAATGAAAATGGGGAACAGTATTCACTATCTCCGCTTCCGGGAGACGTATTTGAAAAATTCTTTTTCCTTAGCATAGCTTTTTCCATGAAGAATATTTTTTGCCTATTTTCAACTTTTCCATTATGCAAAATTGTTCCACTAGAAGACGTAGAGTTATATTATATTTTCTTCTATATTTCTTCTTATAACTGTTTGATTTGAAAAGCTCTTTGTCTCCAATATTCCTTTTGCTATGAGAAACTTTTTGTGCGCCATTTGTTAATTTTTTCAGCATGCATTTTAGCGGCTGGTGGAATTAGGTAGCTCTTTTTATTTTCGGATGTTTTACCGATTGTAGATATCCGGTTGATTTTTTTTTTCTATCCGGTTTGATTGACTTTGATAAATTTTATTCTCGTCGGAAAAGATCCAAAAGACGGCCTCATTACAACCGAAAATTCGGTGTCATCTTTTCTGTTTCATGTTTAAACACCGTTTGTTTTCTTTTGGAAATCGCCAAAATGAGGGCTTCCGGTGATCCTGCCTCAACGTTAGCACGGGTGGAAGTTGATTGCACCCTACTCTCCAACTCCATGGAAGTATAGATATATTCTCTCTCCCAGATGCCACTGTCGTTGATGACGTCATCACGCCTACCAAGACGTTTCCAGTGTCAGAACTTGGTTCAGACGACTGCTGTGCCTTCATCTTCTGTGTCTGCCGTTGCACTGTTGCCTTTTCATGATTCAGTGGACTATTCATGATTCCGTGGACTAAATGATGCAGTGCTGCCTTCTCCACCATTCAGCCGTCGGGGAAGTCATCATTCGTGACTGCTCTTCATCGCGGTTCAACTCCATAACCCGCTCCTGCCTCTTCAGTAACGTCGTCGCCAGGTTTCCTGATTGTACAGATTTCCAACAAAACTGCTACCCCTACAATTGATGATCAGTTGAAGGTAGGCAAAGAATTTGCCTCCTTATTAGATCGACGCGTACTCTTTCATGCCCTATCTAACATTCCTCTACCTCGTTACATGAAGGCTGCATCTATCCATCTTCCTACAACAGCCATTTCCGGAATCACCAGAACTCCTCGACGAATCTCTGTGCTGCTTAACCGCAAAACTGATGGTGACTTGTTATTGGCCAATAGCTTGACTATTAGTGAGCACCACCTAATTCCATCTCCACTTTCGAAAAGGCCTGTTGCAGTCACTTTCTACCCAACCCTTTAGGATATTCCTGACGACTTACTTCCGTTGCTGGTTGAAAAAGTATGTAAGATTATTGCGAATGTCCGCCGCCTTTCGTATTCCCTCCCGGGCTCCCGTTTTGCCCACGTTTCCTTTTTTTTTTTTTTTTTTTTTTTTTGATTGGAGGTTTAACGACCACCGTGAGCAACTCAGTGGGCTATATGCGTCCCTAATTTAGGCCCACTGGTTCCAGGGAAGGGAGAGAACCAGTGCCGTAAGACAAACACAACATCTATGCCTCACCGGGATTCGAACTCGGACCCATCTCGGGCGAACAATCAGAAGCCCTCACGTTTCTGACCTTCGAAGACAAGACCTTTTTTTTTATTGTATTCCCAACCTACCAGGCCTTTTTTCATTTCACCACAGATGCGACTGTTAACATCTGTAATCATTCATATACTTTCAAGATATTTACCATTCATTATTGTACACAAAGTGTTTGACATCGTCACAGTGTCTGACTACGGCAGCATATCCGAACCGGCGACGTGACCTTCCTGGTGATCGCCCGTCCGCGGCAGCTGGCTCCTCCTTAACGTCTGATGTTTCGGCAAGTGCATCTACTGGTGTTGCTCCTCCATCTTCTGTGCTTCCTCCGAGCCAGCTGAAAGACTCCAACATTTTCCACCGTTGTCCCAGCGGAACGTACTGCATACATCTTCAGACCTATTGGAAACTGTCTCGACCACTAACATCTCCAAGACTGAATTTTCCAAATCTGATGTGCCAAGTGTTCATCCCGTGCTTCTAATTGCGGTCTCATCAGTGCCACCTTCCGGACAAGAAGCCACGTCTGGATCCACCGGTCTCGTTTCTCCAGGAATACACTGCCGTCGTACTATCTTGTCGTGCCTTGTCCCTTTCAGCCGAGTCAGCCTCTCACACATCTGTGTAATTTGTTCTCCCTTCCTCCGAATCTGAGCCCGACTTTGATCAGCAAGATGGATGTGTTGACTGCTCCTCCCTTTTCTAAGAAGTTTCTTTCCTCAAAGAAATCTACCAAACAGAAGAAATTGCGCCAGTTGTCCCGTTCGCCTCCTACGGACATCTCCGAGAGATCGCCTCTTCCTGAAACCTCTTTTGTCCCTGTCGAACAACGTGGTGTTACGCTGCCCTCTCGCTCCAGCACAGCGTTCGAGATTACGGGCATCAATGCTGCCGATATTGCACTTATGGTGGACTCCTTCCTTTTGATTGTCCCGTAAACAATTTCTTCGCCTTCTTTCTCCTAGCACGAACGTACAGACTTTTTCAACGAAGTTTCACTGGTCCTCTGACTTGGACATTCAAGCTGCTGCTCTTGTCAGTTCGAACAATATATCCGTCATTTTTTATCTCACCGCCGTTGTCATCAACGATACTCTGCTCTCGTCTGCACCTTTCTCTCGCAATTGAGACGTCTCAAAGAGACCTCTCGAATCGTCTCTGTATGACACTCTTCCTCCAGAGATTGTTGACTCTTAGTTCCCTAAATACCACGCAGTTTGCGAATTCGTTCTCCAACTCCTTGGTGTTCGCAGATCTTGTGATTTTTGAATCTGACATTAATTTTTCTTCAAGTAACAAAGTGTTCCAGGTCCACTTCATTCACCTCTTGTTCTTTCTGATTTACTGAATGTGCCCCTTTTTATTCCTACTGTCATTGTCCAGACCAATTCCTCGTCCCTGTTGTTCAACTTCAGATTCATCGTCCTCTTCTCTGCCCTTTTCTTTTTATACTTGCAAATTTCACCGTCTATCACAACCTCTTGTCCATTCGGTTTTTACCCTCCTCCTCTCGGCTGATGCCACCATTCAATCACAGTAGCTATCGTCTTTTCGTGTCTCACTTTCTATCCGTTTGCAGTCTGAACTTCTTTCGGCGTCGCTGACCGGAAATCTGACGAAATTTTCCACAGTTTGATCGCCATGTTCCGCATGGTTTCGAGTCTCCTCTTCCGTTATCACACTTTTTGTGTAATCCACGCTCCTATCTTCGGTTCCGGCGTCTGCCATTCTTCTCAGCTGTCCCGTCCCTTCCTTCCGTGAGAGCAATTTGTTTCTCGCGGCTGTTTTTTGCTTTCTTTAGGATCCCGCAGTTTTTTTTTACTTCATTTTGTGGTGTTTCATTGTCTTTTCCGTTGTGTATCTAGCGTGTCACCACTCTGACGGGCCTCAAACTTATGTCGGTTTGTCCGTCCTTCCTCAGTATTATACTAATGTTGTTTTTTCTCATTATTTTCTTGCTTTCGCATGCTCTCATTTTCTTACTCTCTCACCAGTCCGCATCTTTATCATATTGTCGTCGCTTTCCTGTAGTTACCCACGGCGAAAAGCCCCTGACTCTACAGCAGCTCCGTTCAATGCAGTTCGGGGTTCGGGTCCTTTCGGCTATGATCTGGATGCTTTTGTTTTTCTTATGTGCCTGTCTCCTTGATATTATTGTTATGTGTCACTCTCTACTACAGATTTGCAGTTATTTAATGTTGTATCGTTCCTTTTAAGTCTTCACAGATACTTTCTCTGTATTTTTCCATGTTTTGTTATTATCGTGGTACACTGCTACCCATAACCCTTGTCTTTTTCTCATACTATTCACATTTATGCATCTATCATTGTGATTTTCCCTACGTTTGTCATTTTGTCATTTGATATTGTTGACACCCTTTATTTTTCATTTAACGTGCCCCGTGTGAGCGCGTTCATTGTTCTATCGTGTGGACATCTGCGTTGTGACCTTTATTTTTGCTGTTATTTTTTTTGCGTATCTCATGTTTTGCCTGTGTGGCTAAATGCAAATAAACTGAGTACCCTAGCGGGTGCTCACAGTTTCTAAAAGTAAAAACAATTCAGTGTGTAATATTACGAGAGAGCGGTGTGTCCAAAACCACCAGTTTCCTGTAGATACACTGCAGGATAACCCTATAGTTAGTCCCAAAATGATTTGCAGCGGGGTTGAAGGAGTTTCGAAGGAAAACTGAGGGATCTCTTGCGGAGTATCTGTTGAACATGTGAAGAAACAATCGAGTCCTTCAGATTCTTGAGCAAGCGAATGATCGGTGCGACAATTCAAGGAGGTGAGGGGGAAAAGTTGAACTCAAGGAACAGTGTAACCAACAGAACCGATCATTCTTACGGACAGTTTCTAACAACAAAGAGAATATGAATTCAGCGACGTGACAGTCTAACAGAGACTGGTCCAGAACTCCGAGCGCTATTGCAGGCAGAACAGAAAATGTGAAGTTTGGTCTTGAAGCCTCTTGCACTCTAAAGGAACTTTCTATGAAACTCAATGCAGAGGAATGTTTCGCGCTGGGTTGATGATCCTACAGGGGGCGGGGGGGGGTATTCAGTTTTATTTAGCTCAGCGCGCTTTCATCTGTTTGCACTGTGTTCGACATCCTACTTTTTAGATTTCGGTTCCGTGTGTTTTTTCTAATTGGTGTTCATACGCAAGATTGGCAAAATTAATTGACAGGGCCTGGCAGAAATGAAATTAGGCCATTCCCAGAGAAACCCTTTCATCAGCGAATGTTAAACTCTCTCCGCCGCAGTCGTTTTCAGATGATTCGAGGCAATGAAAGTTAGCGTTCCAATCGAGTAAAAACAGAGGCAACGGTTGTAATGGAGCGGGAAGTGTTTCTTTCGATCATGGGCGAGAGCAGCACCTGGTGAGGATAATGGCGTTCGTTGCAAAGGATCGACCCGCCAGTGTCCGAGGGACCCCATTCAGTGGTGGGAGGCGTGGACGGCATTGCATAAAATGACCATTAAGCCTCAACACCAGCGCTCTCATGATAGAGACATACAAGGGGATATTCGCTCTTTACTCCTTGAATTGTTCCCACAAAGAGATAGAGACAGGGCAGGCGGAACACATGGTGCTTCTCAGTCATCATGAACGTAGCTCCTTTTTCGCACACCTTAAAACATCTTGTATTCACTCCTCTAATGGTCTTTTTGGTGGTCCTACAATTCTTCCAGCTACGATTACACGCTGAAGTTCTCCAGAAGTTTTTATAAGGGCGGTGCTTTTCTTTCTCTGAACAACGGTCTGGAAATGACAAGGTTTTCCTACATATTTTTACAACATTTTATACTTCTCGTCAATCCCATAGGAATTTAAGAGTGTGGGAGGCAAAGCATCTCCCCCCCCCCCCCCCAATGAAAGATGCGCATCCTTTCGATTCGGTGTTTTCTTTCGACTGCTCCCCAGGTTATTGGGTAACAAAGACAGCAGAGTTTATTTTTAAAATTCTTTATCTTCTCTCTACACAGTCGTGAAACAAAATCTATAGTTCAGGGATTTTCTTCTTTTATTCACACTGTGCGCACATACTGAGCACATAAAAATTTTTTGTTTTTCTAAAAATATGAGGACCAGTGAAGAAATAAGCTTTTAGATGAAACATATAAATATAAGAAATATTTTTAGATCATAGCTGAAATAGTGAAATTTTAGAAAAGAAACGGGACTTCACTTGAGCACTTCATCTTACTTCTGCGTGTAATTAATCACGAACTCGGCTATGGCATAATGTAACGAAAACAATAGCAGAATCCGTTGAAATTACACTGACGAGCATTTACATTATGACCACACCTAGCCTAGAGAAATGAGAGCGCCGGGAGACCGAACGGTGGCGCATGTGAAATTCATTGAGCAGTATATATACAACCCGAGAACCGGCTTTTATGACCAATGGAAAGGGGAGTCGAACCCCATCTCCCATTTACTCTGGTGTACACACCTTTGTTCATTCACCTGCACGAAGCCAGGTGCGCATTTATGCGCACCAATGTCAAGGTGGAACGAAGCCGCTGATGTGATAGCAGGATCCGTCCGTCTGTTCGTCCCAGCTGATCCGTCCGTCTGTCCAAATATGATTTGCCTTACATCACCGGTCGTGCACCTCAGTCACTCGGGGCTGCAATTCCATCACTTCGTGTGACCTCCGGGATGCTGCTGGCCTTTGTGGTAGAAACTTACATCCAGGACTTCGTGAAATCTAGCACCAGGAAAAGAGGCATCTTCCACTCTCCTCTTTCCTCGCGGTAACGTCAACCGGCCGGCCGCTCTTTGTTTAGCTGGCCGACTTCGGGCGGAAGCATTTCTTCCGCCGCTAACACCGAGCTGGATCAATGCAGATCCGACTCCCTGAGTCTAGCTTCCTTCACGGCTTTGAACCAGACTAATCTTTTTCGCTTGTTCACATTTCGTCAACAAATTCCTTGCTTTGTTGTTAGGGGTCCGTTTTGACTCTTTTGTCAGTCTTATTGCTTCCTAAAAGCATTTGGAGCGATAAAGAGGTAAGAAATGCATGTCTCTGCATTCGGAATATGTGGTGGGTCCGCTCACCGATAAGTACAGAAACACATAACTTAACTAACAGTTCTTTGTCCTGCCAAGTTTCGGATTAGCAAACGCCATAAGTTTTCCGATCTGGTGACACTCTAACGGTTTTTCCAAACATCCCACCATCTTACACTTACACGGCCACCCAATTTGAACGCCGCGCGGAGGGGGGGAAGGCACTGTGTTCCCCACACCGAAAGACCCATGTTCCCCTTCATATTTTTCCCTTTTAAGGAAAGGGACTCTTATCTCTTTTCGTCTTTCACAATGGGGGAAACCAGTAGCTGTTAATTTTTCAACCAACAATTGGCGCTGTACCCGCCTCTTGCAAAACCTGCTAATGGAATTAATTACCTTACCCTAAAGTCGTAACAATATATATATATATATATATATATATATATATATATATATATACACTGACGGAAAAAATCCCAACACCAAGAAAAAATAGTTGTAGAGGAATGAAATGGCGGCAATACATTTGTATAGGTAGCATATTTAATCGATTAAGGTTTCAAGATCACAGCTTATTGTAAGCGCGAGAAGAGACATTTTAAATGTGAAATGCTGGCACATTAATAACTGGTGTAACCGCCAGAATGTTGAATGCAAGCACGCAAACGTTCATGCATTGTATTGTACAGGTGCTGGATGTCAGTTTATGGGATGGAGTTCCATGCCTGTTGCACTTGGTCGGTCAATACAGGGACGGTTAATGCTGGTTGGGGGTGACGCTGGAGTTGTCGTCCAATGATGTCCCATACGTGCTCGATTGGTGAAAGATCTGGTGATCTAGCAGGCCACGGCAACATGGCGACACTCTGTAGAGCATGTTGGGTTACAACAGCGGTATGCGGGCGAGCGTTATCCTGTTGGAAAACACCCCCTGGAGTGCTGTTCATGAATGGCAGCACAACAGGTTGAATCACCAGACCGACGTACAACTGTGCCGTCAGGGTGCGTGGGATAACCACGAGAGGTCTCCTGCTGTCATAGGAAATTGCTCCCCAGACCATAACTCTAGGTGTAGGTCCAGTGTGTCTCGGGCGCAGACAGGTTGGTTGCAGGCGCTCACCTGGCCTCCTTCTAACCAACACACGGCCATCACTGGCATCCAGGCAGAACCGGCTTTCATCAGAAAACACAACAGATCTCCACTCCGTCATCCAATGAGCTCTAGTTTGACACCACTGACGTCGCAAACGGCAGTGGTTTGGAGTAAGCGGAATGCACGCTACAGCGCGTCTGGCTCGGAGCTGTACTTCAAGTAACCGATTTGTAACAGTTTGTTGTGTCACTGTGGTGGCAACTGCAGCTCGAATTGCTGCCGCAGACGCGGTACGATGCGCCACGGCCATACGCCATACACGGCGGTCTTCCCTCTCAGTAGTGCCACGTGCCCGGCCGGAAGCCGGTCTTCTTTAGGCAGTACCTTCCCTTGACCACCGCTGCCAACAATCATGCACAGTGGCTACATTCCTGCCAAGTCGTTCTGCAATATTGCGGAAAGAAAATCCACTTTCTAGTAGCCCTATTGCACGACCTCGTCCAAACTCCGTGAGCTGTTGATAATGGCTTCTTCGTCTTCTTAAAGGCATTCTTGACTAACATCAACACACTACGTCGAATCCCAACGATAACTAACGCTCACGAACGTTGCAGCGCGTATTTACAGCAAACCTGCTTTGCATGTTCCGAGGGGCGCTACTAGCGCCACAAGTATGCGCCGAGCGCGAAATTTGCATAGACGTCATCTTACAGATGTACTCTCAACGCCTACCAACTGTCGTTTATCTAACACAACTCCTTCTTGGTGATGGGATTTTTTCCCGTCAGTGTATATATATATATGAGAGATCAAATATGCGCATTTCTCCGAAGTAAATAGTCGCAGTTCTCAAGTATAAGCATGATATTATCAGTTATAATCATGTTACATCATCATCATGGCACTGATATTAACTCCTCTACTACAAAGGCGCCTTTACTGGCGCAATTTGTGATTTCATGTAGTCGGAATTGCAGCGCCCTATAGGTACGTAGCGTGATGAGAGTATTACATCGATATTAGGAATTATTAGTTATCGAGGTTATAGTATTCAGTAGCAGGCCTCTTCGTCACCATCTTACAGTCAGCGAGAAAAAAGGGAAGTTTACAATCCCTTCAAGGTCACATCAGCAACGGTAATAATCATTAGTAACTGTTCCAGAAGTATTTTCCAGATCAATCGAGCGTTGTATGTTAGGGAAGTTCTTAAAGCTCTGTTTTAATGCAGTTATTTTAATTGCGCTGCCAGCAATCCATTATACAGTTAACGAAAGTGACTCTAGACTACGTAATTATTTTATTGCTGTTGTGACGCCAAACGCTGGTTTCTTCAAAGCAGGTTATAGCGAGACGGGCTGGAGGAGAAGAAATCAGGGATGTCGGACACAAAATACACTGCTGGACAATTGCTAAGGACGGATCATAAACGCCTATATAGCGCATAAAAAAGTAAGTGTGGTTGGATGCCAAGTGAAATAAAATAATGTCAGAATGCCAGGACATTACAAGAAAGACAATTTATTGTGCTCTGAAATCCAAAAGGCTTTGGAACGTGTTCAAGGGACAAACAGGCCATTTTGTGCAGAATACGTAAACGTGAAAAAAATGCAATTACCGTCCGCAGGAGTTCTGGCGTAAGACGTTAATACGGGATATGGCCACCATGGAGGGCGATGCAAGATTCCACACGTCGTGTCATGCTTTGCACAACATTATCAAGCAGCTGTCGGGGTAATTTATCCCATTCCTCTGTCAGTGCACGGATGAGGGTGTCCTTGTTTATTGGAGGGCATTGGCGACCAGCAAGACTCCTCCCCAAAGCATTCCACACATTTTCAATGGGATTCAGATCTGGAGAACGTGCTGGCCATACGAGGCGTTGGATATCCTCGCTCTAAAGACACTCCTGGACAGCGACTGTTCGATGACATGTTGCGTTGTCGTCCATGAGAATGAATCTATCACCGACAGCACCACGGAACATGCGAACATAAGGTAGCAAAACATCATTAAAGTATCGTTGGCCAGTCATAGTCCCAGTTGGAAGCACATAGAGGGACGTACGGCAATTGATCATGATGCCAGCCCATACCATGACACTACATGAGGGATATCGGTCCCTTTCCTGTATGTTTGCTGGACAATATGCAGTACCACTATCACGCCAGATCAGTTGTCGTCGAGAATCAGACGATAGACTGTATCTACTCTCATCCGAGAAGAGGACAGCAAACCAGTCGTTATTAGTCCAATTGCGATGTTGATGGCACCATTGCAAACGGGCGGTACGGTGACGTCTGGACAATGGGATGCACACAACAGGACGGCGGGCGTATAGTACTCCTTCATGCAAACGTCTGGCGACAGTTTTTAGGGAGATCCGCTTGCCAGTAGCAGCCATAAACTGATTTGCTACCTCACTAGCCGTGCTGCGCCGGTGTCTTTTTGTTGATAGCACTATGTACCGATCTTCTGCAGGTGTCGTACTGCGAACACGACCTCCCCGTGACGTTTGCTACACTCTCCATTTGTTTGAAATTATTTCCAAAGCCTTGAAACAACACTGTGGCTGACGTCGAACTCCCTGGCAACATCTGTTATTTTTCGCCCTTCTTCAATCTTGCCAATAATACGGCCACGCGTAAAATCATCTAGGTGATGTCGGAAAGACATACTAAAAATTGCAAGTTCGTCAATTGATTATTTCCCTTTCAACTTTGCGTTTGAACAACAACGGTCAATGCACGTCAAATCCTTTATGTCTCTTATCAGCGCTATGACGTCACGAACTAGTTCGGCAATCCAAAATTTGCATACGCACAACACGTCTTACTGTATCCCGCACTTATGCTAATTTCCACATTTTCCTGCCTTCCATTTTATGGTTGCTATCGTTGCTATTCCCATCCGTCCTTAGCAATTGTCCGGCAGTGTATTATGGAGTATACGGATAGACAGCGGACATTACTTTTGGAATATTGAGAACTCGAAGCGCATAAGAGAACGCGGTGATGCAAGGGAAACAGCGACATAGAAAAGGTAATGATTAGGAAAAAGAAGTGAGATGAATGAAAGTATAAACAAATAACTAAGATAATTTCAGGACAAACAGATTGTAACATAATAATAAGCCTTAACTGATAATAAGATGCAATTTGTTTGTTCGTGATATATTTTTATATATACCCATTATCTATCTGATATACACTGAAGAGCAATTGAATTAGAGATACCTGTCTAGTAACGTGTAGCACCACCTTTCGACCTGATGACGGCGGCGATTTGTCTATGCATGGGCTCTACAAGACACCGGAAGCTTTGGGAAGCCATACCGATCCACGACCCCTGAAAAAGCTCCCACAGTTCACGAAGATTTAATGAGAGCCCCGAGCATCTCTCTCGATGGCATCCCGGATATGCTCGATGAGATTGAGGTCAGGTGACCTAGCTGACCAAGGAAGTGAGGTTACATCGGTGGAGTGTTCATCCAACTATTCGGTTACAATTCGGGAGCGATGGCACGGTGCATTGTCTTGCTGCAGGATGAGGTCCCCAGTGGGATGTTGAAAACGCACAAATGGGAGCAAATGGCAGTCCAGGATATCCCGGTAACGTTGACCTGTGAGGGACGATGTTACACGTACCAGGGGTCCCATTTCAGTACACGTAAACAGTCCCCAGACGAGAATACCACTCCCAACAGCTTGAAGAGTACCCTGCTGGCAAGAAGAAGGATCCATCGCTTCATGTGGTTTGCGCCGTACTCGTATCGTGCCATCCGCATGTACCAACGGGAATCTCGACTCATCAGTCCAGGCAACATTTTACCACATGTCTAGGGTCCAGTGGCGATATTCCCGCGCCCATGCTAATCTTTGCACCCAGTGATGTGCGGCGGTACCCTCGTGGGACGATGGCTTCTGTACCCCATAGCGGAGGAGAAGGTTCTGGATGGTGTGGCCGCTTACACGTTCTTGTGCACCAGCGTTAAATTGCCGAGGGATTTCTTGCACTGTGGCCCGTGTATCCGCTGTTACAATGCGAGTTAGCCGACGATGACCCCGCTCATCCATAAGCTGTTGTCCACGGCAGTTGGCCCTTGCAGGGATGGTTTTACCGGATTCGATGTACTCACGGTGCACCCGTGACACAGTAGCACTTGAAAATCCCAGTGTCTGCACGACTTCCGAGATGGAGTGACCCATTCGTCGGGCCCCGACAATATGCCCACGATCAAATGCGCTTAGATCCTTTTCTCCTACCCATACTGCGTCCGACTCTTACTGATTCCCGTCTCATCACTCCTTATATTGTCGGATCGCTGCATTCCTCATGTTGTTTCCGTTTACAGGGCCACCCATAGCGCCACATTTGCATAACGCCAGCTGTCTCTAATTCAATTGCTCTTCAGTGTATATACCCATTTGTTTTTTCGTGGTATTTTTCATGCTGTAAGGGTTGCAATACTAATCTAGAAAAAATCCGAAAGAATACTTAGGCGAGAACGCGTGCCCCATTCCTATTACAGGGCGAGGCGGATTTTTATTTTCCCGAAGAGTTGTGTGTATGAAACGAAAGTTTATCTCAGGATCTCTGTGCCACAACGTATCGAATTTTTATGGTATCCACGCGAATCAGAAATTCTGTCTGTGTGGTTTCCTTTCATAATAAAATTCAGATGTTATCTAGCAAACGAATATTACAAAAAATCGCTAACCAAATCTGAGAAGAATTGCGAATTCGCAATTCGTCTCAGATTTATTGCCAAAGTTGTCCAGCAGTTACTGTTGTTGCATCTTCCATGCAAGTTGTACAAAAGTTTGTGTCATTAGAAACTGATGTGCCTGTTCTATGACACAAATCGTTAACTTCTGGTCTGTCCACTTAATGATTGCGGGACTGTAAGATTGTGTGGGATATTTTAATGCTTTAAGGTTGTGTATTTAGAGATTGTTTGTTCAAACAACACAATCATTTAACATATAAAGTACGACCCGAGTTCATTTGAAGGAAACCAACTTACGTAAAATATCAAAGTAATTTCTATATCCTTGCCTCTTGTGGAAGTAACAGGGTTGTAAAAGCTTCATGATAACATCAACAATATGGAGCAGCACTTATGCAGATAATCTTTGAACACTCGAAATATCAAGAGGGTAGATGTTCCTGTTTGGTGCTCTATCACTCTGTCTATTTCTATTTCGTCCACGTTCACTTCGTCCGCAGAATTGATGGAATTTTTGCTACTATGCAGTAAAAAAGGATTAAAAGTCCAATTTTAAAACAAATTTTCGGCAGCAGTTCCTCATTCATTTATTTATTTATTTCCAACGAACTGATTATCCATCCATCTGTTCGTTAGGTTTTTCTAACAGTCTTGTTAACTTCACAGAATGTAAAAAAACAACTTTTTTCAGAAAAAAAAAGTACAAAGATAATTTTTTTCACTTTACGTCGCAATAAGTCTTTTGTTTATTTATTTAATTCTTCATTTTCTTTAACAACTGTCATATTCTTCTCTTACGATTTCATTTTTAAGCTCTGTGCCTTGTGGCTCCCCAGTTATGTAACAGTTTACTATTATTACTGCAATAATGAAAAGTATTGAGTATTAACTTATCAATATTATATTTTATTCGCAAAATCAGATTTGTAAAGAGTTCATTGAAGTGGCCGCAAATGTGTTCGATTGAAGAGGAATTTTTTAATTATTTAAATTTTAGTGATTAATATCGTACCGCACAAAAGATTTAAACAGGACTTCGAAATTTAGTTCTTTATTTTACTTTAAATAAAGTTCAAAATTGTTATATTTTAATTGAAAAGAAAACTGAATGTAAGAAATATTCTCTGATCTTTTTTCTTCCTGCCTAACACAAAGAAAGTGGTCCGTCAGTAATTTACAAAAAACAAACAAACAAACAGAAACTAAAAAATAAAAGTTAAGTTAGATATGTACATCAGTTCAATATTTTAACGTTTACTTTCAAAACCAGAGGGACAAGACCTTTCGAAAAAGCTCCGAGTTTGCCATAAAAACCTCAACGCATAAAAAATAAAATTACTCCCCTGAAACATTTAATGATGTGAACCTAGTGCAGTTTCTATGATGAAAAGTCTTCCTTAATAATATTGAGACATATTAGGAACATAACGTTACACTCTGTCCTCGGATGCAACGACCGTCCTCTTTTAACAAAAGTTTCACACGTACTACGTTAAAAGCAGTTTGAGGAACTTTGTGTTTTCAAATTTCATTTTAAATTGCGCAATTTATTATGTTCTAACAAAATAAAATAAAGACTGTGATTTTTCGCTACCTAAGGAAAAGAATTTGGGTAATGAAACTCATAATTTCGCGAAAAATTATAGCTATGGGAACAGAAGTATGATGAGAAACAAATATCGATATTAGATGGTCATATAAAGCTTCAAAAGAAAATACTGTAGCCTTTATTGCAAAACTTGAGTACCAGAAAGACAGACGCCAGACAAATAATATTATACACTGCTGGCCACCCAAAATGCAACACCAAGAAGGGCACGAGATAGCAAAGTCAGATTTACTGGACACATAACAACAGATACAAAGATGAAACGATTGAGCTTACAGGCTCGTGCGGCTTGCGGAATACGCAGACATTAATAGTTCGTGAGGCCCCCATGGCTGGCAACAACGGCCGCTACAAGCCGCGGCATCGAACGAAAGTGGCTTTGGATGTGGGCTTGGGGTATGTCGGTCCAGGCTGCTTCCACACGTTAACACAGTTCATCAGGCGTTGCCGCGGGTGGTGCTTGCCGGGCCACTCGGTTGCCGATCAGCGACCAGACGTGTTCGATGGGCGACATATCGGGAGAACAGGCGGGCCACGGCAGCAGTGGCACCTGGTGGAACCACTGCTGCAGTGGCCAGCCTCAAACCAAATCATCGTGAGTTAGAACCTAGCTGAGACCAGCAGAGCATTTTTATTCCTTGGAAAGAAAACTCCCCAGCATCGTTACGTAAAAATTTCCTCCGGGGAAAAATAGCATCGAAGAGGGGGATAAAAATCACGCTTGAAAACCACAGGAATAAATACAAAAAATCCCAACGGACCCCACTCTGTCGTTGCCATCCCTCAAAATCAAAGATCCATTGAAAAAATAAAATTTCCAAGAAGCACCATCATATCTAACACCTACGCAGCGCCCTTTCATCACTCGGTCGTTGCCATCCCCCAAAATCAAAGATCCGTCGAAATAATAAAGTTCTAAGAAGCACCGCTATGGGTGGCACATCTAGTACCCATCCCCCTATGTCCACCCCCTTTCCACACTCGGTCGTTGCCATCCCTCTAGAACAAAGATCCAACCAAAGTTCCAAGAAGCACCGCTAGGGAGCAGCACATCGAATAGACATCCCCCTATATCCACCCCCTTTGCCACTCGGTCGTTGCCATCCCTCAAAATCAAAGATCCATCGAAAGTTCCAAGAAGCACCGCTAGGGGGCAGCACATCATGATGAGATCACTTGACAAAAAAATCTGACAAATGGACAGCTGGGGCAGCCTCGGGGACAGCCTCGTGAGCAGCGAATGTTAAGTCTATGGGGGCTGCCCATGCGTTAGAATGCCCCATTTTCCTCTACACACAGTGAGGGCTAAGTACGCGGAAAAGTTTCATAGAACATTCTATTGATTCTAAAAATCACATGAAAAAAATATGTAATTCGCAATAAGACCTCCTACAGAAAAAATAAAATTATTACAAGCGTATTAAAAAAAATAATAAGATCCAAGAGAAAATAAAGTGACTAAATCACTCGCATTAATGGAAAAAAGTCACCATCGCCCAATTAGTTTTACCGTGAACGTGAATCTGATTCCTTTGATTTTCTGGCTCAGTTGTTAAGACGCGCGACTTCAATTCAAATGGCCTGGGCTCAATCCTCACCACCGGCGCAAAATGACTCTCTCGCGTGAGGGCTCAAATGTTCACCATGTTGGATTTTGGGAAATTTCAGTCTAAATCTGGAAAAACTTGAAACGGAATTCTCTGAAATAAACTGAATTACTGTCTACGGAAAATCTGTGAAAAAACGGAAGTTAAAACAGCGAAAAAACGGAGACCTTTAAAATCGGAAATTTCGTTAAAAAGCGGATACTTACCTGCAACTTTGCTGCCCGTTATTTTCCGAAATTTTCCGTGAATTCACACCACTTATTGTTTACACTGTAGGTACAAACAGCTTTTGTGATTGAATCGTGCGGATTCGATTGGTTAAAAATGTTGTTTGTTACGCCAAGTATGGTTGACCAGAACGTCACTTCCACAAATTTATGGAAAACGTAGCAACAATATGTGTATTAATTGCATTTAGAGTTGATGAATGATGAAAAGATTTATCCGTATGATCTATAGAAGTTGAGACATCGTCGAAAGAAAAACTTCTATTTACTCCATCTAATGGCAAAACTTGACACCATAAACGCTAGTAAGTGCATAAAAAGTATGATCACGATCGATTTCTAGAAGAAATTTTAAATGGGGTTTTTGGAATCCCAGATATAATTCCAAATGAAAATCTAACGCTAACTCTCTTCAGCTGAAAAATACAGGGTACATGGAAGTCAGATAATATGTAGTTTATTGAACCAGCTTAAAATTAGATTATATTACAAGAAATTTGCAGTTCCAACAGTTAGAAACGCCGATATCTTTAAACTGAAAATCTGAAATTAAGCAGTTAAACTGAAAATCTTAAACTGAAAATCTTTAAACTGAAAATCTGAAATATGTTTTACAATTGAAGAACTTCAAAAATGTACGGAAACAGAGGAACCTTTTCTGTAGGGAGAGAAAAAGTCTGGCTTTCTTTTTTAATGCAGAAGTAGATTATTATCACAGTTGCAAAGAAAAAAATAAAAATAAAAATAAAAAAGATATTAACAACAAGATATTACCTCTAGTAGAAAAGAGAACAAAAAAAAAAAAGGGGGGGGGGTGATTTTTCATTCTCCTTTGTAAAGAAAGAAGCGAATACTTATACTGCTCTAAGAACGTAACTAAAATACACTTTCTACAAAACAGTGAGGGGGAAAATTTCGTGTGAAATACAGAAATGGGAATATTTCCATAGGAAAGAAGCAAAGAAAATAATTGTTCTGCGGGGAAATAACTCAATAGCCTTTCCGTTTTTTGTTTCCTTTCTTTCCCTTTTTTTTTTTTTTTTTTTAGTGAGGGAGAGAGTGATTTAAGGTTTTGAAATGTAATCACAGCCACAGGTGGACGCTGTCAAGTAACGTGCGGGACAGATACTCAGGTTCCCTAAAATAAAGTATATCAAAATATCTGCTTGGACGATAAGAATTCACCCCTCGACGCGGACTTCTCAATTGTACTCGTGTTCCTGCAGAGAAATTCTAACTACAGGGGAAAAACTGAGATTTACTTCGTATTATGATGACAGAGTTCTGGCCGTTAATTCCATCTCAGACTTCAAGGAGAAATATCAGTTACCATGCTAAAGGAACATATCAGTTATCCTTGAAGTTCTTAGGTTCAGTAGATTAGACCGCCAAATTAAGAAAGTTAAAGGATAAAGAAAAAATATGCTCACTGCCTTCATAAAGAGAATCGTTATTTGGAGTGGAGGGTGAAAAACAAACTAGTGGGATTTCACTTAATTTCCACATGCAATGAAACCATCCTTTGATTCAAAATGAAGAACGATGATGCAAAACGTAATAAAGTTCAGGCATTTATTCCCATATGAAATCTCCTAACTAAGATTTTATGACAACTAAAAAAGACTTGATTGTGATAGTCAAGGTAAAATTGAGATTGACCAGGAAGAAATTCAATAAAACAATTCCAGTGGAACCTAACTCATGACACCATGTTTAGCAAAGCAATTCCAGTAATACCCAACTCATAACACCATGTTTTGTAACATATTCAAAATTCGTCCACAGGAAAGTTGCCATTTTTTGTAATTTTTCAAAATGGCCGATTGCCGTCAGAGCGCCAACACCAGTAAAATTTTTTTACCTTAAACCTGGAGTGTGACACATGTTTTCAGACTGTATTTTTATGCTGATTTTCATTTTGACAGTTTCTGGGAAAACACCTGTTACAACGGCAAATTTGGCAAAATATGAGCTACTGCTTATAGCCCATTTAGTTGCTCACGGAGGTCGTTAAACCCCCAGACAAAAGAAAAAAACTTTTAGAAAAGGCTGATGGTGTTCTATAAATGAACTGTGAAGGTTGGTAAAAAAACTGTGCCTAATTTCCAAGTGACTCTTAGAATTTGGTTGCTCTGCAGCAGGTGAAAGGTGTCAGTGGAATAAAGAATGCTAGCAAATTAGAAGGTGCCAACATTAATGCTTGTGTGAGCGATAGTATGCTTCTTGCATTAATCTTAAAAAGAAATAGCAGATCATATTTTGGTCCCTTGAATTGCCGGACTACATTTTCTGGAAATATCGACAGCAGATATGCAATAAGTATGAATTGAAAGATTTTGTCCTTTCATGGGCTCCGTACGATAATTAACCAGCTTGATGCAACAGGAACTTTGATGGCAGGTAACAGCCTTCGAGACATCTTTCAAGTGTTTTATGGAGAAAATGCTGCTAATAACGTGCTAAGTGGGAAAGCTGTCTCAAGTGCCTTTCGTGACCACATGTTGGTTGACTATGCGTTCAGGTCGTTATTACTGATTATTGCCTCTGTCGTTAATGCTAAAATATATCAGGAGTAAAATTCTGATAGGTTGAGGCTGTGATCATTAGGCGTTGAACATCAATAGGATTAACAGTTATAAAAACTGATGCCTTATTAATGCTGATATGTCATTATCATGAATTTCATTTTCATCATCATAGTCTCTATTATAATCATTGCTCGTAGCATCGTCAGTACGATTCTATTTCTTTGAACTGTAACTTCCAAATACCATTACTGCTCTGTCGTTATTGTGATTACCATTGTGATGGTCAACCAAAACGTCATTAACTGAGAGAAACAGAGATATTTTTGGCTTACTGATGTTTCTCCAGCATTTTCAAACGGACTCTACAGAGATTAATTTTATTTCAGAAATGCTTTATTATCTGGTTAGAAAATGGTATTTACAGGAGTACACATAATAACATCGAAAATATTTGAGCTTTAATTACATTTAAATCAAAAATGAAATGTCTCATCATCGCGCGTAATTTAATAGGGAAGCTTTTAGGCGTGTAATAAATTTGAAAATAAAAAAATATACTCTGAAAAATCTTGCTCCATCCATTGTACTTCCAGCAGATGAAAGCGGATGGGTTGGGGGTGAGAGGTTCGGAGGGAATGAAGGGGCGGAGTCTTCACCAGTTATCCATTTTCTGAAACTGACAACCACTCAACAGCCGTCAACCGGGAACTACCTATAACAACAACAAAAACAAATAATAACTAAATACAAAAAGGGGGATGAGATATGAAGAATTAAAAAGAAAAGTATTGCGAAAGAAAAGCTCGGGTGGGGTGTATAAAAAAAAAAGAAAAAGAAAGAGAGAAAAACGGTGGACGCATCGGATGGTAACAATTCCGCGGGAACGGATCGTATGGTCTATTATTGCTGTCCCAATATCTTCGCGGAAAAGAGGCAAGCTCTACCAAAGTGGTCATGCCAAAATGATGGATTCCATTTCGCCCGAGCATCCGCAATCACTTCCCATGCTCCGGGGCATCCCAGATTGCGCAACCGTTTTCATTAATAAACTGACGACTCCAACTCCTTAACCTCATTCTCCGGATCTAACCCACCCCCACCCCAAACCACCGAACTTTCCAGTGTTCCCCTTCATCCCTTTCCCTCCCCCAAACCACCTTTGCACCTAAACTGCTGATAAAACGCGGGATGGCGGCCTCGTCTCCATGGGAACGGCACCCGTTATGGATGTAACGTCAGTGCGAGGCAATTACCGCACGCGTTTTGGACCTGGCGGGGCGATTATTTCTAGCTCCGAGGACGGGGAGGGGGTAAGAGACCCTCCCCACACCACCAACCTTAGCAGCATTTTCATGAAGTGAGGATTGAGGTGGAAGTGGGGAGGAGGGCGAGAAAAGGATGAATTGGATAACAGAATGTTGGAGTGCAGCGGTGGAGAAGAAGCTTCGGAGCAAGTGATGAGGAGAAAACAGCACACTCTCTCAATAGACTTGGCATGCACACAATTTAAATTCCCATGCCTGCATTAAGTGGACCATTACACAAATATATCCTTTGATGCTCCCACACATCTCTCAAAACTAACAGCATCTTTCGCTGCTCTCCCACCTCCACACATTTTTTCCCCATCCCTTACTTTTCCTTCTTTCTTTCTTTCTTTAAATCCACTGTGCTCAAAAGGGAAAATGCCGGCTCTTTTTGTGGTAAGAAGGTAAACTGTGAGACCAGCATCGGCCAACATTTTTGCGAATGTTTCTTTTCAAATTCCTTTCCAGTCGTGCTAGGAAACACAAATTTCATTTTGTGCATTCCAGTTACGGTGGTGCATTCAGTGATCGCGTTTAAAATTGCAAGTTTTATAAATGGCTGAAATTTTACATATATAGGAACAACTCAGCCTAAAGTCTGTTCGGACACAAAACCAGAATATTTTCATCCCACTTTCTGGTAAGTTGTGCCACGCATTTTCTTCTTTGTGAGTCTACAAACCAACGTGCATCCAAAGTTTTTGACGATATTGAATGCCAGGAAAGGATTGAGTTTACTTTCGAAGTTTTGTATATAGATATATATAAGCTTTATTCCTCATGCTTACATGAAAATTTCTGCCCGAAGTCCATTAAGACAATTTTGGGAAGTCTTGTGTTTGATAAGAATAGATTGAAAATCGGGATTTTCCGTTTTACTCAATCTGCTAGAAATTACACGCAATACAGAAAATATAGAGAAGAACAAAAATCAGTAATTCTTAATTCATACGATCGTTTGTATGTGATATCAGACACGAAAGGGGTTCAGATGAAAATAACAAAATGAAGAGAACAAAGTTCATAGTTGGACAACAGACTCTCTCACTTTCGCACATGGTCCATTTATGTTGTCGCGAAGCAGACGCTTAGATCCCTCCAGAGAAAAGCTTACTGGGTTGTGTATGTAGTGTTACAGAGATTTAATACAGAATTCTTGCCAAAAATATTAAATCGCATTCATAACATTTCTTTTGTCTCGTGTTCCATTTTCTTTGTCTTCGGGCCTGGGAAAGTTTTTTGTTTCTGGAACGTGGAAAGAGCGATGTATTTATTTATTAACTGTCACGTATTTGGAATATTTTTACCTTTTTGCCCTAGTCAGGAAGTACGGATTTTTAGACGGCGCCTGCTGTCGCATTTTTGGCTGCGTCTCCAAAAGTGCTACAGTGGTGAAAGCTATTCGCAAACATAGCTTTTGTGTTTGAAGTTTCGTCTAGTGCAATTAGCACCTTTCGCTATCTTTATTTCAAGAGTTTCCAAAAGGAACGCGGCAAACGATTAAAATCATCTCTGAGTTATGAGTTCTATGCTGCCTTCAATCCTTGGGAGAAATGACAGTGTTTGTTGGGGCGAGGAGGGTGAATTTTGTGAAGGACAAAGGAGGAACAAGAACAGTCAGCGCGAGGAGAGCGGGAAGTTTGATCGTGGGTGGACGACGCGACACACAGTGGGGTATTTGTATCGAAAACCTTACCAAAAGTCGATTTCGTCAACGTTGCCTTAGGCGTATAATTCTTGCTACAGAGGGAGCTGAATAGACAGGGAACGATGGGACGTGTTTTTTTTTTTATTTTTTTTTTCGTAGGTGCTCCAATGTGGCGCGCCGTTCAGTCGAAAGTTGAAGATTTCTAATAGTGCACTTACCTCTTCTAGGCAGTCTTTGGAACATCGCACGTCTATTAGCGATTTGCATGCGTTTTTAAAGACACAGCGTGCGTTATGGAAACTTCTGAGGCACTCATGTTTGAAAGTGTTTTACTTTTATATCATTTGAAGGTTTTTTACTTTTATATCATTTGAAGGTTTTTTACTTTTATATCATTTGAAAGTTTTTTACTTTTATATCATTTGAATTTTTTCTTACTTTTATATCATTTGATTTTTTTTTTACTTTTATAACATTTGAAAGTTTTTTACTTTTATATCATTTATTTTTATGTAGTTATCGCGCTTTTAAAACAGTCAATAATTCAGTGATTTTTTTTACGAATGCAACATTTCACGAATGATTTTGTTGTACTTCAGGGTTTGTCCCGATGTTTTTTCTGCTGTTATTACAATGATAAAGCTTTGTGTTTATAATACAAAAAGGCGGAATCGCGTGGTATTACTTATTGAAGTGCTTGCGACACAAATACTAATTTTCATATTTTTTGTTAACTTTACTAGAAACGTTTTTTTTTCTAGAGCCTTCCGGAATCCAATTAATGACACGGAGACAATTTATATGATATTATACAGCAACTCAAAGACGAAGATATCAACAAAAAATTGGAATATATCAAAAAGTTTCTGCCGGGTGAAGAGAATTATTCGGAAGAAGAATATAAAGCGTTTAAGCACAAAATGTTATATATAAAGTCAGAGTTTAAACGCACATGGTTGGCTGCGCACAATTAAGATGAGACATTAAAAAAAGAATGAAAGTTGGCTGCGCACAAGGAAGATGAGACATTAAAAAAAGGAATGAAAGTTGGCTGCGCACAAGGAAGATGGGCTGCGCACAAGGAAGATGAGACATTAAAAAAAGGAATGAAAGTTGGCTGCGCACAAGGAAGAAGAGACATTAAAAAAAGGAATGAAAGTTGGCTGCGCACAAGGAAGATGAGACATTAAAAAAAGGAATGAAAGTTGGCTGCGCACAAGGAAGATGAGACATTAAAAAAAAGAATGAAAGTTGGCTGCGCACAAGGAAGAAGAGACATTAAAAAAAGGAATGAAAGTTGGCTGCGCACAAGGAAGATGAGACATTAAAAAAAGAATGAAAGTTGGCTGCGCACAAGGAAGAAGAGACATTAAAAAAAGGAATGAAAGTTGGCTGCGCACAAGGAAGATGAGACATTAAAAAAAAGAATGAAAGTTGGCTGCGCACAAGGAAGAAGAGACATTAAAAAAAGGAATGAAAGTTGGCTGCGCACAAGGAAGATGAGACATTAAAAAAGGAATGAAAGTTGGCTGCGCACAAGGAAAATGAGACATTAAAAAAAAGAATGAAAGTTGGCTGCGCACAAGGAAGATGAGACATTAAAAAAAGAATGAAAGTTGGCTGCGCACAAGGAAGATGAGACATTAAAAAAAGGAATGAAAGTTGGCTGCGCACAAGGAAGATGAGACATTAAAAAAAAGAATGAAAGTTGGCTGCGCACAAGGAAGATGAGACATTAAAAAAAGAATGAAAGTTGGCTGCGCACAAGGAAGATGAGACATTAAAAAAGGAATGAAAGTTGGCTGCGCACAAGGAAGATGAGACATTAAAAAAAAAAAGAATGAAAGTTGGCTGCGCACAAGGAAGATGAGACATTAAAAAAAGGAATGAAAGTTGGCTGCGCACAAGGAAGATGAGACATTAAAAAAAAAGAATGAAAGTTGGCTGCGCACAAGGAAGATGAGACATTAAAAAAAGGAATGAAAGTTGGCTGCGCACAAGGAAGATGAGACATTAAAAAAAAAAGAATGAAAGTTGGCTGCGCACAAGGAAGATGAGACATTAAAAAAAGAATGAAAGTTGGCTGCGCACAAAGAAGATGAGACAATAAAAAAAGAATGAAAATTGGCTGCGCACAGGGAAGATGAGACATTAAAAAAAAGAATGAGAGTTCGCTGCAAGGGACTTTAGAAATACCCGTAGCAACAGGTCAATCGGGACGACCAAAGACGTTTCTCAGCGTCCCAAGCGAATGCAGTAGAAGAAGAAAGATGGAAGAGCTCCGACAAACACTGGACACCGAGGAATTTACTTTTGCCACACAGATGAAGCTGCGAGTCTTAGGCAAGGCAGATGTTTCAAAAGTTCTCAAGGAAATAACTGAATCTCCTAGGCGAGCGATGAAATACAGGGAAGCGCGCTCCAGTAGAGAGAGAGAGAGAGAGAGAGAAAGAGAACAATTGTCCTCTTTACAAGCTCTTATACTATGCTCGTAGAAGCATGTTTGTCAAGAAGGCAATACGAAATCATCAGAACCAGCGAAAAAAGTTTTACATGTTGAAGCCTATTGATGATGATTTGCTTTACCCACGTTACACCGTATTACAAAAAGCAAAAAAAAAAAAAAAAAACTTTTGCCCTGTTCCTGAATCTTATTTGTGACAGCTACTTGCGCTAAAATCAATCCGCAAGATTTATTGGACCATACTGCTGCATGTTTATTGCTACATTTGGAAGAAGTAGTGCGAACTCTGAGCAAAGGTGACAGTGGTACATTGGAATTAATGGCAAAGTGGGAATGCAAATGATCTCAACAGGCACAATTTAAGGAGATGGTTGAAAGTAGCTTAGAATCAGATTCCAATATATTTCAAAGCTCTCTGGTACCGCTACAACTAATTTGCGGTACAGGCAACAGACAAATCATCCTGCAAAATCCCACACCGTTTTCTCCTCGGCACTGTCTACCGATTAGGATAAGATTTGTTAAGGAATCCGCTGACATATTAACGAAGAAATAAATTACGTACACACAAAAGTCAGCAGTTTGAAAGAAACGAAAATCGAAGGAAGTAGAACCATGTCTATATAAAACACACGATGACATCAACAATAACCGATTCCAAAGTATGCAATGCGACCACTGGTACCGCATCAACTATGAAATGCTACATCTGGAGTGCCACATCGAAAGAATTTAATAAATGATCAAAAAGAAGGGAAACTCATGTAAACACATTGCAGTTTGGTTAATGCATTTTACATGCTAGAATAATATTATTCGAAAGCTTGCTGCACTTGTCAGACAAACTGCCCGTCAAAAAGTGGCAAGTAAGGTCCGAAAACCACAAATGTGTGGTTAAATAAAGAAAGGCGAATGTTCAAGAGGAATTTAAAACCAAACCTGGGTTTGGAAACACCAATAATGGGAATACCAGCCGAAGATTTTTTATGGATCCCGAGTTATCTGCTTAAATAACGGGTGTTGACATTCAACTGATATATCGGTTTAAAGTGATTTTAGAGATTATATTAAGTGGGCGCAAAATTGACACACAGAAATTCGCTGCCTACGCCATGGATACAGCAAAACTGCACGTCCAGCTGTATTCGTGGTACCCTGTTGCCAATTGGGCAACTGTCAGACGAAGAAGCTGAAGCCAAAAATAAGCAGTTGTGTTGATACCGCCTAAACTATGCCAGGACGTTTTATGGAGAATCATACAATATGGATGTCATTAACAGGTTTCTACTTATCTCGGATCTTCTTTTCACAAGCATGAGACCAATCCCGAGGGAAAAAAACGAAACCATTCCTAAAAGCAACCCCACAGTTGCTACTTCCTTCTCAATTTGCAATTTCTGTGGATCAAAATAAAGCACCTCCGCGTAAAGTTGGTGCTTATTTTTATTCACAGAAATATTAAATTGAGAAGGAGGTAGCGATTGAAGCACCTCGGTGCAAAGTTGAAGTTTACTGATGATGAATCTTAGGAAACATCGTCTGATTAAAGTAATTGAAAGTTTTTCTTTCATATACAGCGTGTTTAATATATATTTAAGGCCAGTATACAAAATATTTGCATTAAATATATTTTTGACTTTTCTAAAAGTGGCCTAATCCCCCTATTACTTCTTAAACTAATAAATTATCTCAACTAAATGCAATTTAAGTACAATAATAATTTTGGACAATTTTTCGATGTAAATACCCCACTGTGCGACGGGAGCCTTGTGTTTCCGGCACGAGGTTTTAAGCCAGCCGGAGGATATACTGTAGGTTTTCTCCCATGCGTGGAAGAGAAAAGAAAAAACCATCGAAAGCAGATATTACAGGAAGTAGAAATACACTGTACTGACAAAAGTCACCGGACACCAAGAAGAGGAACACAACATAGCATTTATTGACATACATTAGTACGGTGCCGGTCCATCTTTGGCCTTAATGCATGCACTGACCCTTCGAGGCAGGCTTTCGACAAGGTTTTAGAACACAGCTATAGGTATGCGTTTCGATTCAGTACATAATGCTGCCGCAAAATGTTGCTTAGTTGTAGGCCTTGGTTTCAAACTTCTTATGCGGCGCTCTAATTCATCCCATAGGTGCTCTATGGGATTAAGATCAGAGCTCTGTACTGGCCAGTCCACACACGATACGGAATTATCGTCAGACCACGCAGTAACAATCCTTGTTTTATGGCTCGGTGCATCATCCTGCTGGTACCAACAACGCTCGCTTCCATAGTATTGCCACAGAGTTGGTAGGGCATAATTGTCCAGAATATCGAGGTAGACGTACTGGTTAACAGGTTTGTCCACGATAACCAATGGGCCTGGACCATACCACGAAAAACACCCCTACACGAGTACACTGCCAACTCCAAACTTGACCGTAGGAACAGTACACTGTGGTAAATAGCGTTCCCGGCAGCCGCCATACCCACACACGATCATCAGGCTGATGGATCGTGTATCTGGATTCATGAGTCCATAGAACCCGTTTCCATTGATCTACGGTCCACGATAAATGTTCTTTACACCATGCTAAACGACGAGTAGCATTCCGAATGGAGATGTAAAGCTTTCCAGCAGCCGCACCAACTACGGTAACCCATTTAATTAAGTTCTCTGCGAACGTACGTGTACATGCCGAGGTTCCAGCATTTTTATTCACCTGTACACCTAGGTCTTGTGCAGTACTCCGTCGATTAGCTGTAACGACTCTCCTTAGGCTTCGGCGTCCTCTATCACTGATTTTCTTCGGTCTGCCGGTACGTTTTGTTGCTCCATGCACGCCATGTGTCTTACACTCTTTCAGTACATCCAAAGCAGTTGAATTGGGTATGTTTAAACCTCTGGGTTTCCCTTATGGACAACCCACTAATATTTCACCCAACAATCTTTCCTTTCCCAAAGTCAGTTCTATCCCGCCGCGACATTTTTACATAACCACACAGCGCGATATGATCGCGCTCATCTGCAGGCTTGTTTTTATACCGTTTGCAGCTGTACCGGGAATGTTAACAACGCAGCGGATCCGTTCATTTGCTTTTGAAGGGTGTCCGGTGACTTTTGTGAATATAGTGTATATTGTTTGCGGAACAAGGATAGTACGATAGGAAGAAGCCTATGGACAACCTTGCTCGAATAGTTCAGAAGATATAAATTGTTTTTAAAAGGTACAGAAGCTTCCCGTGAAATGCAGGGTGTCCATAAAGTCTTTCCCACATTACAAAAAATAATATAAAAATGTATTACAGGTACAAGAAAGGGATTTCACACAAATGATGGTGCACAAGTAAAGTTTTTTTGCAGTGTCAGTACACCTCCACATGGACGCCATTTGTGGCCCTGAGGACATCTAAACGATATTCGATTTCACCCCATGTTTCGTTTAAGATCTCAGCAGAGACATCCGTTATTCTCCTCTTCAATGTCTTGACATCCGGAACACCGCTAGAGTAAACTTGGTCTTTCATATAACCCCACAGGAAAAAGTCTAGAGGAGTTATGTCGGGCGATCGAGGTGGCCTTGTCGTGGGACCGTCGCTGCCAATCCATCCGTCCGGAAATGTGGCATTCAGGAACTCACGAACTATTATTGGCCAATGTGGTGTGGCACCGTCTTGTTGGAAAGTAACCGAAGGTTGGACTGCATGCAACTGAAATGCTACAAAAAGTTCCAGCATGTCCAGGTACATATTACATGTTACCGTGGGCTTTGCAAAAAGAAGGGTCCGATGATTCTGTCATGCATCAGGCCGCACCATACGTTCCCTTTCGGGCTAGCCCTGTGTTGTTCGATGACATAATAGGGATTTTCTGATCCCCAGATTCGCACATTGTGCCTACTTACTGTACCAGAGACGTGGAATGTGGCTTCATCTGAGAAACAGACACGGTGCAGATAATAACTATCATAAGCTATGCGCTGCAACATCCCCGTCGCAAATGCAGGACGGCGAGGCCAGTCGTCAGGTTGAAAAGCTTGAACGACTGTATCTTATAAGCATACAGATGAAGACATTTCTGTAAAATTTTGTGAACCGTGGCACGGGGAATCTCAGTTTCCAGTGAAGCACGACGAATGGATTTCCTGTGGCTTCGCAGAAATGTCTCCTGAACAGCTGTCTCTTGTGTAACTGGTGATCGGCCCGCTCGGGGGAGATCTCCAACACTACCCGTCGCTTTTATGCTTTTTTGGTTCGATGGTGATCGTCTTTACCCTTTTCTGAAATGACACTGGACAGTGACCACCGATTTGGTCTCATGGAACCACAACACGCACGCAGCGTTTTCTTGCATGGAAGCCATTATCGATGAAATGCTGCTCTTGTTCAGCAGTAGGACTCACCTAAAGAACAGAAAAAAACTTTATGAGTGCTGCTATATTATGTTGCCAACCATTTTATTTTAACTTACATAGATTTGTTTATATTAATTTTTGTAATGTGGGAAAGACTTTATGGACACCCTGTATTTTAATGTACTGCTCATTATCAACTATGCAACGTTTTGATCGCTTCTTACAACGTTAACCTGGAGAAAACAAGATAAGAGTAAGTTCTCGTATATCGACGATATTCTGCCACTCAAGGTCGATCAGTTGAGCACAAGAGTTCCGATGGCGTAACGGCAGAACATTCTGAAAATTTACGAAGAACTCTTTTGACCCTAACCGTCGGCTTTACCGTGAGCCGTTCCTGTCTCTGCGCCGCTTTTAAACTCTGTTTAGCAGGGGTGCATCTGAGAAACAGACACGGTGCAGATAATTGCTGTTCGGCTGTTACGTGCAAATTTCAGGATTGAATGGAATTGAAAATTTCGGTTTTTAAGCTCTTCCTGTCTATCACTCGTATGACTTCCCAAAATTGTCTTAATCGACTTTAAGGCACAAAGTTTCATGTAAGTATGAGGAATGGAATTCAAAAGCAAAATTACACCATTTAAGCATACAGTCGTGGCCAAAAGTCCTGCACCAGTAGATTGAGAGTCAATTTTTGATGTTTGAAGTCAACTTATACCGCGTAATGCTAAAGTCCGGAATACATGTTATACATCATTTTAAAGGAAAGTTTATGCTGAATTCAAATATTTTTATAGAATGTTATTACCGATAATAGAAGTGAAATTACGAGCAAAAGTACAACGTCTAGTCATAAAAAGCAAAAAATAGTAGAATTTGTGAAATAGTGTACAATGCATTTAACGTAAAATTACTGTACATTACATTATTGAAACTTGCAGGACACTTGAAATAACTAACCAACAAGCAAAATACGTTTTAATATTTAATTGGATAACCACCGTTTCTTAGTAACAAAGTACGCCTTCTTGGCATGGAACTAATGAGTTTCTCTAGTTGTCCATTGGTGAAAACACGGCGCCATACGGCCCTTACAGAATCAGTTAAAGCTGTTTTAGATGTGGGTCCTTGTTGACGGATCTTTTGCTTCAATCTCACCCACAGATTCTTTATGGGACTAAGATCCGGTGACTGTACCAGCCAACGAAATTTTCTTATAACTTTTCGATTAAACCACTGGTCAACCAACTTTGACCGATGACATGGCGCGTTATCGTCCTGAAAGATAAAGTTCCGCTTCTTTCACCAGCTCGACGACGTATATAATTTTTTCCATTATTAGCGGAAATAGTAACAGTTGTTTTCCATTCATCAACAGTCCAATTCATGTGTGCCTTGGCTCAAGCAATTCTTTTGAGCCATTGTTGTTCAGTAAGGAGAGGTTTTCGTGCAGCTTTTCGTGCAGTCAGTCCCATTTTCTTGTAGCCTACGACGAACTGTACATGCAGATGCAATAATGCCGACTTCAGTCTACCACTCATTTCTTAAATCAGTGGCTGTTTTGAACCTTGATTTTAAGGAACGACGAATCAACATGCGATCATCACGTTCAATACACAGCCTTGGTCGATCTGTTCTTTTTCTGTTTCCTACACATCCAGTTTTTGCAACTCTTTTAATGGTGCGCAAGATAGTAGAATGATCACAGCCACATTTAACAGCAATTTTGGTCACCGTGATTTCACCAATGGGTAACTAAAGAAGCTCATTAGTTTCATGCCAAGAAGGTGCACTTTGTTACTAAGAAACCGTGATTATCCAATTAAATATTAAAGCGTATTTTTCTTGTTGGTAAGTTATTTCAAGTGTCCTGCAAGTTTCAATAATGTACTGTACAGAAATTTTACGTTAAATACATTGTACACTAATTCCACAAATTCTACTATTTTTTGCTTTTTATGACTAGACGCTGTACTTTTGCTTGTGATTTCACTTCTATTACCGGTAATAACATTCTGTAAAAATATTTGAATTCAACATAAAATGTCCTTTAAAATGATGTATAATATGCATTCCTGACTTCACCATTACGCTGCATAAGTTGACTTCAAACATCAAAAATTGACTTTCGTTCTACCGGTTCAGGACCTTTGGCCACGATTGTATACTTCGTAAAACTAGAAGTTTCGATCCGTAAATTTATTGGTGTAAAAAATAAATATACAAACAACACCGAACTTTTGCATGTCTAATTGAAGGCTCTCTAGATGTTCTAAACTATAGAGTACATACAATGTAAAATAAACTCAACGAAATTCATTGACGTGTTTACAGTTTTTGAAAACATCCAGCGCGCGCCATCGGGTATAGGTATCTCCCGTGCGTCATGGATCACCAATTTCCATAATAATGAAATATTAAACTATACACATAATTTATCTGAAGATGCGCCATACGTATGGCAACTCGTATGATACATTCTCATTGCAGACATTAGGTCTCGTCAGGATCTCGACAGATTTTCTCACAGCAGCTTCTTTTTGGGTGGTGTACATGGATATACATTTTGCCTCTTGCCAAACACACATGGCTGCGTTGAATAAGACCTCTTTACAAGAGCAGTACTCAGCTTTTCATCTTTTGTGTTCCTTCCATGCTCCTTAATTCTGGTTTTTATTGATCGCTTGGTCATTCCTACGTCACATTTTACTGTTCCATCCTTATAACGCAGATGAATGGCATAGATCTCCAAGCTGTCTACCATGCCGTTCTTCGTTCTATTTGTCAAAATTGCGCAACCACTTGATGCTACCATAAAATGTAGAATCAAGTGGTTGCATCTTATGGCTAGAGTGAGGTGGAAGATACTATACCGTGCAAATTAATTGGGACAAGCTATTTTATTCTCAGAATTGTAATGTGATCGCCAGTTGATGTCAGAAACCCACGTAAACCGGGTTTATCAGCTGTGAGGTGGTGTGACTGTTAAAACTTGATAGTAAGAATGTGGTTTGACCGGTTTTAAACAGGAAATAGGCACTTCAGCTTCAGTTGTGAGGTTTCGTGCGTGACAAGTGGATGTTAGTTTTTGCTCTCTGTGAGTACGTGTTGCTTTAGTGTATTGAAAAATGGACATTTCCCGAAGGAAACGTGCAAAAATAATTGCTCTGAAGGATCACACTTCTATGACAGTAAGAGATATCGCTTCTGCAGTTGGTGTAGGCAAATCAAGTGTATCAAGACTGTTTACGCGATGCAATGCATCTGGATCATAGTCTCCAAAAAGGAGAGGTAAATGTGGAAGAAAACGAAAAACAACTCCACGAACCGATAAATATCTAATCAGAAATAGTAAAATGAATCCAAAACAAACAAGCACCGACCTTCAATAAGATTTATTGGCTGGTGGTTGTGATGTTAATGATTCAACTGTACGCCGTAGGCTTCTGGAAGTTGGCCGGAAGGCAAGAAGACCAAAGAAAAAACAATATTTGAATGCGAAAATGAAGATAAAACGTTTAGCATGAGCCAAAAAATATAAATCATGGACTGCTGACGACTGGAAAAAGGAAACTTTCAGTGATGAAACTCATTTATTTGTGCAGGGTTACCCAACAAATGTCGTTAGACGAAGCAACTGCGAACTCTTAAGACCGGAGTATATCAAACAAACTGTAAAACACAGTCTGAAACAGATGTTTTGGGGTTTTTTCACATAAAATGGCACTGGAAGCTTAGTTTCTGTTCAATGTATGATGAATTCAGCCAAGTACGTAGCAATATTACAACGTAGGATTGTTGCCTTCTTGCAAACTTTTGACGGGACATTTCAACATGCCTTGGCCTCATGTCACAATTTAAAATTGGTCAAGAATTTCATGCAGGAAAATCAAATTAATTTGCTTGATTGGCCTGGAAATTCACCAGACTTAAATCCCATAGAAAACTTGTGGAATATTTTGACTAGACGTTTAGGTAAAATGGACTGTACAACCAAAGAACGCATGATAACGAATGCTATAAAAGTGTGGTTCCACGATTATGAAGTCAAAAATATGTGCACTCAATTAGTGGAGTCAATGCCAAAACGAATTCAAGAGGTCGTTTCTGCTAAAGGAGGACATACTTCATACTAATAGAGGTATTTATCAGTGTATATCAAGGCATAGAATGATATAAAGGCATAGTTTTGGAAAAAAGAGTGATTTTTTACTTTGTCCCAATTAATTTGCAGAGTATTGTATATTAACATAATGTTGTTTCTTCTAACCATTTCTATAGCTTCAAGAGTTCTATGGCTTGCATGATTATCAATAATTAGTAACGCGTTCTTTTCCAACGTTGGTTTTTCCCACTTCAAAAAATGCTCAAGGAACTTCACAAAATGAAAGCTATCTATCCATCCTGAATCATTCGCATATCTACTATAGATCCAGGAGGATAATCCTTTAAGAATTGTGGTGACATGTGTTGTCTAGGAAATAAGAGAAATAGTGAGATATATTGACCACTGGCATAAAACGTGCAAACAGCAGTTACATTCACTTCTCTTTCTGTGCTTACAATTCTTCCAACTTGTTTTCGACCTTTCATAGCAATGATTCGCCTAAGAGTTGGAACTGTATTTAGTCCCGTCTCATCTGCATTATATATCTGACCAGCCCCCAAAGAGTATTTTCCCATTACGCCCTTTAAAATATCGAAAAAACGATCAACTTGGGTTTTGTTGAATCCAAATGCTCTTGTAACACTTGTAGGTTCCGGAGCTCTTAACGTTATTGATGGGTTCCGTTTTTCTAAATGGTGCAAGCCAGTCATAGTCTGCAAGTCTCGTATTATTATTGAAACCGTGTGGCAGGTTTAGTTTTTCCCCTAATTCATACGCTATTTTTCTTACATCTTGAGAAGCCAAACCGTAAAACTCCATTTCCATTTGCAAAAGATGGTCAACTAGCAGTTTTTCCTGCTCTGCCGAAAATACAGGTTTAAAACTATCGTTTCTAGGTCCTGTGCTTTGCTTACTTTTCAGTCTTCTTAACAGAAAGGTCCTAAGAATGTCAAATAAAGCTGATGCTTTCCTAATGCTCAGTCCATCTATAGATTTAACAGCTTTTGAAACTGTTTCCGCCGTCCATTTGTGCCCATTCGTCTTCCGTTTGTACGTACGTACCATCTGCAAATAATAAAAAAAGGAACAACATGACTTTACAGAAGTTACGGATAAGTACTATTAAAACGTAGGTAGGCCTACAACCATTATAAAGTATTTTTGCAATCACAAAGAAAATATTGCTATCCATGGGGCATAGAGGACCGGTGGTCCTCTATGCCCCAAATGATTTGGTCCCATCTGCCCCGTAACTCCATTTTCTTTTATATACACAGCATGCTACAGCCTTACAATCAAACGGTTTCTTTCACTTTTCTTGAAAACAGACGCTAATAGTTAACGCAAAATATCCAAGTGATCAATATTTCTTACACGCTTGTAGTAAAACACATTAGTATTGTAATTTTAATTAAAAATGATGTAGTGCTTACTTCTAAAATCAGTTTCTCACGGCAGCACAGGTTTGCGACTGATTTCAGCAATGGCCGACAGCACACTGAACATAAACGTTTAAATGTTCGTACTTCATGCTTTTGCTTGTACATGGCAGCCCCTTCCGCGCTAATATTGCCGTGGACCGTTGTTCCAAAACGGTCCTATGTGCCCCAGTCTTCCCTACTCCAAGTTTTTCGCTAAGCTCTCGTACCGTTTGACGGATTTGATTCAACTAAGGTCTCCAACTTGGTATCACCGCAAGCTCCTTTTGGTCTACCGCGTGGTTCATTTTCGAGTTTCATATCGCGGGACCGGAATTTAGCAAATGAATGTTGAGTCTTGCGTCCACTAACGCTGTTTTCTTCAAATTCGGTACTGATGTTGTCAGCTGCCTCCGATGCACAGGGTTTAAGTTTAAACCCATATTAAAAAAATGACGCGAGTGTGGCTCTAATCCATCGTCCTTTTCACTGTAGAGTAATCCCCTTGGAATTGATGCCACTGACCAAATGACCTGTGCTTTACAGGCAGCAACCTTGACGCTTTAAATTTACCTGTTACAAGCAACATCGCACGCTACGTTAATTCCTAAATGATTTTCCAACTATGAGTCTGCAAAATCCGACATTTAATGTGCAACAACCTGTACAAAGACTTCGAAAGCTAACCGAGATTTTCCTTGAACACCGCAACCTCCATATAAATGAAGGCTGCGGTGTTCAAGGAAAACCTCGCCTGAGAGGGAACTCCAAAACTTTGTTGTGGCACAACTGAATGAATTTCTGAAGTGATCAGCGGAATAATACTGAATCACAATATATGATGTTAGGTAACAATGCCAATAGCAGGGTCCTAGGAAAACGATGCCAGCGACAGACAAAAAAAAATCTGCATTATCCACTTGAGATTGAAGGAAATTAGTAGATAAATGGTTTCTACAAGTAATTAGAAGATCTATTTTCTATTGAACATCATCCTTTTCACTATTTCATTTTTGAATACACTTTCCAATGCGTTGAAATCGTTTTCCAAGATTGATTATACGAGCTTTGGACTTATACAACGTCTGAATGTATTCAAAAAAATATCATAGCCTTCCTCGAAACGGAAGTAATAGTTACCTTTAATATTTGTAATTGATCTTTTACTGAAAGAGATGCAATTATTCTGAGATGTTCAGTGACGTAGTCACAAAAAAATCAGACGTAGATCTACTTTTAGACTAATCATTTTGGAACATATTAGGAGTACTTTTTTCCTTTTTCGTTAGCAGCAAAAAATGTTTGGGATCGCTCAGGATCAACTACTTTACCCTGGTTTAATTTGAACGGCACTTCACGAATGAATTACGTCTTTTGCGACACCCTGTAAATCTTCAGAACCCAGCAGCACATCGTATTGTTTTTGTGGCAACGCAGGAAAAATTCCAAATAAACTTCAGCCGCCACCTTTGCTTGAACATGATGCATTAAGAAATTGTCCAAATAACAGGAAATGAAAGGGAAACCGCCCCGATTAGGATAACTGTCAGTATCAGGAATTGATCCGCGTGATAGCAAGACATTCAGCTCTATAGGTTACAATTCGGTAACTCCGCACAGGTGGTGGCTCTGAATAATTTTCAACTACATAGATGGTGAGGGTTGGTGATTCTAAATCATGTTCGTAGTTGGAATGCTGATGTGGTTGATAACAGCATTCCAGTAACCAACTCTAAATAGTAGCTCATAAGGGAAATGGCCATAGACCAGCTCAGGTTATTAACGGAAATGTGGATGACCCTTTCAAAATATCAGAATGACGTGAACCTTGAGTGTAAGATCAATGAAATGGGCCTATACATTATTTCAAATAACAGACTCAAAATTTTGAATATATATCGATAACGCTAAAATTATCAGCCACACATGCTTTTACTTAAAGGGACCACTCCTTTTTTAGGCTTCGAATGTTAACCTTATGCAATGTACTTACGTACATGTTTCTCACGATAGACTTCGCCTATCAATTGCAAACTCGGTATGCATTTTCCTAAGGATATCATACAACACCTGAACAACACTACTGGCCACTGTGACGTACCTGCCAGCAGGACGCACACGACATAAAGGCAGATAGGATTCAGAATGAACGTCTGCGTAGCTCAGTTGGTAGAGCGACTTGTTCCGGAATAAGCGGACTCGGGTTCGATTCCCGGCGTAGACCAAAAATGACGGAGAAATTTACTTCGTTATACCACCCAAAATGCAACACCAAGAAGAAAGCATCCGATTGGCCTGAAATTCGCAGCATGCGTCGCCCGCGAGAGGACATGCAAACGATTAGCATTGCAGGGCATATGCAAATCATGTGCGCCCGGCACGCCACGGAGAAGCACTATAAGACGGGTGTACAGAAGGCGGGGGGTGTAAGAAGTGGAAATGCGTTGTGCTGCCGGACCTGTGCGTGGGAAGCTTCCTGATGCCTCGTTGCAGAATACGGCAGTCATTCCAGCACGTTTCGGAGTTCGACAGAGAACGAATAGTGGCTTATCGCGACAGCGGTTTATCGTACCGAGACATCGGCGCCCGTGTGGGACGACATCCAGCCACAGTGGGGGTGTGTGTGGATTCGGTAGGTGCAGGAGGGACGGACGGACCGATGTGAGCGATTGCCGCAGCCGCGGCACATCACCGAACGAGAGAACCGGCATGTTGTGAGGCGGGCATTGACGGCTCGCACCGCCACATCATGGAATTAGGGTGTGTTGCGCAACAACCTGTGTCAGCACGTACCGTTCGACATCGTCTGCAGGAGCGGGGACTTGTCGTACGGCGTTCATTGCTCCGATTGCCATTCACGTTACACCACCGGCGAGTGCGGCGGCAGTGGGCCGTTGAACGCCTCACCTGGACGAAGGAATGACACAACATTGTCTCCTCCGACGAATCCCGCTTCTGCCTGCAACACCACGATGGTCGGATTCGCGTGTGGCGGCACCGCGGCGAGAGACTGTATGACACCCTGCATTATGCATCGCCATACCGGTCCGTCGCCTGGCGTTATGGTTTAGGGCGCAATTGGATATGCCACCCGCAACCTTCTGGTTGGCACCGCCGGTACACTCAACAGCCACCACTACATCTCCGACGTTTTGGAGCCTGTAGTCCTCCCTTACCTGCAGGACCTGCCAGCGGCCACGTTTCAACAGGTCAATGCGCGCCCGCACGTTACATGCATCGTACAACATTTCTTCACGGCACACCAGGTGTCACTGCTGCCGTGGCCCGCCTGTTCTCCCGATATGTCGCCCATCAAACACGTCTGGTCGCTCATCGGCAACCGAGTGGCCCGCCAAGCACCACCCGCGGCTACGCCTGATGAACTGTGACAACGTGTGGAAGCAGCCTGGACCGACATACCCCAAGCCCACATCCAAAGCCTCTTTCGTTCTATACCGCAGCGTGTAGCGGCCGTTATTACCAGCCATGGGGGCCACACGAACTATTGATGTCTGCGTGTTCCGCAAGTCGCACGGGCCTGTAAACTCAATCGTTTCATCTTTGTATCTGTTGTTATGTGTCCAATAAATCTGGCTTTGCTGTCTCGTGTCCTTCTTGGTGTTACATTTTGGGTGGCCAGCAGTGTAGAATTATCGCAATCGGTCAATTAATTAATTTTGTATTAATTAATCAAAATTGCTGTCGATTTTACTGACGTTTTCATTAGCAATTCTATTTATTATTTTAATTGAGTACATTATGTAGTCATGATTCTGGTTGAGGTGGTTGTTGATATACACTGAAGTGCCAGAAAAACTGGTATACCAGTCTAATACTTAGTAGGTCCCCCACGGAAACACAGGACTGCAGAAATACGACCGGGCACGGACTCCACTAGCATCTGGAAATATGCTGTAGGCAATGCATACCATACATCCTGCAGAGAGTTAAACAATTCGGGTGTATTTCCGAGGTCTCGGATTCTTGTGTTCGATAGCGCGTTGCATGGCATCCCAAATGTGTTCTACCACGTTGAGATCTGGGGACTTGGGTGGAAATGGCAACACCCAAAACTCAGATGAATGCTCCTCTAACCATAATGTGGCGTCCCGACACTTGTGTGGAGGTGCATTGTCATGTTAGAACAGGCCCAACCCATGAGCATCAATGCAGGACATGAACGGGTGTACCTCATCAGAAAGGATGCGCACATAGCGTTGGCCGATAACAGACATTTGTAGACGTACTAGGGGTCCCAGTGAAGTCCAGCTAAACACACCCCATACCATTACGGACCCCTCACCATCCGGTACAGTTCCCTGTTAACAGGCGGGATCCATGGCTTCATGGGGTTTGCACCACACACGAATCCTTCCATCTGCCCGATACAGTTAGTAACGCGACTGACTCGTCAGACCAGGCTACTTGTTTCCAGTCATCAAGTGTCTAGTGGCGGTGTTGCCGTGCCCAAGCGAGGCGCATAGCTCTGTGTCGTGCACCCATCAAGAGGACTCGTGTTGGGCGTCGTCTTCCAAAGCCCATATCGTGCAGGGTACTTTGAACAGTCCGGACGCTGATGCTTGTTGAGGCTCCAGCAGTGAATTCCGATTATACCTGCGAGAGTGTTGCACGCCTGTCACGTGAAACGATTCTTGACAGCCAACGATGGTCACGTTCACCCAATGTCTTTTTACGTCCACACTGGTATCGTAGGTTGGAGGTTTTTCTGGAATTCTTGTAGTCACGGTACACTCTTGCAATGGTTGTCCGTGAAAATCCAAACTTTGTTTCTACCTCCGAAATACTATGGCCCATCTCACGAGCGCCAACTATGACACCGCGTTGGAAATCGCTGAAATCGTTATTACTTGTCATTCTCATGCCGAAAACAGCTCTGACAGCTGGCACGGATGTCTATCGCTTTATATACGCACTGGCGGATGCAACCGAGTACGCGCATAGGTGACGTTGCTATGTATGTTGCATAAGCTCGTCTGTACCAGTTTTTCTGGCACTTCAGTGCATACAGTGAGGTATAAAGAATTTCAAGCTATTGTCTTCAGTAGTTTATGAGAAAAATGTTCCTAAATGTACAAAACCACAACTTTTCAGGGAGGCAAAAAAACGAAGAAAACCTGTGACGAGAAGCCTCTCACGTCATACTACTTTTCCTCTGCTTTGTTGAACTTCCTCTGCTTTGCTCAAGTGTCGTATACCATTCCATTTAGCAAACTCTGTAGAAAAAAAAAATTGAAATAAAATAATTTTACATAATTTTTTTTTTGTTTTGGCAGGATTGTTCCATTTAAATTGGGAACAACTCAGTTACTCAGTATATGACCACACAGTCGAGTCTGACAACGTTACAAGAGCGTACCATTCCCAATATGCTACGGACTTTCATTTTAGCTCAGGTGCGTGATTTTTGACTTCTATTACCGTGATTATATTATACAGTACAGTTCTAAAGTAACAGAATAAAACGTCATAAGAAAGAAAAAAAGAGAGAGAGAGAGAGAGATAGAGTGAGTTAAGTGTTACAGTGCCCAGTGCCAATCTTTTATTCCCGAAGTAGGCTTTCTTTAATTGGGGGAGGCGAATGAACTACCACCGTGGGCAACTCTAAGGTCTGTATTATTTGCCCGTTCCTTATTTGTGGATATTGGTTACAAGGAAGGGAGAGAGCCAGTGCAGTAAGATAAACATACCACCCCATGGACTGTAACCCTGGCCTAGTCGGACGAACGGTTTAAAGCCAGGGCGTAGGACATGAACTTTCCTTTAGATTAAGTACTAGATTTCTGTTTGCAGTTGGTCCTTCTCTAAAGTTATCATGTTTCGAAATAGGCAGCAGAGGATATGTGGAAAGTTGGAGAAAGACGCCATTTATTTCATCCTGTCCTCATTAAACAAGATAGGCACACACACACACACACAAAGGAAAGGAAAGAAAGAAAGGAAAAGCAGCAAAGGAAAGATAATTACTGTTTAACTCTACGAGAGAGAAAGGAAGAGGCAAGCTGATTAAACAATGAAGTGCCCAACGCCCATTATGAAGATTAGGCAAAAAAAAAAAAACCGTGAATGCAGTATAAATAATCTCACAAGATAATGTATATTTTCCAAGGTAAAATATTGGATTTCAAAATGCACGAATCGTTGTCATGATGAGAAAGTTTGTAAGTTACGTCGCGTCGGCAACGCGAAATAAGGGGGACCGCAGCAGAGAAAATAAATTTGTTTTATATTTTGTAGCAGTGGAGGGTTATACTGTATAACTGCACTTCCTGGGCAGGAACACTTATTAATTTTCGAATACACAGATTTACCGGAACTATTGTCCGGGAAAAGCACGAAGTGTGAGGAAAGCTCATTCACAGAAATCTTGTACTAACAAGTTTCAGTTCTGCTGAAAACTTTACTGCACTACTCCGAAAGCGTAGCTTACTCCGGCCACAGCTATTGAAATTTATTTACGAATCGTCCATTTACGAGTATTCTTTCATGCAAAACTCACCAAACCTTTGTCTGAGATAGCAAAATACTTTATGTAATCTAGCAAGCTTTATCCAAAGAGAAATTGGGGAAATAATTAAATGAGTAAAATATTCTTATTGAAACGTTATTGAGGATCTTTACCACACGCGGCCCCTTTGGTCTTGAGAGCTTCACTTTTCTTTAGCTGCTGATGACTTTTGAAATTGGATTAGGTTTGAGCTGTTAAGTTGCTTTGCGAATTTCAATAAAGTGCTTAGATATTTTTCTTCATGAATTTATTACTTTAGTTTTTCTTCCTTTCTTTTTCTGCTGATAAAAGCTCATACGAGATTTCTTTGTACAATGTAACGAACTTGGTTAAATCGAATTCGTATAATGTAAATCTAACTTGGTTGAATCGAATTCGAAAATACAATTCGAAGTTCGAAATTTCCCCTGAAAATTTACTTACGGAGTAATGCTTTTTGGCAATTCGAAATTTTGACCAATTCGAATTTAATTTTCTTCCCTTCCGATTCGAATTTACCATGTTCTACCGTAATTAGCTGACAGATTACCTAGTTTCAATATTAAATATTCACAAACAAATGATTATGACGTATACCGCTAAATAACCTTTCTTTCGAGTTTCCGTGCTCTTATGTTAATTTAGTTACCACTTGGCTTAAGATTTGCTTACTGAACAGCACATTACATTGCGGCAAAGCTTCTCAATTTTGGCAACGCTGATAGTGAGTCAGAGAAAAACAAAATAAAGGCGTTGAATGTTAACGGCGTAAAGATAGAGAGACAGTGGTGGATATGCGAAAGTGAAGATGTGGAGATACGTGGAGATGACATAGTGAAAGAGCTCATCATTACTGCAGATTTGTATGAGAATCATATTTATTTGTATGTGAATCGACAAAATAAGTGATGTGGACATCTGATTAAGAATTATATGTTGATAGAAAAACTGTGATTAAACGTCACCAGTACAGCTTGATGAATACATTGATCTGATTTTCCAGTGCGTGGAGAATAAAACATAACATTAGCGTAAGTCCTTTGCTGATTATTTCTACCTGCCGTTTGCATTCACTTAGTTTTCCAGAAATGTGAATATGTATTTTCAACGAAATTATCAACGAAGTTCGCTAAGAACAGTAGCTACTTAGTTAACCTCTTAAACTACTGTTATCAAAAGCTACAACTCTGCAAGATGTAATAATGGTTAACAAAAAAGAGAGTATAATTTTTTCATACTATCATTTCAAATGATAGTATTGTTATGATCTACCCCCATTAATTCTGGAATTAAGGAGCGTGGTGGACGTATCGAATTAATTAGGTATTAATCAAGTTCGGGGCTTTGTCGGGGTTAAACGAGTGTAAAGAGCAAATCAGCAGAGAAAGGGTGTTTCGTGGAAAGAGGGAGTAAAAGGGAAGAGTTTTGCTCGCGGTTTGGGTGGTAGGAGCTACTAACGCTCTAAGTCGTAAATAGCGTTGAGGCAGGTCACAGCCGATGTGAAGACTGAACATCGAGAAAGGGGAGGGCCCGAAGCGAGACATTATAAGCAATTGATATGGCGCTTAATGGAAAAAGGGGTTAAAGGTGAGCAAATAATCGTAAATTCTTCTATAGTTAAAGAATATTTTTTGAGTGCAATCGCTTTCTTTCTGAGTGGTCCAGCAATGCACGTGATCTCGGCACTCGGGGCTGATGAGAAGAAAAGAAAGGCAGTTGCTGTTCTGGGTCTGACGCAAAGAGACCTAAAGAAAAGGAGTCTGCTTTATACGCCGGACGAATGGAGAGATACCATGGCATTGTGGTAATGCATAGATACTCGTGAAAGAGAAGACAGGTGCGTGGAATACCTGCCAAGGTCAAGGTGAACATACGGAAGGGGATCGAAAGTGTATGTCCGTGAAAAAAATCAGTGAAATGTGCCCAGCAACTGTCACTCACCCCGACACAAGGTGGACAGAGCAAAAGAGAGAGCGCTTAACTTCCCCCACCCACAGCGGGACTCGTGTGTGTGTGCGTGTGTGTGTATTTACGTCGGGAAGAAATTCTCCAACTAAGAGACCTTCAAGCGAGATTCCCGCAAAGGAATATTTGCCCACGTTAATGTCACCCAATTGGATTAACGCAAACAGAGGATAAATTTGTAAGTACATAATTTTTGCTAGTATTTCTAGAACCATAGACGAGGAACTGTTTTTAAGTATAGGTATAACGTTTGCATGCGGGGGTGAACTGAACTGTTAATTTCAATAACGGAACTTTGGAACAGAAATTAGATGTCGGTTGGAAGAACCTCTAAACTTCATAATAGCAGTCTATTAATAATGAAGAATTTAATGCCTTTTTATTACCTATTAAATTATTTGTGTATTGTGCAGTAATAGTAATCTCTGGGCCTCTTTTTGGGGTGTATGTTGTCAGCTCAATTCGTTCAAGTGTTTTCCCTAAAAGTTCAATCTCCGCGCCAAGGCCAACGTTTCTTAATCGTGGTTTCTATAAATAATTGCCCAGCCACGGTTACAACAGTATAAAAAATTCATATGCAATTAACATTGATCCGCCTGTGCACGATTTTTAACTTGCGTTAAATATCCTTAAGTTAAGAAAAACAACAACACGTTAGAAGTAAATAAATTTTTAGATCTTTCGGATACATAATGAATCCATCTTCAGAAAACATTAATTGCAAAAGAACCGTTACAATTTAAAATAAATAAAAACATCGTAACCGACAATGACATACAACGCGCAATGCATGTGTACACGTTCTCATAACGTAATTACAGCTTCTTCTGGGTTGGGTGAAAAGTTTTATGAACAATAAATAGCGAAGTTGATTTGAATTTATACAGATTAGTCATTATTAAGTATTATATTCCAAGGTTGAGAAATGCTTTATGTATTGTATTCATTACAGCAACTATTTGCATATTTGTGGATAAAAATACTTTCTGATAATAGCATTCTTGATTTTCAAGAAGGAGTAGCAAGAATAGTTGCTTCGTACCATATAGGGAAGTGGGTACCTCCGTGAACTAGATGAGACAGGGCTGTAGTCATAGCACCATTTTTAACATTGTATTTATGTTCAGTTAATCTAGGTTTTAATGTCCGAGTAGTTGAACCAGTATGACATATATTTGCATCTTCCGGGTGTACTGCTTTTAGGGGTATGCTGTAAATTCCATGTTTATTCTGTTCTTCCCCACGGTCAGGGACTTTTTTAGTAATGGAGAAGATGTTACTTGTCTTTAATCCAAATTTCAGGCTTTGACGTTGGCAAATGTTGTTAAGGGAACGAGTGAGTCTAGGAATAAAATTCATGGAGCCTACATATCTTGTAGAACTATGGTCTATCGATAACGTAGTCGTTGTCGATCTCCTAACTTTTTGAATGATGTTGTTAACAGTTGACGGGGAATACCCATAGTTCTTAGATGTGTCGTTTATCTTTCGAAGTTCTACTCTGCGTAGTTTCATACTTGGAGAATGAGTAAAAGCTCTTCAAACGTGATAGTAAATGGATGAAAGTTTATGTTTTAAAGGATGTGCCGAGGTAGTTGGTATTAGAGTTGGAGAAGAAGTAGGTCTCTTATAAACTGAATAGGTGATTTCTGACGAATCAGGATTACGTTGTAGGAGAAAATCTAAAAACGGCAAGAACAGATTATCTTCGAATTCAACTGTGAATTTAAGACTAGGATATTGAGCAGACAGACATTCGGCGAAATTGTTTAGTTCTTCGTAAGAAGATGGCCAGAAGATAAGGACATCATCAACGTACCTTATGTAAAGTAGTGGTTTTAGTGAGCATGTTTCCAATGTTTTGTTTTCCAATTCTCGAAGAAGTAATTCTGCATGGAAAGGGAAAAGGAGGGAACCCATAGGTGCTTCATCACATTGACGGTAGATAAAGCTGTTAAATGTGAAGTAAGTACGTTGATGAATCAATCTAAGAGCTGATAACATAGCTTGAATTTCTGGAAGAAGTGTATTACCTTGAGCAATCAGTTTGGATTCTATAAGTTCATGAACTACAGGTACTTTTATTTTAGGGAAAAGCGAGACAACATCTAGAAAGGCCATTATAAAGGAGGAGGTATTGTTCTGATTGAAAGACTTGATTTTGTGAAAAGCTTGCATAGAGCTCCTTACTGAGTATTGAGATGAGTTAGTCAGGTCCCGTGGATAAACACTCAAGGCTTGTTTAAGCGGTCTTGTTGGATTAGATATGAAGAAACAAGAGGTCTCACAGGGTTACCATCTTTGTGTAATTTCACCTTTCCAAATAATTCTGGCACTCGTGGGCCAAGAGGTGGATGCATGTTAGTAGAAATAGAGACTAGAAGGGAACTGTGAATACGTAGTTTACTAAGGGCTGTAAAAGTGAATGATGTCGGGTCGCGTTGGATAACTTGATGTGGTATTTTGTTGATGGCTTCATTCATTTTAGTGTCATAGTCCATTGAGTTAAGGATTGATTTATCTGTTGCCACTAGATATAACTGAGAATTCCTTCGTAGATATTTTAATTGTTTACATTCTTCTTTAAAAGTTTTAGGTATACGATATTTGTTTCGAGTGCTGAAATATTTGAAGTCATTCAAAATCCTGTATCTAGCTGGTTCTTGTTCTTGCTGAGATAGGAACCCGATGATGTCTTCTAATTGTGGAATAAGTTGAGTCTTATTTATGTGAGCAATTGGATAAGCAAATTTTAAACTTCTGTTCAGTGCTTTTTCTTGTATCGGGGTAAGTTGAAACTTGAAAGTCACTTAAATTGATATATGGTGGAACTTTACAAGATGTCTTTGGCGTACTTCTAGGTCTCTGGTTGGCGTTTCTATTTAACACATTACAGGTTACCAGATTTCTTAGTTTTTTGATATTACTTGTTGCACGGCGTTCTACTATTGACATGCAGATTGCTGTACGTATTACTAGATGTCTGTCAAAAATGGTAGGATGAATCTGTTGAGCCAGATGTTGATACGCATTATAGGTCTTTCGCTGTAAATAATAAGTATATCCTCTTTTTAATTTAATCTCGGAGATAAGTCTTTTGTGCTCAGCTAAACGCAAAATTCTTGCGTCCTTACTATGCAGTCGGTGAATTCTTATCATCAAATATTTAGGCATTACATTGCGATCTCTGCAGTTAATTAGGAAATCCAGGTGAGATTCTTCTGTAACAAGTTTTTGTTTCAGTTTACGAAAAAGATTTAGTAATCGATTGCATTTCGCAGCACAAGATCTGTATATCATTAAATGAAACACACCATGAAAGCGGTCTATGGTAATTTAAAGATTATTATTATCGTGCTGAAGTATATGAATATTAACATAGAACCGTCTTTGCACGATTTTAAATTTGCGCCAAATATCCTTAAGTTAAGAAAAACAACAAGTTAGAAGCAAATACACTTTTTAGATCTTTTGCGTACACAATGAATCCATCATAGAATCCAAACTGATTGCTCAAGGTAATACTCTTCTTCCAGAAATTCAAGCTATAATATCAGCTCTTAGATTGATTCATCAACTTACTTACTTCAAGTTTAACAGCCTTATCTACCGCCAATGTGATAGAGCTCCTATGGGCTCCCTCCTCTCACCTTTCCTTGCAGAATTACTTCTTCGAGAATTGGAAAACAAAATATTGGAGTCATACTCAGTAAAACCACTATTTTGCATAAGGTACGTTGATGATGTCCTTATCTTCTGGCCATTTTCTTACGAAGAACTAAACAATTTCGCCGAATGTCAACGTGATCCTGATTCGTCAGAAATCACCTATTCAGTTTATAAGAGACCTACTTCTTCTCCAACTCTAATACCAACTACCTCGGCACATCCTTTAGAACATAAACTTTCATCCATTTACTATCACGTTCGAAGAGCTTTTACTCATTCTCCAAGTATGAAACTACGCAGAGCAGAACATCGACAAATAAACGACACATCTAAGAACTGTGGGTATTCACTGTCAACTGTTGACAACATTATTCAAAAACGGAGGAGATCGACAACGACTACGTTATTGAGAGACCATAGTTCTACAAGATATGTAGGCTCCATGAATTTTATTCCTAGACTCTCTCGTTCTCTTAACTACATTTGCCGACGTCATAGCCTGAACTTTGGATTAAAGACAAGTAACATCTTCTTCATTACTAAAAAGTCCCTGACCGTGGGGAAGAACAGAATAAACATGGAATTTACAGCATACCCCTAAAAGCAGTACACCCGGAAGATGCAAATATATGTCATACTGGTTCAACTACTCGGACATTAAAACCTAGATTAACTGAACATAAATACAATGTTAAAAATGGTGCTATGACTACAGCCCTGTCTCATCTAGTTCACGGAGGTACCCACTTCCCTATATGGTACGAAGCAACTATTCTTGCTACTCCTTCTTGAAAATCAAGAATGCTATTATCAGAAAGTATTTTTATCCACAAATTTGCAAATAGTTGCTGTAATGAAGACAGCCCATAAAGCATTCCTCAGCCTTGGAAGATAATATTTAATAATGACTAATCTGTATAAATTCAAATCAACTTCACTATTTATTGTTCATAAAACTTTTGATCCGACCCAGAAGAAGCTGTAATTACGTTATGAGAACGTGTACACATGCATTGCGCGTTGTATGTCATTGTCGGTTAAGATGTTTATGTTTATTTTAAATTGTAACGGTTCTTTTGCAATTAATGTTTTCTGAAGATGGAGGATTCATTGTGTATCCGAAAGATCTAAAATGTTTATTTACTTCTAACTTTTTATTGTTTTTCTTAACTTAAGGATATTTAGCGCATGTTTCAAATCGTGCAAAGATTGTTCGATATTAATATACATATACTTCAGCACGATAATAATAATCTTTAAAAAAATTCATATACCCTTTCGTCATTTGTTTTCAATAAACTACTTTTTCTTATTCAGCCAAGATTCCTAAAACTTAGTTGAAAGGTCACATTGCAAATAACATGAAGCTTCTACAAACACATTAAATAGTCACATATTTCTTTGCCCCTCCCCCGTTTTTTCTTCGGAAACTAATCATTTTTCATTCCAGGAAAACCACTGGAATATTTAATATGCGTTGGTGTGCTACAGCTGAAGAAAGACATTGCGTGCCAGTGACGCAGTTCTTTCTGCCCCCTCATGCCGATATACTTTAGGTAAGCAGTGCAGTCCGAAATTTCGCTGAGGTTTTGGAATTAAAGCACAGCACTTTAATAAAAGTTATGTAAGTTGCAGCGCATTCTAAACAGTTTTCCGGACTAAATCACAGCCCTCGTTTATGTCATCTGATGAAACACACCGACACACAGGGATGCTGATTCATTACACTTAAATAAAGTTTCGGAAAAATAAAAAAATACATATACTGAACCAAATAGAGTCTACTTTCAAAAACTTTGTTCCACAGCTAAAAGTTTTACCGTCGCGGCACGAAATGTTCGGTTACCTGATACCTGTTTTTTTGCACATTAAGTACTAAATTAATCGCTTTCTCAACTCATGTATTCCTGCTACATCAAAATGTGTTATTTGATTGTGTTTTGCCTGAAACATTACAACCTTCAACCATTTAAATCAATAGCTAACAAGCTACCTTGGGGCAGTTCCATTTTTAAAATACGAAAACTGAGCTAGTCATGATGCTGATATATACTCCGGCAGAATACTTTCCGAATTTAGCTACATCGACGGCATTTATCTCTGCAACCTCGCCGTCTTGACATGTGCTTTGCCTCTGCTGTACGTCATACTTTTGCTTTAAGATACACTCATCGGCAAAAAAATAGTTGCACCCATAAGGCCGTGTCGGATTGCAATGCTATTCGGTAGGAAGGTAAAGGTTACCAGGAACAATAAATGATTAAACATTGAGACTGATATGGGCAATATTTATTGAGCTACACGCCAATAAGTAGTGTCTCTTAGTATGGCGTCGGGCCGCCATGTTTGCGATCACAGCATGCCAGACGTCTCAGCCTGGAGTTGTTCAGGTTCCTAATAGTGTTCTGCGTTTTAAGCCGTCCCACACAGCTTGAACCTTTTCACGCAGTTTCTGCAGATTGGGCGGTAGGGGGGGGGAGTGTGGATAGCGCATCCAATAACATCCCACAATTTTTCAATAGACGATAGGTCTGGCGATGCGGTTGGCCATGGCAGAGAGTCAGTGCCTTGAAGGCAAGTTCTCGAGACAACAACAATATGCGGACAAACGTTGTCCTGTTGGAAAATCGCACCAGAGTGATCGTTCAGATAAGGTAGGACCACTGGTTGTAGGACCTCATTAATGTAACGCTGGACTGTCAAAGTGCCTCTAATGAACACTACGGTGATCTGGCGTGGTAGGCAATTGCACCCCATACCTTGACACCTGGCCTTCTGGACGTGTGAAGCTCGACAACAAACCGTTCATCTTGGCGCTGACCACGGTGCCTTCACACATGGGTTTGTTGGTCGTCTCCTCCAAGACAAAAGCGGGACTCGTCACTGAAGATCATCCGCTGCCATTCTGAGTGACTCCATGACAGTCTGACACGACACGATTGCAGTCTTTGACGACGATGCGAAGATATTAAGGGCAGTCGTCGTAACGGTCTGAGTCCGTGTAGTCCTACGTCGTGTAGCCGTCTGTCAATGGTCTTGGCACTAATCGGACGATGCATGGAGGGCACCCCTGCTCGTTGAATATCCGCAGTCGTGGCTGTTGGGTCACTCCGCGCATGTCGGAAAACCTGTCGGTCCTCTCTCTCTCCGTGGTTCGTCTAGGTCTTCCAGAACCTTCCTGTCGCTGCTGCGTTCCTTGTTCTATCCACTGCTGCCAACAGCGCGCTATGAAGATATCCGCACGACCGGTATGGTGAACAATACGGCAATTAAACCATCCCGCTTCCCGGAGCCCAACAATGCGGCCCATCTCGAACTCCTCCAACTGCTCGAATTGCTTCCGAACTTTTCTCCGAGGCATACTTCACTTTCAAAGGATGAAACCAACACAACAGCCCGAGTCAGAATGGCAAGTAGGCCGGACGGGACGTCCTTATATAGCCAATCAAGCACAGCGCTACGACCAGCCCTTGTTGGCGTCACATGCGCGGCCGAGCGTGATACTTGAGTCATTTGCATATCTTACAATTTCAAATCTACCCACCAAGTTTCATTCCTGTCAGTTGCTTCCTTCTTGGTGCAACTGTTTTTTGATGATGAGCGTATAATTGTAAATCGCTCTTGAGGAATGTAAACTTTCTCTTAAACGCTCTCCAACCAAGTTTTATGCGTCCATTAATTTCTTCTTTGATGTGGCCTTTGTTTAATGTCTAATGTTCAAGACATATGCAAGCATCAGCTACTTCTAGATTTGCTTCACCTGTCCCAAAATCTTCAGTTCTTGTAAAATCATTGGACATGATTTTACAAGAACTAAAGATTTTTCAGTTGTGCAGACTGTGACACGTTTCCTGTAAAAAAAGAAAAAATCTAGCATTGTGTGGATTCTATTGCCTGTGAACTTTATTTTAAATCTGGATTAATTTGATATGATCAGTACTCTGAACTGAAAAAAGCATGTCTATATATTTTTTTCGCATGAAATTTGAATTATATCATGCTCGATATTTGTGATGCTAAAACTGCTTTGTTTTCAAAATATTCTGCAGGTGCACGAGGAATATTTGCTACTACTTCGATTTGCTGGTTAACGTAAAACACTTACAGTGAGCAAAAACTAAACCTTTCTTCACTGAACATTGGTTGATTAGTTGTTTCTCGTGATAAATCTTATGGTAAATGGACGATGTAATCACTCTTTACACGTTATTTTTAAACAACGCATAGCGACTGAAAAAGATGCTGACTGATAAATCCACGCATTGCGCTGAGAATTGTTGACGCTGTAGCGTAAATTCGAACGCACTCGACTAGTTATCGAGAGTTCTGGGGTTCGATCCCAGCAGCGCCGAAATACAATTTTTCAGTCGCTATGCGTTGTTTAAAAAATAACGTGTAAAGAGTGATTACATCGTCCATTTACATTATCTCCACGTATTTGATATATATTAAAATCTTATGGTGTTTGACGAGAACGGACTGTAAACTCTGGTCACCATGCGGCCTTTCGTTCCCGAAATACTGGCAACACATCGGTTTTCTATATTCAAAGTCAACCTACGAGTGCGCTATTGTGTAAGTTAGAGTAGCCAGCTCACAGCGTCTCCGTGGAACGTAAGAACGAAATCAATCTGCATCGCACTTGCTGTGTTCTTTTTGTCAGGCATTACCCTGTCCTGCGCCCCTCTTTTCAGCTTTAGGACCGAACCAAAGCTCACTGCATAGTCCTTTCTTCCAAGAGAAGCGTTGAAGCTAGAACAGAATCGGGGTTGGATTGAGGTCCGAACGTCGAAGAAATGTTTCCCTAACGGCTTCTTAATTTCCTTGATTTCCCCGATTTTCAATTTATTGTCTCTGTGTTGCGAGTAGTTTGAGATCCCCTCTCTCCAAATTAGGTACATTTCCCAGCTGGACAGTCAGCGATCGAAAGTGTAATGCTCTTGATTGAGTAACTTTGCATCTCAAACATGTTTCTAAAACTCTTTGGCATTTTGAAAATCTGTCTTAAACAGGAAACTATTGAGATAAACTATTGAGCAAACAAAAATCGATCCTGAGCAATAATTCTGTTGTTTTCGCTCTAAACGCTAGGGATTACTTTTCATAGCAGTAACGAATCTTCCACGGAAGTCCACTCTTACGTTTACTTCGAGTACAGAATATTATAATTGATCCTTTGAAAACTATGTAGAGTATTATAATTTAAATAGATTATGTATCCTGGTATTTTATTCATTAATGGATTGAATTTCATTGCCATGAACAGCAAACAGATCGATGTGCAAAATATATAAAAAAAAAAAAAAAAAAACCCAACAGTGAAAAATATTTCTGAGATGTTTTGTAAAGTATGCATAGCACTTTCCTTCATTGTTTACTTTGCACAAGATCAGTTAGTCCAGATACATCTTAGGAATTTTGTGAAACAAGAATTTCTTCCGAACAATGGCATGCCACTTTTTCGTTGATCACACATGTACATATAACAGGGCAAAGAACAACAAAACAAAGCTGTTGACAACTTCGTGTGCACAAACAACCATTTGAATTTTCACTTTCCATAGAAGAGTTCTACAGTTTAACTTGTTAGCTGTAGTTTGAAGTGGTAAACTAAGTTGAGCTAACTAATTGGCTGCATACCCTCGTAGCACATAAATTACACTTTAAAAACAAATAAGTAAACGGTCAGGTAGAAAGGATCAGCTTATGTGAGGATATCAATATAATCCAATAACAGAATGTAATATCGCCGGTGTCAACACAGGTATCAATCATATAACAACGACACTTTTTCGTTGATCACATATGCATATATCAACAAGCTTTATCTTTTTCTCAATATCAACATTTAACCTCTGTAGGAATGGCGAGTAGATACTCACGATTTCTTCGAATTTCCACTAACTCCATACTCCTCTATACATTTAATGTAATCATTTTATGTTGCTCTCACTCCCTTTCTTTGTTGCCAAATTTTGTGTGGGAAAGTAATGTGCCATTCAGTAAGAAGATATTTAACCGAGAAGTAACTAAATTTGCGTAAGAAAGCAGAAACTCGAAAGGAAAGTTCGAGGACAATAGCACATTCCGGCTGCTTCTGTACTATTAAACCGGATTTCGAATCGACGTTGTTTTCCCTTATTTGGCACTGATTTCTTCCTTTCTCTGAAACCAATTAGAAGTCCAGCGTCACCCACATGTCAGAGAAAAAATAATTTAAGCTCATTTGCAACCTGTGATTAATTGTAAAGATACTAACTTAACGACTAGTTTTAGTATCAAACTAGCGAAAGCTGTGTTCTATACGATAAATTTTAAACGACAAAACACTGACCTGACGAAGACAATTCAGAATACTGAAGTGTTTCAAACACCGAAGAACAGTTCAGCTTTAGATGAAACAGATCTGCATCTTACAAAAACTTCCTGACTGCTCATAAGTTGGCATTAAATAATTTTGTATGCTTAATCTCACTTTCGATTTTCACTGTGTTTCGTTCTATCAATAAATGTGAAAATAAAATTTTTATCAATTTTGCGCCTCGGATAACTTTTATTACTGTTCGCAAACGACAGTCTTTTTCCCCCATCTCATAGTCCCATTTCACCGATTAGCAACTTGATTTTTCGACAGTAAAAAAAAAGAAAAAAGAAAAGAAAATTGCAAAGTTCTCACATGCTCTTAGTATCACTGGACGCAGGTGAGAAATTTAGTTCTCCAATCATTGTCTCGCCCTGCTGTCTTCATAAGAAGAGCGAAAAACCCCTTGACACTTCGGTAATTAAGGCATCTCACAGCGAAACAAAATCATCGAGAAAATGCGGCAATTATTAATTACCTCAAGGAGAAGAAATTAGCTTATTAATTATCTCTTTGCATCAATTTATATGAGGCCTCATCACTGGCTTCTTTTTTCCGCTCCACTTTAAACATTATGTAACAACACCTTTGCAGTAATGACGATGAAAAAGAGCGATCTTCTGGAGACTGTGAAGAGGCTCGCCGGGCGTTTTGCTTCAGTCGCTACGGACTGTTTCGTGCCAAACTTCAATCCATCATGCATCAATTTCACCGGTGCTCATCTCTGAAGCTCTTTCTCCATCACCTTTATCCTTCCAGGATTTAAGAGAAAATAAAAAAAAAGAAGACAAAAGTAGGAAGAGTAAAACCAGAAACGGTGTTATTCCACGTTGTTTTCCCTTCTCGTGTTCTCCGCTATAGAGCTGTTAGGAATGTTAAAACTTGTTTGGTACGAGAAGGCATTAAATCCTCCAACAGTTTGATAAATACGGCCCAGGTTACCATGGAAACCGTATCTGTTTATGCGTCCGTTTTATAAAGGAAACCATTGCTTTCGATGCATCTCGCCCACTTCGGTTTTGCGATTAAATCCAAGAGTTTCGTTTTCATGATAGTGAAAAAGAAAATACATTCCTGAAAATTTATCATAGGGTATGATTACATAACCGCGGAACGATGTAAAATGCGTTTTATCGTCTGCCTACAGAATCGAGAGTTTTGTGCGCATAAAGATTGCGATTGGAGTTTTAAAGCACAGATTACGATGCCTAAGCAGTTACGTGACTAGGAATTTGTTTGACAGCGTGTTTCAAAAAATTCGGACAAATACATGTACTGAATGAAGCAAAAATAGGGAGATATCTACAACTTAGAAAAATCGGCACCATCAATAACGGCATTTTTGATTACCTTTTCACACCAACTGAACGTCTAATACTTTCAAACAGAAGTCATTGCTCTTTCCACGTTTATAACTGAGCCACGGAAAAATTCTCATTGGCCGCCACCGGGAATCGAACACAGGGTCTTCCAATTACGCGCCGGATATGCTTCCACTGCACCACCGCCCCGCACAATGCTGGGGATTAACCAAAGATGGAAAGCAGCAACTGAACAAATAATTAGAAGGCGAATGAATAATTAATACAGACCTTTGACGTGGACTAGGAACAACAAACAGAGGTCATCGCTCTTTACACGTTTATAGGTGAGCCACGGAAAATCTTTGGTGAATCCCCAGCATTGTGCGGGGCTCCAAGAAGCAACCTTCCAAATTGGATTGGCCGTTATAGTGTATGTGAGTCTGGAGGAATTCGAGGTAGCTGTGGTGCAGTGGAAGCATATCCGGCGCGTAACTGGAAGACCCTGGGTTCGATTCCTGGTGGCGGCCAATAAGAATTTTTCCGTGGCTCACTTATAAACGTGGAAAGAGCGATAACTTCTGTTTGATGTTCTTTGTCCACGTCAAATGTCTGTATTAATTAGTCTAATACTTTCTCTCTGTGATAGTCAGATTATTCAACTGCATGACCTTTTACCTTAATGTTTCGAACCAAACGTATCTTCGATTTCATTTAACAATCTTCTATTCAAATTTAGCAATAATATTTTGTCTTTTAATCTTATCATCATCATCAGTCATTATAAATTCACTACTGGATGAAGGTCTCCCTAAATGTCACTCCAACCTGCATTCGAATTTAATCCACCCATATACCACGTGGTTTACTTGGTCTTTTCCCGTTCGTTGCTTTCCAATCCAAAATTGCAGTTGTTCAACGGTGGTCAGTTCTTTCAGCAATATATTCAGTCCATTGCCATTTGAGGGTTTTTAACTTGATCATGATGTCATCAACTCTTGTGGGTTTCCTGATAAACGAGTTCCTTTTTCTACTTTCTTGGTTACACCAAGGACAAATCTCTCCATGCTTCGCTAAGTTGTACGCAGTCTTTGGTCCATAAATAAGGACTAGAAAGATGCATTGATTAAACACAATTTTTTTAAGACATAATTTTAAATTGTTCTTGAAAATTATACTGTTTCTTCTAAATGCACTCCAGCGAAGTTTCGTACACCTATTAATTTCTTCTTTGATGGGGCCCCTCGCTCGATATCTGTTGCCCAAGAGAAATGTGGGCATCACTTGCTTCTAAATCTGCCCTATCAACATCTGAATCTTCAGTTCTTGTAAAAACATTGTTCACAATTTTTTTTACTTTTGTCAGCAAGTTCCTGGATCATACTCTGAAGGTCTGAGGAGTACTTGCAAAAGTGACTATGCTTTCTTTTCCATCATTGTAATTATTTTTAACTTCTCCACATCTGTTTGGAGAATATAATAAATTTATGAAATCAGTATATTAAAAATTGCTCATCTATTTAATATTTATACCACAGAAGTAAATTTCCAATACATGATGTCCTCAGTTCACAAATTGAAAAGATGCAGTAACAAGACGCAGTATTTTTGTACTTCCTTCCGATTAGTAATTGCTCTGTATTGTCTGCATTATTTCTTACATGTGAGCCGTTCTATGAAAAGTAAAGAAATATCCATAAGATAAAGAAAGTCGACAGTAAACCAACCCATGAAACTCCCGCGTAAGTCAGAAAATTGATCTTAAATGTCTTTCAAAAAGAGTCAGAGCCTTGAAGTTCTTCAAGCTTTGCATATTTTTTAAACACATGAAAAGAAGTGTCCAAAAGGGTGAAGAAATTTGCTTTATTTAATTTTTCTACAAAATAAGAACAGTAATGGAAATCTCATTTTAAGATTCAGAATCAGAAGATTTTCAGCAATTTGATTACAACACGCAGCCTCTAAAATGATTTTATTTACAAAGGCTATAATATTTAAAATATTTTTCTTGTTTTTTCGAATTTCAGCACTATTTACCTATCTAAATTTATATCGAGAGGTAAATAGTACTGAAATTCAGAATGCATAGTGTTCATAATCTACCTAAATAGCAGCTTTCAAGGTATTTCCCCCAAACACAGTTTAGACTTCTGAAATTATTTAAAACATTAAATTTTGATTTTGCACCGACAGATGAATGTGTGTGCAAAGTAACATCCCCATGAAAATGATTTTGATTTGTAGCTCACAATGCTTTTAAAAACTCCAGGAAAAAATCGCTTTCATGTTCCATATCATTTTGATGAAAAATTACTTTCACACCGGGTAAGAACAAAACCTCTTGCTGTTTTCACGTAGGAAAACAAAATTACTTTTTTATTTAGTGTTTTATTTCAATCTATTGCATAGTCTCCATTATTAGCGATAATGTGTTTCCATTGTTCGATTACTTGTTTAATTCCCATATCAAAGTAAGTAGCGTTTTTGGGGTCAAAAATCCTTCTCATCGTCGTTTTCACCTCTGTAAGATCTTTTATAGTTTTACCGACCAAATGATTCTGCAGTGACCAGAACAAGTGCAAAATCTGTTGGTTTTAAGTCAGGTGAATATGGTGGGTGAGACAAAAGTCCCTAGTCAAATTTTTGCATTTTGTACTGCGTTGCCATGACGACATGCTGTCTTGAGTTATCGTGATCAAAGATTCACTGAACTTGAACGCTTAGATTTCAAATCTCGTTTAGTCTGTCGAGTTGGAAAGCGTGAAGACTCGCAGTGATCGTTTAGTTAGGTGCCAACAGCTCATGATGGATAATTTTGCTTGAAATCCAACCGAACTCAAAGCATGAACTTTTTGGGGTGAAGATCAGCTTTTGGAAACATTTCTGAAGCCCCCCCCCCTTTTTTTTTGGCAAAAAGATTTGGTGTATTTAATATAAGACCTATATAATAGGTTACGTTTGTCCCTAACGCTCTGACGCCATCAGTACTTGCAGCGCCATCTGCTTTTATTCAGTTGCCGAAATCGGAACTAAGCTCACCGCTATCGCACGATACGTAAAACGAAGGACAAATACCGGAAAATAAAATAAAGTTAGTAAGACAAATGATTTTATCTGTGGCAACACGCACGTTCTCGAACAACTGTCTGCGACGTTTGATCTGTCCATAAGATAAAGAAATAAAGAGTGTTATGTCGTGTTTTATTTTCATTTTCTTCGTATTGCAGAGTTATTTCATGAAAGGAGTCAGCGTTATTTTATGTCATAAAAATGGAATTCGTAAAAAGGAATCAACGTTACTTTATTTCATAAAAAGGAACAAGTAAAATTTTAAGAAAGTAACTGCAGGTGTAGTTTTGATTTACTGTGATGAAAATTTAAAAAAGTATTGGTTCCTTGTAGTTTTTTCTGGAAGAAGATAAAGTTGAAAGAAAACGTCTCTTACATAGAGAATGATAACGGGGATGGCGTGCAAACTAATGTTCTAATATTTTGCATAACTTGAACGAAGGTAGAGCTAATCGCAGACGGAATGAAACTTTTGAAGAAACAGAAGCCAGACATACATGTGTATTACTGATGCTCTTGCGCAATCTGAAATGCCAACAGCAAGAAACTCCTGAACAACTACAAGCTTGTCGTAATGCAGGTGCTCTCTCAGACGCTATTCCCCGGCAGCAAGAAACTCCAGAAAAACTTCAGACTCGACGTTTTGCAAATGCTCACTCACAAGCAAATCATCTCCAGCGAGAAGAAACTGAAAAAGAATATTTTGGTCAAATTATTTGAGAAGAGACAGTTCAATTTGATGAAGCTCAAGTGGTTGAACATAGCTGTGGCCCACTAAACATTTATCTTATAAACCGCCCATTAATAATTCAGCCGTTTATTGTTAGTTTTGTATGTGTATTGTACGATTCGTGCTATAAAAATTTCAGTTACAGCTTTTTCACCCGTGCATGGCACGGGCTATGAGCTAGTCAATTATAAATATCCATTCTTCGTCTCCAGTCACCATTTGATCCAACAACGGATTGATTTTGTACCGAGCTTGCAGAGGTCCACTTATCGTCACTCTGTTCGCTCAGGTCTCAGCCGATATCAATTGATCTAATTTTTGGACCATTCTGATAGCTTGAAATTCTTCTCATGGCAGTTGTTCGATGAACTGAAAGTCCATTGGTAATATCCTGGTTGGTTTCATGAGGGTAGGACTCAATTATTGCGAATATTGCTTCGTTACGCACTTCAGATTGGCGCGCAGAACGGAACTAATCTTCAAACATCCAGTCACTTCGCGAACCAATCTCGACATGTTCTTTCCCTTACAGAGCCTGTTTCTTAAACAGAGCATTTGGCCATACCTTATTAATCAAACGAAAAAAACAAAACAAAAAACGATGAGGAATGTGTACTCTATCAAAACACGTAAAGAGAATAACCGCAGTTTCCCAAAGCTAAATTTTTTTCTACCCTTACGAAACTTGTAACTTAAAGCACTGAGCTGGGGAAATTTCCCCAAACAGACTGGGAAAAAGCTCGTTTGGATCTGGGTGGATAAGGCCGTTTGCGTTGGAGCTGAGCTCTCTATCGACCGGACTAATTTGCCACGCACGAGTGCATGCTTGAAGCTGTCTGTTTTGCGCGGAATGTGTAACCAAATGGTTCCCTCTTTTCATTTTACAATATTGCGAGGTATTTTTCATAAAAGTCAGTTTCATATAATTCATAAATTTATTTTTTCAACGTAACGATAGTTTTTTTTTTACCTTAAGGGAACTTCACTCATTTTCAAGGAGTGTACATACTTAGAGTCGCTTTCCAGAGTTTTGTACTGTCCTTGTCGTCTTGAAAGGAGATTGTTGAATTAATATATATGTACCCGGGTTCATGTCACATTCTGTTACATTTTTAACGCTGTATCTTTCCTTTCCGTTGTCCGAAGCTACATTTGTTTTAAAGAGGAAAGATATTTTATTTTACTTTTCGTTATTTTTAGAAGCGAATTACCCCCAGTCTTGTGTATTTAACCGATGCATGAGTGCATTATATGCACATAGCGCTGTTTTTTTTTTCAAATAATTAATAAATTTTGTACGCGTATAATTCTTTTTTTTTTTTTTTTCAACAAACGTTTTTTTAATGGTTTTCCAGGACATTTTTTTCAAGCGGTTTTAAATTTTTTCTTGTTATTCACTCACTCCATTCCATAAATTGTTTTTCGCCACCCACTCCATTCCATGAATTGTTATTCATGCGAATGGAGTGGGTGTATTTCATGGTTTAATCTGATATCTCCGCCGACTTGGAATTTCATTAGGAAATTGATTCGCCTCTCTACATATGGATTTTTTTCTTAACATTCACTAAAATAACACGATGGCGATAGCGTCGTCTTCAACTAACTGGTACCATGAGAGACACAGCAATTGTTGCTTCTGCGCATGCGCAGTCCCGTTGCTTCGACCTGCTGTTGGGAATGCATTGGTTGCCAGCAACGGGTCACTAGTGGCACTTGCTTGGAGACCCGCAATTCACGGTGATGCTGCAGGGCCATCAATGGTTCGCCAACTGATAGCGCTGCCACCAACGGACCGCTACCGGGCCATGAGCGGCAGATTTCAGGCCGCAGTGACCCATCACTGCCAGCTGGTGGCCAGCAGTTTCCCAGCACTTCTGTTTTTGCTGGGTAAGGTCGAAAATTAACTATTAAAATCATGTTCGATAATATATGCCATTATGTTAATTTATGCATATTCATGAAAAAGATATGCCACGTGTTCACCTATGAAAAACTGAATTTCGCTTCAGAGAACGACTTCTCTACCCCACGGTGGAAATAACTCTCTTTTTCAAAGCCATTGTTAAAGACTGCAAATGTCTAGCGTTGGTTTAATGGCGTCAACGAAGTATACAGCGAACAATCGCAACGGAAACACGGGATTCCAGTGAGCCATTACCACTAAAGAAATCCCTACATTTAGATAATTGTAGGGATTTCTTTAGTGGTAATGAAATCCTTACATTTGAATAATTTTATCATAGAACTGGACAAAGCTGGATGACAAAAGGCGCCTGTCAGTCTGGTAGATTATATTCCTACTTTGTAGTCCCAATATGTAGCTAATGTTTGTATTGTATTGATGTATCTCTGAGAGTCTGATTTCAAGCGGAGGCGGCGGAAATGAAAATGCCATGTGGTGATCCGACGGGAGATAAGGATGGCAGCTGCGCGTGATGGGGGGAAGCCAGGGGTGGTCATCCGAGTTGGTAGCCATTGCAGCCGGAGGGCGTAAGTTAAGAGGAACGAAGAATTGCAAGTCAGGTCGCCGCGCCTAAATCAGCGAACCGAGAGGGATACTGGTATTCTCACAGGAGGAGAAGAGAGGTCACGTGGGCAGGAAGAGAATGGAATGTCAGAGGTGAAGTGGGTTTCTGGAGCGTTAGGACGTGGGGGCAGAAGCTCCCGTACGAAATGTTGAGTGGAAGACGAGGCCGAGTACTTTATGAGTGAAGACTCGGAGAGGTGATAAACTGTGTCCGGTCGGTGTGAGTACACCGAAGTTTCCCGAAATAATAGCAACAAAGCACGGAGTACGTGCCAAGAGAGTCGGATAGATTCCGTACATAGGTGGCTGGAAGAAATAAGCAGAGTAGAGGAACGCAGTTTCGAGCAATGAGGTGGCAAACTAGCTACACCGTAGGTCATTTCCAACGAAGCCGTCCGTCGCCAGGAATCAGACTCTAAAACTTTGAAATTTCTCTAATAAATTTGTTGAGTTACAGTATGACGAAGTAAATTTCTCCGTCATTTTTGGTCTACGCCGGGATTCGAACCCGAGGCCGCTTATTCCGGAACAAGTCGCTCTACCAACTGAGCTACGCAGACATGTGTTCTGATTCCTATCTGCCTTTATGTCATGTGCGTCCCGCTGGCAGGTACGTCACATCTCCCCCCCCCCGAAAGAGGGCCGGGGGCATGGCCTACGGGTCAGCCGTGACCATGAATCGTTGCAGGCAGCCATCCACTGTAGAACGTGCACTTGAGAACTCCCAGTCAATCTGCTGTGTGGAATGCAACATCACACATTTTTATTTTTCGAAGCGCTGGAGAAGGAATTCTCTGATTTTTCCTGTCTCGCGGTGTGGAAATAACATCACACCAATGCGAGATTTTGAACGGTCGGGTCATCCGGGTAGTTCGGGCGCCATTATAACGAAGTAAATTTCTCCGTCATTTTTGGTCTACGCCGGGATTCGAATCCGAGGCCGCTTATTCCGGAACAAGTCGCTCTACCAACTGAGCTACGCAGACATGTATTCTGATTCCTATCTGCCTTTATATCATGTGCGTCCCGCTGGCAGGTACGTCACAACAGTACCGAGTGATTACCGCATCTAGTATCAAAATGCCTTATTTTAAACCTTCCCTCCCTTCTTCGATTAGCAGATAAACCATAGTAAAGCTGAGGAAGGGAGCGCCTGGACGTTCGTACTAGGTACGAAGTTAAGTACAAACGAACCTTGTTAAATTTGCTGGTGTGCGGGTAGGTGCTAATGAAACAAGCTGACGCCCTCCTGAGTGGAGGCGGGTTGTAGCACCGGGCGATACCCTCACCGCTACAATGAATGTAGGTACTTTGATGCAATTCTTTATATTTTTTAATGAATTTCCCTAATAAAAGGCATTTCCTTCTAGACTTTGCTGTCTCTTCTTGGAAACCAGCAAGGGTAGCAAGCAGTTTTCCTCAAGGTTGGATTATGGGCGGGACAAACGGAACAATAGCATTGGGGCCCACCATTACCAATGGCCCAGGAGGCATGCCATTACACAATAATTTCACAGCAAATCTCTCTCTCTCTCTCTGTCTCTCTCTCTCTCTCTCTCTCTCTCTCTCTCTATCTATCTATCTATCTCTTGATATATATAGTATATATTTACAGTTGTACAAGAAACCAGTAGAAGATGTGAAAACTCAAACTTACCGGTGGCTCGAAACCGCATCCTTCTGCTCCAGATCCGAATGCTTTCCCAATTAAGCTACACCGACAAGGGCTTATCACTGGTACTTTCCGTCTTGACATGTGCATCACCTCTGTAGTACGTCACAAGGAATAGAAACTACAGTCACCAAAGTGTTCACTAAATTCCTCAATGAAGTGGAAGATTGCTGGTGACTGGAACTACAGTCACCCTGCGACGCGAAAAAAGATCTTCAGGATCTCAGAAACAAGACCCGTCAGCTTGCTATCAGTTGTTTGCAAAATTTTCAGTAAGGTACTCCAGTGATTCTAAATCATGGATTTCCAGACTGGAAAAATGGAGAGGAAAAATTCACTTCTCATGAAAACGGTGTTATTCCCGTTCTTCAGGTGCAAAGGGCAAGGGACTAAAGCTAGTATGACAGTGCCCAAATTATAATAGTGATCCGTGGAGGGAAAAACCACGAACTGCAGGCAAGGTGTGGGCCGATCACGCCTCATCGATGCCATAGGTGATCGAAGGCTATCCTGTATGGTACGAGACAACAGAAGGGATACTGTGGTGCTACTCATTGGTAATATGAATGCTGGTGATGGTACTAATGTGTCAAAACACACAGTGCATCAAACCCTGCCGAAAATTGGGCTGCGTAGCCTCAGGACCCTCCAAGTGCCCATGCTAACCTCAATAGGAACATGGGCATCAAAAATGGACTTTGAATGATAAGTCCGCAATGGGAATGTGAGCATCAAAAATGGACTTTGAATGATTGAAGAAAGTCGTCTGGACCGATGAATCTCATTTCTTGTTGCACCTTTTGGGCATCCATTACGTATGCGTCCTTTATCTGGGGAAGTGTTAGCATCAAGTTTCACCGTGGGACGAAAACAAACCGGTGGCGGAAGCACAGTGCTTTGAGTAATGCTCCCTGTGTCCAGTGATTCATGTTCAGGAAAATATGACGTTTGCCACCTACCTAAACATCATTGCAGAACGGGTACATCCTTTGATGGAAACGGTATTCCCCTCTGGTAATGCCTTCGTTCAACAGGATAATATAGGGTGACTCAAAATGATTAATCTAATTTCAGAAGAGCATAATTCCACACCGATCAAATGTGTATGGCCTGGGCATACACCAAATGAAAGAGGAAACCTCCAAGTTTCAATAGGTCACCATGAGAGGGCTTCAATGTCACTGTGGGGCCGCCTCACTGGCATTGTGCTGTTCACCGTTTCTTCAACGAAGTGCTCCCTTACCATTAGATTGGTCGCAGTAGACTCCTTGACTTGGTGCTCTACAGCTACACTGTCACTGTCGGGCAACTTCTATGTCATTGTACTGTTCATCGCTTCCTCAACGAAGTGCACCCTTGCCACTGGATAGGTCGCAGTGGTCCCAGTGACTTGATTTTCTACAGGTGGCCACTTTATTTCCCCGGAATTTACACCGTACCGTACAACTTCTTCTTTTAAGGCTATGTTAAAGATTCTCTGTACCTGCCACCATTGTCTAACACCCTGGATGAGCTCAAAAAACGCATTATTACTGCCGTGGAGTCAGTGATGACGAACATGCTGGAACGATTGAACCTGCGCATTAGAAAGGTTGCCTACAACCCTGGAGCTCATCCAGGGTTGTAGGCAACGTTGGCATGTGCACAGCATCCTTATCATACCCTCAAAAGAAAGAGAAGTTGCGTGTGTAAGTTCCGGTGACCGAAGTGATCACCTTTAGAGTACCAAGTCTCTGGGTCCACTGCCACCAATCCAATGGCAAGGGTGCACTTCGTTGAGGAAACGATGAACAGTACAATGCCACTGATGCGGCCCGACAGTGACAGTGGAGTCCTCTCATGGTGGCCAACTAAGACTCGAAGATTTCCTCTTTCTATTTGGTGTATGCCCTGGCCATACACGGTTGATAGGTATGGAATTATGCTCATCTGAAATCAAATGACTCATTTCGAATTACCCTGTACTTCATGGCACACTGCCCGGATAAACACATGGCAAATTCACTGCAATTAGAATTGTGTACTGAATTACCTGGAGTTTACTATAAACATCTCGTCGTTTCTATATTTGAGGTACTGTACTGGTGATTTATGATCTATATCCAGTCCAGGTTTTGAAATAATCGTCGGAGCTACGACGAAGCATAGGATTGATTCCACTAGCGGAATCTCAGGTTGTTCAGATTCCTGAGCTACAATGACTTAGTTTCATTTGCTGGAAACTTCATTGCACTGGGTAGTGTAACGAATAGCGTATACGAACGGAAACTGGAAGTTGCGGGTTCGATTTCCCCTCCAGGGTAATGTACTTTGGAAGTTTTCTGAGGAGATGTTACATGGTGAACAGAAAACTACAGGCAATTCAGTACACAATCTGATTTCAATGAGTAATGTGACTTTCCCATATGTTAATGAGGAATATTTCTTCCTTAATTTCTAAAGCGTTTAAGAGTTCAATGTTTCAACAAACTGCACTGTAAAAATACCTGACTGTAAATTTCACATTTTTTGAACCATTGATGAGGTTGCTATCACGACATCCTAAAACTAATTTTTTATGCGGCATTATTTTCAGAAATTATTATGCTTGTTCTGTGTGCTGAACCATGTTTGCATGGTTCAGTGAAAGCGCTTTTGTACGTACTGCATACGTGAGATAAACGCAAGAAATTTGTATCTAACTTTAATGCACGTAATCCTTATTACGTGCATTCAGTGGCGAAGCGTGACTTTGTAAGTAAGGCAAGCAATGCAGTTAATATGCGATAAATAGAAGGCAAAAGTAATATGAATGAAAATTTATAATAACTAAAATCAACAAGTGATCCGTAGTTTATATTCTACGTTGACAATACGGCATGGCAGAAATCATCGTAAGACACCCCACCAAACGCGACCATGCGCGGTACCACCAAAAAGAAATGTCTATGTAGAAGTTCAAATGCAAAGATTTATAAAAAAATATGTTCAGTGAAAATGGTGAAAGGGAAAGAAACTTGTCTACCTCCACAACGAAAAGAATTGGGGGTTGCTTCTATCAGAGCTCAGACGGGCTAAGGCCGAGACCGAAAGTCGTAGAATATTTACGATATGCGGTTCGGGCTCGGGCTCTTAGAGAGAGGGAGAGCGAGAAAAAAAAATTATTTATAAATGTGATTTTATATAATTTTTATAGGTAATTTTTTTTATTTCTAAATGTGATTTATATATGATTATGAAAATGATCTAAAAGACAGAGAAAGTATTTTTTCTAGAATGCAGTCTTTGGAGTTTTTGGAGTTCACGTGGCCGTGTACTGTAGATGTGCCAGAGTCTATTGCTTCCATAGCGCTTACATTCATCAGAAGAGTCACAGAAACAAATAGCTACACTAATCAAAGTAACGCTTACTTTTATATTCCTGAAATAATGACATGTCACCGCTAAAGAGCGTGCGACATAAAACTACTGAAAGTTCAAACCGCAAGCCAATAATGGAACTGAATCAACTAATTACACTAACACAGAAAACTTTTGACAAATTGCAACTTCAAACTATTGTTACGGGATTCCTCTGAGTGCCAAGTCTGACTGAACGTTTGGAAAGAGCGCATGCTGAAGTTAGTGGCTTTATCCTTGAAACTATCTCGTGTGGTTCAGCCTTCGGCGCTGTGGAAGCGTTTGGGAGAATACTTCCCCACGCTCTGTGCTTAGCATAGCATTACTGGCTGTGGCTGGCCACTCTGCGGGCGGGCATGCCGTTTACTGAGCTTCAGCTGGATGCATTATCTGCGTTGCTTCCAACGAGCGATTTATGTACGAGGCATTTGTTCTTGTTTTCGTAAAAATACAAACATGAATTTGCTTTCTTAAAAATAAAAGATACTGAAAAAAATGCCCGCTGCGTTATGTTGGTGTGATATTTTTATTTTACTTTAAAGCTACATATTTTTAATTCACTCAAAAGAAAGCGCATGAACCAAAGGGAAGCAATGCTTCCCTTGCTTCCACTGACGCTTCGCCACAGCTACTAGAGAAACGGCAATTTTCACACGCATGACCTACTACTCCCGCCCCCGCGAAAAATGCTAACAAAAATTAAAGGCTTATCAAACCAAATGAAAAAATAAATATTTTCCCGTACCATCTCTACTCTTTTGGTCTCTGTTTTTTACGAAAACTGTACCACACAATATGCACGTTAGTAGCCCAAACAGATCGAGAAACTAATGAGCATGCGCTGTTTCTCTGTTCCCTTCCTGCTGATGACTAGTTCGTGTTTCCAACCCCATAACAGTAAAGTGTACAGCTGTAAAGTGTTGAATATCAGTACGTTTACTGTAGCGATATATATATAACTTTTGCTAAAACCAACCTTTTTTTTTTTTTTTAGTGGCGAAAATGCGGAGAGATGGTGGCATTTCCGTTTAATGATGTTTTAAAATATATATACATTTTAAAACACATCAAAGAGGAAATCATCTTACTAGAGTATTTCGAATATGATCTTTTTTTCCTTTTTACAAAATCTAACTCAGTTTAATGAGTTTAATTAATAATGTACGGAAATATTATGTAAAAAACGACTTGCATAAGGCTTTCTACGTTATTCGAGCTGAAATGTTTTTCTTTAATCCTGCAAACAAAATGCTAAATCTTCTGGTCCAGGCCCGGCCGAACCCGATTTTATTTTAACTGGGGAGGGGGGGCGGAGGCCGTCGAAGAATGTTCAAACCTCTTCGTGGTAGCACAATAACCGCATCTCGATGTATGCGGTGAAAAAACACGAGAAAACAACTCAGTGATGATAAATGTACAACTGCAGTGCTATGCGATTAATGAATCGGCAGTTGCTAAAGAAATAATTAAAGAACAGACGAAATACAATGATTGATACGGGAATGAAGTTACAATAAAACAGTTCCCCCGACAATTACACCGATATAACATTACAAATGCATATGCATGCTTAATATAATGCCGTACAAACACTTCAATGTACAAAATCGTGTTGTTCAGAAATATGGATTAGTACGAGACTCGTGATTTACTAAAGTCATACGCACTAGGGTAGGAGAGAGAAAATCTTTACCCACAACTGCCTATATTTCTTCTCCAGTCTTTTATGTACATGTGTGCTTGTGTGTTAAACATAGGTAAGAAAAATTCCACTGACATAAATACTCATACGTTTGCTAACGCAGTGTTCCCTTTTAGTCTGTTCTGGCCAGAATTGTACTGCTATTAAAAGTAAGTTGTGTTTCTTTATGTAGGTGGCGTATACAGATTTTTAATGTCTACCTCAAGGTATGCATTATGCGCGCAGTACAAGCCGTGTTCCAACTTGCCGATCCAGTCACAGAGGAAGAAATTCGTACGGTTCTTATTTGCGAGCTCGAAAATGTATCGTGAAAGATGCGGTGTCACGTCAATTCGTCGCGTGCGTCAATTCGTCGACTGCGACGATTCGTCGCGCGTTAATTCGTCGCCTGCGTCAGTTCGTCGCGCGTCAATTCGTCGAGCGTCAATTCGTCGCGGACAAATTCGTCGGCTACGTCAATTGTCGCGTTTACAGATTTTTGTTACTTACAAAACAAATGCAGGAAAACGTACGATTTAAAATTTTCGTGAAATCTAGTTTTCATTTCAGAACCATCAAATTTGGTATCATGAAACTCTAACTTAGACGCTAGACGGCTTTTAAAAGGGGTTCGAGCCCGGGGGTGAGAGCCCCCCCCTCATAAAAAATTTCGTAAAATCTACAGTTTTCATTTTAGAACCACAAAATTTGGTATACTATCTCATGGTACTCTAACTTAGACGGTACATCGTTTTCGGAACGGGTCAAGGCCCAGGGGTCAGAGCCCCCACATACAAAATTTTCTTAAAAACTACAATTTTCAATTCAGAACCACCAAATCTGGTATACTATCTCAGCATACTCTAACTTAGACGCTAGACAGTTTTTGGAAGGGGTTGGAGCCCGGGGGGTAAGAGCCCCCCCCTCGTCATAAAAAAAGCCGTAAAATCTACAGAATTCAATTTAGAACCACCAAATTTTGTATACTATCTCATGGTACTCTAACTTAGACGGTAGACCGTTTTTGGAACGGATCAAGGACCGGTGGTCAGAGCCCCCCCCCATAATTTTTTTGTAAAATCTACAGTTTTCAATTCAGAACCATTAAGTATGGTATCATGAAACTCTAACTTAGACGCTAGACGCTTTTTGGAAGGGGTTAGAACTCGGGGTGTCAAAGCCCCCCCTCATAAAAATTTCGTAAAATCTACAGTTTTCAATTTAGAACCACCAAATTTGGTATACTATCTCATGGTACTCTAACTTAGACGGTAGACCGTTTTTGGAAGGGGTTGCAGCCCGGGGGGTAAGGGCCCTCTTCATAAAAAAATCCCAAAATCTTGTTTTCTATTCAGAACCACCAAATCTGGTATACTATCTCGTGGTATTCTAACTTAGACTGTAGACGGTTTTTGTAAGCGGTTGGAGCCCGAGGGGTCAGAGCCCCCCCCATCAAAATTGCCATCAAATCTAGTTTTCAATTTAGAACCACCAAATTGGGTGTCATGAAACTCTTAACTTAGCGGAAGACCGTTTTTGTAACGAATCGGGGGCCAGGAGGTCAGAACTCCCCCCCCCCTGGTACAAAATTATCCTACACTTTTCAATTTAGAACCACCAAATTTGGTATACTATCTCATGGTGCTCTAACTAGCACGGTAGACGGTTTTTTGGAACGGGTCAAGGCCCGGGGGTAAGTGCCTCCACATACAAAATTCTTTTTGACAAGTGGTCAGAAGCCAGCCCCTAGATCACTCCGCCGCCGTAGCGACACACGTTGAAATGTATTTTTCATACGGCCCCAAACGCTCTTATGGACATACTAGATTGAACTGGACGCAAATAAATCATTAATATAATTTGTACTAGCAGGGATACCAGTTATTTGCCAGGTACATATTACTATTTGTGGAATCACCAAGTTCAGCGGGTGAAAGTTGATGAATGAAAAATATATTCCTGCAATTTTCCAGTAAACTTATTTTAAATTTTTTGATTCAGTTAATTTAATTTTGCGAAACAAAAAGAAAGAAAAAGGAATGGGAATACTTACCTTCTAGGAGACATCTATAGAACTGCAGTACATCTGGCGTGTGCTTCTGAGAATCCCGCAACAAAGAAATGCAATGTACCTATGTGATGTCGATTGCGTTCGACTTCACATTGGCATTGATCATCTTTTTCTTACCGTTTTGAATTTTGAATATCTAGAACTCTCTATTTACATTACATTATATTTCTTCCTGATAAGCCGCTCGTTGGTAGTGAAAGCTAAACTATATTGATTTGTGTTTTAATACACCATTAAATGCATATTTTTGCACTTTCTTGTTATCTACAGGCCCTAACTTAGACCGTAGGTTGGTTAGTTGGTTGGTTGATGGTTTATGGTGCAAGGCCCTCAAAGGGCCAAAGAGCGCCTTAGAACGTAGATAGAGTATTCTTAAGAGTAAAAAACGGAACTTTTTACGAAAATTTTGTATGGGGCTACCTTGACCCGGGCCCCGACCCCTTCCAAAAACCGTCTACCGTCTAAGTTAGATAACCATGAGTAGTATACCAAATTTGGTTGTTCTAAATGGAAAACTGTAGATTCTACGAAATTTTTATGAGGAGGGGGGGGCTCTCACCCCCGGGTTCCAACGCCTTCCAAAAATCGTCTAGCGTCTAAGTTAGAGTTTCATGATACTAAATTTGGTGGTTCTGAATTGAAAACTGTAGTTTTTAAGAAAATGTTGTGTGTGTGTGTGTGTGTGTGTGCGGGGGAGGGCTCTGATCCCCCGGGCCTTGACCCGTTCCAAAAACCGTCGACCGTCTAAGTTAAAGTACCATGAGATAGTATACCAAATTTGGTGGTTTTAAATTGGAAACTGTGGATTTTGCGAATTTTTTTTATGAGGGGGTGCCCTTACCCCCGGGCTGCAACCACCTTCAAAAAATCATCTAGCATCTAAGTTAAAGTACCATGAGATAGTATACCAGATTTGGTGGTTCTGAATTGAAAACTGTAGTTTTTAAGAAAATTTTGTATGTGGGGGGCTCTGACCCCCGGGCCTTGACCCGTTCCAAAAATCGTCTGCTGTCTAAGTTAGAGTACCATGAGATAGTATACCAAATTTGGTGCTTCTAAGATGTAAACTGTAGATTTTCCGAAATTTTTATGAGGGGGGGCTCCGACCCCCGGGCTCCAACCCCTTCCAAAAACCGTCTAACATCTAAGTTAGAGTTTCATGATACCAAATTTGATGGTTCTGAAATGAAAACTAGATTTCACGAAAATTTTGTATGTATGTGGGGGTGGGGGGTGGGTGGGGTGGGGGCTCTGACTTCTTGGGCCTTGACCCGTTCCAAAAACCGACAACCGTCTAAGTTAGAGTACCATGAGATAGGATACCTGATTTGGTGGTTCTGAATTGAAAACTGTTAGTATTTCTGCTTATTTGTTTCTACCATTACTGTCATATCTCCAAATAGTGTTGCACCTGTTAGTTCCTTCTCACCCATGGTCTTTTATGTGAATTAGTACCTTGTGCATGTTTAATCTTTAGTATGGTAGTAATGCTTAATTGGAATTTGTGCATAGTATAGAATCATGTCTTTCCCTGTCTACAATGCTGTAGTTAAACATTTTCATTTGTATCGCTCGTGCTTTATTGTCTGCCTCTCCTTCGCCCTACGTGGCGAAATAATTTTATGATTTTAACAATATTTTGTTTTACGTTTCACTGGAACTTTCCAGCTGATGTATATACCACTGTATTTATTGGCAGAACTCCATTGTCATGTACATAGAAATGTTATTTTACTGAAGAATAAAGGCAATTTTGAAGTGTAGATTTTACGAATATTTTGTGTATGGGGGCTCTGACCAACCGGGCCTCTGACCCGTTCCAAAAACCGTCTACTGTCTAATATTTTTAGTGCCAAAGAAAAAGCGTAATATTCCTATCCTGTCTGAGTATCCAAACTTTATAAATTTGATCAGGGAAGAAGACGTTCGAAATCGTACGTTTTGCTGCATTCGTTTTGTATGTAATCAAATTTGTAAACGCGACGAATTGACGTAGTCGACGAATTGACGCGCGACGAATTGACGCAGTCGACGAATTGACGTAGTCGACGAATTGACGCACGCGACGAATTGACGTAGAACCGAAAGATGCGATGTGTCAGCATTACTGAATCTTAACTACTTGTACTTGAATTCTTAATGGAAGTTGCTTGAAGTAAATGAATAAAGCAGGGGTTCAAAATATTACCCGCAAATCAGCTTCATCTACCCCCCCCTTTTTTTAGTGTAAACTAAGCGTTGGCACATAGAAATGTGTTCTATTGCTGTAAAAACGCCCGAAACCATTGTCGGTTTTGTTAATACTTATACTAATGTTTCTGCGTACACGAACATATAACTTTAGCCTTCGGTCATTCTTGATTATTAAATCTGTTTCAATTACGACAGTTATGCTTTCATTCTTATGTTCTTTCTAACTGGACCTCTTCAGCTTCAAAATTAAAAGTAAATAGATAAATAACTAGGAACCATTTACTTTTAATAAATGTATATTGTTAGTTCTTAGTTTTCAGCTATGATTTTAGAGGAGGGCACCAGATATCTCTTATTGATATAACGAAGTATAAATTCAGAAATGCTTCAACACAAATTTTTCTCCTACAGAACGATTTATGCTGCACGAGGAACAATTTAAATACTCAGCGAAGGAATACTCTATAAAGGAAAAGACACATTATTCTCATAGAAAAGAGAATATCAAAAATGAAAGGTGTTACTTTTTAATATATTTTTTTCCAACCACTCTTTATCCGATTTACTTTACAATTGCTCTAATCTAACGTTCAATTTCCATTAGTGTTAGAACTGTCAAAAGTATTTTTAAGCACAAATACAAGTAACTTCTCTTACAAAAAGCGCACTCGATTTAGTGGTCCGTTTTCAGTCGCGCATCCTTAAGTCATTAAGCAGCTTATAATACAGAGGGGTTAAGGCCGCATAAAGGGGTGCTATAGGGGATATAGCAGTGGGGCACACTATGACCAAGGGCCCAGGAAGTATGCCTGGGCAAGTAAGAGAGAGAGAGAAAGAGAGAAGTTTATAAAGTAGTTTTACTTTTGTCTCGTATGATTTCCACTTGGTAAGAAAAAGTGGCTGAAGACGAACAGATTTCAAGACAGTGACTCACCATATGTAAAGGTTTCATGTCGCTATGCACAGGGGAGTCGGCGAGACAGTTTCAGCTTTTTCACTGGCATCCACCCACACCTCCCAATTTGTACTTGGAACCGTTAGTTGTAGAAGTTCCCTTTGGCATCATATTGTATTTAATAAAAGAGATGAACTAAGAAAAATATACAATGCTAAATCATTAGAAAATCCAAGACAAAATCTAGGAGTCTGAAGCTTTCTACTCATGTCCTTCTGAGAACAATGAAAAATACAGTGACTTATTATGAAAATTCTGCAGATAATTTAATAGTTACAGTTTTGTGTTCTAATGGACTTCATAATATTAGTTCTCCGTCATAAGTTCTTTGGGGGCCCACTCGAATTCCTTAGCCTAGGGGCCCATTGAGGCCTTAATCCGGCGCTGCAGAGGGTGAGTCGAATGTTTTGCAATATTTGCATAAACGCATGTGCTGCGGTGGGTATGCCACGTGTTTAAACTAGTTCAAGTCGGCCACTGCAGTCAGTCGAAAGGGATATAAAGCGGTAGTCGTTGCTGTGAGCAACATAGCATGTCATCCTTCTGTCTGTGGTTGAGACGCCTAAAATATAAACAGCCGCAACCATTTAATTAGGGAACTTTTGCTTTACGAGTTTGAACTCGGCCATAACGCAGCTCAAGCAACACGAAACATTTGTCGTGCGAAAGGGGAAGGTTCCGTGGACCACAGCACCACAACCAGATGGTTTAAGAAAGTTTCGCTCAGGTAACAGAAACCTCGACGATCAGCCAAGGTCAGATAGACCGCGAACCGTGGATTCGGAGGCCGTGCGCCACGCCGTAGAGGCAAATCCAACAACCAGCACTCGGAGATTATCAGGCGAGCTGGGCATATCGCAGACCACCGTGGATCGTCAACTTCAGGACCTCGGCAAGGTCTACAGGAGCTGCCGCATTGTCCCTCACGAACTGACGTCAGCTAAAGCAAACCGCTGAGTAGAAGTGTGCACGAAATTCATAGAAAACCCGCGCGATGTACGTTTCATCGAGATAATTGTTACGTGCGATGAAAAGTGGGTCTATTTACGTAATGCTAACACACAACGGCAGTGGTTGAGCCCGGGCCAGCTTCCAGAACCTGTTGTCAAACGTGGGCGCTTGCGTAAGGTGATGCTCTGTGTTTTGTGGAATTTCGAGGGGATAATCCAGTACGAATTTGTTCTAAACGGTCGGACCATCAACGCCGACCTCTACTCTGAACACCTGGAGCGGATGTATGCTGTTTTAGAAGAGAAGTACCCGGCGCTGGTGAACAGAAAGCTCGCTCTCCTACTACAGGACAACGCTCGGCCACATACCGCGCGAACGACCCAGACAAAACTCCAGGAAATTGAGGGCATTGAACTGATGCCACACACAGCATATAGTACCGATCTTGTCCCGTCGGATTATTACTTGTTCAGGTCCATGGCCTACTTCCTTCGCGGGAGGCACTTTAACAACCAGGAGGAGGTGGCAGCTCGGATGAAGGACTTCTTCGCCTCGAAGGACAATAACTGATACCGCCGCGGAATCGGAAAAACTTTCAGACAGACGGCTAAAAACAGTGGAACACGGTGGCCTATACTTTGAATGCCAGTCAGCTTTCGCCGTAAAGGTACGTATGAAAACATAAAGTGATCCAAATATTGCAAAACTTTCGACTCGCCCTCTGTAAATGTTAATGTTGGAGAGAATCAGATAACCCAAAATAAATATAAGTGACGGAAGAAAAGAAAAGAGGCAACTGAACGACTAAAACAACAAGAATAAAAAAAACAACTCAGGTAAGGGGTCTACTTTACAGGAAAGGAAAAGAAAGGAAAGAAAGAAGGAAATAGACTTGTGAAAGTGATTTACGGCATAGGAAACGAATTAAAAAAATATGACATACTGAACAGCATAGGAAAAGAGAAATACTTAAATAAGTCATACAACAAAGAAAACTAAAAGGGAAGACTAAGTAAAGTGACTACGGTATAGAGTTGAAAAAGAAAGATATCTGGGAAATTTAACTACTGTACAGCATGCAAAAAGACACTGAGGAAAGTAATCTACTTCACAGAAGGAGAAAAAGAGAGTGCCTAAAGAAGTGGCCTACTGTACCACAAAGATAAAGAAAGGTACGAGGGAAAGAGACTATGAAAAGTAATATGTTGTGGTGCAAATAAAACACTCAGAAAAGCGACCTACGGTACTGAGGAGAAAAAAAGTTAAAAAAGTAAATATTGTGCACCAAAAAAAGAAGAAAATGGCCTACTGTATGCAATTTGGTGATTCGGGAATGTAGTCTATGGCTCAGCTAAGAAAAAGAAATTTATTTAAAAAAGTGACCTGTTGTACAGCACAGAAAGAAAACTTTGAAAGTAGCCCGCACACACACACACACACACACACACACACACACACAAGCGGGCGCGCAAATACGAAAGCAAAGAAAGATTTTTGGGAAGTGATATACTTTATACAAAAGAAAAAAGAGACTTTGAGAAGTGAGCTTCTGTGTGAGGTACGGATGTCATGCTTTTTTTGGCTTCTCCTCTAAAGCTAAAAGCGATTCTGTTTTTTATGGCAAGATAAGTATTTAATTGCGAAAAATACAGTAAAAAAAAAGTGGGAGTGAGAAAGAGGCGAAAGCATTCACGGTAAGCACCAACTGGCTGTAAGATTACTTTTTCTTTTTTTCAGTTATAAATAGAAGTGCTTACGGTGACATTAAATTAGTAAAATTTAAAAAAGGAGAACATGATATAGTAACATTAAGTAAGGCAGCGATTCATATTACAGTCAGGAACAGAAGGAAGGGTTTACAACAGCATCTGGCCTGCGACACCATTCGTAGTTTGGCTGCTTGAATAACATCGTTCTAAGTTGAGCTGGCTTGTGCATACTAAAATGCAAACAGACTCTCAACCAATGGATTCCAATGTGCGCTAGTATAAAATATTCTATTAAAATTTTAATTTTTATGGCATTAATTGTGCAATAAAGCGATAAAGCAAAACGTATATTTGTAGATCTCTTCTCCTATTGGAAAGCTTTCTAAATCTCAGTTACCTAACTATAAAGCATTCCTTTACTCCGTTTTTTCAGACGAGGGATAATAGAATATCAGAATGCTCCGAACAGAACATCACGTGAAAAATCCACATTCTTCCCAATAAACTAAAGTCAGACGAACGAGGAAAACGGGGTATATAAAAAAAAAGCAAATGCATGGGAATCTTCTGCTGACAGCTTCAAACTCCCTTTCCCTCTGACTCGGAATGCTATCGACCGATTGGTAGGCAGTTCCGGGAATATCTCCACCAATAAAAAGCAAATAAAGCAAATACTGTGGCGTGGAAAACTTCTGCTAAGGCCAACTGCTCGTCAGCGTCAAGCCATATCGATAATCCATAGACATTTTCGCGCTTTTTCCTAAGCTCTTTTCGAGGCTGTTTCTTTAGACAACAGCAAAGAGAAAACTCACACCCATCTCCAGCAACACTTATCCCCTGTTTGTGCTCCCCTCCCATCTGGCTCCCTTTAGCTTCTTTACGATACGGATACATTCGTAGAAACACGCAAGTCCATACGAGAAACACTATTTTGTGCAAAAAATTTCAGCAAAATTGGAAAGGGAAAAATCATTGTTTTTTTGTTTTGCTAGGGCGGCTCCCAAAGCTATTATATGAGAGACGAATTTCCGCTAATATCTTCGAGAAAATATATCTTGAGTCGTTAGTGGTAGACATACAGGCAAACAGAAAGGATTGAAAAAATGCGCAGTACAACACCGATTATTCAAATTAGTTTTGACCAACAGTGTTTCCCTTAAGCAAAAAGAATAAAAATTATAAACATTTATGCAGTATCAATGTAAACAAATTAATCGAGGCAGGCGCTGCTACCTCTGGCTTCTCTGGCGGAATCTTACAGGAGTTTACGATAAACAGGATGTGGCAGAAAACGGGCACTGTTGATTTGTTCGGAAAAGTTTCCCTAATGAAGTTGCCAACACGTATGGATCGTCATTCGTTTCACCAAACGACGCCATTTGCAGAAATCGGTGGAGTGGAACTCAACTGTTAAGGCATTTTACAAAACTGCTGACTGTGTTGCGTCTGCTGCTACACGAGAATAACGGCGTGTTTTTAATCTCGGGAGGCATGATCCTATTCCATCAGAACATGCCATCAGGTTATGGGTCTAGACTCTTTTTTCTCATTAAACAAAGTAAGCTACGGGAAGTGCATTGAAACAAAAACATTAGTATTCGAACGCGAGAAAGAATACAGTAAGTGCAAAATGTAGTAAAGCAAATTCCAAAACGTTCTGTGCGACGAATTTCTTCAGTAGTCGGAATCTCAAGTCGTAGTGCTCATAGAATCTTACGGGGCGAGTTAAAGTTACGATATTACAAGACAGATGCTGTGCAGCAGTTAAATGACAACGATTACGAACACCGAATAACTCTGTGTGTTGAGCTTTTGGATAAAATGCAAGGCAATGAAGCTTTTTTGCGTTTATTGTGGATGAGTGACGAGGCCCACTTTCATCTTAGTGGTTTTGTGAATAAACAAAACTTTTGCAACTGATAAGAGGATAATCCCTGTCAACTGTATCAACGGCCGTTACACAGTCAGCGAGTTAGAGTGTGGTGTGCGGTCTCTTCAATGGGAATAATCGGCAGTTACTTTTTCGAGGATAAACAAGGACAAGCAGCAACGGTAACATCACACAGGTATGCCGACACGACAGACAAATACAACTTTCACGCTTTGCTTCAGACGAGCTGTGAGAGCGAACGTGCTTAGTTCCTATGTGGACCCGCCCACAACAATTATACCTCTGTGGCGTCCACTCTATAGGCGCATCTCACAGTCAATGGGAATATCTTAAAGGTTCGTTCCTCAGAACTTACCCAAACTCTGATTGGGTGAAGATACGAAATCTCCTCCGCTTTATTATGATTTGATTATCTGCGAATCAGGGAGGTAGTTTGAAACGGCCAAAAATTCCAGCATAAATTACTCTGGCGATAAAATAACACAGGAGGATTCGTTTTCAAACTTAACAGAAGTTTTTAATGAAAAATAACTGAAGTCGGAAGTCAGTCTGTCCGTATGAATACCGCTTTCCGGGTGTCGATCAGACGGCCTCAACTAATGCCGATATAGCAAACAGTCCAAGTAAACTTGACATCTCTATTACGATAATACGTTCCTACGCTTAGGAGAGAGCCCTCCTCGTCTGAGGAGTGACCTGTGTCTCCAGGTAAATATTCCTATCCCTAATCTTATTCCAACTCCGCTCTGCACTTATTATCCGTTGTTGCGTTAGATTTATCCTTTCCTGGGTAATTAAATAAAGCAAGTGAGATTCCCTATCATGGGGACCTGTGTCACTGCTAAAAAAGCTTATCTTCGCGAAGATACTTCGACGCCGTTCAGTACCCCGACTGAACCCCCGGACCCATAATGCTAGGCCCGTCAAAAACTGGAAACTCTTTGAGCCCTGCTTAACGGCGAACTTGCTCCTGCAATTCCCGAAAACAGACTAACTCACTATGTCCTCTCATGTGCCTACCTCTCCCGACTTTTGTTGGCGCTGAGCATCCGTCCTTTGCGCGTTCTGCCCTGAGGCGTTTTACTCCCTTCATGCACTCTCGCTCTCTGGGTGTCGACGTCACCAACACTAGCGCTTCTCTCTCTGTTTACGAACCTCTCGCTTCCTCCCTTAGGGGACCGGCACTTCTGATGTTTCCATTAGCGGTTCTTGACAGACTTAACTTTCTCCCCTTGACAGACTTAACTTTCCACAAAGTACAAGAAACATCGAATACAATGTATACATGATATATGGGTACAATGGTAACGTCTAGGCTTCTAGACATCTGTTATTGTAAAAACAGCGGATGTCGCCTGGTTTAATCGCTGATGCCTGTTTGCCTGGGCATGGCATCCACTTCCTCAGAGCGTGAGAACCTCCGAATCTCTTTGTCATGCTCTTACTCTTTGTGAAAATGTTCTGGAACAATCCATTGCTCTGTTTGGCGTTGAACCATTTTGAGTTCCTTAAACAATTGCATATATGTATATGAATACCACACACATTAACATAAAATTTAATAAGCGTAGTATTCATTACATTAGTCTATTAGTGTATGTTTTTTTTTCTAATGATAATAAGCATAATGTCCAGTTCATTATCTTCATGGGCATAAATAATGCGCCCGCTCTCACACGAGCCATTTTGGTTTCAGCGAGACGGCGCTACGTCTCACTGTGCAAGAATTTCCACGGAAGCCGAGCACTGACTTTTCGGAAAATGCATCATATCCCGGAACTGTGACATTTCGTGGCCCCCCAGGTCACCAGACTTGTCAGTTTGTGATTACTTCCTCTGGGGATTCCTTAAAACTAAGGTGTATGCAAGGCGCCCGCACACCATTGCTGAGCCGAAACATCCGTACAGAAGTCACAAATATTCCTATTGAGATGTTGAAACGTGCCATAGAAGATTTCCGTCGCAGAATGTCCGAGTGTAGACGTCGAAATGGTTGTCACCTTCTGGACATAATATTCAAAACATGAACGTGACTGTGCACATTTCACAAATGGCAATGTGTCAGGGTGTAATGAATGTGTTTGTCATTTTTTCTCATTAAACGGAGTATCGGTTTTGTTGTATTCAAAAACTCTCGTTTTTCTGCCATACCCTGTACTTGGCTTATTCCACTTTAACTACTTAACAGTAATTTATTCTATCTTCAACATGCAAAGAAACCGCAGTCTCGTCTTTAATATAATTAGTGTGATAATCAAGGTGGCGTTTTTTCTTCTTAAAGCAAGCATAAGTGAGCTATAAGGACTTTGGAAACTTAACGTGAACTGTATTACAAATTCAGTTGATTTTTCGTCTGGCTGTTTTTGATAGCGGAAAAAACAATATTCCGTGAAATGCTGTCTTTAGCTGCGCGGGGGTCACTCTCTGGCTCAGCCAACCCATACTGGCTTTCCTACACTTGGAGTCTTTTCTGCGTATGGTCTTAGACTTTACTCCTAACCCGACCGGCTCAATCTCTCTCTCTCTCTCTCTCTCTCTCTCTCGTTCCGCGTTCTCCGCGTGACTGTCCGAGACTCCGTGTGTGGAGAGTATCTCTCCCCTTCCTAACATCACCATATAATTCCCTGGCTTTCCCCTAACGCCATGTTTAATAATTGACCGAGCGAAACTGGTCTTCACTTACCCAAAGATTAAGTTTTCCTGAACTCATTTCTCAGAACAGTTAGAGACGGGGACGAAACAGTTACTAATACAGTTATGAATACGTATCTTGTTGCACATTTGTTCATCCAACGACTCCCTGGCACTACTGTCAGTCGTTGATCCAGCTTATCGAGGCCTTTCACAATGTCAAGTGCCATTAGGTACTGAGGCTATTCTTTCTCATTTGCCCGCCTATCCCTTTCGCACGGAATACATTGGGGTTCCGACGACTTTCTGCTTATCTCTGGAAGATTTCAGGCTCTTCCTTTCTAACACAAGAATTTTCCTTTCTGCATGGTAACATTTCATATTGATCAGAAATGACCATTAAATGTAACAGTCACACAAATATATAATTTTCTTCACAATTATCTGTCAATGCCCGTTCATTAATTTGCATTATGTTCATGTTCTACATCTGGATCAAGTAAATAGTCATTTAATTAACAGCGATCCTTACGGCTCAGGAGAGTCTTGATGTCGGTGATTTTCTAAGATCCCCTGGCGGTGCTGACACACCCAGCTTCATTGTTAGTACATTCAATCCAGTAATTTCTCAGCCCGCTCTCTCTTTTCTTTTGAGATGTTTTAACACCGCACACACACACACAAAAGAGATAAATATTTTAAAACATTGCATCCCCGTATCCCAAAGTAAGTCCTTTCTTTTGCTCAAAAGTTACTGCTCTGTTCACTCTGAAAGTTTGTTAATTTATGTTTTTTGCAAGAACAATTTCAGTTTTAGATACTGTGAATTTTGATTTGATCCTGAGAATAGAAATAACCTCATTTCCATTTTCATGGAAGGGTCTCCTGATGAAGAAGATAAAGAGGTGCATTAAATGAACTCATAGCAGATGCTTTCAATGAGTAATTGAGAAAACCAAGAAGAAATATGAGGTAAATTGAATGTGTGAACTGATTAAATTAATTAATCTCAACATATAGTGTAAAGATCGATTTGCAACACAGTAAAGTTAACAAAATAAGAGCCTTGTAATATTTTATATACAATATTTAACATACATCATCATCATCATCATTGTCAACCATTATCAATCCACTGCTGGACGAAGGTCTCCCCAAGTTTCCTCCACAACGGTCTGTCTTGTGCCAGTCTCCTCCATGTCACTCCCGCATACTTTCGAATTTCATCCACCCATCTTCCATGTGGTCTTCTTCTGGGTCTTTTCCTGTCCCTTGGAATCCAATCTAAAATTTCGGCTGTCCATCGATGGTCTGTTCTTCTGGCAGTATGTCCAGCCCATTGCCATTTCAGGGATTTAACTCTGATCATGATGTCTTCCACTCTTGTCATTTTTCGGATCCACGTGTTCCTCTTCTTATCTCTCCTGGTTACACCAAGCATGCACCTCTGCATGCTGCTTTGAGTTGTCTGCAACATATTAAGTATTATATATAAATAATTTGATGCTGACCTTGGCAACGTACAACGGACGCTCCCTATCTTCTGATTCAAGGCTTCTTGAATTGGAAGAGGAACTACAAAGGATCAAGTGGGACATCGTCGGGCTGAGTGAGGTAAGGAGAAAAGGAGAAGATCTCATCGAACTGAAAAGTGGACATCTCTTCTACTATCGTGGGACAGATACTGGCAGAACTAGTGGTGTTGGATTTATAATAAACAAGAAACTGAAGGATAAAGTTGTAGAAGTTGAAAGTTCCTCTGACAGAGCTGCACGACTCGTTATCCAACTATCGAGAAGATACCAGGCTCAGATTATTCAAACTTATGCACCCACCACAAGTCATCCTGAAGAAGAAATTGAAGAATTTTATGAGGAAATTCGTCATCTAAATAATAAAGGTAAGCAGCACTTGAAGATAATTATGGGAGATTTCAATGCAAAAATAGGGCACCGGCAACAGAATGAAACTTCAGTAGGTAAATTCGGTCACGGCAACAGAAACCAGCGTGGAAATACTCTCGTTGAGTTTGCAGAGGCAGAAGGATTTTTCATCTTGAATTCCTTTTTCAAGAAAAAGCCACACAGGAAATGGACATGGAGACATCCAAATGGGACGACAAGTGAAATTGATTTTATTATGTGTAACAAAAAAAATTCGTCATCGAAGACTGCAGTGTGCTAAACAAGTTCAACACAGGTAGTGACCATAGATTGGTGAGATGTAAGATGCACCTCAACACTAAACTGGAACGTGGCAAGCTCATAAGACAAACAAAATGTATTGACATAACCAACCTTAAAAAACACCATAATACTTTCAAGTTGGAACTGAAGAACAGATTCTCTGCTTTAGAAGGCCTAACATCGGAAGAAGTGGATATTTCTGAAGTTAACAGAAAAGTAACCAAAGCTCTTATGGAAACAGCAACAAAATTAGCTGGGTCTAAGAACAAGTTGCATGTAAACAAATTATCAGGAAAAACCAAAATGTTGATGCAAAAAAGAAGAGAGATGAGGACAACTAAAGAAGATGTGACTTCCAAAGTGGAATATATAGAGCTATGCAAGACAGCACGAAAAAGTATCACTGAAGACGTAAGGAAATTCAACTGTGAGCTAGTGAGGAAAGCAATTGAAAACAACCAAAGCCTAAAGATAGCAAAGGGACATCTCAGTAAGGGAAGAAAACAGATTATGGCTCTGAGAAAAGAAGATGGTTCTATAACAAGAAATAGAGGCATGAAATTTTGACAAGAGTGAAAGATTTCTACTCCAAACTATATGAAAGGGATGATATATGCACTCCAGACATCATGAAAGGTACCAGAGTTCTTCCAGTCCTCCCAGCAGAAGTTGCTCATGCAATCAAGAACATGAAGCGAGGGAAAGCTCCAGGAGAAGATGGAATTACTATAGACATCATACAAGAAGCAAGTGGAGAAATTGAAACAGTACTCGCCCAAATTTTTACTCGATGCCTTAATGAAGGGAAGATTCCTGAGGATTGGAACAATGCTACAATGATCCTGCTACATAAAAAAGGTGACATTGAGGATCTCAGGAACTACAGACCTATCAGCCTCCTATCAGTGGTTTATAAAATCTTCACTAAAGTTCTTTCACACCGCTTGAAGGTAACACTGGACATGGCTCAACCGAGAGAACAAGCTGGATTCAGGAGTGGCTACAGCACAATAGATCATATCCACGTACTGAGAGAACTAATTGAAAGAGCGAGGGAATATGAACTTCCATTGTGCATGGCTTTTATCGATTATGAAAAAGCCTTTGATTCGGTGAAACCATCAGCAGTTACCACGGCTCTGAAATCCTGCGGTATTGAAGATGCATACATTAATATTATTAATAACATCTATGAAAATGCAAGTGCAAAGATTCGGCTGTTTGAAAATACAACACACATAAAAATTGGAAAGGGAGTGAGACAAGGTGACACCATATCTCCGAAGCTCTTTAATGCCACATTGGAAAAATGTCTTTCAATCACTGAACTGGGAAAACAAAGGGATAAAGATTAATGGAGATTATCTAACCCACCTTCGTTTTGCTGATGACGTAGTCATTTTTGCAACTGCCCCATCGGAGCTGCAGAGTATGATCCAGGAACTTGCTGACAAGAGTAAAGAAGTGGGATTAAAAATGAACTTTCAGAAGACAAAAGTGATGTTCAATGCTTTTACAAGAAATGAAGATTTATCGATTGATGGAGAAAAACTGGAGATAACAGATACGTACGTTTATCTTGGACAGCAGATATCAAGTGAGGGTCACATTGATGAAGAAATTAATCGGCGTACAAAACTTGCCTGGAGAGCTTTTGGAAGAAACAGCATAATTTTCAAGAGCAATATGCCATTATGTCTTAAAAGAAAAGTGTTTGATCAATGCATCCTTCCAGTGCTTACGTATGGTGCAGAGACGTGGACCTTAACTAAAAAAGAGACATACAAAGGCTGCAGACAACTCAAAGAAGCATGGAGAGGTGCATGCTTGGTATAACCAGGAGAGATAAGAAGAGGAACTCGTGGACCCGAAAAATGACGAGAGTGGAAGACATCATGATCAGGGTTAAATCCCTGAAATGGCAATGGGCTGGACATACTGCCAGAAGGACAGACCATAGATGGACAGCCGAGATTTTAGATTGGATTCCAAGGGACAGGAAAAGACCCAGAAAAAGACCACATGGGAGATGGGTGGATGAAATTCGTAAATATGCGGGAGTGACATGGAGGAGACTGGCACAAGACAGACCGTTGTGGAGGAAACTTGGGGAGACCTTCGTCCAGCAGTGGATTGATAATGGTTGACAATGATGATGATGATGATATAAATAATATTTTATCAACTTATAATATTGATATTTATAATACATACAAATATTATATGTAGATTATATGTTAAGATTATATGAACCGTTTTAGTAAAAATATTATATTTTTATATTTTTATTAAAAACTGTTTTTCCCCTTCCTTTTTAAATCTGAATTAACTAAAAAATAAATTAAAAACTCTCTCACTCTCTCTGTCTCTGTCTCTTTCTCTCTCTCCTTGTACTGAGCATTCAACTCATCTGACAAACAATTATTCAGTAATGGTAGAAGTAAATGTAACAAGAAGCGCATCAACTGCCATGTGTTTCAACTGCTGATGGTCCTCTCTTGAAATATAATAAGTTAATTATTGTAGATCAGCATTTAAATAATCAGTATGTGAAAATTGATTTTTATACCTATGAAATAAGATAACGAGTTTAAAAAATGGTACTGAATTAAAACTTCAGCCGTTTGAGTCTCCGAAAGAGTTATATTTCCCAAATCCTAAGGTTTGGAGCCCTGAAAAAAAAAACCTACTCGCTGCAGATATGAATTATGCACGGTTTTTTTTTTTTTTTTTTTGCACTTGTTTGAAGTGTGGACTATAAAGTTACGTTGCAGGTTTATTAGTAAACATTCCAAAAATTATTCGTTTTGAGTTCTTCATTAACCTTCCTTCTAAATGATGTCACTTCTTCTTTATTTTCTTTCTGAACGGCACATCAGAAACTCTAAGTTTCTTTACACCGTTTGGTAACGGCTGACAGTGGGTCAGTGAATAAATAAATACATCGCTTTTTCCACGTTCCAGAAACACATAGCAACCGAAGAAGGCGGCGGCTGAAAACAATTTTTCGGTTGCTATGGGTTTCTGGAACGTGGAAAGAGCGATGTATTTATTTACTGACGCCGCCACGTATTTGGAGGATTTTCACCAGTGGGTCAGTGTAAATGAAAAGGCCATATCTTGGGTAAACTGCGTGCGAGAGTGTAATGAAATGCTCATTCAAGTCAAACCTTTGATATTATTTTGTTGCGAGAACCGACGCTGTGGACTATAAACTTATGCGTACGTCGAATGAGTATTAAAGTGCTATCTTATGCTATTTGATATGTCATTGTTGCTATCTTATGCTATTTGATATGTCATTGTTGCTATCTTTAGCAAGCGGATATGGTTTTACGAGATTGTGAAAAGAAGCTGTAGGTTAAAAAGTACAGATGAATGGAGTAAATGTTGATGTTTTATGTATCAAGTAACCAAAAAAGTTCTGGCGTTTTTCAATGACGGAAAACAAATCAGCAAAAAATTCAGAAAGAAACCAATTTATTCATTACCCTCACACGCAATAACCTTTTCCTAACGGGAAACAAGCATATTAACAAAGTTTTTGTAAATGCCACGATCATTGGAGGTGAAAAAACTCCCCAACTCCTTTTCCACAGGCTCTCAGTTTCTGAACTGCTGGTTCCGCAGATTGTTGTGTAGACTCAAAAATAGGTGATAATCCGAAGGACTAATGTCAGAAGAACAAATAGCTACCTAAGAAATTCTCATCCAAGAGTCTGAATCTTGTATAATAGCGTTCGCTGCCGATATTACTTTTGTCTTAAACTAAAATAATGACTGTTATATATGTTACTTCCGAGATAAGTCATAGTAAACTTTTTGCAAAAATGCTCATAAATGAAATTCTTGGTTGCTACCACGGGAAAACCAATTTTAAAAATATTAGATGGAGTGCAAAAACTATTAATATCTGTAATAACATTTATTTCCTCTAATACTGTATATGACTGAAGCTATCCTAGGATCATGCTTCGTTGACTCAAAATCCTCGTCTCGCGGTATTAACCCTCATTTCTTCCCGTCTTACGCGTGCGTTGCTAAAGTCTTTCACTTTACGGCGATAAACTATTCGGTCCTCGGGTAACTCAGATGCATCTCTCCTCCACGTATGCTGAACTCCTGCCTTTTAGAGCTCAGCATACCTGCTTCGCGTTCTCCTCAAAATCAGCTCATCCCTCTTTGATTTTCCCCGATGACACCTGTCCCTTTGACCCCCTTCTGACCCACCAAAATTTCGCCTCTCTCAAAACCCGCTCCGCCTTCGGCCGAAAGTAAAAATATTCCTACCCTTGGCAAGCGATCCTTCTGTCACTACCTACCACCCGAGCCCGGGAAAGGCGGTGGCCGCTAATCAAAGCTAAGTGCTCGGAAGAGTTACCTGATGCGTCCTCCTTTTCGGAAGCACGATCAAAAGAATTGAGAGTCTGAAAATGGCTCTCGATTACCGAAGGTGTACAAACAAAACAAAAGCTTGTAACGTACCAGGAGATGTGACGTACCTGCCAGAAGGACGCACGCGACATAAAGGCACATAGCAATCAGAATAAAACGTCCGCGTAGCTCAATTGGTAGAGTGACTTATTCCGGAATGAGGGGATCCGGGTTCGAATCCTGGCGTGGACAGAAATGACGGAGAAATTTACTTCGTTATAATGGCGCCCGAACTATCCGGATGACCCGACCGTTTAAAATCTCGCATTGGTGTGATGTTCTTTCCACACCGCGAGATAGGAAAAATAAGAGAATCCCTTCTCCAGCACTTCGAAAAAATAAAAAAAAATAATAATAATAAGGGGGAGATGATGTAATGTACCAGGAGATGTGACGTACCTGCCAGAAGAACGCACGCGACATAAAGGCAGATAGGAATCAGAATAAAAACGTCCGCGTAGCTCAATTGGTAGAGTGACTTATTCCGGAATGAGGGGATCCGGGTTCGAACCCCGGCGCGGATAAAAATGACGGAGAAATTCACTTCGTTATAAGCTGAATCCTGCTGAAAGCTCGTCTCGTTGTTAACTCCCCGAGAAAAGTGTCTGCATGTGGGACAACGAGGCGCCTACCCAAAGATTGCTTTATCCAGATAAAGGAAATGAAAAGGTTGCTCCCATGCACGATGAAACAAAGAAAAATAAATGGCGAGATGGAAAATGTGTTACAAAGATGGGTCTAATATCACTATCTAAACCTCCTATATTAAATCCTTGTAACACTTGTCACAGGCCACACGTGCCACATGAGGCCTTGCATTATCGTGTAGGAACGATAATGCAAGCGTTTTTTGCAGTTCACTAGCGCTGAATACTTTTTCAAAAGTGATACGTGAAATCTCTGTAGTAGCGGAAGTAACAGTTCATAGTGAACAGTTCCTGCTGTAGCCCATCATACACAAAATAAATCCTTCTGCTGACTGATTGGGACTTGAGGTCTGTGGCACAGCGTCAGTGGATGACAACCAATGACGCGATCTCTAGGTATTGCGGTACATTCATCACAGGTTAAAAAACGGTCCAGAAATGGTTCCATTTTGTAGTGAGAAAGCAATCCCAAGCAGACGGCCAACCAATGCTGCTTGTTGGCAGGCGTAAGTTCATATGGTATCCATTTGCTGGGCGTGTACACTTTCCGAAGGCGATGAAAATGTAAACGAATAGTTTCGCCACTGACGTTGAACCTTTGTGCCAACAAACACCTGGCATGTTTGAGCAGAATATGCTTCATCCTTCAATTCTTTTTTTTTTTTTATTGGAGATTTAACGACCACCGTGAGCAACTCAATGGGCTATTAAGCAGTCGCCCGTCCCTAATTTAGGGTCACTGGTTCCAGGGAAGGGAGAGAACCAGCGCCGTAAGACAAACACAGCATCCATGCCTCATCGGGATTCGAACCCGGACCCCGTTCGGACGAATGATCAGAGGCCATCGCTTAGACCACTGCGCCACCGGGGCGGCCATCCTTCAATTCATCGTCATCGATGACAGATGGTCTCTTCTTATGTGGCGCATCTTCAAGCAACTCGTCACCTGAAGCAAATGTTTTAAACCATCTTTGAGTGGTGCGAACACCAGCAGAACCTTTCCCGAAAGCCAGGGCATATGGTTTGGGCCATTTTCCCAGCGTTTGTTCTAAGTTTACACTCATACAGCATACAAGCACGAATATCTAACATTGGAGCACTCGTTTCCGGGTCAATTTTCTCAATGTTAGGTCACCTCCTGTCAAATTTTCTGTACATAAATAGATTCTGCAGTACGTCTTGTTTTCAATGTCACTGGCATTGTAACGCCCCCCATAGGGTCTTTCGCGTCACATGCATTAAACCAGGGCTGGACTAAGGCCTTAGTGAGCCCCTAGGCTGAGACACCTGAGTGCGCTACCAAGGCCGCAGACTTTCGGATTCACACATGACTACATCAACTAAATTCTCAAATTTCAAATTACAAGAATTTCCCCACTGTACGATATCCCCACCAGCGTTCTCAACAACAGTAGAAAAAGTAGTTTCAAGAGACTGCCAAGTGAGAATGGATTTAGGAACAACTTCTATAGCTTCAAACAAACTTGGTAAGCTATTTCCCCAAACTGTACAGTTTTTCTATTGCATTTTCTTTATTGGAAAATATTTATGGGACTTTCGCATTTTAAAAAGAAAGAAAACAGTGTTAACTGAATACACGCCGGCTAGGAAAAAAGTACCGGAACATCTTACCGGGGCGTTGCGGCCCCGCTACACCACGGTATATTACTCATACATTTCCCCCATCGCTTTGCCCCAGACGGCTCTCGATTATTCAATATAATTCTTTTTCTCATTTTACATAATTCTTTTCTCTCTATTATTCTTTTTCATTCTTTGCGGATAATCTTGCTTTCACGGATTATCTGTTTTAGTTGCTGCTATTTCCTTCATCAGGAGAAAGAAGTCTACTTCATCATTAGACATCATTAGTTTATCTTTCGGAAATGTCTTCCGGTGTTTAAACCAAGAACAGAAAAAAGGTCAGATTTTGAGCTATATGGTTTTGTTCGCAAAGCTAAGTTGAAGCGGATTGCATATCACTGGGATAGAGCAAAACACGATTGAAAATTTCGATACATGTTATTCGTTCCGTTGGTGATCACTTTTCGGGGAAGATGCCGTCAGTCCGCATTTGAATTTTGTCACAACGTCCGCTTCTGCAAACACAAGGCAGGCAGAAAAGATTCTTTTTGAATCAAAAGAATCAAATGTAAGCATATCAAGATTTATCTGCGTTTCCCACCAGGGCATCAACAACATACAGCATCGCTGAAATAAAAATGGTGCAAATAGTTTTGGCTCATGAACAAGATTTCTCTCCTATGAAAGCTCCATCTGAGAATAGAATATTCCAGGATATTAGATTTGAGACCTACTTTGATAAATGAAGTGTTCATTATGTCGGAATCTTTGGTGATCTCAGACTTGTTTTCATACCACAAAAACGTTGTTATTCTTCAATGGTAAATAATGTGCAATTCGAAATTGAAGACGGGGGTGGGGGCAGGGGAAGTGGGGGGGGGGCAGAAAATGCTCCAGCATTATTATTTGGATAACATTTTCATTCTAATTGTGTTTCAATTGGATATGTAACTGCAGCATTTTCATTTAACCGCTCCCGAAAATTGCGACACTTTTTTATTCTTTGGGGATAATCTCACTTTCACGGATTTTCTGTTTTAGTTGCTGCTATTTCCCTCATCAGGAGAAAGAAGTAACCGCGAAGATAGTAGATAAGATACAATGCTTCTTTACCTTTCCCCACTTATTTTCTAAAAAAATAAGTAAAAAAATAATACCTTTTACGTTTACTCAATGCTTTAAGCAAAGAGTTTTAAACGCCGGTTCTGCACCTTCCTCAAATGGGTAAAATAGGGTCTTTCCCCCTTTTGTAGGTACTAATGCATCTTCTCTTCACAGTAATACGAAAGGTTGTGGACTGTGGTTTGCTGGTAGAACATCACCGTATGCTGCCCAATCTCACTGTGTGTGTCAGATCGTGATTTAGAGAAACTCCCATTGCTAAGTGCGTAAGAGAGGGATAAGCGGAGGGTGGGAGGGAAAAGTAGGGGCGGAGGACAGGCGGTAATAGGCCTTAAAGGGCGCAAACACGTGCTTCTGTTCCCAGTAGTTGTAACAGCTATTACGCGAGCGCCAAGTGATGACAGGGGTTGTGGAGGTAGGTGGTTACGGTTTTCAGATAATGGACCATTTATGTGATTCCCGCTCTCTCCTCGCCTGCCGTCTGGCCCACCCCTGTTTTTCATTCTTCGCTAGAAAATTTCGTGGCAACGGTACATGTGGCCAAAAGAAATAGTCTTGTAGTACTAACAGCCCGCTTAATAGCGCAAATGCGGCTGGAACATTAAATGAGCGAATTTCAGAAATGCTGCACATGATGCCCTGCTTAACAGAATGTTGGGTTAAAATATGCTCTCTGAAAGATTTGCCTAGCAATCAAGCGGAAGATTAAATCCCGCATTGGGGGAGTAATTAAAGCACAAAACTGAATTCAATCTCAACTCGACAATTAAGACGCTAAACTAAATTCAACTTTGACTCGGTAATTACGGGAGAAAGCCAAACCGTATGATTAATTCCACAATTAAAACACAAGGTGAACCTAGGAGGGCAGAAGAATTAAAAAAGTAACATAAAATCTTAGGCTAATGGGCAACTAAAACTGCATTCAAAGAGAGAAGGTGATTACATAAATTATTCATTACCTAACAGGCTGTAACAGGAATAACACACGACGATCTGGAAGAGCTAAAAGTTCCTTAACTAACCTGTAGCACAGTGGTTATTAGAACTGAGATCCATTAATTCGAAGATCTCTGTGAATACGTAGTTGCATTTTCTTTTTAAGGAACTATGTTTCATAAATCAAATAGCTTGACACTGCTAAACTAACGTATAATTGGTCGAGGCTGAAAACATTATAGATAGAGGCATATGATATAAAAAGTTTGCCTTTGTCGTTATTAACTTTCATTGAAAAAACAGTCACGTGTGGATTGCTTTCTCATGAAAGTTAATAATAAAACAAATTAGTCGGGTGAACTAAATGGGATTTTTGAGAAAAATAGACTGCCTGGTCCTGCTTTTTTTTACTTTTGTGGGTGTTACAGGATATATACAGGGTTACTCAGAGTCTCTTACCATTCCTTAGTCTCTCTCACTGTTAACCTATTTGTTTTCTATCTTTATTTCAACTTAATCTTAGATTTCCTTCCGCCAATGGCTGGGCACCCGACGGTTGAATGGCCTAAAGAATGAGCTTCAACCCCCAGTAAAACATGGATGCTGTATTAGGTTCTCATCTTTCTGGTTCTCTATCTTCCCTCGAACCAAAAACCCAAATTAGGGCAGATGACAACTGGTAATCATACTCATCATCATCATCATCATCATCGTCAACCATTATCAATCCACTGCTGGACGAAGGTCTCCCCAAGTTTCCTCCACAACGGTCTGTCTTGTGCCAGTCTCCTCCATGTCACTCCCGCATATTTACGAATTTCATCCACCCATCTCCCATGTGGTCTTTTTCTGGGTCTTTTCCTGTCCCTTGGAATCCAATCTAAAATTTCGGCTGTCCATCTATGGTCTGTCCTTCTGGCAGTATGTCCAGCCCATTGCCATTTCAGGGATTTAACTCTGATCACGATGTCTTCCACTCTTGTCATTTTTCGGATCCACGAGTTCCTCTTCTTATCTCTCCTGGTTATACCAAGCATGCACCTCTCCATGCTTCTTTGAGTTGTCTGCAGCCTTTGTATGTCTCTTTTAGTTAAGGTCCACGTCTCTGCACCATACGTAAGCACTGGAAGAATGCATTGATCAAACACTTTTCTTTTAAGACATAATGGCATATTGCTCTTGAAAATTATGCTGTTTCTTCCAAAAGCTCTCCAGGCAAGTTTTGTACGCCGATTAATTTCTTCATCAATGTGACCCTCACTTGATATCTGCTGTCCAAGATAAACATACGTATCTGTTATCTCCAGTTTTTCTCCATCAATCGATAAATCTTCATTTCTTGTAAAAGCATTGAACATCACTTTTGTCTTCTGAAAGTTCATTTTTAATCCCACTTCTTTACTCTTGTCAGCAAGTTCCTGGATCATACTCTGCAGCTCTGATGGGGTAGTTGCAAAAATGACTACGTCATCAGCAAAACGAAGGTGGGTTAGATAATCTCCATTAATCTTTATCCCTTTGTTTTCCCAGTTCAGTGATTGAAAGACATTTTCCAATGTGGCATTAAAGAGCTTCGGAGATATGGTGTCACCTTGTCTCACTCCTTTCCAATTTTTATGTGTGTTGTATTTTCAAACAGCCGAATCTTTGCACTTGCATTTTCATAGATGTTATTAATAATATTAATGTATGCATCTTCAATACCGCAGGATTTCAGAGCCGTGGTAACTGCTGATGGTTTCACCGAATCAAAGGCTTTTTCATAATCGATAAAAGCCATGCACAATGGAAGTTCATATTCCCTCGCTCTTTCAATTAGTTCTCTCAGTACGTGGATATGATCTATAGTGCTGTAGCCACTCCTGAATCCAGCTTGTTCTCTCGGTTGAGCCATGTCCAGTGTTACCTTCAAGCGGTGTGAAAGAACTTTAGTGAAGATTTTATAAACCACTGATAGGAGGCTGATAGGTCTGTAGTTCCTGAGATCCTCAATGTCACCTTTTTTATGTAGCAGGATCATTGTAGCATTGTTCCAATCCTCAGGAATTTTCCCTTCATTAAGGCATCGAGTGAAAATTTGTGCGAGTACTGTTTCGATTTCTCCACTTGCTTCTTGTATGATGTCTACAGTAATTCCATCTTCTCCTGGAGCTTTTCCCCTCTTCATGTTCTTGATTGCATGTGCAACTTCTGCTGGAAGGACTGGAAGAACTCTGGTACTGGTACCTTTCATGGTGTCTGGAGTACATGTATCATCCCTTTCATATAATTTGGAGTAGAAATCTTTCACTCTTGTCAAAATTTCGCCTCTATTTCTTGTTATAGAACCATCTTCTTTTCTCAGAGCCATAATCTGTTTTCTTCCCTTACTGAGATGTCCCTTTGCTATCTTTAGGCTTTGGTTGTTTTCAATTGCTTTCCTCACTAGCTCACAGTTGAATTTCCTTACGTCTTCAGTGATACTTTTTCGTGCTGTCTTGCATATCATACTCATACAGTCGTTAAATATCGAAATGGAAACAAATCTTCCGAAGTCTCATTTTATTTTCCGTGTGGGTAAAATGATACTGTTTCGGGATATAAGTATCACTTCGCAAGGACCCTGTGTGAAAACACAAATCTGTCGGTAATGCGGATCGAACACGCGTCTCCTCGCCCCCGAGTGAGTTGCTCTAATCGACTAAGCTACACCAACAGAATGTTTTGCTACAGATTTGTCGTCCTAACACGTCCTTTACCTCTGTAATACGTTACACGGGAGTTGCAATACAGCAGATATGAAATTACGAATCTGCGTTAAAAGGAAAAGTCGCACCGCCGACTGCAGCTTTGAAGACGTGAACCATGACGTCATTACTCCGTGACCTATGTGCCTTTCAGCTGTTTCAAGCAAAGCAAAACGGGGGTTTAAACTGATATAGAAAGCCCCAAATCCATGGCGGCACGCACAACTGAAATTCTGCCAGTTACGTGAGCACATGATTAAAACTGCTGTACATCTCGTAGGGTGATATATCTACGTATATACAAGGTTCGGAAGAAGTGGACATCTCTGAAGTTAACAGAAAAGTAACCAAAGCTCTTATGGAAACAGCAACAAAATTAGCTGGGTCTAAGAACAAGTTGCATGTAAACAAATTATCAGGAAAAACGAAAATGTTGATGCAAAAAAGAAGAGAGATGAGGACAACTAAAGAAGATGTGACTTCCAAAGTGGAATATATAGAGCTATGCAAGACAGTAAGAAAAAGTATCACTGAAGACGTAAGAAAATTCAACTGTGAACTAGTGAGGAAAGCAATTGAAAACAACCAAAGCCTAAAGATAGCAAAGGGACATCTCAGTAAGGGAAGAAAACAGATTATGGCACTGAGAAAAGAAGATGGTTCTGTAACAAGAAATAGAGGCGAAATTTTGACAAGAGTGAAAGATTTCTACTCCAAATTATATGAAAGGGATGATACATGCACTCCAGACATCATGAAAGATACCAGTACCAGAGTTCCTCCAGTCCTTCCAGCAGAAGTTGCACATGCAATCAAGAACATGAAGCGGGGAAAAGCTCCAGGAGAAGATGGAATTACTGTAGACATCATACAAGAAGCAAGTGGAGAAATCGAAACAGTACTCGCCCAAATTTTCACTCGATGCCTTAATGAAGGAAAGATTCCTGAGGATTGGAACAACGCTACAATGATCCTGCTACATAAGAAAGGTGACATTGAGGATCTCGGAAACTACAGACCTATCAGCCTCCTATCAGTAGTTTATAAAATCTTCACTAAAGTTCTTTCACACCGCTTGAAGGTAACACTGGACATGGCTCAACCGAGAGAACAAGCTAGATTCAGGAGTGGCTACAGCACAATAGATCATATCCACGTACTGAGAGAACTAATTGAAAGAGCGAGGGAATATGAACTTCCATTGTGCATGGCTTTTATCGATTATGAAAAAGCCTTTGATTCGGTGAAACCATCAGCACTTACAATGGCTCTGAAAACCTGCGGTATTGAAGATGCATACATTAATATTATTAATAACATCTATGAAAATGCAAGTGCAAAGATTCGGCTGTTTGAAAATACAACACACATAAAAATTGGAAAGGGAGTGAGACAAGGTGACACCATATCTCCGAAGCTCTTTAATGCCACATTGGAGGGTGTTTTTCAGTCGCTGAGCTGGGAAAACAAGGGGATAAAGATTAATGGAGATTATCTAACCCACCTTCGTTTTGCTGATGACGTAGTCATTTTTGCAACTACCCCATCAGAGCTGCAGAGTATGATCCAGGAACTTGCTGACAAGAGTAAAGAAGTGGGATTAAAAATGAACTTTCAGAAGACAAAAGTGATGTTCAATGCTTTTACAAGAAATGAAGATTTATCGATTGATGGAGAAAAGCTGGAGATAACAGACACGTACGTTTATCTTGGACAGCAGATGTCAAGTGAGGGTCACATTGATGAAGAAATTAATCGGCGTACAAAACTTGCCTGGAGAGCTTTTGGAAGAAACAGCATAATTTTCAAGAGCAATATGCCATTATGTCTTAAAAGAAAAGTGTTTGATCAATGCATCCTTCCAGTGCTTACGTATGGTGCAGAGACGTAAACCTTAACTAAAAGAGACATACATAGAGTTGTGGGCAAAGGAGGCACAAACACCTGATCTTTTACATACCCCCAAATGAAGAAGTGGCATGGGGTCAGATCAGGTTACAGAGGAGGCCAGCTGTGTAATACTAAGGTTCACTCCGACCAATCCAATTGCGGGGTAGCTCCGTGTTAAAAAACGACGAACATCTGTAAGGCTTCAGTGCTTGCAAGTTATGTAATTTGTAGGGCTTGTAACACAATTTTTTCCTCAACACACACCGAACAGTAGGCTGAGGAATCCCCAGTTCTCGACTAGCGCGAATGGTCGATTTCTTCGGACTGCGTAGAAAAGTCTCTCTCACTCTTTCAACATTCTCAGCAGATACGCCTGGTTGCCCTGGTATTTTTTCCTTTACAAAGACATCCAGTGTCTTCGAACTGATGATACCAACTGCGAATATTCTGATTAATTCGGTACTTTCTACGAACTTCGCGCTGAGCGACGGTGATTACCGAATTATCGACTGACATCGTGCAAACGAGAGCACACAAAAAGCTTTCTGGCGACTAGACGCCATTTTCACTTCTTCACCAAAAGAGCTTCATAAATGACACACCAGCGCAATCTATTGTGCATAATCTAAAACGTAGACATTTTCTCTTTACATTGATGTATTACTTATCATTCTGTGTTGTTAATTTTTCGAAATATAAATTTTTGAAATCGGATGATTCTTTCTGAATAACCCTGTATATAAAAGTGAAAGTTTGTATATTTGTTTGTTTGTATGTTTGTATGTTTCTCTTTTTGTCCGCTATTCAAATCTACAGTTCTCAACTTAGAACCACCAAATTTGGTGATTCTAAGTTGAAAACTAAGTTGAGAACAACCAACTTTGGTATATTATCTCATGGTATCTCATGGTACTCTAACTTAGACCGTAGAAGGGTTTTGGAAGGGATCAAAGCCCGGAAGGGGGGGTGTTAAGGGGATCCCATACAAGATTTTCGTTATTTTAGTTAAAACGTTTTCAGTTTTCAATTTAGAACCACCAAATTTGGCATATTATCCCATGGTACTCTGACTTAGACCGTAGACGGTTTTGGGAGTCCAGGGGTCAAAAGGGCCCACAAACAAATTTTTCGTAAAAAGTTCTACAGTTTTCAATTTAGAACAACATACTTTGGTATATTATCTCATGGTACTCTAACTTAGACCGTACACAGTTTTTGGAAGGGGTTGGAGTCCGGGGAGGTCAAGGGGCCCCCATACAATATTTTAGAGAAATTTCTACAGTTTTCGATTTAGAACCACTAAATTCGGTATACTATCTCATGGTACTCTAACTTAGACCGTAGACAGTTTTTAGAAGAGGTCGGAGCCCGGAGTCAAGAGGTCCCCACACAAAATTTTCCCAAAATCTACAGTTTTCATTTTAGAACCACCAAATTTGGCATACTATGTCATGGTACTTTGACTGTAGACGGTTTTCGAAAGGGGTCGTAGCCCGGGGTCAAGGGGCCCCCTACAAAATTTCCATAAAAAGTTCCATTTTTTTAGTCTTACGCTAGCTTTCACCACTAACAGGCTGCTCCATCAGGCAGAAATATAATGTTATATAAATAGAGAGTTCCAGATATTCAAAATAAAACCTTCAGAGAGGCATGCCAAAAAAGAGGATTGTTGGCGAATGATGAGCACTGGAACTTGGCAATGACTGAAGCAACTGCTACCCAATCACCAACGCGCCTGATACATATTTTTTGCATTTTTCTGACCACCTGCGCTGTCTCAAATCCACTTCAATTGTGGGGAAAATACAAAGAGGATATGAGAGAATACATTATTTTGAGAGTCAGAGACGGGAAAATCCAGCTTTTCAAATTGATTTTTCATCAGACATCTTCAACAAGGCTCTCATCCTTCTAGAGGACCCGTGTTTGTCGATGGCTGGACGTGGCCTCAGACAGAGCGGACTGCAATCTCCCCAAAGAAACAACACGAACAATTTTTGCAATGAAATTCTGTGAGAGATGAATTACAATGTCAGTGATTTGGAAGCATATGTTGCTGCCAATGAATCGCTCTTAATTACAGACCAAAGACAGGCCTACAATCAATTCTGAACATGAAAAGCAATGCGAATGGAGGCATCTGTTTCCTCCATGCACCAAGTGGGACAGGCAAAACATTTGTCATCAAATTACTCTTCGCAACAGTTCGCCTGCAAAAGAAGATGGCAGTTGCAGTGGCATCCTCTGGCATCGCCTCAACACTGCTGGATGGTGGTCCAACAGCACATTCTTCGTTTAAATTGCCTTTGAACTTGGCTCATGATGAATAACCAGTTTGCAACATTACGAAAGGATCCGGACAGGCAAAAGTCCCGAAAGACTGCAGTGTCATAGTTTGGGATGAGTGTACGATGTCTCACAAACGAGCCCTGGAAGCTCTAAACAGGACAATTCAAGACATGCTAGCAAACCAGTCGCTCACGGGAGGAACTGTTGTTGTGTTGGCAGGAGACTTTCGCTAGACTCTGCCAGTTATTCTGAGTTCAACTCCAGCTGACGAACTCAATGCATGCCTCAAAGCATCTCATCTTTGGAGGCATGTAAAAAAAAAAATGTCTGACCACTAATATGCGAGTTCATCTGCAAAGACACGCTTCACTAGGAGAGTTTCCACGCCAGCTGCTTCAACTTGGTAATGGTAAAATTCCAACTGACCCAGAAACTGAACTGATTGCATTTCCAAATGGATTTTGCAATGTTTTAAAGACTGTCGAAGAACTTGCGGGAAATGTTTTACCAAACATTAAACTCAATGACCTGAATCATCAGTGGCTGCGTGAAAGAGCAATTCTAGCTCCAAAAAAATTGACAGCGTCAACAATATCAATGCACACTTTCAAAATTTACTTCCTGGAGCCACCACATCCCACAAATCCATTGACACTGTCACAGAAACAGCACAGACAGTTCTCTACCAGTCAGAGTTTCTCAACTCACTGGAGCCACATGGTATACCTCCCCACAATTTGTTTCTCAAAAGGGGGCGCCAATAATGCTGCTGAGGAACTTAGACCCACCAAGATTTTGCAGTAGAACCAGGCTTTGCATCAAGACTTTGTTCCCGCACATCATCGAAGCAACTATTCTGACTGGCTGTGCAAAATGGGAAGATGTCTTCATTCCGAGTATTCCACTGATTCCCACAGATATGCCGTTGACCTCAAGCGTCTGCAGTTGGCTATTCGTCTGACCTTTGCCATGTCCATCAACAAAGCGCAAGGCCAGTCATTGGCAGTGGCTGGCATTAATTTGCAGGAACCCTGCTTTTCACACGGACAACTCTATATCGCCTGCTCAAGGGTTGGCAATCTTAAAAATCTCTACATTTTTGTTCCCAGTGGAAAAACCAAAAATATTGTTTGCCAAAAAGCAATAACCTAAACGAATTAAAATAAATTTACTGGAAAAGTACAGGAATATATTTTTCATTTATAAAATTCACCCGCTGAACTTGGTGATTCCACGAATATTTGCCTGGGAAATACCGGCTACCCCTGCTAGTAGGCTATATAAGTTTCTCGATTGCATGAAATTTTAGGCAAATAGCTGGCACAGGATTGTTTTTAGTAGCTGTTAAAATGCTTCAGGAAATTTGAAAAATCTGAACACAATGAGTTAGGTTTCTGAAGGAATTTTCAACATAGTTATCGTGGTTCGTTCTTTACTTCCGATTGACCTCCGGCACAAAAGTATTAAAAGATATAAATACTAGGAAGTAGTTCATTGCTGTACTTCAAGCAAACTTGATAAACAGTAATACTAGGCGGAGTATTCTATCATTACAACATAAAATTAGAAAACACCACAATCTAGTTGTGCCAAATTGTCACTTCAGTCTGAAAAGTTAGAAAACTTCAATATACAGGGTGATTTGGTACTGAGTACTGCCTGTGTTCTCATAAATAGAAACATAGGTAGTACTCATCCAAACGAACAAAAAGTTTTAGTCAACTTATATCCGTTTCCGAGATAATTGACTTTTTAATGCAGGGTTACTAAAGGTAATGTAAAGTTGCCTTACATTACCTTTAGCAACCCTGTCCGCCATTTCGATAGTTTTTGCACCTCTGAAAAGAAAGGATCGTCTTTTTTTTTTTTTTTTTTTGAAAAAAAAAAAGACGATCCTCCGTAACTTCTGTAGAGTCATGTTATTTTTTTCATTATTATTTGCAGATGGTACGTACGTACACTGCTGTGCAAAAATTAAGGACGGAGAGGGGAAATTAGCATAACAGCGGAACGAGCAAACAGAACGGACCGAAAGACCACTCAGGAGATAGACTAGGGTCCGGTACAGAAGGGCATGTGCATATATGCAGCATGACGTGGGGGGGGGGGGATTGTCGGAAGTATATAATGCACACGGGCGGTGTACGCTCGGCAATTCGGTGAAAGCTATTGCACGGTGTACATCGGTTTGAACGACGTCGAGTTGCTGCCACCGTGTGATATGGCCAACAGGCAATCCATTAGATGTCAAATGGATGACTTTACCCTAGGTCGCGTCATTGGGAAGTTGGAAGAAGGTCGAAGTGTGACTAGTGTGGCCGAGGAGTTCGAAATCGCTCACAGGATCGTTTCACGAGCTTGGAGAGCATTTCAAACGACAGGTACAGCTGTCCGAGAGTTTAGCTGTGGTCGTCCACGAGCAACCATGGCGGCGGAATACAGCTATATTGTCCTACAGGTGAGAAGAGACAGACGGCAGACAGCGGGAGAAATCGCAAGGCACATGCGACAGACAACTGGACGTCCGTTATCGCGTTTTACCGTGGCCAGGAGGCTGCACAAAGGTGGTCTATTTGCACGACGACCAGTACGGCATGTGCCATTAACGCCTGCTCATCGGAGACGGCAGTTTCTGTGGTGCCAGGAACACAAGAACTGGACACATGTCGAGTTCTCTTTACAGATGAGAGCCAATTTTGTCTGACGAGCAATTCTGGACGTATATAAATCTGGAGAGAGCAGGGAACACGCAATCACACCTCCAACATCATCGAAAAGGACCGGTTTGGAGGTGGCGGAGTTCTCGTTTGGGGCGGTATCATGCTTGGTAGCCGTACTGACCTCTACATCTTCCAAGGAAGCTCAGTCACTGGTGTCCGCTATTGTACCGAGGTTCTCCTGCCTCACGTGCGTCTGCTTAGAGGTGTTGTGGGTCCTGAGTTTCTCTTCATGGATGACAACGCTACACCTCATCGTACAGTGGCTGTCGCAGAGCTGTTGGAGAGTGAAGATATTCAACGCATGGATTGGCCCGCAAGGTCCCCGGACCTAAATCCAATCGAACACGCGTGGGACCTTCTCGGGAGGCGCTTGCCAGCACGTCACCAGCCGCCAGCAACGATTCCGCAGCGGCGATTGGCGCCACAAGAGGAATGGGCCCCGATGCCTCAACAGCTCCTTGACAACCTCGTCCTCAGCATGGACAGACGTTGTAAATCCTGCAACGCAGTCAGGGGTGATCATATCCCCTACAAAAGACTGGATTTTCTTGGCTGCCGCCTGTCACATGGACGTTTCTGTCTTCTGTGCAGTTGTGCTCGAAGCTACCTTTTCAATAAAGTGCCTTTGTATCCTTTGGATTTCTTGTTTGGACGGTTTTGCTCACTTGTCCCATATTCTTTCATCTTGGGGATCTTATGGTATGATTTGAGTCGATGTGGAGCACTTCTGCACGACGTTACATTCGAAAAACCGTCTCGTCCTTAATTTTTGCACGCCAGTGTACAACATGTCGCTGTCTGTGTGTCGCAGCGACTTCCATGCACCTGGGTGTCCCATTGATTTGTCAAGCTCCCACTGGAGACATCTCAAAGTCATTTGATTTTGGGGTGAAATTTGGAACCCCGAACCCTCCCTCATTTGTAAATCATCCCCTTCACTGTCACTCAAGAACTTAGAGTACTGTCCATGTGTGTGATGTTTTACTTCAATAACTGGGGTAATTTGTTTTTTAGCTAATGTTTTACTTCAAGAACTGGGGTAATTTGTTAAATAAGTCAAGTGGGAACTTTGGGAAGGGTCGAGTTTGGGGTCTAATGGGCCCTCAAACAGTTCAGAACTACCCATTTCTTCGCCAGAGGTTCAAAAACTATCGACATAGCGGACAGGTGGGGAGAAAACAACCTCTAGCAACTCTGAGGTAATGTAAGGTTGCTTCGTTTCCACCCTGAGCTAATGAACGGTTTATTTCCGGACCTATGTTGATTCAGACTTTTTTTTGTTGTTGTTTCGGTGAATACTACCAATGTTTCCATTTATGAACTTCTGAATCACCCTGTACGGGAATGGTATGGAATCACTGTCACAGGAAGTTAGAAAGCAGTAGTGCATATACACTAAGTTCATAAAACTTGCTCACCGGAGACACCGTTTGCAGTGGTCCATAGAACACAAGTACTGGAAAGCAGAGCACTGGGGTACGGTACTCTTTACTGATAGAGTAGATTTAGTCTCTCTAGCGATTCTGGACGTCTGCTAATCTGGCGTGAGATAAGCACTCGGTATCGCCCAGAAAACAGCAACGAAAGGGATAAATATGATGGCCGCGGGGTTCTCGTATGGGGTGGAATTATAATCGATGGACGTACGGAGTTCCAGATATTAGAACGAGGTACTGTAACCGCAGCGCGTTACTGTAACGAGGTAATGCTTCCCATTTTCGTCTGCCCCGAGGTGCCATTGGCCCATAGTTTGTGTTAATGGACGATAACGCCACAGCCCATCTTACGGTGGCGGTTGATGAGCTGTTGGAAAGTGAAGACACTCAGCGGACGGATTATCCAGCATGTTCTTTCCGATCTAAATCTCATAGAACACGTTTGTGACGCTCTGGGTAATAAGCGTTGTGGCACGTCAACAAACACTGGAAACAGTCCAACAGCTGAAGCCGGCGCTCACGGAAGAATGGGCGACGTTATCGCAAGAACTCATTAACAACGTCGTGAGCAAAGGATGGACATACGGTGCAAATCATGCATCGACGTTAAGGATGATCATATACCCCACTGAAGACCTCTGCTTCCCTTCGTATCGTCTTTGACAAAGAGAGAGAGAGAGGAAAGAGAGAGAGAGAGAGAGAGAGAAAGAAAGAGAGAGATAACCTTTTGGTGACCGACGAGAGAGAGAGAGAAAGATATATAAATACATATATATATATAAATATATATATAACCTTTTGTGACCGACGAGATAACGTTTTGATTATCAACGAGATAGAGAGAGATAACCTGGAGAGGGGAGATAGAGATAACCTTTTGTGACCGACGAGATACCCTTTTGGTGACCGACGAAAGAGAGAGAGATAACCTTTTGTGACCGACGAGATAACCTTTTGGTGACCGACGACAGAGAGAGAGAGAGAGAGAGAGAGAGAGAGAGAGAGAGAGAGAGAGAGAGAGAGAGATAACCTGGGGAGGGGAGAGAGAGATAAACTTTTGTGATCGACGAGAGAGAAAGAGAGAGAGATAACCTGGAGAGGGGAGAGAGAGATAACCTTTTGTGACCGATGAGATAACCTTTTGGTGACCGACGAGAGAGAGAGAGAGAGAGAAAGAGAGAGATAACCTAGAGAGGGGAGCGAGAGATAATCTTTTGTGACCGACGAGATAACCCTTTTGTGACCGACGAGATAACCTTTTGGTGACCGACGAGATAACCTTTTGGTGACCGACGAGATAACCTTTTGGTGACCGAGAGAGAGAGAGAGAGAGAGAGAGAGAGAGAGAGAGAGAGAGAGAGAGAGAGAGAGAGAGAGAGAGAGAGAGGGAGAGAGAGAAAGTGAGATAGATAGCCTGGAGAGGGGAGAGAGATATAACCTTTTGTGACCGACGAGATAATCTTTTGGTGACCGACGAGAGAGAGAGAGAGAGAGAGAGAGAGAGAGAGAGAGAGAGAGAGAGAGGAGAGAGAGAAAGTGAGATAGATAGCCTGGAGAGGGGAGAGAGATATAACCTTTTGTGACCGACGAGATAATCTTTTGGTGACCGACGAGAGAGAGAGAGAGAGAGAGAGATAACTATTTGGTGACCGACGAGAGAGAGAGAGAGAGAGAGAGAGAGATAGCCTTTTGAAGACCGACGCTGTCGGACTGAGCACGTAAAAAAACATACGGGTCTTCGATCCTAAGAGACGGATGCCTGCGTGCGCTCGACTGGAGCTAAAAAACAAACAACCCGAAAAAACACCTTGTAAGGGGTCAATACGATAAATTATATTATGTAAAAAAGTTTTATTTTTTATTTGTTCCTATGTATTAATTGTTACTTCCTAATTTCTTATGTCTCAAAAGTATAGAAAATGGCTATTATTCCCCACAAAATTTACTTTTGTGATCAAGAAGTTTTCTTACTTTGAAATTTACCTGTTTTTCAGAACCTTCCACGTGGATTCAGTGCTGAATAAACTCAGAGTAACTTCTGAAACTTTTTAGAACTCTCGAGAACCTTCTAGAACTTTCCCGTGATTAAATAGTGGTATAAATAGAGTAGCTTGAAGCCCATTAGTTCAGTTTAATTCCAGGTACCTAAGTGAGTACATATCTGCATTTTTCTGAGACGGCATCACGACGCTGAAAGTATCCAGCAGGTGCATTTCGCTATGCCTGAGACCAATTTATCAAGACAAGAGCAAATACGTACTCCGCGGAACTGGGACTACAAAGCATATTTTTGCATGCCTAATAGCGATCAAGACAAACACTGGGCACCCCATTTCACCTGCGGGCATTGCAACAAAACTCTCGAATGCAAGATGGACAACTGAGAGAAACCCATACTGCTGTAATCAAAAGGACCTCAATGACTTGATCAGAGATCTTGGTCTTACCAAGTTCAATGACGAGGTTTTGACGTCTAGGCTTAAGCACTGGAACTTGTTGGATGAAAGTGTGCAAGTCGCAAATCAGAAGAAGTGCCACCAAGCTTTTTTCAGCTTCTTCACCCGTCAAGATGGGCTTTACTTTTGTCACATTGTGACCTGTCTATTAGAGGCAATTGGAATTGCTTGTAACCCGAACAAGTGGCGCCTTTTCATCTCTGCTCATACAGGAGCCTGAAGGCCGTCCCACTCCATAACGGGAACAAGTACCCGTACCTTCCTCTGATTCACTTAACACACCTCAAAGAGGATTACAACAGCAACAAGGTCTTGCTAGAAGCCTTGAAGTATGACGAGTACGGCTAGGAGGTCACCGGAGACTTCAAAATAGCGGCATTCCTGATGAGCCAAGGTAGTTTTACCATATGTGACGTGCCTGCCCCGCAGCACGCACATAAGATAAAGGCAGATAGCAGTGAGTGCACATGCCTGTGTGGTATAGTGGATAGCACTCGGAGTGACGTGCCTGTCCCGCAGCACGCACATGAGATAAAGCAGATGACAATGAGTACACATGCCTGTGTGGTATAGTGGATAGCACTCGGAGTGACGTGCCTGCCCCGCAGCACGCACATGAGATAAAGCAGATGACAATGAGTACACATGCCTGTGTGGTATAGTGGATAGCACTCGGAGTGACGTGCCTGCCCCGCAGCACGCACATGAGATAAAGCAGATGACAATGAGTGCACATGCCTGTATGGTATAGTGGATAGCACTCGGAGTGACGTGCCTGTCCCGCAGCACGCACATGAGATAAAGCAGATGACAATGAGTACACATGCCTGTGTGGTATAGTGGATAGCACTCGGAGTGACGTGCCTGCCCCGCAGCACGCACATGAGATAAAGCAGATGACAATGAGTGCACATGCCTGTGTGGTATAGTGGATAGCACTCGGAGTGACGTGCCTGCCCCGCAGCACGCACATGAGGTAAAGGCAGATAGCAGTGAGTGCACATGCCAGTGTAATATAGTGGATAGCCCTCGGAGCTCCGGACCCGAGAGTTACAGGTTCGAATCCTGGCATGAAAATGATGAAGAGATTTACTTCGTCATAGAGTTACCTTCAATGAACTTCGAGGCGCTTTACACAAATTGGAAACCGGATTACAAGGTATGTGATGTGCATGGAACAGTTCACATGGACAGAGTGGTTAAAACTAACAATGTGGCAGGGGATGCTGAAAGCGCATGTAAAAAACTCTTTTCATTTTATAAGTGGAAATGTGTGTTAAGGACTCCAACACATATATTTTTCCATTTTATTTTTTCTTGCCTAAATTCTGTTTGTTTCTTATGGACAATGCTAAAAATTATTTCCGCAGAAGCATTACTGTGTGACACAGCAAGAATAGCATGTATCAGGTGTGGTAAAACTGCATACGTTTTAGCGCCATTTGCACCAGTCATTTTCAAAATGTTTCACCATGGGATATCAAGTGTAGGACTATTTGAAACACCTTCTTCCAATTCATCAATTTGATATAAGGCAAACTCCTATTCCAACTTGTCCAGATCACTGCCACTTCAGAAAAAAAAGAGCTAGCTTATGATCATTCGTATGTGAAGGGTCCGGGTTCGAATCCCGGTGAGGCATGGATGTTGTGTTTGTCTTACGGCACTGGCTTTCTCCCTTCCCTGGAAACAGTGGCTCTAAATTAGGGACGGGCGACTGCTTACAGCCCATTAGTTTCTCACGGTGGTCGTTAAACCTTTAATAAAAAAAAAATATTTGCCAAGTACATTACTGAAGTAAAGGAAGCTTCTTCCATTCAAATTTCTATATCAGCAACATCTGCGTGCAGCAGAAATTCACATTTCAGTCAGAATTTCTTCAAAATATAGTCACATGTATCACTTAACAACAACACAGTATAGTCAGAACATCGCGGGAAAAAAAATTATGATTACAGGAGAAATCTTCGCTTCAACCGTCTTCCGTTTTGAGAAACTCTTTCCTCCATTTTTAAGCTGAAATGTATTTATTAAATAAATGGATATTTAAGAAAAATACTGGGCAGAAGGAACATCGCGAGAAAATATTACGCTTACGGGAGAAATTTTCACTCCAACTAACTTCCGTTTCCGGAAGATGGAATTCCGTCCTCAAACAGAAAACGACTCCCCCCCCCCTTTAAACAAGCAAAACAAATTCCTCCTCCTCTTCAGAAAAAAAAAGAAACAAAGCTGCGTCACGAACTTTGCTCAGAGGCATCGGGCCGACGTAATACTAGCCTGAAACCGTGCTTTCTTTCCACTTAGTTTCCAAACGTGCAAAACACATTCTTTCTTCTCGGAAAAACTTCGCAGACGCAATCCTGGGCCATAGCGAAAGAAGCACGTCCAGGCCAACGTAATCCCGGGCCACGGCGCCGTGTTTTCTTTTCCTTTAGCTTTCAAACAAGCAAAACAAATTCCTTCTCAGAAAAAAAGAAGAAAAGAAAAGTAAAGAGTTGGGTCACGAACTTTATTCAGAGGCTTCGGGCCGACGTAATCCCGGGCCACAGCGAAAGAAACACGTCGGGCCTACGTAATACCTGTCCGGCACCGTGTTTTTGTTTGCAGTCTTTCAAACAAGCAAAACAAATTCCTCCTTCTCAGAAAATAAAAAGAAACAAAGAGCTGTGTTGCGAACTTTGTTCAGAGGCTTTTACATTGATTAATTACAAAACAGTAAAACTTTCTTAATAACAGTGAAAATCTGAATACCCGTAATGTTTTGTTAGTCATCCGTAATTCCGTAATCCAGGGGGAAATCCGTAATAATTACCGAGATTCCGTAATGGTCGACATCTCTGTGCGTCCTCCGTAGGAAGCGGCTTCACGGCAGCTTTGATTCTCGAACGATCTCACAAAAGCGGGAACACATTCGCATACATCGCAAATTACAAGAGGGTTCTTGGCGATGACGTCACAAAGATAGAGTACTCTCTCTCTCTTTCTTTCCGTTCCACTTTTTTATTTACGCGGTTCTTGTAAACGCTAGATGATGAATCACTATACATAGTTTACCATTTACTCTTACAATTTCAGGATTACACTAAAATTTCCAGGATATAGAACAAAAATAAGGACCTTTCAGGACAAAAAAATAAAAATCAGGAATTTCAGGACAACTCCGATCCCTGAAGCTCTTCTTCGCTAGGTTGGCTTCGAGCCTCTGCGGGTTAGCTAGATATAGCTAGTACACATGCACATAGTTGTAGATGTAATTAACGTACCTGGCAGTTAATTTAATTGCAATGATAAAAACGGTCGTACCTTCATGTTCGCAGTTGTTTTGTGTTTTAAATGCTTCAAATGTTTTTCATATATGCTTTTTTTTGCATGTGCAGCTTTAAATTGCAGTATGGTATAGGTGTCGAACACGGTACATGTCCAAGTTTTTCAAGTCAGTGTGCATAAATATGATTACCGCCAATGCAGCCAGCACAATTCCGTTTAAGTAGATTGTTGGTCTCAATCCACGGATGAAAGTGGCAATGTACTCGTATGTATATACTGCATTAAATGTTGAAGCTTTCATTTAAGAAAACATCTGGTTGTTTTTCGTTGCTTTGAATTTTAGGTTCATTGGGGCATGCTAGAGTTAAATTCAGGTGCCTACGCCCAATCGAGATAGGGTTCTGGGGAAAATTTTCGTTTATTTATTCCTGTTGACAACGCAATTAAGAAAAATTCTCTATGGCAGGATAGGAATTGGGTAAATTCATTATAATTTTGTCTTTGATTTTTTCTGTGCTTTTCACAGTGGATATCGGGTGTATTGCTGCGCGCAATGGTACACCTGATGTCGCCGCGCTAACCACTTATAAATTAAAATATAACACTATTCTTCAGGAACCTTGAGAATTTCGACATCTGGCGTTATACAAACATACAACAAAATTGTCAACCACGTCAATAAAATTGGCTACCACGACAGCACCGAGATTACGAAGCTTCACCAAATTCACCTTGGGAAAGATAATTAATCATTAGAAAATGATTCCTTCAGCATTTGAAACACAACTCAAATCCAGCATAGGCGAACAGTTACAATGAAATTTAAATTAACTGGAAGATTCAAATGTGCAGCTCAGTTCTTTAGTCTCCATGTATGTATTGTGACATTACTGTTCTTATAATTTTCATGTTTTTATCCAGATCAAGAGCACTGTATACATTGCTTAATATACGTATGCAATGCATTCAGTTTTATGTGCTCTATGCCAGTACTACATACGTTATCTGATCAAAAGTATGCGGACACCTGCATATTCTCAAATTCTCTGTAATAAGAATGGAATTAATATCGAGTTGGTCTACCCTTTGCTGCTATCACAACCTTCACTCAGTAGGAAAATCTTTCTTCTAGATTTTGATACGCTGCTCAGGAAACTGCTTTCCATTCTGCCACAAAAATCAGGTCGGTCATCGGTTTTAGTAGGTTCGGCCTGGCTCACAGTCTCTTCCCAATTCATCCCAAAGGTGCTTCATGGAGTTGAGATCGGGTCTCTGTACAGGCCAGTGAGATTCTTCCACGGCCATCTCATGAAACCATTTCAGCACGAACCTTGCTTTGTGTAGCATTGTTCTGTTGCCAAAGAAAGGGCCTTCATCGAACTGTTGCTATAATATCGAGTGAACAGAATTGTTAAGAATGTCATTAAACGCCACATCATTGATTTTTGGACACTGGAAATAGGAGTCCCAGCCCAACCCCGCCCCCTCTACCAGAGCATGATGCCTCCGCCCCCAAACTTCACAGCTGGCAGAACACAGTCGGACAGGTAGTGTACATCTGGCATTTTCCGCATCCAGACTCGTCCGCCGGACTATCAGATGGTCATGCGTGATTTATCACTCAAGAGAATGCGTTCCACTGCTTCAGAAGCCACAGTCTTAGACTACTCCAATGGACGCTTGGCGTTGATCTTGCTGATGTTTGGCTTGTGTGCGGCTGCTCAGGCATGGAAACCCAATCTCTTCAGTTTTCGGCGAACCGTTATGGTGCTAACGTTGACGCCAGAGGAATTTTTGAATTCGGTTGTGAGTGTTGCAACCGAGGACAGGCGAATTTGTCGCACTTCCCGCTTCAGCACTAGGCGGTCCCGCTGTGTCATTTTGGTACCAGGTCGCGATTGCGCTGTTGTTGCTCTTAGGCGCTTCCACTTCAGAATAACATCACTTACAGTTAGTTGATCGAGACAGCTGCTGCAGGGCAGAAATTTTCTGAACTGACTTGTTGCTAAGATGGCACCCTATGGCCCTGGTAACGTTGAAAGTCACTGAGCTCTGTCATACTGCCCATCTACTATTCATGCTTGTCTGTGATGTTTGTCAGACTACGAACGTCTCTTTGCACTTGTGTGGACCATGGCTGTGATGCACATGGACAAATTCATCACTCAAAAGGGGAGTCCGGATGCTTTTGATCATATAGTGTGTATTGTTCAGTACTGGTCTTAGACGAAATTTCGACCGTTACATGAGGATATGGTACAACGGATGTGATCCATATCGCTCAGCAGTTATAATTTCAATATGACATAGACATAACTTGAAATATTTTTGTTGCTGTGTGTGTTTGCGTGGAATGCTTCTATTCCAAACATTGTCGACATCGATCAATCAGTTGAAGACCTAATATAACTAAAGGAGAGACAAACGACCGCCATTTAGTAACCTGTTTTCTCAATTTACAGCACAGGTTGCACAGAAAAGTAGAAAACCACTGTAGGAGTGTCGCCACAAATTTTATTGGTAAGAAAACAGAATCTCCTCGTATGACCTTTTTCAATTTTTTATTTTAAAAACATTACGAAATGCCAGGTTTTTAAGACAGTGATACATAATTAGGCTATGCTGTGATGATTCAAAATGTTCTTCCATTTTATGAACAACGAAAGGACAGGATCTCACCATCAACAAAAAACAACTTAGGAAAGTTATTAAGGCAGAGCAAGTGTTGGCATGAATGGTGTTTTTAAATGGTCACGATCATCCTACAGGACATTTATCATCTGTAGACTAAAGAAAAATCTTGATTCATGGAAAAATCATTAAATTCGAGAAAAAAAATAAGAGAATAGCTTTTAAAATTTTCAAGCGAATTAATGTATACTAACGATTTTTCTGAGTGAGATTCGAAGGTCAAAGGATAGGCAGCCGTTTTTCCGTGTTAAAATAAAAAGAACCAGAAAAACAATTGACTGAATTTCATCCGAAAAGAAATTGACTGAATTTGTTCCGAAAAGAAATTGACTGAACCTCATATGTTCCATTATCCTATGACTTGTTCAGTGCACTTATTTTGTGCTTCAAATATTAAATGTTATTATAAAATGATGCCCAAATTTTTAAAGATCTCATGCGTGATATTTTCATCACCAGATAAGAAGGCTGAGCTGATAAAATTTCCTTTCGACTCTTTTCGCAAATTTCGAATCTTTGTGCATCATCTACATCGGTTTCTACTCTGAATACAGTAGTTTAACTCAAATGTTTCCATTTGGAACGCCAAATCCTTATTTTCTGTTGACTTCCAGAGCTTGTCATGCAATTGATAGTGACAAGCTGTGGAAGTGCTTGAAGCGAGCCTCCACGGTGGCGCAGCAGCCTGAACGCTGGCTTGTGACCATTCGTCGCAGATGGGCACGAGTTTGAATCTTCTTGAGGCACGGATGTTGTGGTATTATTGCAATGGGCTTCTCCCTTCCCTAGAACCAGTGGCCCTAAATTAGGGACGAGTGACTGCTTTAAGCCCATTGAGCTGCTCACAGTGGTCGTTAAACCACCAAACAACATCTTGGAAGAGAACTATGAAGCGCAACAAAAGACGAACACTCTTTGCCAGAAACAATATTTTTTTGTCGATGAGGCAGAACGATTAATTGATCGTTGAGCCTCATCGAATGATTAACGTTCTGTCTCAACGATTGATTAATCGTTGCCCACTGCGTTTGCTGATGCTTCAAAACACAGTATCTTGTGAAACCACCTCGAGCAACAATTACAGACTCTACACGGTGTGGCGTTGAATTGAACAGGTTTTTGATATCGTCCTGGGAATAGCATGCGAGGCTGCTTCTGTGCGAGACCAGAGTTCATTTGTGGTGACTGGTGGAGCCGAATGACAGGCCAGTCGCTTAGCTACCATGCTCCAGACATGTTCGACAGGGGGAAATATCCGGCAAACTTGGAGTCCAGGGAAGTAGTGGTATCTGCCGTGCATGGAAGAGGTCTTGGACATTCCGGACTATATGTGGCCGAACACTGTCCTGAAGTCTAGGACCAGGGCAGCTCTGAAGGAAGGTATCACCTCTGCATGTAAAATATGCCTGATCTATTGCTGGCTGTTGAGGATTCCTTCAATTCGTATCAGGAGAGTAAGGGAACCCATTGCGAAAAGTTCATTTCACCGAAAGGTTGCTTTAGATAAAAGTTCATTTCATCGAAAGGTCATTTCACCGAGGGGACTGAGGGTTACTTCATCATGTACGAGTGGGGAAATCCAGCTTCTCTCATCACAACAATCCTTTCTCGCTCAAAGTCCGTCAGGAGGTTATAATGCAGCCTTCTTCGGCGAACGGGCATGGTGAGATAGAACAAACACTCTTTTGACTCAATGCCGGCTCTTCATAGATTGCAACAGCACGTTTGGGGAACCTCTTTATACCCAAGACCGGACAGCTCAGAGGCCCCTTCTCCAAAACCGCAGGTGCATTTTCATTTATATTTTAATTATTTGCATGCCTCAACCTGTAGTACATATCCTGTAAGTTTCATCTAATACCAGCAGTCCTTCAGAGTGTTGAAATTTTCAGAAACATCGATTGCTGGTGCCATTCTGTTACCGTGTTATATGCTCCTCAAATTGTGATTGAGATGAAGCAACATGTTTCCTGACCTCACATACATAAGAAGAACCTTTCATCCTTCTTTCCCTTAAAAACGAAGCTATAAGATCTTCAGTGATGTTGAAATTTCAATCAACTCCATGAACAAAAGTCGCTTACTGGACAGAACCAGTCATGCCCGTATTCTCGTCAACAGTGATCGAGTATCATGAATGGAATACGATATTACACCATACAATACAAATTTTGAAGATGTGAATCCGTTTTTTGGTGTAAATATGACAAGGACGGTAAATTAGATAAACATGAATGCCGGTTGCTTCGACTAGCGAATCCTATGATGGTTATATTCAAATTTATCGGAAACTTGAGACTTGGTCGTTCTGGGTGGTGTAGTGGTTAGCATACTCGAGCACTATGCGGGAGACGCAGATTCGAATCCCACTCCAGGACGACGAAATCTTCAAGTTTTCGTATTATCTGATTCACCATCCTTGTCATATTTACACCAAAATCCATTTGTGAATCCGGTTGATTCACATCTTCAAAATTTGTAGTGATCGAGTAAATTGTCCGTTTAAAGGATTCCGTTCTTAAGTCACATCGCACGATATGTTAATTCCTAAATTACCTCCCAACTATTTGTTTGTTTGGAGGTTTGACGACCACCATGAGCAACTCAACGAACTGTAAGCAGCCGCTGGTCCCTAATGTATGGCCACTGGTCCCACGGAAGGGAGAGAGCCAATGCAGTAAGACAAATACACCATCAAATACACCCCATAGTTCCAACCAGGTCCATCTCGGACGAATGATTTGAACCTAACGCTTTGTACCACTCTGCCACCTTATCCTTTGAAGTGAAATGCTAAGTTTGAAACGATTCTTTCATGGCAGTTATTTTATCGATGCGTATTTACCCTTGGAGTTCGTCATACTTAGAAGCACGATTTGAGGCATAGTAACGTTTCAAATTAAACTTTATTGCAGAAATTAATTATTGACAAATTATTCAAATCAGTTCTGCCTTTATTCGTGCCAAAAGGTATAGAGAAGTTCACTTGTCATAAAAAACGCTGAAGACATCTCAAGCTTTCCTGTCTTCACACTACCCTTGAAAAAACCCTCTGGTAGTCACTGAAAGAGCTGACATTGAATTCATTTGCTCGGTAGGAATTGAAGAACGCCTTGCTAGGTAGTGATTCGACAGCCAGGTATTGAATTAAAGGACATGTTTGGGTACAGGTTCGGAGACAGGAGTAGTATCACTGTGTTACAAAATCCGAACAATTACGTGTTTATGTGAATATTTGGATGTTTCTTTATTAATTTTGGTGTGAAGATTTCAAAATGGCAGCTATTTTTGGATTAACATCAATAGTTTAGCCACAATCACGCTACTCCGAAATCTATGCCGTAATGTACAACATGAATTACAATGCATTAGGCAATAGGACAGGGAATGTGAGAGAGTACAAATCCTGAATACCACCAATACACAGCACGAATTGAAACATCTGTCCTAAAAGTAACTTTGCATCGCATTTGCCTCTATATGAATACTAATAGCATGCTGCACAAAATTTCAGATGTAGTCTCTCATCATGGCCTCATTCCATCTTCCTTGGTATCTCTTTTCCATATTCTGTATGTCTTGATGAAACCTCTCATCATATTCATCACTTACTGCTTCCAAATTTTCTCTGACAAAAAAATCAAATGTGAGGGCAAGTAATGACATTTCAATGACATTCGAAGCTCCATTCTTCCAAAATTGTCTACTAAATTCTCCACAAGCTGCTTGTAGTTGGTGCTCTTCCTATTTTTAAGGAATTCGGTCACAACAAGACGGAATGACTGCCAGGCATCCTTTTCAACATCAGTCATTTTACTCTGTAGTTCTTCTGAGATTAGCATTACCTTAAAGGGAAAGGTGGTACATCTGTGGCCCCACAAATATAATTTTGGAATCCGAGAGATTTGGGAACACTGAGCGAATGACCTTTAATGTTTGTTCATCAAGATTCAATGCTTTACAAACTGTTTCGCTAGTCGTAACTTGATATGCAGTGGAGGTAATAAGATTTTCTTTCCTGGAACCAGGGCGTGGTGTACGACATTCTATGTACCAGCTTTCAACTCAACTCTCGGATGCCATGCTTCTGTTTTGTAATGTTAGCTGACTGCTCTGCTCTCCCACAAGCAAAGGAAACAATGATACTTTGTAAAGCCAGATTGTAGGCCCAAAAGGAACCCAGTATCCTAAATTCAGCGCAGACATCCCAACTGTAATGTTCGCTGACTGCTCTGCTCTCCCACAAGCAAAGGAAACAATGATACTTTGTAAAGCCAGATTGTAGGCCCAAAAGGAACCCAGTATCTTAAATTCAGCGCAGACATCCCAACTGTAATGTTCACTGACTGCTCTGCCCTCCCACAAGCAAAAAAAAAAAAAACAATGATACTTTGTAAAGCCAGATTGCAGGCCCAAAAGGAACCCAGTATCTTAAATTCAGCGCAGACACCCCAACTGTAATGTTCACTGACTGCTCTGCCCTCCCACAAGCAAAAAAAAAAAAAACAATGATACTTTGTAAAGCCAGATTGTAGGCCCAAAAGGAACCCAGTATCTTAAATTCAGAGCAGACTTCCCAACTGTATTCATGATATTTGATTTTTTCTATAAGAAGCTTGACACTGGTATATTCTTCTTTCATGTTCATGGAGTGTGCTACTGGAATTGAAGGGTATATACTTCCATTGTGCAACAGAACTGCCTTCAGACTTCTAATTAAACTCCCTATAAAGGGTTTCCATTCTTCGGGTATGTAGTAATGAATGCCAATGTTCTCAAAAAGCCCATTTTTATCGAATCAATGGCAAAGAGCATTAGACGCAACACAATATTGTGAATATATTTCATTTCTTTTTTTGTACGTGATCGATTTGCATCTGGAAACCAATAAGTTCCATTCTTTCAAACGAGAAGTCTAAAGTTCTGCATTTTATTTTGTTAACCTCAATAAATTATCCAGTTCTTGTTGATTTGGAAAATGTATCTGAACACTGCATGATGCACCTTGGAAGTTCATATCTTTGTAGTCTTCACAATTACCACCAGACTGGACATCTTTCTCGACTGTCTCCACACTTTTTGGTGGCTGTGGAATGGGAAGCTCATCTCAATGTAAAACTGGTGCAGTATATGATGACATGTTGAGATATGTAATGGCATTCCGATCTTTAGGCTTCCTGTACTTGGAATAACCACCATGCAAAAGAAACAGTCATCAATATGACTTTCTGGTTCCTTCAAAATTTGTGGAATGGCAAATGTTTTCCCTGCACCGCGAAGCCAGGCCCGTAGCCAGACAAGCAAGTTGGGAGGGGCGGATGATGATTGAGATCGGGCAAAGGATATAAAGTGGTCGGGTAAAAGATGTGAAAGAGATCGGACACTATACTGTTGTGTGAGTCACTAGGACGGGAAAAGGGAAACATAGGTCGGGCCCCTGGCTAAGGCTCTGCGCGAAGCCAACCTTCCAAAGTTGATGTGCAACTACCAAACCAAAAACGTGATGTCCAATCGTTGTCTTTGTTTCCCATAGGCATACCGAAGTGAGCTTAATATGCAATAGAAAACTTAGTTCCCGTGGTAATTGTGTGCTTGACTTGCTTAGGACCTATATTTAGTACCCACAAACATAACAGAAAGAGTTCGAACAACCTCTTGTCGTGGCCATGTTTATGTTGTAACAAAGGCAAATGACAGTGTATTACTAAAAACACAAAGATTCCTATCATAAAGCATTTTTTTTCTATACACCCATCGCAAATTCATGTAATGAGAAATTTTCACTGCAAACAGGTCGTGGGCCCAATATTTGAATACTGGTTTTTGAGTCATCAGAATTATCTACTGAGCTTAGTAGATCCATTTTTTGAAGAAAAAATTGGAAAAAAAAAACAAAAACAGCATAAAATTTTCCTAATTTTCAGAAATAAAACAAAGAACAGGCGGATCAAGTTTAGCGCTGATTCTTTACAGCGTTGTTGATCTCAGAGTTCTTTTATACTCAGAAAAAACGTTTTTGGAATGTCTGCGGAAGTAAACTTCCTTCCTCCAAACACTTCGCCATATATTCAGCCAGTAGAGCAGAACGGCTGAATAATTTTGAAGCTATACTGCCATCGAAATGCCTTCAAGGACCTTGTCGAGGAAGTAGATGACAGAGATCGTTAGCAATTAGGGATTGGCCCTTTGAAATTGTGAAGGGCATCATAACCATCACTGCAGCCTGTGAAGAAGTGACCAACAATTGTATGAGCAGTAGGTAGAAGAACTATGGCCAATAGCACTTCGGGGCTCCGGGGAATTTAAAGAGAAGAAAACAGTCATCGCTGAAGGTATTGTTCAGCTTGAGTACCAAATAGGGTTGGATGCCATCGACGAAGAGTGGAAGCTACTTCCAGTCTCACCAACGAAAAGCTGATGAAGGTGGAACAACAACAAACCCTCTGAGGACGACGACTCTACAGAAGATTCGCCATAAAGAAAACTCATCACAATAATTTTGAATAATACCATAGAGAGCCAAAAACTCTTTACTGAATATGAGGCAGGTTTTTGTCGCCAAATTGCAGCGAAAATAAGTATTGTTGATGTCCAACTCCAGCTACGGAGAAATGCTCCAAGAGAAACTTCCTGCTAAGTAATCAACTCTCTTGATGCCTTCTTCAAGAAAGAGAATGTGCCGCTATATATGAGAGAATTTTAGTAAGGGCTGAGGAAGGAGATTTGTTTCAGCTTAACAGGACTTCGAAGGAAGTGCCCCAAAAGAATGCCTCCAGTTGGACAGAAAAAATGATGACAGTTAGCTGGATCCGACTGAGGAGTAGCGCGAAAGGATTCATCCTGTCCGTACCTCGAAGGAACATTAAGGGACAAGAGAAGAGAGAAGGGTTCAATGACCTTAGTTGCAAGCCCAATCACTTTTCTCTCAAGATCAGGAGACGGGGGGACCTGCTGTTTCTTCCCCGCACATACCGAGCGTCAACAAGAGCAGTAACGCCGCCCCAGTGGCGCAGTGGTCTAAGCGATGGCCTCTGATCATTCGTCCGAACGGGGTCTGGGTTCGAATCCCGGTGAGGCATGGATGTTGTGTTTGTCTTACGGCACTGGCTCTCTCCCTTCCCTGGAACCAGTGACCCTAAATTAGGGACGGGCGACTACTTATAGCCCATTGAGTTGCTCACGGTGGTCGTTAAAAATCCAATCAAAAAAAAAAAAAAAAAAAAAAAGAGCAGTAACAACTATTAACAGGAGACTTCTGATGACGGCTTGATGCCGTCCTCTGTGGTTGCGAGAATATGTGACGTCTTTTGATCCGCTGGGAAACCTTCTCAGACCCAGTGTACAGATCAGTGTTTGGGAGATAAAAAAAATGGTTGTTTTAGGCTTCATTCTGCTTGTATTTTTCTTCTGTTGTATATGAGAGAACAGTGGATAAATAATAAATGATAAACTGCTGCTAAAAATTATCGTAGGCATGAGACAGAATTTTTTAGAAAATTATCGCCAATTTTGGCACTCACCTTCAAAAAGACTCGCCACCTCTGATCTAGCCCATCTTCCCATCATTCCCATCTCGTCTTGCAACCTTTCCAAGTTCACATGTCCAGGGTTGTGCCGTGAATTAGTGAATACCTTGATTGAACCTTTTCTTCGTCAAATTTTGTTTTTTCATTATCATTAACTTAACAGGGAGTAATGTATTTATAAAATCATTATTTATCTTCTGCATTGCTCTGTGAACAACGCAGTTTGAAGGCCCGAGAAAGAGCTATTTTTTTTTCATCTTTTCTAGATCACAAAAGGTGTATGCCGCGGGTGGCCTAGTGGGCAACGTTTGTGACTGCGACGGAAAGGACCTCAGGTTCGATCCCATGCAGGTACAAACGCTCGATCCACTAAATATTTGTCTTGCGTCGGATGGGCACGTTAAGCCGTCAGACTCCGGGTACTGGCCCCCAGGTAATAAATAAGGGCGTCTTCCTCCCCCTTTCTACTTCGCTTCCGTGTCACTTTCCTATCGGACAATCTAGCCCAAATCTCCTATGGCTTCCTATTTCTAAGGGTTGTTTAAGACCTGGGGTCAGACACTCCTTCCTAAAATCCTCTACATATGATCATTGAATAATCGAATAGTAGACCACAAATATTTAGATCAAAAGTAAGAAAATTCAAAGTCGGGGAAAGCATCCCATTAGCGTAACAACGACCAGTATGTCGCTCTATATCACTCTATCTTAAGGAGCGCATCTCTCACGCTAAAGAGGGTATGCCTGTAATGTAGGAAGTGATACAGGATTTTTTAGAATCAGTTCCAGAAATTTTAGTAAAATCGCTAGCAGTTTTCAGCTTGTCACTACTGATGTCAATTTCTTACAAACCCTTGATTTCAGAATTTCCTGTAATGACGAAGCCTTGCAAACTGAAAGCACGATGAAGGACGTGTAACACGGAGATCATTAAACGAAATGACGTAATTAACACTTCAGGGAACTGATAGAAGCAGTATTTGGGAGATCAGAACACAAAAAAATATATATAAAGAAAAATTGAAATAAACGCAATTTGAAGGCCCGAGAAAGAGCTTTTTTTTTTTCATCTTTTCTAGATCACCAAAAATTAATGAGCTAGAAAAATTTCACGTCACAGTTTCTAAACCCCATGAGACCTCCTTCTTTGCCTTTTCTTTTTCATTCTTCATTTTTTTTTCTGGAAATAAAGTTTTACCGGATCACACACGAATCAAAGCTCTTCGGCTGACTGTTTCAGAACATGTGAACTTCGTCATACTGATTCCAAATCAGCCATTTATTTTCTTTTTCTAACTCTATTTTTTTTCTGTCTCCATAAATAACCAAAGAATTGTTGTGAAAATGATAATGGACCGTTCTCTATAAGAAGTAGTGGAACGGCTAGTGCGTGCCGACAGCCGAATCATCTTGAGCGCAATGGCTGCTTATCACAGTGCAGAAAAAATTGACAGGAAAATTTCTCCTTGTGAACTGCGTTGTGCGCAGTAACAGTTGGGGCATAGCCATATTCCATCCTGTTTTCACTGCTAGACACAAAGAGTTTCGGATAACTCGGCTAGCTGAGTCTCAAGAGCTGCGAAGCTGGAGTGTTCGTGACTTGCGAAAGGTTTGTTTACCTGGGTGAATAAACCACCAACCAAGTAAAAGGACCGAAAAGCGGGCCAACAATCTTGTGTGAACCTTGGAAAAAAAAAAGGAAAAAAAAAAAAAAAGAAAGAAAGAAAAGGAAAACGGTATGCAATAATACTTCAGTCTTTAGAAAAAGCTTTGTATCATGGATAACCACTTCTAATTTATTCTGTGCGAACAAGAAACAAAACAAAGCAATGAACAAATATAATTGTATCCAGTAAAGATGAGATTGATTCACGGTTTTACACGGTAACGCTTCAAATTTAGACATTCGATTTCGTGTCTTCAAATAAAGAAACGTGTCCCCTTCCCCCATTTTACCGCTTTTCAGTTTACTTCCCACAGGCTAAGATACTTTTACATTCTCAATCCTACCTAAACTACCACACGAGAAGAAACTGCCACAAAGTTGTAAACAAAAGGATTCACTGCCACAAAGTTGTAAAACGAAAGGATTCCCAAACGGAAAACAGAATTTACCAATACTTGCAGCGCTACCGCTTTAATCACATGGGCAACGCAATCACTTCATGTTCAGGTGATCGAAACATTGCTTCGAGCTTTTTCTTTTGCTGATGGTCTAGATTCGCAGGTGTTTGTTTAAATTTATCTCTGACCACCTGGAAAATTTAACTAGCTTCGAGAAATGGGAAAGCTTATTTCTTCTGTCACAAATATTTTACTGGAACGATATAGAAAAACACAAAGACTCATTTAACTTGAAATAAGTTCGAAGAGATAAACACATGGCAGAAAAATCATTGTTGTCACTTTCTATGTTGATTTCCGCCGTCTTTACACGATCATTATTCAAATAACACATTTGACTGTTTAGATTATTGAATGTGATGTAGTTAATTATTAAATTTATATAGTAAACATTAGAACTTTCAAGCCCGCAACGGACCCATCTTCAGATGTTATTAACAGAATGGAACTTAGTATGATTTAAATACATTAATGTTGTGTGGTTTTCGTGATATTGTCACCTGCTCGTGATGGACATCATATCTCGTGAATGGTTTGTTAACATCGATAAATATATTACGTGTCAAGTAACGTATTAAAAACTATGTATGAAGGAAATAATTGGTGCAAGTCTCTATATGTTACAACTCATTAAGCACCGTTTCCCAAGGTAAAGGGATGTGACTAGTAGTATCATCATTGCAATATACTTCACCATATTTGTGAATAAATAGACTTTCCATTAGGAGGATTGATGCTTTTGAGTAGGGCGTGGCGAGGATGTTGGCTTCGCTCCAACATGGGTAATGAGATCCGTTGTATGATAGCCTTGACATGGAAGTCCTTGATGACTTTGTCTTTATGTTATATTGGTGCTCTTTTAAACGAGTTTTTAATGAGCGAAGTGTAGATCCAACATATATACGATCTTCATCTTGAATGTCTATTGTCTTCAGTGGGATGACATATACTCCATATCGGTTTTCCAAAGGAACAACGTCTCTATCATTTTTTATTCCTGATAGTACATTGTGTGTTCGTACACCGAAGACAGTATTGTGACGACGACAAACGTTTTTGAGTATATTGATGATGCTGGGAATGTATTGTTGTCCTTTAAAAAAAAATCAGTTTGTATGATGACACCTGATATCTGCAGCATAATGCCGAGGGAATTTGCGTTTGGAGCAAGCACAGCGGAACTATGATAAGCAAACGGGTGTCAAATGATCATATGTAGAGGATTTTAGGAAGGGAGTGTCTGACCCCAGGTCTTAAACCACCCTTAGAAATAGGAAGCTAGGAGATTTGGGCTAGAGTGCCCGATAGGAAAGTGACACGTAAGCGAAGTAGAAAGGGGGAGGAAGACGCCCTTATTTATTACCGGGGGGCGAGTACCCAGGGTCCGACGGCTTAACGTGCCCATCCGACGCACTGGGGAATTTTAGTGTATCGAGCGTTCGTACCTGCATGGGATCAAACCTGAGGTCCTTTCCGTGGCAGTCACGAACGTTGCCCACTAGGCCACTCGCGGCCCTGCAAACGGGTGTCACGCTGCGGTGTGTAAAGTGGTTTATTTGGACATTTTGGAACCTGCGAAATGCTTGGAGGAATCAAAGCAAGAATACGATGCAGTAAGTGAAGTCAAGCGGATGTCACATTAACGTGTGTAAAATGTTCTCTTTGGGATCTTTAGGCCTGCGGAACTTATCGAAAGCCACATAAGCTTTGTTGCCCATCTAAGTATGATTACGGATCACTTGCACCAATAATTGTTTGTGGTCATACATGGAATATTGCAAAACGATAATGCACCTCGCAGCTCACCAAATTAGTTCGTTATGGTTGAAAGAGCAGTCCAGTGATTTTCATGTACAGTCTTAGTCTCGGAACTTCCCAGACTGAACATCCCTAACACACATTTTTTTTTTTTTTTTTTTTTTGTGGATTTAAAGATTACCGTGAGCAACTTAATGGATTATAAGCAGTCCCTAATTTAGAGCCACTGGTTCCAGTCAAGAGAAAGAGAGAGCCAGTGTCGTAAGAGAAGCACACTTCCCTGGAACCAGTGGCCTTAAATTAGGGACGGGCGACTGCTTATAGCCATTCGAGCTACTCATGGTGGTCGTTAAACCCCAAACAAACAGTAGCAATTTGGAAATTAACACACAGTCTGATATGGCTTGTGATATGTAAATTTAAAACTTTAAGCGGCCGTTGTACCTAAACCAAATTACTGCCCAAAGTATCTGCACTCCACTAACAGATATGTTCACATAGGGACAGACTTTTAGAAAACAATTCTTTCCCCTACTCATCTCAGCAGCCCAGACGATAAACCTGTCATCAGTGATAAGGTCTCACTTCTAATCCTTTATTCTTTGCTCCATGACACAAGGCATGATAGGGAACGGCTAATCCCCCTGGCACGGACATCACGCCACTGGACAGAGAAAAAAGTGGGGAAACAAGTTATTAAAACATCTTCTTTCTCCTTCGTTATGTTCGTCGCCATTGTTTTAACCCTTTTAGCAGTTTGTTAGCCAGAAAAGATAAGTATCAACCACAGCCTCTCTTAAATAACCACTTTGATCAACAAACTTAAGGGGAAAGCAACGCTTTCTGATGCTCAGGTTCACTTGTTCAAGCCACGTTTGGCCCACTTCGCAGACAGAGAATATATTCGTTCGAGATGATTTCAGCCCATTCTGCTAACCCCGAGTTAATTCGTTCTATGTTGGGTTAAATAACGTATTTGAAATTTCTAAAGAGCGCTAAAAAGTGTAAGCACATCAGGTTCTTACTTCAGACTTCTATGTAAAATTAATATCATGTTAATTGCATCGTTTCTTTTCCCGAAAGTTCGTTTTCCGGATTCAAAACCTTTATGAAATAATCGATATTCATAACACATGCATTTTTAGTAATCTTTTTCATGTTGCCCTGCAATGCTATTTCATTTTGTTATGTGGCTCACGATTCAGAAAAGTTTGAATTCCCCTGTCCTACAGCTTGATCACACCTGTGAGGTATGCCCAAGTTATGAGTTCTCTTAATTTTTAACGACACTGACTTTAGAGTATTTACCAATTTTCATGAAAGTATTTCTCAGCGATGGCAGCTCAATGTACGACTTGTTTATCAATCGTAGCACTCTCTTTCAAGATATATAATATTTCATCCGGTGTAAAAAGTCGGAAAATGCATAAAACATTCATCGGAAAAGGTGTGGACAGGACCACACAATTGTGGTAAACGGGTGTTGCAATATCGATTAGTTTCCTGAAGGACGGAAGGTATGCAAGAATGGATCACGAGAAACAAAACTAGGAAACGAGGCCAACTTTTACTTCTATGATTTCGGATGACAGAAGACTGAAAGTGGATGAAATTATAGTATCTTGAGGAATATCTGCTGGTTCTGTGTATTCCGTTCTTCATGAAGGACTCGAAATGAGCGAAAGATAATGCTCTTACAGATGATCGAGTAGGCAAGTTGCAGGATTTTGCTTGAAGGTGTGTACCTTCAAAGAACGCGTCGTTGCGGTATTAACAGCTCGAAAGAAGAAATGGCAAAAATTCATTCAATTCTTAGAGGATTGTCCTGAAAAACTGAGCAACTTAAATTGGGGGTTTAACGACCACCGTGAGCAACTCAATGGGCTTTAAGCAGCAACTTAAATTACTGTAACGTGAATATTTAATGTTTTTAGTGTATCTGGTTATAGATATCAGTTAGTCGTCGATGCTACACCAGAACATTAGCGTTTCTTCCATGTAAATTATCTTCGTATTGAAACGTTCCATAAAGCTGTCTTGCACTTGATAGCTTAACTAAACACTTAATTAAGCACTTAATAGCACTAAGGGCCAGACAAGTGAAGTCTGTTTACGAATTCAAGGTTTTATTTGTCCTTGCTAGGTGTTCAGCACAATAAATCAGAATTTATTTCGACAGCGAAATGCAACAGGTTCTCAATATACCAAATACTTCTCAAGTTCTACGAATTCCACAACAGCCTAAAGCTTCAACATCAACGAAGCGTAGTATTCAACGTGAAAGAAATTAATCATTAACAGGTAGGCTAAGCTTTCTCAACATCTCTCTCCAGCACAATTACAGCGATCTCACAATCCAGCCGTCTTCTAACGAAAACCCTGATAAGTCACAAATATCACTCTTATCAGTCTCGATAATATACGTCATTCAATTTTTGATCTCAAGTAAGACTGCCACAAAACCATTCAGCGGAAGAGAAAATGTAGCGTTAAGATCGGAAAATGCTTAAGAAGAATGAACCAAATCTACATAAGGTAACAGGAACAGGGACGGAAAGTTAAACTAGAGTATGACTTACAAATAGTTTGTGAGGAAAATTAATGATTGGCTTAAAAATATATCGTGAAGTGATTCAGACAAATTACAAACTGCTTAACAAAAGTCTGAAATATTACGAATTATAACTCCAAACGCTTGCTTTATTTTATGCAGGTGCTCTCAGGTCGAAAAGTCTGCTGGGAGGATACGAAATGTAATGGTATGCAAATTTCGGGTTTCGCCCTGATGTTTCGCGTTGGCGCCAGGAAGTTACACAAAAGATAACTGACATTATTTTAAACTTTTATTATAACCGTGAAAAGAAATAAAATAAATTAAAATCATACGACATAAGTAGTCTAACAACAAATTGACGAAATATCGTAATGTTGTTCCAATCTCATTTCGGTTCGCTGTGTTGTATTGCATGTACTCTGGTGGAGGTAGGACTTTGATCTATCGGTTCCTGCATTATTGTTATGTTCATAACATGGACGTTACGGTTTTCGTATGTACCAAAAGAAGAACAGCGAGCAACGGTCCGTTTATGGTGTTGGAGGTGCACCAGAACGCTTTCAGCAGAACAATGTTTTGTCACAAGACAGATATACGAACGGATTTCCATACTCAAAAATTATTCTACGCGTAAAAGAGTGGAATGCCTGTCTATGTCTATTGCAGATGACAACGTTGAACAAGTCCGTGTCATGATTAAAAATTATTCTACTCGTAAGAGAGCGGGATGCCTGTCTACGTCTACTGCAGATGACAACGTTGAACAAGTTTGTGTCATGATTAGAAATTATTCTACGCGTAAGAGAGTGGGATGCCTGTCTACGTCTACTGCAGATGACAACGTTGAACAAGTTTGTGTCATGATTAGAAATTATTCTACGCGTAAGAGAGAGGTATGCCTGTCTACGTCTACTGCAGATGACAACGTTGAACAAGTTTGTGTCATGATTAGAAATTATCCTACGCGTAAGAGAGTGGGATGCCTGTCTACGTCTACTGCAGATGACAACGTTGAACAAGTTTGTGTCATGATTAGAAATTATCCTACGCGTAAGAGAGTGGGATGCCTGTCTACGTCTACTGCAGATGACAACGTTGAACAAGTTTGTGTCATGATTAGAAATTATTCTTCACGTAAGAGAGTGGGATGCCTGTCTACGTCTACTGCAGATGACAACGTTGAACAAGTTTGTGTCATGATTAGAAATTATTCTACGCGTAAGAGAGTGGGATGCCTGTCTACGTCTACTGCAGATGACAACGTTGAACAAGTTTGTGTCATGATTAGAAATTATCCTACGCGTAAGAGAGTGGGATGCCTGTCTACGTCTACTGCAGATGACAACGTTGAACAAGTTTGTGTCATGATTAGAAATTATCCTACGCGTAAGAGAGTGTGATGTCTGTCTACGTCTACTGCAGATGACAACGTTGAACAAGTTTGTGTCATGATTAGAAATTATTCTACGAGTAAGAGAGTGAGATGCCTGTCTACGTCTACTGCATATGAAAATGTTGAACAAGTCCGTGTCATGATTCTGCCATACAGGCGGATGGCAATCGATGAACTGACAAATCATATGAAAATTAATCATTGTTAGAAGCATCTTAAGTAAGAAGCCTTCGATTCTCCACGAACAAAGGAATGAACTAAGCGATATAAAGGCGACAAAAAGGAATTTTTATGATGCCATAAAGAAGCTATTACAATGCTGGACTACTTTGAAATGGTATGCCCTTGTAAGTTCTCAAATGTTGCCGCAATATGTTTCACAACCCCATTGACGATCATTTTCGACTCCCTTTTGTGTGTGTGCGTGTTCCGCTGATTGAAAACTGTTAATATTTTCTTATTTCCTATCCTTCCTATCCCTGAGGAAGTATGTAAAAACGTTTCTATGCTTCTGCTCTCACGCGGTGAAATTTTGCACAAGTGAGGTATAACATGACTTTCCAGTCCGACATTCAGAAATGCATTAACAAATGAGAAGCTGGGAGATATTTGTAGGTAACAAAAATGTGTTACGAATAGTTTAATACAGATGCATTAAGCTATTCGTAATACATTTCTGTTATTAAATATATTTAGCATATAAGAGAGAAGCGAGTACGCTTAGCGCCGCTGACTGTTTACAAGCTGCGTGTCCACGTGGCTGATGTTGACATGCAGTTAGTGCAGCACAAATGCCTGCAATCCCTCAAACTCTTTTCCCGAGTTTTAAAGTTGTTACTGTAAATAAAGATAAGAAGCGAAAGATATAAGTGTTAGGTCCGTCACGATTTTAAATCGAACAGTTCAATCTCACATGAACTATCCGGATTCCTTTTGTTGTGCATATCGTAGTTGTATTCTATGAAAGCAGAAAGAAAATGATAAATGTATGTAAAGGGTGATTCACTCGAGACTGAACACCTATTATGTGGAATATATGAGATGTGGAATGTACGATGAGCGTGAAACCCGAACGGAGCGGTTCTTTATTCCTTGATGAAGCAGTCGACATGCATTACCTTTAAATAAAATGTCTCTCCGGAAGCTGGGTGGCGCCGCACTGACGCGCTATCTGTCTACTAGTGGCGGAGGAATAGTAGCGTGTCTTCGCAGACAGTTTAAGCGAGGAGGTCGAATGATGATATACTCAATTGAAGAGTGTGTGTTCATTGTGCGTCAGCACTAGGTAAGCGGCTCCTTACAAAAAGTCGGAAAGAGTTTCTGAAGAAATTTGGGAAATTTGATAGGCATAAACCACCCACCATTTTGGAATTGGTGTAGAAGTTGGAGAGAACGGAAAGGTTGGTGGATTCGCATACGGGCGGACGACCCCAGATAGCGGAGGACACAATAGAGGATGTGAAGCAACGGTTATTGGCATCCCCACGAAAATCTATTCGGCGGCTATCCCAAGAGACTGGACGATCGTATTCGAAATGTCAAAGAGCAGACAAACAGGCAAAGATTATGCCGTACCGCATCACGGCTGTGAACGAGTTACAGCCACCGGATTTTGCAAAGCGATTGGCATATTGTCAATGGTTTGCCAAATTTTTCGCCGAAAACTCAGCCCTGTTGGACATAACATGGTTAAATGACGAAGCATGGTTCCATTTCTCCGGCTATGTAAACTCGCAAAATACGCGGGCGTGGGCGAGTGATAATCCCCACGCCATCCATGAAGAGCCATTGCATCCAGTGAAAATCGGTGTCTGGTGTGCGGTGTCACAACGCCGTATCATTGGGCCAAACTTTTTAAAGACACGGTGAATACCGACCGATACTTGGAAATATTTAATGAGCTTGTGAACCAGCTGGATGATCAGGAACTTGCAGATGGTTACTTTCAGCAGGACAGTGCAACGTGCCACCCTTCCAATAAGAGCATGGCAGAAATTCGCAGCTGTTTTCAGGACAAGATTATCTCCAAAGACCTGTGGCCGCCTAGGTCTCCCGACTTGACACCACCAGATTTCCTTCTCTGTGGACCTTTAAAAAGCAAATTTTGTGCCAACAGGCCAAGGTCGATTGAGGAATTGAAAGACAACATCACACGTAAAATTGCAGATATTGAAGTCGCTATGGTACATCCCACATTCGCCAATATGAAGCGTCGGGCGAATATGTGTCTGGACGAGGGCGGTGGACACTTCCAGCATCTTCTATGAGACATTCCTTTTTGTCATGGATCAAGGTATGTTTTACATTAATTTCACTGAAATGTGTCTTTGCAATCGTGCATTAATTAAAAAAACGTTTTCAGTCCCGAGTGAGTCACCCTGTATAATAAATGCTATTATGCTTATTTTGGAGTTATGTGAATGTGTTTCGAAAAGTTGGAGTAGTGGTTGAAGGAAAAACGGAAATTAGTGACATTTGTTGTACTTATGGTGCTGAGTGTACCAGGATATCATACTACTGATTTTTATTACTGTCTAGGCAACATACACTGATCGATATAGAACATGCTACACCAGGAAGTATTTCTTAGAGCGCAATGCAATTGTTACGTATGTGTCGATAGTTGGGTGATGTTGGTGATTGCAGTTGCGAACGAATCACGTGATAGGTGAGCCGATAGGAGGGAAAGGCGCCTCGGCGTAGCTAAGTTTGTTCCACCTGCCCTGGGCGTAGGATGCATACGCCTCTCGTAGGTGTATGCATTAGAGTGATCTCGATGACGAAAGTAGTATAAAAGGGCGGGTTCTGGCGCAAGGATGCATCCTTCTAGAGAAGGATGGGGGCGTGGCTTGCGGCAGAAGGATGGGGGCGTGGCAGATGACGCTAGTGTGTAGGGTCGATGTGCTGCCCCCTAGCGGTGCTTCTTGGAACTTTATTATTATGTTAGATCTTTGTTTTTGAGTGATGGCAACGACCGAGTGGGGGAAAGGAGATGTGCTGCCCCCTAGCGGTGCTTCTTGGAACTTTATTATTATGTTAGATCTTTGTTTTTGAGTGATGGCAACGACCGAGTCGGGGAAAGGAGATATGCTGCCCCTAGCGGTGCTTCTTGGAACTTTTAATGGACCTTTGAGAGATGGCAACGACCGAGTGGGAGAAAGGGGGTGGATATAGGGGGATGTCAACTCGATGTGCTGCCCCCTAGCGGTGCTTTTTGGAACTTTTAATGGACCTTTGAGAGATGGCAACGACCGAGTGGGGGAAAGGGGGTGTACGTTAACCCCTAAGCGGTGCTTTTTGGAACTTTTCTCGGGAGATTTATTGGACGTTGACAAATTTTTAAGAAGTCTTTCCAATATTTATTTATTTTTTTTATTTTCTCGGGAGATTTCCTGGGCTTTGTCAAATTTTTGAAGGAAGTTTTTTTGTAGTTTCCAATTTTTTTTTACTCGTATTTTTTGTCCTATATTTTCTCTCTAATTTATTTTATTAAATTTATATTTTCAGGAATTCCTTGAGGTATTATAATTTTTATAGACGTTGCATTATTTTTTTAATTCTTATATTTGTTCTCCCTCCAATTTTAAGTTAGGCGAGGAAAGGCTTTGTTTGAAAAGATTTCGTTCCCGTTGATTCATGTTCCGCCATTTTAGTTTCACCACGTTGTCATTTTGTGAGCCATGTGTTTTGGGATGAGTCACAATTTTCTCTTTGACTCAGAAAATTTTGTATGACACGTGTTTTGGGATGAGTCATTATGATGAGTGACGCATTCGTGATAGCAGACATGACATCAGCCAACGTCGTTTTCTCCTCAGCGGGGTCGGCTTTATTTATTTTTTTTATTTTCTCGGAAGATTTACTGGACTTTGTCAAATTTTTGAAGGAAGTTTTTTCAATCGAAGCATTTCCTCAAATTTGTTTTATTAAATTTATATTTTTAGAACTCCGTGAGGTGTTATAATTTTTATAGACGTTGCATTATTTTTTTAATTCTTATATTTTTCTTCCCTACAATTTTAATTTAGACGAGGAAAGGCTTTGTGTGAAAAGATTTCGTTCCTGTTGATTCATGTTCCGCTATCTTTTGTGAGCCATGTGTTTTGGGATGAGTCATCATTTTCTCTTTGACTCAGAAAATTTTGTATGACACGTGTTTTGGGATGAGTCATTATGATGAAAGACGCATATCGTGATAGCAGACATGACATCAGCCAACGCCATTTCCTCCGCGGGGTCGGCGGTTGACGTCATTTGAGATTCTGTAGCCACATTAAGTTCCAAGACAGATTTTTTTTCAATAACTTGATCATTTTGCAACGAATTTATTCCTTATTTTTTCCTCATAATTTCCCATTTTATATTCATAATTTTTCAACTTAACGATTTTTTTATTTTCTTTGAGGAGACTTCACGCATTTTCAACGGACGTTCCAACATAAAGACGTTTTCCAAAGTTTTGTGCTGCAGACATAATCTTAAAACACGATTGTTTATTAACGTACTTACGTGTTCATGACATTTTCTGTTACATTTTTTAACATTGTACCTTTTTCCGCCATACAAAGCCGCAATGTTTTATACATAGTTAAAATATTTTTTTATCTTTCCGTATTTTCTTTTATGATTAATCAGTGAAATGTACCTTCTAATCCATTATCTTAATCTACTTTTTTTTTCTAAATGCTTGCATACTCGTTAAACTTCTCGATGTACCATCATTATTTTATTTTCTTACTTTTCAATCTAACAACTACTTTTATCGAGGCTTTATTTTTTCTGATTTAAACAAGCAAACGTTTCTTCATTATTATTTCTTTTTCCTACGCAAAGAACTTTTCTTACTTGTTTTTAATGTATGACTTAATCTGGTTTTTTATATAGATGTTTCATGTTTGCGCAAGAAATATACAGATCTATAGCAGATATACATAAAATTCGTTCCTAACAGTATCTTTTTTTTTTAGATTTAACCCAACATACGTTTCTTAACGACTTGATACCTGTTCCACTAGGTGTTACAAAACTTCAGATTTTTAATTTTTCCCCTCTGAAACTGTATTTTTTTCTTACTTGCTTTTAATGTATGGTTTAATCTATTTTTCTAGCTTATTACTTTTCTATATGTGTACAAGAAATATACGAATCTATAGTAGTTAAAATTCGATTGAAACAATATTTCTTCATTCTTACTATATTTTTCCATTTCTTTCATCTACAGTAGTTAAAATTCGATTGAAACAATATTTTCTCCATTCTCACTGTATTTTTACATTTCTTTCCAACAGACGTTTTTCTTCTCAATTCCCGCTATCTAACTTAATCTATGTTTTGAATATCATTCTATGTTCGCGTATTCGTCCATTATTTTATTCCAAACTTTGCTAACTACCTCATACTTATATTCTGACTTTATATTTTTCATTTCAACCAACGTTTCTGAACGACTTGAATTTCCGGATGTGACAAAACTTCAGATTTATTTTTTCTCCTCTTAAATTATTTTTTTCTTACTTGCTTTAAATGTGACTTAATTTATTTTTTACATCGCTGTTTCGTGTATGTACGAGAAATATACAGATCTATAGCAGTTAAAAATTCGACTGAAACAGTATTTTCTTTATTTTTACTTTATTTTTACATTTCTTTCTGACAAACATTTTTTTTTCCCATTTTCCACATATTTAACTTAATTTTGTGTTTTTGAATATCATTCTATGTTCACGTATTCGTCCATTGTCTTTTTTTCTAACTTTACACTTCATTCTTACTGTATTTTTCCATTTCATTTCAACCAACGTTTTTTAACGACTTGATATCTGTTCTACAAGATGTGACGAAACTTCAGATTTTTAATTTTTTCCCTCTGAAACCGATTTATTTCTTACTTGCTTTTAATGTATGGTTTAATCTATTTTTCTATCTCACTTTTCTATGTGTGTACAAGAAATACACGGATCTATAGTAGTTAAAATCCAATTGATTTCTTCATTCGTACTGTATTTTTCCATTTCTTTCATTTACAGTAGTTAAAATTCGATTGAAACAATATTTTCTGCATTTTTACTGATTTATACATTTCTTCCGTTCTAACATACGTTTTTTCTTCTCAATACCCGCAATCTAACTTAATCTATGTTTTGAATATCATTCTATGTTCGCGTATTCGTCCATTATTTTATTTCAAACTTTGCAAACTGCCTCATATTTATATTCTGACTTTATTTTTTTCATTTCAACCAACGTTTCTTAACGACTTGAATTTCCGGATGTGATAAAACTTCAGATTTATTTTTTCTCCTCTTAAACTATTTTTTCTTACTTGCTTTAAATGTGACTTAATTTATTTTTTACATCGCTGTTTCGTGTATGTACAAGAAATATACAGATCTATAGCAGTTAAAAATTCGATTGAAACAGTATTTTCTTTATTTTGACATTTCTTTCTGACAAACATTTTTTTTTTCGTATTTTCCCCTATTTAACTTAATTTTGTGTTTTGAATATCATTCTATGTTCACGATTCAGACTTTATTTTTTCATTTCATTTCAACCAACGTTTCTTAACGACTTGATATCACAAGATGTAGCAAAACTTCAGATATTTTTTTTGTTTCTTCATGTAACGTAATATTTTTCAAAACTCACTTTTAAGTATTCCTACAAGCTTACATTTATGAGAAATATACAGATCTGTAGAGGTAAAAATTGGACTGCAACAGTATTTTCTTTATTCCAACTTTACTTTTCTATTTCTTTTCAACAGGCGTTTCTTCATTATTATTTCTTTTTCATATGTAAGCAACTTTTCTTTCTTTCTTTTAATGTATAACTTAATAAATTTTTCTATCTTACCTTTTCGTGGGTATACGAGAAATATACAGATCTATGACAGTTAAAATTCGGTTGTATTAGTATTTTCTTTACTATGACTTTATTTTTTCATTTCATTTGAGTAAACGTTTCTTAACAAATTGATATCACAAGATGTACCAAACACTTCAGAATTTTTGTGTCCCTCACTTTCCAACTCACTTAAGTATTCCTTAAAACCTGCATGTATGTGAAATATTCATATTTTTTCATTCTATCCTAATTTGCTATACTTTTCTTTAACTGACCCAACAGGAAAAGCATTCATTGTCAAGACATTCATTCTAAAGCATTATTTCTTACGATAAAATTTATATCCTTTTTAATATATTTTCAGTATATTTTTTCTAAATCAACAGAAAAAACATTCATTCTGGAGACATAGCGACCAAGTCCGTACTTCCACTAAACATCGTATTCTTAGCAAACATTTTTTCCCCTACATAGCAATTTCCTAACTCACCAGAAAAGCAGCTATTCTCAACATGTAGCTAAAATATCGAATTTCTCCAAACAAATGTAATAATTTTTTTTAAGAAAGACTTAGTTCTTTTCTCTGTAAAACGACTTAATCTATTTTTCGAAAAACTTTTCTACGTTTACGTATTTTGTTTAACTTTGCTTTACACTGTACTTCGATTTTTTTTTCTTTGTAGTACTTTTTTCCTGTTTCATTCCAACAAACTTGTTTCTTTTCGACTCGATCACTCTCACATTTCCATACAAACTTTCCTAATATCAGAAATGTAACAAAAACTTCAGATATATTTAACTTTAGAATAAGTCTCACCGACATTTATTATCATGACATAAACTAAAATTTCATACTTTTCCCAAAAATAGTTTTCTTAATGAGTTGTTTTACACTTTTTTCATAATTGGCAAAGACTATTTTTTTTTTATAAGTTTAGTTTCGAGAAAGTTAAATTTCGTCTAGTGTTAATCGAACAGAAGAAATATACATCAAGGAAAGAAAACTGAAATTATACATATGCAAAGAATTTGCTACGGCTGAAGGTCCCCCGAGTGAGTTATTCAACCAATGCTCGTATTACCCATTCAAAGATGGAGGTATCAGGATGACCAAATCCCTCGTTGTTGCCTTCTTGTAGCAAAAGAGGTGGTGAACTTCACCAAACATGGTTCCATAATATTGGAGAAACACATTAAGGTTTACGGAGCAATTAAGCCCACGCCAGTGACCTTCTTCGTTCACATACACTCACATTCAAACAGAAAAAAATATAAATGAATGACAAAAAATAATGAAATAAAAGTAGTCCTGAAAAGGACTGATGTTTAGTCGTAAAAGGACTTTTTTATTCCTCAAAAGAACTTTTTTTTTATTCCTCAAAAGAACTTTTTTTTATTCCTCAAAATAACTTTTTCTCTCATCTGGACTCTAAATTGCTCCAACGTATTCCACATTCTTGAGCTTTCACAAGAATTTTCTTCACATTAATGTTCTCGAAGAAAAAGTGAGTAATGGTGGGACGTATCAGCGATTGAAGGCTCTCACCAAAGTATTTCCCCAAAGTTTTGGGTTCAACAAGAGCAAATGCTTCGTCAAAGCATAGAGTCCATTTGTCTTCTTCTGTTTCTTTAAAGCACCTATGCCCCAGCTGATTGTTTGGCATGAGATTAGGATGCAAATGACATTCTCTGCAGTAATACACTTTTGCAATGTTTTTTCCAACCGCATCGACCAGAGCAAGTTTAAGAGCATTGGTGTCTTGATCAGATATCGTATGTTCGAGTCCGAATTTACTGCATACCAATCTCACTGCATCACGAAAAACTGTTCCAAACTGTAATTGCAGAATACCGTCCCACAGCTTTTCAGAAGCATCACGAAGCGTGTTGAATTGTTCCCAGGTTAGGGACACAGAAGCACAATTCAATTGCAAGACATCATTGGAGCACGTGAACAGTTGTTGAAAGGTGTACACAGGCCCATCAGATGAAGGTGAACAGTTCATCAACAGTTCTTTATTGATCACTTTGATTTTGTTGAGAGCGTCATAACAATGCGAGCGGTCCATGAACTTCTTGAATGTTCTAGCAGACATTGTCACGCCATATTTGGTAGGAAACAGTTTTCTCTCCTTTGGTAGTGTAGCTGCGAATGTGCACTCTCACAGTTCCAGAAAAATCAGTCACTTTAGCAACTTTGTTTCCCCCGAGGGACACATGATGAAGAGGCATGCTTTCTAATGAAATACCGTAAGGAGGAGGTTCGGCAAACGGATCAGGACATCCATAGTTTAAAAGCTTCCATCGTGCTTCCATTAAGCGCGGATCATCACTCACTTTTTCTTGGCATCAGAAACATCTGAAGACGAAGAAGTTCGCTTCATGTTTAACGCAGATCGACGAGGAGGTAGGTAACACAACGTGCACAGAATTCGAAGGCAGAGAACAGAATGAGTGAGCTGGTCTGTCCTCGGCCAAAACTGATAACAAATTGTTGTTGACGCATGCGTGTTGTTCACTGTGTGATGACGTGATTGTATAGCCACGTGATAAAGGAGCCTCTGTTATCATCTTTCTATAGGTCAGATTTAATCGAACATCAGGTGCATTTTCGCAACGTGGAAGGTCGTGAAACCATGACTCATTCGTCTTGTTCACGCATGTGTGTTGTTCGCTTCTTGATGACGTGATTGCATGGTCACGTGATAAGGGTGACCCTGTTATCATCTTTCTAAATGTGAGATTTAGACGAATATTGGGAGCATTCTTGCAACGTGACAGTCCATGATACCATGACTCATTCGTGGGGGTAAGCATTTGTAAAAGGGATCCACATTCCAAAGCTATGACGACAGGCTGAAAACCATCTCTTTTAAAAACAAAGTCCCTTGTTTGGCCTAGAGAAACAGAGGCAATGCATGAATTTTTTACAATTTCACATTCGTCATCTCTGTGAAAACCAATACAGGGATTTCCATTTTTATACTTATTAATGAAAACAAAATTGAATATTTCTCCACATACATTCTCAACAGCATCCTTGATTTCATGAAGTACTGGTATCCAAGGTTTTGTCAGCACACTCAATCCACTGAATGAGTAATGAAGATGATTATCACCGTAGACCACATGTTGTCTAGGAATTTTATATGTTTTTCCATAATTCTTAATTTTGCTGAGATCATCACCGATATATTCTACTTCATTTTCGAGGTGGTTAAGATAATCTGTAGCTTCAGAATAAAAAAATAATTTCTCATAGGAAAAAGGGAGGTCATCCTTATGATACATCTTAGAAGAATACATTTCTTCAGACGAAAGAAAATGTAGCAGTAATTGAAAAAAGCAGTATCTTCACACCGAGCAACGAAGCGAGAATGAAACAGACGGACTTGAGATAAGACATACGATTAACGAGTGCGTGAGTCATCGGCGATGCAAGCACGAGCACGTTACGGACATGTGTAAATGATCAAGAATTTAGCATGTTCGTTTAAAACCAGTGTCAAATAATCAGGCAAAAAGTACAATTTCCGAAGGCGTGAAAATGAAATTGACTACATGTGAGAAAACAAAATGGTGGTGATCGTGAAACGTCGACACCCCCTCCCCCTCCCCAAAAGAAAATAGCGACGACAGCTAGTAGGATGGCAACATCCAACATGGCGACTCACCCACACACGTGGCGTACAAATCACATCTCAAAGAAGTAGATATTAAACTTCCATCTTCTTATATTGCCACCATTCACAAAAATTTGTAAAATCAGTGTTACTATCTCCATTGTTCCACCCTCAGATTTCATTTTTCCTATGCGAACAGAAACGAACGTGAAAAATTGTCATAGAAGACGACTCGTCCGCATTTTCCCCCTCGACTCACACAAGACTAATGTCGTCGCCTAACCCCAGCAGTATGTTCTTTATTAATAGGTCATGTACTTTAAATTTGGTGAACTACTGTAGGGGTTAGGCGACGACATTAGTCTTGTGTGAGTCGAGGGGGAAAATGCGGACGAGTCGTCTTCTATGACAATGGTTCACGTTCGTTTCTGTTCGCATAGGAAAAATGAAATCTGAGGGTGGAACAATCGAGATAGTAACACTGATTTTACAAATTTTTGTGAATGGTGGCAATATAAGAAGATGGAAGTTTAATATCTACTTCTTTGAGATGTGATTTGTACGCCACGTGTGTGGGTGAGTCGCCATGTTGGATGTTGCCATCCTACTAGCTGTCGTCGCCATTTTCTTTTGGGGGAGGAGGGGTGGGGTCGACGTTTCACGATCGCCACCATTTTGTTTTCTCACATGTAGTCAATTTCATTTTCACGCCTTCGGAAATTGTACTTTTTGCCTGATTATTTGACACTGGTTTTAAACGAACATGCTAAATTCTTGATCATTTACACATGTCCGTAACGTGCTCGTGCTTGCATCGCCGATGACTCACGCACTCGTTAATCGTATGTCTTATCTCAAGTCTGTCTGTTTCATTCTCGCTTCGTTGCTCGGTGTGAAGATACTGCTTTTTTCAATTACTGCTACATTTTCTTTCGTCTGAAGAAATGTATTCTTCTAAGATGTATCATAAGGATGACCTCCTTTTTCCTATGAGAAATTATTTTTTATTCTGAAGCTACAGATTATCTTAACCACCTCGAAAATGAAGTAGAATATATCGGTGATGATCTCAGCAAAATTAAGAATTATGGAAAAACATATAAAATTCCTAGACAACATGTGGTCTACGGTGATAATCATCTTCATTACAAATTCAGTGGATTGAGTGTGCTGACAAAACCTTGGATACCAGTACTTCATGGAATCAAGGATGCTGTTGAGAATGTATGTGGAGAAATATTCAATTTTGTTTTCATTAATAAGTATAAAAATGGAAATCCCTGTATTGGTTTTCACAGAGATGACGAATGTGAAATTGTAAAAAATTCATGCATTGCCTCTGTTTCTCTAGGCCAAACAAGGGACTTTGTTTTTAAAAGAGATGGTTTTCAGCCTGTCGTCATAGCTTTGGAATGTGGATCCCTTTTACAAATGCTACCCCCACGAATGAGTCATGGTATCATGGACTGTCACGTTGCAAGAATGCTCCCAATATTCGTCTAAATCTCACATTTAGAAAGATGATAACAGGGTCACCCTTATCACGTGACTATGCAATCACGTCATCAAGAAGCGAACAACACACATGCGTGAACAAGACGAATGAGTCATGGTTTCACGACCTTCCACGTTGCGAAAATGCACCTGATGTTCGATTAAATCTGACCTATAGAAAGATGATAACAGAGGCTCCTTTATCACGTGGCTATACAATCACGTCATCACACAGTGAACAACACGCATGCGTCAACAACAATTTGTTATCAGTTTTGGCCGAGGACAGACCAGCTCACTCATTCTGTTCTCTGCCTTCGAATTCTGTGCACGTTGTGTTAACTACCTCCTCGTCGATCTGCGTTAAACATGAAGCGAACTTCTTCGTCTTCAGATGTTTCTGATGCCAAGAAAAAAGTGAGTGATGATCCGCGCTTAATGGAAGCACGATGGAAGCTTTTAAACTATGGATGTCCTGATCCGTTTGCCGAACCTCCTCCTTACGGTATTTCATTAGAAAGCATGCCTCTTCATCATGTGTCCCTCGGGGGAAACAAAGTTGCTAAAGTGACTGATTTTTCTGGAACTGTGAGAGTGCACATTCGCAGCTACACTACCAAAGGAGAAAAACTGTTTCCTACCAAATATGGCGTGACAATGTCTGCTAGAACATTCAAGAAGTTCATGGACCGCTCGCATTGTTATGACGCTCTCAACAAAATCAAAGTGATCAATAAAGAACTGTTGATGAACTGTTCACCTTCATCTGATGGGCCTGTGTACACCTTTCAACAACTGTTCACGTGCTCCAATGATGTCTTGCAATTGAATTGTGCTTCTGTGTCCCTAACCTGGGAACAATTCAACACGCTTCGTGATGCTTCTGAAAAGCTGTGGGACGGTATTCTGCAATTACAGTTTGGAACAGTTTTTCGTGATGTAGTGAGATTGGTATGCAGTAAATTCGGACTCGAACATACGATATCTGATCAAGACACCAATGCTCTTAAACTTGCTCTGGTCGATGCGGTTGGAAAAAACATTGCAAAAGTGTATTACTGCAGAGAATGTCATTTGCATCCTAATCTCATGCCAAACAATCAGCTGAGGCATAGGTGCTTTAACGAAACAGAAGAAGACAAATGGACTCTATGCTTTGACGAAGCATTTGCTCTTGTTGAACCCAAAACTTTGGGGAAATACTTTGGTGAGCGCCTTCAATCGCTGATACTTCCCACCATTACTCACTTTTTCTTCGAGAACATTAATGTGAAGAAAATTCTTGTGGAAGCTCAAGAATGTGGAATACGTTGGAGCAATTTAGAGTCCAGATGAGAGAAAAAAGTTATTTTGAGGAATAAAAAAAAGTTCTTTTGAGGAATAAAAAAAGTTCTTTTGAGGAATAAAAAAAAAGTTCTTTTGAGGAATAAAAAAAAAGTCCTTTTTACGACTAAACATCAGTCCTTTTCAGGACTACTTGTATTTCATTATTTTTTGTCATTCATTTATATTTTTTTCTGTTTGAATGTGAGTGTATGTGAACTAAGAAGGTCACTGGCGTGGGCTTAATTGCTCCGTAAACCTTAATGTCTTTCTCCAATATTATGGAACCATGTTTGGTGAAGTTCACCACCTCTTTTGCTACAAGAAGGCAACAACGAGGAATTTGGTCATCCTGATACCTCCATCTTTGAATGGGTAATACGAGCATTGGTTGAATAACTCACTCGGGGGACCTTCAGCCGTAGCAAATTCTTTGCATATGTATAATTTCAGTTTTCTTTCCTTGATGTATATTTCTTCTGTGCGATTAACACTAGACGAAATTTAACTTTCTCGAAACTAAACTTATAAAAAAAATAGTCTTTGCCAATTATGAAAAAAGTGTAAAACAACTCATTAAGAAAACTATTTTTGGGAAAAGTATGAAATTTTAGTTTATGTCATGATAATAAATGTCGGTGAGACTTATTCTAAAGTTAAATATATCTGAAGTTTTTGTTACATTTCTGATATTAGGAAAGTTTTTATGGAAATGTGAGAGTGATCGAGTCGAAAAGAAACAAGTTTGTTGGAATGAAACAGGAAAAAAGTACTACAAAGAAAAAAAAATCGAAGTACAGTGTAAAGCAAAGTTAAACAAAATACGTAAACGTAGAAAAGTTTTTCGAAAAATAGATTAAGTCGTTATACAGAGAAAAGAACTAAGTCTTTCTTAAAAAAATTATTACATTTGTTTGGAGAAATTCGATATTTTAGCTACATGTTGAGAATAGCTGCTTTTCTGGTGAGTTAGGAAATTGCTATGTAGGGGAAAAAATGTTTGCTAAGAATACGATGTTTAGTGGAAGTACGGACTTGGTCGCTATGTCTCCAGAATGAATGTTTTTTCTGTTGAATTAGAAAAAATATACTGAAAATATATTAAAAAGGATATAAATTTTATCGTAAGAAATAATGCTTTAGAATGAATGTCTTGACAATGAATGCTTTTCCTGTCGGGTCAGTTAAAGAAAAGTATAGCAAATTAGGATAGAATGAAGAAATATGAATATTTCACATACATGCAGGTTTTAAGGAATACTTAAGTGAGTTGGAAAGTGAGGGACACAAAAATTCTGAAGTGTTTGGTACATCTTGTGATATCAATTTGTTAAGAAACGTTTACTCAAATGAAATGAAAAAATAAAGTCATAGTAAAGAAAATACTAATACAACCGAATTTTAACTGTCATAGATCTGTATATTTCTCGTATACCCACGAAAAGGTAAGATAGAAAAATTTATTAAGTTATACATTAAAAGAAAGAAAGAAAAGTTGCTTACATATGAAAAAGAAATAATAATGAAGAAACGCCTGTTGAAAAGAAATAGAAAAGTAAAGTTGGAATAAAGAAAATACTGTTGCAGTCCAATTTTTACCACTACAGATCTGTATATTTCTCATAAATGTAAGCTTTTAGGAATACTTAAAAGTGAGTTTTGAAAAAATATTACGTTACATGAAGAAACAAAAAAAATATCTGAAGTTTTGCTACATCTTGTGATATCAAGTCGTTAAGAAACGTTGGTTGAAATGAAATGAAAAAATAAAGTCTGAATCGTGAACATAGAATGATATTCAAAACACAAAATTAAGTTAAATAGGGGAAAATACGAAAAAAAATGTTTGTCAGAAAGAAATGTCAAAATAAAGAAAATACTGTTTCAATCGAATTTTTAACTGCTATAGATCTGTATATTTCTTGTACATACACGAAACAGCGATGTAAAAAATAAATTAAGTCACATTTAAAGCAAGTAAGAAAAAATAGTTTAAGAGGAGAAAAAATAAATCTGAAGTTTTATCACATCCGGAAATTCAAGTCGTTAAGAAACGTTGGTTGAAATGAAAAAAATAAAGTCAGAATATAAATATGAGGCAGTTTGCAAAGTTTGAAATAAAATAATGGACGAATACGCGAACATAGAATGATATTCAAAACATAGATTAAGTTAGATTGCGGGAATTGAGAAGAAAAAACGTATGTTAGAACGGAAGAAATGTATAAATCAGTAAAAATGCAGAAAATATTGTTTCAGTCGAATTTTAACTACTGTAAATGAAAGAAATGGAAAAATACAGTACGAATGAAGAAATCAATTGGATTTTAACTACTATAGATCCGTGTATTTCTTGTACACACATAGAAAAGTGAGATAGAAAAATAGATTAAACCATACATTAAAAGCAAGTAAGAAAAAAATCGGTTTCAGAGGGAAAAAATTAAAAATCTGAAGTTTCGTCACATCTTGTAGAACAGATATCAAGTCGTTAAAAAACGTTGGTTGAAATGAAATGGAAAAATACAGTAAGAATGAAGTGTAAAGTTAGAAAAAAGACAATGGACGAATACGTGACCATAGAATGATATTCAAAAACACAAAATTAAGTTAAATATGTGGAAAATGGGGAAAAAAATGTTTGTCAGAAAGAAATGTAAAAATAAAGTAAAAATAAAGAAAATACTGTTTCAGTAGAATTTTTAACTGCTATAGATCTGTATATTTCTCGTACATACACGAAACACCGATGTAAAAAATAAATTAAGTCACATTTAAAGCAAGTAAGAAAAAAATAGTTTAAGAGGAGAAAAAATAAATCTGAAGTTTTGTCACATCCGGAAATTCAAGTCGTTAAGAAACGTTGGTTGAAATGAAAAATATAAAGTCAGAATATAAGTATGAGGTAGTTAGCAAAGTTTGAAATAAAATAATGGACGAATACGCGAACATAGAATGATATTCAAAACATAGATTAAGTTAGATAGCGGGAATTGAGAAGAAAAACGTCTGTTGGAAAGAAATGTAAAAATACAGTAAGAATGGAGAAAATATTGTTTCAATCGAATTTTAACTACTGTAGATGAAAGAAATGGAAAAATATAGTAAGAATGAAGAAATATTGTTTCAATCGAATTTTAACTACTATAGATTCGTATATTTCTTGTACACATATAGAAAAGTAATAAGCTAGAAAAATAGATTAAACCATACATTAAAAGCAAGTAAGAAAAAAATACAGTTTCAGAGGGGAAAAATTAAAAATCTGAAGTTTTGTAACACCTAGTGGAACAGGTATCAAGTCGTTAAGAAACGTATGTTGGGTTAAATCTAAAAAAAAAAGATACTGTTAGGAACGAATTTTATGTATATCTGCTATAGATCTGTATATTTCTTGCGCAAACATGAAACATCTATATAAAAAACCAGATTAAGTCATACATTAAAAACAAGTAAGAAAAGTTCTTTGCGTAGGAAAAAGAAATAATAATGAAGAAACGTTTGCTTGTTTAAATCAGAAAAAATAAAGCCTCGATAAAAGTAGTTGTTAGATTGAAAAGTAAGAAAATAAAATAATGATGGTACATCGAGAAGTTTAACGAGTATGCAAGCATTTAGAAAAAAAAGTAGATTAAGATAATGGATTAGAAGGTACATTTCACTGATTAATCATAAAAGAAAATACGGAAAGATAAAAAAATATTTTAACTATGTATAAAACATTGCGGCTTTGTATGGCGGAAAAAGGTACAATGTTAAAAAATGTAACAGAAAATGTCATGAACACGTAAGTACGTTAATAAACAATCGTGTTTTAAGATTATGTCTGCAGCACAAAACTTTGGAAAACGTCTTTATGTTGGAACGTCCGTTGAAAATGCGTGAAGTCTCCTCAAAGAAAATAAAAAAATCGTTAAGTTGAAAAATTATGAATATAAAATGGGAAATTATGAGGAAAAATAAGGAATAAATTCGTTGCAAAATGATCAAGTTATTGAAAAAAAATCTGTCTTGGAACTTAATGTGGCTACAGAATCTCAAATGACGTCAACCGCCGACCCCGCGGAGGAAATGGCGTTGGCTGATGTCATGTCTGCTATCACGATATGCGTCTTTCATCATAATGACTCATCCCAAAACACGTGTCATACAAAATTTTCTGAGTCAAAGAGAAAATGATGACTCATCCCAAAACACATGGCTCACAAAAGATAGCGGAACATGAATCAACAGGAACGAAATCTTTTCACACAAAGCCTTTCCTCGTCTAAATTAAAATTGTAGGGAAGAAAAATATAAGAATTAAAAAAATAATGCAACGTCTATAAAAATTATAACACCTCACGGAGTTCTAAAAATATAAATTTAATAAAACAAATTTGAGGAAATGCTTCGATTGAAAAACTTCCTTCAAAAATTTGACAAAGTCCAGTAAATCTCCCGAGAAAATAAAAAAAATAAATAAAGCCGACCCCGCTGAGGAGAAAACGACGTTGGCTGATGTCATGTCTGCTATCACGAATGCGTCACTCATCATAATGACTCATCCCAAAACACGTGTCATACAAAATTTTCTGAGTCAAAGAGAAAATTGTGACTCATCCCAAAACACATGGCTCACAAAATGACAACGTGGTGAAACTAAAATGGCGGAACATGAATCAACGGGAACGAAATCTTTTCAAACAAAGCCTTTCCTCGCCTAACTTAAAATTGGAGGGAGGACAAATATAAGAATTAAAAAAATAATGCAACGTCTATAAAAATTATAACACCTCACGGAAGTCCTGAAAATATAAATTTAATAAAAAAACATATTGGAAAGACTTCCTTCAAAAATTTGGCAAAGTCTAATAAATCTCCGGAGAAAATTAAAAAAATAATGCAACGTCTATAAAAATTATAATACCTCAAGGAATTCCTGAAAATATAAATTTAATAAAATAAATTAGAGAGAAAATATAGGACAAAAAATACGAGTAAAAAAAATTGGAAACTACAAAAAAACTTCCTTCAAAAATTTGACAAAGTCCAGGAAATCTCCCGAGAAAATAAAAAAAATAAATAAATATTGGAAAGACTTCTTAAAAATTTGTCAACGTCCAATAAATCTCCCGAGAAAAGTTCCAAAAAGCACCGCTAGGGGTCAACGTACACCCCCTTTCCCCCACTCGGTCGTTGCCATCTCTCAAAGGTCCATTAAAAGTTCCAAAAAGCACCGCTAGGGGCAGCACATTGAGTTGACATCCCCCTATATCCACCCCCTTTCTCCCACTCGGTCGTTGCCATCTCTCAAAGGTCCATTAAAAGTTCCAAGAAGCACCGCTAGGGGGCAGCACATCTCCTTTCACTGACTCGGTCGTTGCCATCACTCAAAAACAAAGATCTAACATAATAATAAAGTTCCAAGAAGCACCGCTAGGGGGCAGCACATCTCCTTTCCCCCACTCGGTCGTTGCCATCACTCAAAAACAAAGATCTAACATAATAATAAAGTTCCAAGAAGCACCGCTAGGGGCAGCACATCGACCCTACACACCAGCGTCATCTGCCACGCCCCTATCCTTCTGACGCAAGCCACGCCCCCATCCTTCTGACGCATGCCACGCCCCCATCCTTCTCTAGAAGGATGCATCCTTGCGCCAGAACCCGCCCTTTTATACTACTGACGAAACCACGTGTAGGGAGTAAGAATACCTGGACCACGCCATCGGAAATCCTACCATCGCACGGAAACCTTTATCAGAGGCTTCATCATAGGGTGGTTTTATTCCTACGAGTAATTGCGACGGAAACGCATTCGAGATGAAACAACTGTCGGACGAATGTGACGACAGTGGTTGATGAAAGGTAGCGCGTGTTGTCGCAGTGCGGCTGGTACGCGTAGGTCTCGATTGGGGATTCGATGGCGAGCCATAACGGCCGCACAATCCACAGGAACGACGGACGAGATGTACAGGCAGTTATGTACATTTCTGTATCGGCACGGACTATGAATCACACAGGTTTGCATTCACGCCAGCCATTACGACGAATGTCACTCACCGTAGCAGTTCGTCGCACAAGGTTGGAGTGGTGCTGTACCGGACATGATTGGCGGGAAGAACGGAATCATGTATTTAGTGACGAGTCTCGCTTTTGTCTTAGGGCCGGTGGGGGCACCGAGCTGATCTTGCTGCCATCCGTGACCATCATATGGCTCGCAAACATGGCGTCATAGTTTCGAATTCTACCATTTTCAACAGCCGTTCACTGGTGTGCATAGTCGATAGAATGATAGTACGATGATATGTCGATGAGATTCCTGAGTCCGTTTTCTTGCCGAATCTCCGTGATATCCCTGATGCCCAATTTCAAGAAGATGACGCCTTCCCGCACACTGGTAACCATCAACAGACAGCACCTGTCTGCACACTGGTAACATCAACATACAGCACCTGCCTGCACACTGCTAACATCAACAGACAGCGCTCACAAGGAGTCCAGGTGGCGTCCTGGACAGCGCAGTTCCCAGACTTCTAACCAATAGAGAACGTGTTCTCTGTTGGGTAGAAGTCCCGTTCTCTATTGGATAGTAGTCGCAGTTCCCAGACTTCTACCCAATAGAGAACGGAGATATCACTCCCAACGAGCCGCGCTTCAATACTTACTATGGCCTGCATATTCACTCGATTGAAATATTATGAAGGCAGTGTGGTCAGTTCTTGAAAATAAGCGAAGGAGCAGTTTTTTCGGTCTTCTTCTCTCACGGAACTTGAAACATTCTTTCTTGAAAAGTGACATAATTTCCTCCTAGCGATTCCTCAGGAACTGCTCACGTTCATTGCATGCAAAATATTAGCTGCATTACAAGCAAATGATAACTCAACACCGTACTTATAAATTTAATTTGTCCATCTTCTAAAGTTGTAATATCAAGAAAAACAAAACAAGTAAAAACCATGCTAAAGGATATAATGCTCTACTATGTCATCAAACTAAAGTCATCGCTCTTTCCACATTTATAAGTGAGTCACGGAAAAATTCTCATTGGCCGCCACCGGGAATCGAACCCAGGGTCTTCCAGTTATGCACCGGACATGCTTCCACTGCACCCCAACGTGGAAAGAGCGATGACTTTTGTTTGATGTTCCTTGTCCACGTCAAATGTCTGTATTTATTGGTTCTATGTGATATAGCGTGTGTATGTAGCTTTTTGATAACACTACGTAACCTTTATTTTTCTTATTCACTCACTCGAAGTGACATAAAGTTACTGAAATAAAGTTCAAGAAAGAATTACTCCCAGTTCGCCTTTTTATTCAGCCTCATTTCACTAAATCATAGATCCAATAACAACAATTACTTAGTCGGTTTAACTTGAATTAGTAAAACACAGAAGCAGTTTTATGGACTACCACGAAATATATGCTGTATAATAATATTGAAACCACCGATCAACAAGTGCTATCTGCATTAAAGAAGGCCGTTTACAGATTTAGACAGGTTCCAAGACTACCACTAAGGCATCACACCATCTTTCTAGCTGCTTGTTTCAACATTATATAGCTCGTTCTCAACATGTCCACACGCATACGTCACGCACCATGACCTCAAAACTGTTGCCAACGTTAAGCTTGAAACGCTTAAAGAGAATGAACCAAAATTTACATAGAGAAAGACAACTAAAAATAAAAATTGAATTAGAGTAAACGTCATAAGGAGGCAACCGGAATTTGATTAAGTCTCTAGTGTGGTTCTATTTTCTCTCTTTAATTCTGTCTTATGTCACATTAATTATTTCCTCCCTTCGTGTCATAGTTCAGTCAGCTCTGGCATCTCATAGTATGTCTTCCTCGGTTCCTCCCTACTCCTGGCTGTAATTTCATAGCCCTCACACTTTTTCTGAATGCGTGCTCATATCAGGAGTGATCATCCTCCTTGAACCATCTTCAAAAAATCCGTCACTTTGACTTTTCCTGTTTCCCTTTATTTCGAATGCTCTCCGTTCTGGTAGGCGTACATTGTTCCACATGAAAAATGCCACACTGTGAATGAATGCATGAAATAAGACGAAACTTATTACGCATGTAAACAAGTGGGTGGGAAAGAAGTGACTCAGTTTCTGAGGGATTTCATAATGCGAGGGGCGAGGAAACACTGTGACCTGAGTCACTAGGTCCTATGGCCAACATGCTGGGCTAAACGCAGCGTGGCATCCAGTGGAAAAGTCCCGGAATGGTGTATCGCTGATTACGTGTGGTTGACCTGTGTCTACAATTGATCGACATCTCGAGGGGCTCGTGCACAGACATTAAGTCGTCTACCATGACGTCTCACTTGCTCTGTATTGGGAAAAAGTTCGGAGATCGCACTGGCTAGGGGAGCTCTTGTACACCTTGTAGGTACTGTGTGCTGATGTTGGCAGTGTGTGAGTGGTCATTATCTTGTTGAAACTGAGCATCAGGGATATCACGGATATACCGCAATAAAACGGGCTGCAAAGCACTGCAGCCCATATCGTCGTCCTTTCATTGTACCCAGTATGCGTACGAGCAAATTTTAAATGCAGGAGCAGATTGCCTTGAAAGAAAATAAGTGAAAGATAAGTGTGGAAAATAATTAGAACTGCCCGTTCGAAAAAATTTAATTGTGGGAGTATAAAGTTGCCCGTTAGAAACAATTACAGTTGTAGGAGTATAAGATTGCTTGTTAGAAAAGAGTTGTAAGAGCATAAGGTCGCGCGCATTTTGGAAAAAGGTGGAATTGTAGGAGTATATGGTTGCCCGTTAGCAAAAATTAAAATTGTAGGAGTATACGTTTACCCGTTAGAAAAAAATACCATTAAGCAAGGAGTTTATAAGCTTCCTTAATATACTTATCAATATCACTGCCGACATAACTCTGCGAACTCTGACGCCTCATGTTCCCCAGTCAACGAAAAGGAACAAAAGAACCTGGGTTCGGCGGAAACTAAAAGGATACATAAAGAAAATGTCGCAAAGAGCCACACACACACACACACCCTCTTTTTTTTTTTTTTTTTTTTTTTTACTCACGCCGAGTGAAAGTGAATTCAACTCGAATCGAAGATCCCTGAAAAAGTTCAGCGCCATCTTTCCTACGGCCAAATGAGCCTCTTGTGAGCAGCAAAAAATTGGATTAAGGATTGGAAAAAGGTTGCCCTGATAGAACAACAAAGAAAAGCGCAAGAAAATTAGGGTCAGAGTAGTATGGTGGTTGCCTTTTAAGAGAGACAGAAGTTAAAAGCTCACCTAGCATACCTACCTAAACTCTTAGTTATAATTCACTTTAGAACGATCTCAATCGAACGCTGCTCATGTCCTATTGAGGAAAGGATGGAAAAGATGCAAGGCGCATAGGGAGCTGTAAGACGAAAAAAAATTATCAAAGAAAAAACCACCGGCCCCTAGGAGGGTCATTTTGTTTTCACTTACTATGTGTGTGAAATTTTTGCTCACCATCGTTCCTTGTTCGAGTTCCAAAAGTAATGGAGTTTTGATTTTTCTAATTTTCTAGACTTACAAGAGTTTTGACCTCCATAAAATTTTTCCATTTGAAGTGGAGCAACTTAATCCCAATTATGTACCAGATTTTTCAGTTTAATTGAAATGGGGTTTTTATCTGGCGTAGTATCCAGAACATGTTTTGAACTTCGAATTTTTGTGGGGCATTAATATCACAATTTAATGCTTCCCTTACCACAGGTTTCGGGTGATCTTCTGCTATTTTACAGCATCTTTTGGCCACCTCATAGATTGTGTAATCTATTTGGTTTACTTTGAGGAGATTTCTAATTTCATGATTAGAAATTTTTCCATTAACTACCGCTATCATTACGGAGGGTTTTACATTGAAATGTACGTTTCGGCACAGACTCCCCAAATAGCACTTCCATAGGTTAATATGCAGCTAAACCAGGCTTTCCATAATACAATTTTATTTTTAGAGCTCCGTTCTTTATTAATAGCAGTAAAACGGGCGCGTAGCTTCTGATTTTTCTGGGTGTTCAATAATGTGCTTATTTTACCTAAATTTTTATTCATGGTAATGCCAAGGTATTTTACCTCATTCGCACAAGAATGCTTTTCTCATACAAATTTACTTCAAAATCTGGGCTATTTCCATACCCTCTGTGCATTGTATAAAATTCATAGCTTAAGCTAGCTGATATTAAAAGGAATTTTCCAGTCTAACAGCTAGAAATGGAGATGACGCTGAATGGGAAATATAAATCGACGCCACTTGGAAGAAGTATTTTATTGTGCATAAAAAGAAAGGTCTGAAAATACACGAAATATATAAATTTCATAACTTACACATATTGATTAAAAAAGAATTTTCCAAAAAACATGTAGAAGCGGAAATATTGGCAAAGATGTGCAAATGTAAATTTTCTCAACCTTGCAGATGTATACATTTGCTCCATCTAGCGACACCGCTTTGCATCATACTTCGACGAAAAAAATACACACAAAGTTTCGCACATAGCTTCATCTGTGAAATGTAAAAATTACTACTTTTGAAGGTGAAGGTATTGTGAAGAATGTGAAAATAATTTTGTGCCATCGAGCGGTAAATGTTAGGCGCCACAGGAATTCAAAAGTGTGCCGTCCTTACGATTAGCCTTATCCCATGCAAAAATAATTTTTGAGTTCAACTTGTAGATGAAAATGTGTCAACAAGAGGACGAAAAAACTGATGCTGTAAGCATGTCCTTTGTTTCTTTTTTCTCTGAAAAGAAGCTAAAAAGAAACGAAATGATCGTAGCGTTCCTTCACACTGATATAGGCAGTTCAGTGTTGTGGGAAACTGCTGCAGCAAAATCACTCACAAATTCAGGGAATCTTAAACAAAACGACTTACATTGCTGGTAATTTCAAATAAATGCCACTACGCATGCAGAGAGTCGTAAAACTGCGGTCTTTCACATCGACCTTTTGTAAACCGCAGCAAGATGCTCTGCAGACATAAAAGTTGCAGATATAACTGGCGCAAAAGTGTCCTTGATGGCAACTGTTAGCAAGCTAAATCAAACGTGATTTACACTGCAGCTACGTAAAATCACAGCCATATAATTCCTTAAGAACTGCAAAATCTCCGTTTTTTTTTTTTGTTTTTTTTTACATCAACTTAAGTTCGCTGTTATATTATATCAATTTGGTAGATGCCCTGCGAAGTTTTTGTTTTATCCAGAAAACATACGAAGTGAAAGCTTCGGAAGGAGCTAAAAGAAACGAAATGATTGCAGAAAGTTTATTCATGGTAACCGTTTAAGCAAGAAGAAACTATGCAATGTTACATTTTAAAGCTCAGTAAAATGTCTGTTATTAAAGTTCAGTAAGATGTCTGTTATTAAAGTTCAGTGAGATTTCTGTTATTAAAGTTCAGTGAGATGTCTGTTCAATAATTATTTAAGCCTAAAAAAAGAAAAAAAAAGGTACAATGTAATTATTAGTCCATGCTTTTGAGTGCAGGTAAAAGCCACACGAAGTGATCACATTAGCTACATGATAGTTATCGGAAATGAGAGCTCAACTCAATTAAGTTAGCTAGCAGAGACTTTGACACTTTAAGTAAGTTGCATCCCGAACTGAAAAAAAATTGCCTAAACTAAGTTGAAATCGCTACATAAAAAGGCAAAAATCATTCACTTTTTCAGCAAATGTGCAGCAATATATCCTTACTCTAAGTAAAACAGTGTGACTTTTTAAGTATAAAAAGTGATAATTGTTTAGCAACGAACAAACTCTGCAATGCAATCGTTTAAGCTATAAAAAATACTACAAGAAAAATTATTCCAGCAAGAAAAAATTCAGAATGGTAAGTGTTTAAGCAAGATGATAAGCTTGCAAATTTACAAGTAACCGTTTAAGCAAGGAGAAACTATGCAACGTTACATTAGGCAAAAGGTCCTAAGAAATTAGTTTAAAAGCCTCTCGAAATTATTTTTCTAGGTCGATGCAAATCTTTATCCTAGGCAACAAATTAGAGGTTTTAGAATCTCGAGTTATTACAACGATGAGTCATTACATCATGACAACCTACCCTTTAGCCCACAAAACAGCGGGCACCGATTCGATGAGGTGGCGATACACTGTTAAAAAATGTCAGTTTAACGTTTCCCCATAATATGGTTTAATTGAATGAGTTTCACCAAAAATTTGTTATTTCAAAATTAAGGAAGCAGACACTTGAACCAATATTTGGTGCATCCCGCATCAACAGTATTTGTTAGCGATTTGGTTCAACCTCTCAACCAATAGCACGGCTGGAAATCATATGCAATGGCGAAGATACCCAGAGAATAGCAATTAACAACGAACAGTATCGTAGCCAGATGGGGTTTCGGGATTTGAATTCCTCTCTTAAGGGGAGACTGAGCACGAATTTAAAGCGATACATACGTGTATATGAGACTTTCACCAATGAAATAAACCCATGGAATCCCCCTTAAGGAATTTCTGGCCATACGCCACTGGCAACCGCGACCGTGGCTCGGTCGTTCCCAAAGCGAATTGGAATTGGTCGAATGGTCGTTTCAGTTCGTTCGTCTATCGTCTATGATGTTTCATCCTACACATACTATACGTCGCCATGTGAGTAAAAAAACGTGAGTAGTTTCTTTTTAAAATTACGTTTATTATAATAATAAAAATAACGACATCGGTTACTCATGTTTGTTATTAGGCTGACGAACTGTGTACATGTATGTATTAAATCCAACCAAAATGGCGCAAGCAAAAGCATGCGATTTGAAATAAAGCCTAGTTTTAATCACGTTAGTGAACAGCGTTTGTTCGCTGTTTTGATAGGTTTATCTTATGACAAACCACTTAATGCTAGTCGAATAGCTTTGCCACGGGGAAATCAATGTAGTGGGTGGTATTGTTAAAGATTCCTTTGACTTTGGGGTGGGTATATTATTCTAAAATATGCATATGTTTTACTCTTCTGTGCAAGCCAGGTATATACCTGCTTTACTTTTCTTCGTAGTAGAATTTTCCATTTTGCCATATAATAATACGCATGTATTGATTTACATTTTGTGGGGTTTTCTTCGTGTAGGTCTAAGATGGGGTCTGATCATGATTTTGAGTAAATTTAGCAAAATCAATCTACACTGACGGAAAAAAAAAATCCCAACACCAAGAAGGGGTTGTTTTAGATAAACGACAGTTGGTAGGCGGTGAGAGTAGATCGGTAAGATGACGTCTATGCAAATTTCGCGCTCGGCGCATACGTGTGGCGCTAGTAGCGCCCTCGTAACATGCAAAGCAGGTTTGCTGTAAATACGCGCTGTAACGTTCGTGAGCGTTAGTTATCGTTGAGATTCGACGTAGGGTGTTGATGTTAGTCAAGAATGCCTTTAAGAAGACGAAGAAGCCATTATCAACAGCTCACGGAGTTTGAACGAGGTCGTGTAATAGGGCTACGAGAAGGTGGATTTTCTTTCCGCAATATTGCAGAACGACTTGGCAGGAATGTAGCCACTGTGCATGATTGTTAGCAGCGGTGTTCAAGGGAAGGTACTGCCTCAAGAAGACCGGGTTCCGGCCGGCCACGTGGCACTACTGAGAAGGAAGATCGCCGTGTACGGCGTATGGTCATGGCGCATCGTACCGCGTCTGCGGCAGCAATTTGAGCTGCAGTTGCCACCACAGTAACACAACGAACTGTTACAAATCGGTTATTTGAAGGACAGCTCCGAGCCAGACGCCTTGTAGCGTGCATTCCACTTACTCCAAACCACTGCCGTTTGCGACGTCAGTGGTGTCAAGCTAGAGCTCATTGGAAGACGGAGTGGAGATCTGTTGTGTTTTCTGATAAAAGCCGGTTATGCCTGGGAGCCAGTGATGGCTGTGTGTTGGTTAGAAGGAGGCCAGGTGAGCGCCTGCAACCAACCTGTCTGCGGCCGAGACACACTGGACCTACACCTGGAGTCATGGTCTGGGGAGCAATTTCCGATGACAGCAGGAGCACTCTCGTGGTTATCCCACGCACCCTGACGGCACAGTTGTACGTCGGTCTGGTGATTCAACCTGTTGTGCTGCCATTCATGAACAGCATTCCAGGGGGTGTTTTCCAACAGGATAACGCTCGCCCTCATACCGCTGTTGTAACCCAACATGCTCTACAGAGTGTCGACATGTTGCCGTGGCCTGCCAGATCACCAGATCTTTCACCAATCAAGCACGTATGGGACATCATTGGTCACCCCCAACCAGCATTAACCGTCCCTGTATTGACCGACCAAGTGCAACAGGCATGGAACTCCATCCCACAAACTGACATCCAGCACCTGTACGACACAATGCACAAACGTTTGCGTGCTTGCATTCAACATTCTGGCGGTTACACCAGTTATTAATGTACCAGCATTTCACATTTAAAATGGCTCTTCTCGCGCTTACAATAAGCTGTGATCTTGAAACCTTAATCGATTAAAAATGTTACCTATACAAATGTATTGCCGCCATTTCATTCCTCTACAACTATTTTTTCGTGGTGTTGGGAATTTTTTTTTCCGTCAGTGTAGACATGTTGAGTTGGAAATTAAAATGTAATTGTTCCTCTTAGTAGTAATTCTCCCATGTAGTTTAAAATCACTGCATAGTGCACCCAGGAATTCTTGTTGGAGGGGGCTATATATATAAATATATAGTATACGAACACAATGTGTGTACATATATATGTAGTGTACGCCTATAGTTTATATGTGGTTGTGGCGTACGTCACTCTTAATCTCTTTGTAGCCTTGGGAAGAAGACACTATGTAATTTTTTGAACATGTAAAATAATATTTTTGAATGTTTCTTACATTAGAAAAAATGCTTTAAATTTTTTCATCAACTTTTATTTTGTTCTGGGGGATTACAAAAACTTCCATTTTTCGTCGAAGAACCTCCCCTTCCCTGAAAAAAATTCAATATACGCCCCTGTATTCAACCGTGACTGAATCCTACAGGCACTTATCAACTTGTTTTCCTGAGATTGGGGAGGCATTCACTTCTGCTTTATAGAACAGCAGCTAGATTTCACAGCTTTCTTTTTTTCTTTTTTTCGTATTCTGAATTTGTCTACGTAAAACAACTGCGCGAAGGCACCACAATTTGTGATGTACGTCGCTCTTAATCTCTTTGGGAAAAAAGGCACTATGTAATTTTTTGAACAGGTAAAATACAGGGTGTTTCAGAAAATTTGATATCATTTGAGATGTAAATATCTGACTAACTAAATAGTCTAGGCAAATGAAACTAAACAGGCTTAGTGTTGAGCAAAAAAAAAAAGTATTCGTCAAAATTTGAATGAAAAATTCAAAGCTATGTGGATTTTATGAACGATTTCACAAGTTTTCAATATGCGCACGCCTGTGAAACGGCACATGTCAAGTTGGTAGTCCAGCTTCTGCCAAACACAATGCAGCATGTCCCTTGTGTGCTCAGTAGCGGAAGAGATGGTCGTGCAGGTTCGGGAAACATTTCTGCGCAGCCCCAGGAAACCCAGAAGAAGAGCAAGTCTGGTAATCCAGATTCCTCCAACGACAATCTGGCGTGTCGCAAGGGAACGCTTTCGAATGACACCCTGTAAGCTGCAGCTTGTTCAGGCTTTAAAGAGAGATGAAAAGCAAAAGCGTAAGCAATTCTGTGTCAGAGAAACTTGAAAAAGACGAGTTTAAAAATCGTCGTTTTCAGTGAGGAAACCACATTTCATACGGATGGCAAAATCAACAGGCATATTGCTCTCATTTGGGGCGAAGAAAATCCCCATGCCACATTTGAGCACATGAGGGACATGCTGCATTGTGCTTGGCAGGAGTGTAGCAGTGTCACATTGAAAACTTGTTAAATCACTGTGAATTTAACTCGTGCCGATAATTACATACATGAAAAACTACCGAAATGACACGATAACTATTTTAACTCCAATGTTAAAATATTTAATATATACATTTAAAAAGATGATATAATAAAATATGTACACACGTGAGATCTTTCAGTACCCAAAGTGGGTACCATCTTCAGATGCTGTTAAAATTCACCAAACGAATGTGACAAGCACTGTGATATTTATATAAGACACACAGTCGTAATGACGTAACTAGTATGAAATGGGCTTAACCAATGAGAGTGGAACAACATTTGTTACTGGTCAAACATAATAATAATAGGTGAAGTCTTTTGATTTATTAATACCTAACCCGACAAACCCAAGTATGTTTTCCACGGTATAGGTATAAATTCTGGTAAATTATCATTACATGCTGTATTCCCATATTTCATAAAATGCAAACTCTCAACAAATCTTAAAGTTGATCTAGATTTTGATGTGTTGAGAATTTTAATGTCATCCCAGGCAGGAAGGTAATTCTACACCAGGATTTATGGTACTACAGGAGGCTCCAGCAAAGTTGCTGAGATAAGGCACGTACAGTCTGAGGCTTGCGGCATTTTTCAAATTCTCAGCCAATGGAAGCAAGCTAATACTTTCAGGGTTATGTAAACAAAGTCTGTTTTATTAAAGCGTTGAAATTAAAATTATGTAACAAAGCATAACCTTGGTTTTCAAGTCGTGCTAAAGATGTGGTTGTATCTATTTTTAACATCATATTTATGTTCTTTTAAACTAGCTGATATTGAACGAAAAGTGGAGCCTATGTACACTTTTTGATGTTCATTTTCTTCTATGCTGTTAAGAGAGATAATATATACACCATGTTTCATATCAAGAGGTACACGGTCTCCTCTCTCTTTCAGAAGTAAGGACCTAATGTTGTTTGTGTTTATTCCAATATCAAAATCATATTTATGACATATCGTTTTCAGGGAATAGCACAATTTCGGTACAAAGGGAAGAGAACCAATGTATTTTCTTTGTTTCGGTTCATATATAGATGTTAATGTTGTAGTCCTGTTCCTTTTAATCTTGGCTACTATCCTATGTATGGTTTCATCTGGATATCCATGATTACGAGTTATATTATAAATTGTATCCATTTCTTGCTTTTGAAGAGCTGTGGTGGACGAATGAGTGAAAGCTCTTCTTATAAGAAAAGATGTCGATGATTCTTTGTAGCTCCATGGGTGTGCTGATGCCCAAGGTAATAGAATCGTATCTGATTCTGGTTTCCTATCTACTGAATGATTAATAGTTGATTTAGATGGGTTTCTAGTGAGCATGATATCTAGAAATGGTAAATTATAATTACTTTCATATTCTGCAGTAAACTTTAGTGTTAAATACATTTGATAACTCAGATACAAATGTTGATAGGTATTCCAAAGGATGGTTCCAGAGTACCAAAATATCTTCTACATATCTGAGATATAATATAGGTCTGTAACCACTAAACAACTCGCAGGTCGAAGTAGAAAAGCGAACATACTCTGAGCAACGTTCGGCGTTCGAGATCACTTCCAGTTGACTTCTGTGCTTCGTACGCAGTCCGCAGGGCCGTAGCTAGAGGTATTGGCGTCCGGGGCAATAGGTAAAATTAGCGCCCCCTGCCCAAATCCAACTGGAACAGGTGACGGTTTCAGATTTTATTATATACCTGTTTGCAGATATAGTACAATACCTGTATAATAAAATTATTGCGATTTTTATTGTTATTTGCAATTATTGTCCCTTATATAATTTGGTAATTGTATGAAATAGTAACAAAATGTTAATTTTTTATATAAAATATTACTCATAATATAATATATTTTTTAAAAATAACTTATATAGGTAATCCTATTCAATAACCTGTGGTGATTATATGAGCTTCAATAGGGATTGTAGAAGAAAGAAAAAACATTGTACATAGTTTGAATGAAGAATAATTTTCATTTATAATTAATTGCTACCTCAAGTGCTTATGAACAACTGAAAAAATATGTACAAATCGCATTTGTTTAAAATTATGCTTAAGCCTTAACAGAAAGATTTTGTATTTACAAATGCACCTTTCGAGCTTTAATAGCAGCAAAATCATTTATTATTTGATCATATTAATATTTTTAGCAATATCTTTTTCTATTGACAGAATTGCAACGTGCGTTAATCTGGTCACCATTTTATCCTTAAAGCATAATGAAGTTTAAATTTTATACATTTTTTTTAATTACGCGTATAAGTATAAATTAATTTCATATCTTTTTCCATTTAAAAAAAAATTACGTCTCGATGGCGGCCCCTCTTGCCCCCGCCCCCTCCCATCGCTACGGCTCTGCAGTCCGGGTCACCACTTTGGGGTAATTAAATGAATTTAGAATGAGTCCCAAATATATTCCATATCTCTTTAATAATAAGAATCAAAATCGATATATACATCTCACATCAGTGCGTCTACAGTAACGAAATTCTTCGAATAGCTAACAGATCATGAACTAAACATCACAAAGTGCAAGTCTCTTCTCTCTGCTGCTGAGCGCGAGAGCTGTTTCCATTTTTTACACCTACCTTGCAGGTGACGTAGGTAGACAGATCCAAGCGCCATCTGCCGGCCGCCACAAATCCATACCACACTGTGTTATCCCTAAAGATCCAATCCCTGCTACAATTACAGCTGTTAACAGATTAAAAAAATCATTCACTACTTCCCACTTCCATTACTTCAAAATTGTTTAACCCATCAGGACCTAGATTCCTACTAGGGGTGTTCAAATGAAAAGGTACGAAACGTCATAAGAACGTAACCGTTAACATACACTGCAGGACAATTGCTAAGGACGGATGACAATGGCAACGATAGCAACCATAAAATGGAAGGCAGGAAAATGTGAAAATTAGCATAAGTGCGGGATACAGTAAGACGTGTTGTGCGTATGCAAATTTTGGATTGTCGAACTTGTTCGTGACGTCATAGCGCTGATAAGAGATATAAAGGATTTGACGCGTATTGACCGTTGTTGTTCAAACGCAAAGTTGAAAGAGAAAGAATCAATTGACGAACTTGCAATTTTCAGTATGTCTTCCCGACATCACCTAGATGATTTTACGCGTGGCCGTATTATTGGCAAGATTGAAGAAGGGCGAAAAATAACAGATGTTGCCAGGGAGTTCGACGTCAGCCACAGTTTTGTTTCAAGGCTTTGGAAATCATTTCAAACAAATGGAGAGTGTAGCAAACGTCACGGGGGAGGTCGTGTTCGCAGTACGACACCTGCAGAAGATCGGTACATAGTGCTATCAACAAAAAGACACCGGCGCAGCACAGCTAGTGAGGTAGCAAATCAGTTTATGGCTGCTACTGGCAAGCGGATCTCCCGAAAAACTGTCGCCAGACGTTTGCATGAAGGAGGACTATACGCCCGCCGTCCTGTTGTGTGCATCCCATTGTCCAGACGTCACCGTACCTCCCGTTTGCAATGGTGCCATCAACATCGCAATTGGACTGATAACGACTGGTCTGCTGTCCTCTTCTCAGATGAGAGTAGATACAGTCTATCGTCTGATTGTCGACGACAACTGATCTGGCGTGATAGTGGTACTGCATATTGTCCAGCAAACATACAGGAAAGGGACCGATATCCGACATGTAGTGTCATGTTATGGGCTGGCATCATGATCAATGGCCATACGTCCCTCTATGTGCTTCCAACTGGGACTATGACTGGCCAACGATACATTAATGATGTTCTGCTACCTCATGTTCGCATGTTCCGTGGTGCTGTCGGTGATAGATTCATTTTCATGGACGACAACGCAACATGTCATCGAACAGTCGCTGTCCAGGAGTGTCTTGAGAGCGAGGATATTCAATGCCTCGTACGGCCAGCACGTTCTCCAGATCTGAATCCCATTGAAAATGTGTGGGATGCTTTGGGGAGGAGTCTTGCTGGTTGCCAATGCCCTCCAATAAACAAGGACACCCTCATCCGTGCACTGACAGAGGAATGGGATAAATTACCCCAACAGCTGCTTGATAATGTTGTGCAAAGCATGACACGACGAGTGGAATCTTGCATCGCCCTCCATGGTGGCCATATCCCGTATTGACATCTTACGTCGGAACGTCTGCGGACGGTAATTGCATTTTTTTCACGTTTACGTATTCTGCACAAAATGGCCTGTTTGTCCCTTGAACACGTTCCAAAGCCTTCTGGATTTCAGAGCACAATAAATTGTCTTTCTTGTAATGTCCTGGTATTCTGACATTATTTTATTTCACTTGGCATCCAACCACACTTACTTTTTTATGCGCTATATAGCCGTTTATGATCCGTCCTTAGCAATTGTCCAGCAGTGTATTTGCCTATGCCGCTATGGGAGAACGTAGCGACACATCTAGGGATGCGATTGGAGTCGCCGGCGTGCATCAGAGCATGCGCGGGCGCCCGCATGCGCAGGAGAGAGCAGAGGCTCTTATAAAGAGCGCCGTCCAATTGACGCGGCAGTGCATGTGAGGACAGGATGGCGTTCACATTGCAAAATTCGACGATTGAGGAGCGGCGAGGCGTTATCCGATTTCTGACAGCGGAAGGTGTTAAACCGGCCGCTATTCATCGCGGAGGGTGTGGTTCTGATCCCTGATAACGCGCGTCCACACGTCTCCAGGGTCACACACGCGGAACTGGCCAAGTTCCAGTGGGAGCAGCTTGACCATCCGCCCTACAGCCCGGACATGTCGCCCTGCGATTTCCATGTGTTTGGTCCCCTGAAAAAACATCTGAAAGGGAAGCGCTTTCACTCGGACGACGAACTCAAGGACGCTGTGCAGGACTGAGTCTCGTCACGGCCACGGGAATTCTGGGAACAAGGAATCCTTCGGCTCGTTAATCAATGGGATCGTTGTGCTACGGCCTATGGTGTATACTTTGAATAAAGTCTTCATTTATACCGACAGTGTCGTTTCGTACCTTTTCATTAGAACACTCCTTGTAGAATTATTTGGAAAACTAAAGTTACATAAGACTGGACACCCCCTTAGATTATTAGTTGCTGCTCAACATAGCATCCCACCTGCCCACTGGAAATAACCTTAACTCAATATTTTTGACCTCTCATTAATAACTCAACTTTTTCTGTTACCAATTCCACTCAAGTACTGGATCGAATTAAATCAATTTCTCCAATTACACAACCCTTTACCATGCTTTCTTTAGATGTTGTATCTCTGTTCCCGAGTGTTCCAGTACAGCAGATACATGAATCCTCTCTTTTGGTACCCACTTTGGGTACCGAAAGATCTCGTATGTACATATTTTATTATATCATCTTTTTAAATGTATATATTAAATATTTTAACATTGGAGTTTAAATACTTATTGTGTCATTTCGATAGTTTTTCATGTATGTACTTGTAAAATCGTTCATGAAATCCACATACCTTTGAATTTCTCATTGAAATTTTGATGAATAAATCATATTTTGCCCAATATCAAGCCTGTTTAGTTTTATTTGCGTAGACTATTTAGTTACTCAGATATTTACATCGCAAATGATATCAAATTTTCTGAAACACCCTGTAATATTTTTTAATGTTTAATTTGTGTCGTACGTTGCTTTTAATCTATTTGGGGCTTTGGAAAGAAGACACCAATTTTTTGAACATGTAAAATAATATTTTTTAATGTTTAGTTTGTGACGTATGTCGCTCTTAATCTCTTTGGGGCTTTGGGAAGAAGACACCATGTCAGACACTATGTAATTTTTTGATAATGTAAAATAATAATTTTGAATGTGTTTAATTTGTGACGTACATCGTTCTTAAGCTCCTTGGAGTGTGCTTAAGCCCCTCCGTGGGTGCGCCAATGATTTTCACGATTGAATACAAAGGTTAGCTATGGAGTACAGATATGTTCAGACATATTCTTTTTTTTATGTTATATTAATGAAGAGAAAATAGTCAAACAGCTTATGAACTGGCATTGCATCTATAACAGTTTTTCTCAAACTTTTTTCTTAAAGTACCCCTTGGGAATATTTTAGCTGAAAAAACTGCGTCCGCTTGTGTATTAGGGAGATACCTTATTACTGAATAAAAAGTTTATTCCACTGCATTTATGTGTGTATGTATGTGGGTATAAAAATACAAATACCACGATGTATATTTGCAAAAATTGCATACATTGATGTCACAGAAATTGCATGAATGGCTAGAAAAATCAAATAAAACTGATAAAGTCTCATTTAGTATCAATGAGATGTATGAGCTTTGCAAAGTTCATCAATATTTGTAGTTTTCTATAGAAACATGCGACTCAAAAATTTTTCTATATTAGGTTTGTAGCCCTTTCAGCAGACAATCAGTCAAAGAGGACTGTTGTCCATTTTATCCTCCGAATGAGCACTTTGAATAACAAGGCTAATAAAAAATGCCTCCTAATCATCCCCGTAAATGATTGCTTAAGATAAACTCTTTCTGATATGCAGGCCCAATCGTTTCAGCATTCTTTGGCCCACTTTTGAGACGGCGAACCAGGATTGGGGTTTTAGTGATTTTAACATGAGCATTTAAAACTGGTTTAAACCATCAGAAACATATAACATGCTTTTAAACAATTTGTAAGCATTAATAGATATATTAAATAGTAAGAAACTTGCCTTCAAGCAAACTGCAATATTCGTCTTTATTTTATTACAATTATTAAGAGCGGAAAAGTGTCAAAATTTTTTAAGACTTTTGTTCAGAATTGATTTCATTGATATTTTTTATTTGATTTGAGGTTTAACGACCAGCATCTCAATGGGCTATAAGCAGTCGCCCGTCCCTAATTTAGGGTCACTAGTTCCAGGGAAGGGAGAGAGCCAGTGCCGGAAGACAAACACAACATCCATGCCTCACCGGGATTCGAACCCGGACCCCGTTCGGACGAATGATCAGAGGCCATCTCTTAGACCACTGCGCCACCGGGGCCTGCGATTTCATTGATCTAAAATTATGCAACTGCCAATGAATTGCAGAACCAGTAGTCTGGTTCATTTTCCCCTTGTAGCATCCGATAGCACATTTGTTGACACCTAAATGATTCCTGAGCTTAGAGTGTATAAATCCATAGAAAAAGCTTTCAACTGAAGCTGAGCTGGTAGAACTTGGCAACAAAAGCATTATCCTCCAAATGAGCACTTTTAATAACAAGGCTAATAACAAATGCTTCCTAATCATCCCCGTAAATGAGGCAGGCTCAGTTGTAAAGCCATTAAATTTAGAAATTCCTTTCCACCAAATCATGGGATTCGTATTCCTTCCAGCAGCACTGCAATAAGAATGGGGGGGGACTCAGTTTGTCAGCTTCATATGCAATCAGCAAAGTCAAACACCCAAATGGATGAATAAAGTCTATAAAGTTTGGGTAAATGTGTACTTTAGCGTCCTAAATTATTTCATCGGAAAAATTTTACTGTGTGGGAAAAGTGCGACGTACAATTTTTTAAGCATTCAAAATAATGGAGAAAGGCGCAAAAATATAGTATTTGTAGAGAACAGGAAATAATTTCAATAAAGTATTTACCTGGGAGTGCGATGGTTTGGAAGAGTACGTGCGGTAGGCCTAGGACAACAGAGCGGCGACAGCGTCAAGGTGTAAGCCGGTGAATGTAAGCTTCGTTCAGAAGGGCAAGCTATGGGCGGAAGAATACAACAGGAAGTGGTTGAGCAGTACGTAGTCATACAAGCGTCTGGTAGGAATACACTGAAGGAAAGAGGTCCGCTTTACGCAGCATTGTAGGTGGTGTTAGTAGTTTTTTCAACAGCGTTAGTGGCTCTTTCCAAAGTCATGAGTCTCCATACTTCATTTCGGATTTCGTTAGGGCTTAAAATTTCATTTTCCGGCACAATATGACAACAAGCTCTTGGGCTCCCTGCCATACTACGATTTTTGAATTAAAGAAACTCCTTCGTTTTCAAAAATATCCGTTTCAGGAGGGGAAAATGTGAGCTACGATGTACGGAATAAAAGCACAAATACAAATGAATTGGTGGAACAAATCTACCACCCTGTACATCTTCGAAACCATAATCAAAACTTGCCATTCAACCGGAACTTAAAGTTCATACTGGACATTTCTGTGGTACATGAAAACATTTACATTTCTTCATTTCTTTGCATTCGGAAACATTGTGAAACTAATAATGACATTTCGCACATTTCTTTCTCAAAAATTAATAAAACATCTGAACTACTTCTTTCTACTTGCACACAATTACACGATGAATCCCACTCCTCCGAAAAATATCCGCCACTCTTGTATTCTTCCGCGCATTCACTACCAACTGTTACTCCCTTCCGACGCACGGAACCTTGACGTCGTGTCCGTTAGCATCGCTTCACTCTTCCGCATGAACTGCTGCAAACCATCGTACTAACAGGTAAATACTTCGGAAAAATTCTTTCCTTTTATCTAAAAGTTCTCTTTTTTCGCACCTTTCCCCATTATTTTGCATGCTTAAAAAATTGTACGTTGCACTTTTCCCACACAGTTAAATTTTTCCGACGAAATAATTTAGGACGCTAAAGTCCACATTAACCAAAACCGGTATCCCTTCTTGGGATGGTAGAATTTCTGTTTTATTTTCTGATTGAAAATGTTTCCACACTAGTGTGTTGCAGTTGCAGTGGCAAGCTATTTTGCGGATTGTTGTGGAGACAGACTTGGAATGCTATTTTGCTTGGTTAACAAAATATGTGAAGGAGATCATACTCTGCTCTTTAGGGCCAACCCCCCTCCCCCAATAAACCTCTGGAGAGAAAAGCCTTGAGATTGAGATCCAGTGATTCGAGGTTCTTGTATGCTCTCACTCCTGAAAATAAAACAAAAGGACTAAGAAGACCTAAATACTACCAAAAGGTGAAAGATATCATACACTACATTTTTTGGGCAAGAAAAGCCTCAACACCCCCAAATAAACTCCTTGAGGGGGCCCTTGGAGGTGAAAAGCCTTGAAAATGAGATCAAGTGATCCAAGGTGCTGGTGTGTTTCCCAATCTCCTGGAAAAAACGAATGTAGCTAAGGTTACCTAAATACTGCTAAAAGGTGAAGGTGATCATACACTACATTTTTGGTCCAAACAAAGTCTCCCCCTCCCCCCTCCAAAAAAATAACCTGGAGGTAGCACGGAGCAAGAAAAACTTAAAATAAATAATGCAAGCGGAAAATAACACGATCGCTCTACTTAAAAAAAATAGAAATGATCCTGAAATACAAGAAACAGAGATTTGGGTGATAAATACCATGTAGAAAAGGCTGCAAAAATAAAAATACCTAACACTGAAATATAACTAGATGGTAAAGAGCAAATACTAAGTGAAAAACTACAAAACTATGTAAGAACGATAAATAATGTAATTGCTTTAGTTAAAACAGAAATGATCCTGAAGTATGAGAAATGGTGATTTAGATGATAAATACCATGTTGAAAAGGCTGCAAAAAGAAAAAAAAACCGACACCGAAATCTCCACATGAATTCAGCGAGATATGAATCCATTCCTCTTTGTTTTTTATTTCACCATTTGCATGAACTCCCCCATCTCGATGATAATGACCCATGCATTGGGCAAACCACTATGAACCCTCTTTTTCATGATGTTTATCCTTAGTGATTTCATATTACCATCAATATGAGTGCACTGATGCCCTACCAAGCGGTGGTTCGTTTACTAGCAAGAGAGGGGATAGCATCGTGTTTCCTCAATATGCACACACACACTGGTAGCTTTAAAATAACTATATAACCAAAAGGGGAAGATTAGTATATAGATTCTCAAAGTTGTAGCTATTTATATCTATGGGACTGAGGCTAAGCACTGCAGAAATCGCTTAGGAATTGTTAATAATCAGGGCTTGAAAAATACCGTGCCTGAGATGCCCAGACATATAAATTATTAAGTAAAGCTGGTTGTATGGATGTGCCCAAGAAAATTTATTTTTTAAGATAACAAATCAGAACCCTCACTTTTTTTTACATATTTTGCATTTTCGTTTTAAGGGTCTATACTAAAAATGTTCAGTGCATAAATGCGTGATGATGATGCTGAGATTAGTATTTAAGAAATGTAGTAATCTGCCATGTTCCTTTTGTGGAAGTTTTCACCCTTTGTCAATAAACACAGGCTGCTAGTTCCATCAGAGGCATGCATTCAGTCACTGGCTTAAAACAACATTTGGAGCAAAATTATATATGCTTCCAATTTCTGGACCTAGAGCATAATATAATTAAAGAAGGGATATCCTTCTGTTCTTGGCACTCCGTAACAATAATAAAACTTCCAGTGATTGGCAGTGAAAAGCAGCATAACATGAGATGACTGTCTTTTTTTCTTGTAGTAGAAAATTCTATTCTGAACTTCATTTTTAAATTTAATTGCCCAGTCTGGGCAATTAAATTTTTTGTTTACCAGCCTAGGCCAATGATTCACATGCCCCGGGCATCTCGGGCATGATACCCTGACACATACAAATAAAAATATGTACAATACATATATTTCTTTATTACTACTTTAGCAAAAACTTCCCATTACAAAAAAAATTACCTTTGCTTGACTCTATGGGCACTATTTCGCAATTACATCGTTGCAATCTTATGCGTAACGAAAATTTCTGTAGTACACACTAACTTTTTAATGAAAATTTCGTAATGTTTTAAGGAAAATATAATTGCTGCAGCATTTTTTCTGCCCCCTTGAATTTCGTTATAACGAGCTTCTACTGTTACTTTTTCTTTACTGAATCTGGTAAAAGCTGGCCATGAAAATGACAGGAAACTATATGATGTACAGTTTCTTTTCCTTGTAAATGTAATTAATATTAAATGAAAAAAAAAAATCGAATGCGTTCTAAATTTCTGTGAGTGAAATTTTTACCTGTGTCACTTTAAATCATCATCATCATCATCATTGTCAACCATTATCAATCCACTGCTGGACGAAGGTCTCCCCAAGTTTCCTCCACAATGGTCTGTCTTGTGCCAGTCTCCTCCATGTCACTACCGCATATTTTCGAATTTCATCCACCCATCTCCCATGTGGTCTTTTTCTGGGTCTTTTCCTGTCCCTTGGAATCCAATCTAAAATTTCGGCTGTCCATCTATGGTCTGTCCTTCTGGCAGTATGTCCAGCCCATTGCCTTTTCAGGGATTTAACTCTGATCATGATGTCTTCCACTCTCGTCATTTTTCGGATCCACGAGTTCCTCTTCTTATCTCTCCTGGTTATACCAAGCATGCACCTCTCCATGCTTGTTTGAGTTGTCTGCAGCCTTTGTATGTCTCTTTTAGTTAAGGTCCACGTCTCTGCACCATACGTAAGCACTGGAAGGATGCATTGATCAAACACTTTTCTTTTAAGACATAATGGCATATTGCTCTTGAAAATTATGCTGTTTCTTCCAAAAGCTCTCCAGGCAAGTTTTGTACGCCGATTAATTTCTTCATCAATGTGACCCTCACTTGATATCTGCTGTCCAAGATAAACATACGTATCTGTTATCTCCAGTTTTTCTCCATCAATCGATAAATCTTCATTTCTTGTAAAAGCATTGAACATCACTTTTGTCTTCTGAAAGTTCATTTTTAATCCCACTTCTTTACTCTTGTCAGCAAGTTCCTGGATCATACTCTGCAGCTCTGATGGGGTAGTTGCAAAAATGACTACGTCATCAGCAAAACGAAGGTGGGTTAGATAATCTCCATTAATCTTTATCCCTTTGTTTTCCCAGTTCAGTGATTGAAACACATTTTACAATGTGGCATTAAAGAGCTTCGGAGATATGGTGTCACCTTGTCTCACTCACTTTCCAATTTTTATGTGTGTTGTATTTTCAAACAGCCGAATCTTTGCACTTGCATTTTCATAGATGTTATTAATAATATTAATGTATGCATCTTCAATACCGCAGGATTTCAGAGCCGTTTTAACTGCTGATGGTTTCACCGAATCAAAGGTTTTTTCATAACCGATAAAAGCCATGCACAATGGAAGTTCATATTCCCTCGCTCTTTCAATTAGTTCTCTCAGTACGTGGATATGATCTATTGTGCTGTAGCCACTCCTGAATCCAGCTTGTTCTCTCGGTTGAGCCATGTCCAGTGTTACCTTCAAGCGGTGTGAAAGAACTTTGGTGAAGATTTTATAAACCACTGATAGGAGGCTGATAGGTCTGTAGTTCCTGAGATCCTTAATGTCACCTTTTTTATGTAGCAGGATCATTGTAGCATTGTTCCAATCCTCAGGAATCTTCCCTTCATTAAGGCATCGAGTGAAAATTTGGGCGAGTACTGTTTCAATTTCTCCACTTGCTTCTTGTATGATGTCTACAGTAATTCCATCTTCTCCTGGAGCTTTCCCCCGCTTCATGTTCTTGATTGCATGAGCAACTTCTGCTGGGAGGACTGAAAGAACTCTGGTACCTTTCATGATGTCTGGAGTACATGTATCATCCCTTTCATATAATTTGGAGTAGAAATCTTTCACTCTTGTCAAAATTTCGCCTCTATTTCTTGTTATAGAACCATCTTCTTTTCTCAGAGCCATAATCTGTTTTCTTCCCTTACTGAGATGTCCCTTTGCTATCTTTAGGCTTTGGTTGTTTTCAATTGCTTTCCTCACTAGCTCACAGTTGAATTTCCTTACGTCTTCAGTGATACTTTTTCGTGCTGTCTTGCATAGCTCTATATATTCCACTTTGGAAGTCACATCTTCTTTAGTTGTCCTCATCTCTCTTCTTTTTTCCATCAACATTTTGGTTTTTCCTGATAATTTGTTCACATGCAACTTGTTCTTAGACCCAGCTAATTTTGTTGCTGTTTCCATAAGAGCTTTGGTTACTTTTCTGTTAACTTCCGAAATATCCACTTCATCCGATGTTAGGCCTTCTAAAGCAGAGAATCTGTTCTTCAGTTCCAACTTGAAAGTATTATGGTGTTTTTTAAGGTTGGTTATGTCAATACATTTTGTTTGTCTTATGAGCTTGCCACGTTCCAGTTTAGTGTTGAGGTGCATCTTACATCTCACCAATCTATGGTCACTACCTGTGTTGAACTTGTTCAGCACACTGCAGTCTTCGATGACGAATTTTTTGTTACACATAATAAAATCAATTTCACTTGTCGTCCCAATTGGATGACTCCATGTCCATTTCCTGTGTGGCTTTTTCTTGAAAAAGGAGTTCAAGATGAAAAATCCTTCTGCCTCTGCAAACTCAACGAGAGTATTTCCACGCTGGTTTCTGTTGCCGTGACCGAATTTACCTACTGAAGTTTCTTTCTGTTGCCGGTGCCCTATTTTTGCATTGAAATCTCCCATAATTATCTTCAAGTGCTGCTTACCTTTATTATTTAGATGACGAATTTCCTCATAAAATTCTTCAATTTCTTTTTCAGGATGACTTGTGGTGGGTGCATAAGTTTGAATAATCTGAGCCTGGTATCTTCTCGAGAGTTGGATAACGAGTCGTGCAGCTCTGTCAGAGGAACTTTCAACTTCTACAACTTTATCCTTCAGTTTCTTGTTTATTATAAATCCAACACCACTAGTTCTGCCAATATCTGTCCCACGTTAATAGAAGAGATGTCCACTTTTCAGTTCAATGAGATCTTCTCCTTTTCTCCTTACCTCACTTAGCCCGACGATGTCCCACTTTTTTTTGTAGTTCCTCTTCCAATTCAAGAAGCCTTGAATCAGAAGATAGGGAGCGTCCATTATACGTAGCCAAGGTCAGCATCAAATGGCAGCCTAGTCCGGTCTTCCGGGGATTCTTAGCACCCTCTGCCTTCATGTCGCACTGGCCGCTGCCTTGGCCAGGTACATTCCAGCTGCCGGAGACTGAGTGCCAAGATTTAAGTTGTAGAGTCATTTTGGAGGTGTTTGGCCATAACTCACCACGCTGTCCAAGCGGGTTGGTGAGTGTGGGATAGCATTTCCTCTGATCCCGATGGTATAGTTATACCGCTATTGGCGGTCGTCAGAGCCCCTTTAGTGGGAACAGGATGCACCACGAGAAGGCGGGGTTGATAAGGTCAGGTGATGTTACGCATTACCTGACCTTACATCCCGTCACTTTAAATAGGACTTGAAAAATACCTGAAATGTCACAAGCCCAGCTGGTATGTACACAAATTATTTACGTACGCAGATAGTAAAACCTGAATGCCCAGGAAAATTTATATTTGAAGATAAATCAGAAGCCAATTCTTTTTAAGTTAAAAGATAGGATTTTTTTACATGTTTTGCATTTCTGTTTTAAGATGATAGAGAACAAATTGGTACAAAATGATACGATGAAATTGTTTTTTGAGAAATTTAGGGATTCTGCCGTGTTCCTTCCATTGAAGTTTTTTTTTTTTTTTTTTTGCCCATTGTCACTAAACACCTGATTTGTACATCAATGAAAAATTGTTTCACTATCTTCAGGTATTGCCAAGATATTATAAATACAACTATTTAATAGCATTCCAAAAGGTTTTTGTGTTCCGAAATGGTTTCTTTGTGGCAACATACCAAGGGAAGGACCACCTTAATCACTGAAGTCATTTCTAAAATATCCCAAACAAGAAAATTTAATATTTTAGAAATATTGATGATATTCGTTAATGTTCTAGAATGATTCATTCAGAATGAGTGTCTAAGCAAGCATTCCTTCTCTGGGTGAGAGTCTGAGATTTGAAATGATGCCCCTTCAAGTTCAAGCTCCCACTTTTATTCAAGCATTTTTTTCTGAGACCTTAATTATGGGGAAGCAATATGATCTTTCAAAAGCAGCACTTCCAGTTTTTGACATAATTTTACTAAAAATGTGAAAAGTAGGTAAATATCCAAAAATTTGAAATAAGAAACGACCGTAAAAGTTGTGGAAACACTGACAACACAGTGCTCAGTAGAATGTAAAATGAAATAGCACACAAGGTATTGAATGTGAAAACAAGAAAAGCATTACTCAACCCTATGTGAAATGTAGTACTAGCCAAAACATTAATGAAAAACCAACTTGGACACCATTGTGGATTGAATAACCTATAGACACAATGTACTCGGTTACCAGTTCGTAGATCTGTTTGTCATTAATATAACGTGTAAATATAAGAATATGCCTGTATGTGTCTTTACTACATAACTGTCCTTTGTATTCATTTATGCAAATACTGTATTAGTGCATGTTCAAATTAAAATGCCTAAAAGGAACAATGTATTGTTCAACCAACTGTGTACAGAGTTCGTAAAGCCTATAATGTCAAACAAATCTGTGTGTAACTGATGTCATTATTTATCAAATTGTAATAAACCTAATTTTAAGATACAAAAATATCATTACTCACATTTAAAACTGAATTGATTGGTAATAAACCAAGCATCAAATACTTTCACACTCACACACATCCACAAAAAACATGCATTTACCTGCACACTCTTCCACAAAAAATGTGCATTTACTGTAAAAGTCGTGTGACTACTTGCCAAGAGGCTTAACTGAATATGGCCAAATTATAAATACAGGGATTGCTCTGAAATTCAAATGAGCAAGGTCAAACTTTTTAATTTCAGATTACGGCTTAACTGAAAACTGTATTCAGTTAATTAAGCCTGTAAAATTCAGTCTTAGCTGAATTCAGTCAAACTGTATTTTTAAGGAATTGCTCTTCAAATTACGGCTTAACTGAAAACGGTCAAATTTTATTTTTACGTGCATTATCCTTTAAATTATGGTTTAACTGAAAACGGTCAAATATTATTTTTACGAGCACTGCCCTTCAAATTACGGGCTTAGTACTTACGGTTGAGATCTTCATTTTACTGGCTTTCACAAAAATGGGCCAGGCCGTAATTTTTCGGGCAATGGTCGGACCCCTAGCTGCCGGGCACTGCTCCTAATCTAAAGGCGAAATTTTTAACAGTGTCTAAGGGTAAGTTTACTTATTAAACTATTTGTTATTTTTTAAGTGACCTCTGCATGTTTTAAAATGTGATGTTTTAAGTTTATTTCAAGCACTTATACAGAACGGTAGATCACAAACCCTAAGCCTTATTTGTTATTAGAAAAGGTATGGCCACAGTTTAGTCTTTTTGTTTATTTTTTCAAATCTTATGATTGCAATAGTTATTTTATAGCCTAAACTTATTACATAATTTTTTTAAACAATTTCTCAAATACCTGCATTCCATAACTTTTCGACTGCAATCTCGCGAACTTCCCCCATCCCATCAAAAAATGGCAAGCAATAACCTATTTGTAGTGTTAAAATCAGAAATAAATCTTCTACAGGCCCAGCGGACCACTCGAATTCCAAAATCACTGGTCCGCCAAAAAAAACAAAAAGCAATAAAAAAAAACAGTACACATTTACAGTATATGTAAAAAACAAGGTATCATTTTCATTGGAGTGTGTGTACACATGAAGATATTTCTAATAAATAAAACAAAACATGGTACGCAGTGGGAGAAATTAAAAAAAAGGAATGTGACCAGTGTATACCAAAAGATGGTAGTTCCCTCCTTTTTATTGGTCCAGAAATTGCACAAAATATACTAATACATACTTGCGAACTTTTACGGTTTATCTGTAAAATTTTTGGATTTCTGCTTGATTTTACTGATTTATGGATACAGGTCTTTTTTTACGGATTTTTTAATAATTCGATTGCTCAGTCGAAATTATTGCAATGAAATTATCAATGAAAACTCAATCAAAATTATGTGCAATGATTGCTCAATTGCTAATCATTGCACATATTGCAATAAGAAAGGTCACACTAAAAATGAATGCTGGCTACTTATACCTATTATTTAAATATAATAGTATTTGATTTTATATTCGACAGTAGCTTACTTGCACTCTAATAAATCATTTGATATGATCTTTATTTACAGCACATTTTATATAAATAAGGATCAGTACATGTTGTGAGGTTGAACTGAACATGTACTGATCCTTATTTATATACAATGTGCTGTAAATAAGGAGCATATCAAATGAACCAAAATTCGGCGTTAGGTCGAACCGTAATTTGGCGTAAAGGGTGCACCATGACATGGTTGTAAAGGTTGAACCATAGCTTGGTGTTATGTTGAACCATAACTTGGTGTAAAAGGTTGAATCATGCCTTGGTTTTATGTTTCCCCAAGGTATGGTTGCAGCTAATTTTTTCCTTACTTACTTCATAGTTTGGTTCAACCGGGCACCAAATTTTTAACAGTGTAGGTATCCTGGGGTATCTGTTTCCATAATGTCAACAGCAGGTCCTCCGGTTCCCGTACATTTCGGGGTGGTAGTGATTTAGCGCGAACCCGCTTTTCCAAGTCAAATTACAAATGTTCGACTGGGCTGATGTCTCTCGAACCACTCCTTGACTATTCTGGCAGTGTGGCGTGGCGCATTATCCTGTTTGTAATGGCCATCACCAACAGGGAACACAGTTGCTATGAATGGGCGAACTTGATCCGCAACGATGTTCAGATACCTGACAGCTGTCAGGGATTGTGCTATTGGGATAATGGGAAAGTGTCCAAGAAAATGTCGCCCACAGCATAACACTGCCACCGTCGGCCTGTTTCCGCCCAACAGTTCATCCACGTGCCATAGCCTCCGTTGGTAATCGGCATATCCGCACTCGTCCGTCTGCGTAATGCCCCAGGCATCTGGATTCGTCAGACCGGACCACTTTCTTCCAATCATCCACGGTCCAATCTCGATGATCTAGGGCACATTTCATGCGTTGTTGATGATGACGTACAATGAGCATGGGCACCTTGTTGGATCTTCGGCCACGCAGGCCCATGCTTAGAAGGCTGCGATGAACTGTGTACTGCGACACATTACCCTGATCACCACTGTTGTGGCTGCGGGTGATTTGTCGCACTGTGGCCCTGCGGTCATTGTGAACAATGCCCGACGGTATCGTCTCCCCTCTGACATAGATGACACTGTTGGTTGACGGTTCGTCGTTTTGCCATCTACGCACCACTTTTGATACGTACCCACTACAGCGGCACGTGAATAACCCACAAGCAGAGCGAACCCGCTTTTCCAAGTCGAACCACAAATGTTCGATTGGGTGCATGTCAGGTGAATTTGGAGGCCAGGGCATTAATAGAAAGCCACCATCATGTTCCTCGAACCACTCCTTGACGATTCTGGCAGTGTGTAATGGCTCATTATCCTGTTGGTAATGACCATCACCAGCAGTATAGACAGTTGCCATGAATGGGTGAACTTGGTTCGCAAAGATGTTCAGATACCTGACAGCTGGCAGGGAGTGTGTTGTTGGTATAATGGGGACTAAAGTGTCACAAGAAAACATCGCCCACAGCATAACACCGCCGTTGCTGGCCTGTATCCGCCCAACAGTGCATCCAGGTGCCATAGCATCCATTGGTAATCGCGTATCTGCGCTCGGCCATCTACACGATGCACCAGGAATATTGATTCGTCAGACCAGGCCACTTTCTTCAAATCATGTCCAACCTCGATGATTTCTTCCATTCATCCACTGTCCAACCTCGATGATCTTTCCCATTTCATGCGTTGTTGGCGATGACGTGCAGTGAGCATGGGGACTCGGCTGTGTCTTTGGCTACGCAGGCCCATACGCAGAAGGCTGCGATGAACTGCGTGCGGTGACACATTGCCATGATCACTACTGTTGTAGCTGTGGGTTATTTGTCGCACTGTGGCCCTGCGGTCGTTGTGGGCAATGCGCGAGAGTCTCCGCTCCCCTCTGTCATCCATCACCAGCAGGAAAGACAGTTGCCATAAAAGGGGTACTTGGTCCGCAAAGATGTTCAGATACATAACAGCGCACTCAATGAGCTGCGGACGACGGTACTTTGTTTGGACACCTGTGCACCACTACAGCGTCACGTGAACAACCCACAGGTCGCGCCGTTTCCGAGATCGTAGTTCCGAGGCGCCGTTCCATCACAATTTGTCCTTCCTCAAACTCCGATAAATCGGCAACGTTTCTCATTCTGACGCCGAACACTCTACGAACCGAAAGCTGGTCCACGGGTTGTATGCGTATATACTGTTCTGTAAACTTTACCTGTGCTACCGTTCTGTCGCCAGACGCGCTCATTTCTCTAGGCTGGGGGGTAGGGGGGGTCATAATGAAATGGCTGATCGGTGTACAATTTGAAATCCTTACGCACTCAGTCTTTAAGCGAAACATGTTCTACCCATGTCTCATAAACTAGAAAAAGTGGTATTACTATGTAACGTATTATAATTATTTAATCTACGTAACACCATGAACAGGTAATTGTTTAGAAGAGGTTAAATAAAACCCTGAGATGTAACAGTTCAGGCTATGTTGTTCTTGTTAAATAAAATCTCTTTCGTTCAGAGGCGTATTTAGAGGGAGGTGAAGGGGCCTTGTCCCCTCTAAATATGTCCCTGCACTGTGGCGTAGCCAGATATTTCTTAAGAGGGTCCGAGACCTAGGCTACCTCAACCCCACCCCCACAACATTGTTTTTTTCTAAATTGCGAAGTTTAATTTTTAATTATTAAGTAATAGAAGCAATTTCTTTTTCTAAATTTTAGGTAGGCTACATGCTGTTGCTAACATGATACCAAATAATTATGAGAAATAGGATTTGAACACTTATTTGTACATGACTTCCATTCTCCTTCGGAATACTTTATTTGTACATGAACTCCATTCTCCTTCTGAATACTTTATTTGTACATGAACTCCATTCTCCTTCTGAATACCTTATTTGTACATGAACTCCATTCTCCTTCTGAATACTTTATTTGTACATGAACTCCATTCTCCTTCTGAATACCTTATTTGTACATGAACTCCATTCTCCTTCTGAATACTTTATTTGTACATGAACTCCATTCTCCTTCTGAATACCTTATTTGTACATGAACTCCATTCTCCTTCTGAACACTTTATTTGTACATGAACTCCATTCTCCTTCTGAACACTTTATTTGTACATGAACTCCATTCTCCTTCTGAATACTTTATTTGTACATGAACTCCATTCTCCTTCTGAATACCTTATTTGTACATGAACTCCATTCTCCTTCTGAATACCTTATTTGTACATGAACTCCATTCTCCTTCTGAATACCTTATTTGTACATGAACTCCATTCTCCTTCTGAATACTTTATTTCTACATGAACTCCATTCTCCTTCTGAACACTTTATTTGTACATGAACTCCATTCTCCTTCTGAACACTTTATTTGTACATGAACTCCATTCTCCTTCTGAACACTTTATTTGTACATGAACTCCATTCTCCTTCTGAATACTTTATTTCTACATGAACTCCATTCTCCTTCTGAATACTTTATTTGTACATGAACTCCATTCTCCTTCTGAATACTTTATTTCTACATGAACTCCATTCTCCTTCTGAATACCTTATTTGTACATGAACTCCATTCTCCTTCTGAATACCTTATTTGTACATGAACTCCATTCTCCTTCTGAATACCTTATTTGTACATGAACTCCATTCTCCTTCTGAATACTTTATTTGTACATGAACTCCATTCTCCTTCTGAATACCTTATTTGTACATGAACTCCATTCTCCTTCTGAATACTTTATTTGTACATAAACTTCATTCTCCTTCTGAATACTTTATTTCTACATGAACTCCATTCTCCTTCTGAACACTTTATTTGTACATGAACTCCATTCTCCTTCTGAACACTTTATTTGTACATGAACTCCATTCTCCTTCTGAACACTTTATTTGTACATGAACTCCATTCTCCTTCTGAATACTTTATTTGTACATGAACTCCATTCTCCTTCTGAATACTTTATTTGTACATGAACTCCATTCTCCTTCTGAATACTTTATTTGTACATGAACTCCATTCTCCTTCTGAATACCTTATTTGTACATAAACTTCATTCTCCTTCTGAATACTTTATTTCTACATGAACTCCATTCTCCTTCTGAACACTTTATTTGTACATGAACTCCATTCTCCTTCTGAATACTTTATTTGTACATGAACTCCATTCTCCTTCTGAATACTTTATTTGTACATGAACTCCATTCTCCTTCTGAATACTTTATTTGTACATAAACTTCATTCTCCTTCTGAATACTTTATTTGTACATGAACTCCATTCTCCTTCTGAATACTTTATTTCTACATGAACTCCATTCTCCTTCTGAATACTTTATTTGTACATGAACTCCATTCTTCTTCTGAATACTTTATTTGTACATGAACTCCATTCTCCTTCTGAACACTTTATTTGTAGATGAACTCCATTATTCTTTCCTTTCGTGTGAACTTGAGAGTTACGTTTTCATAAAAAGTTTCTTCCGAGTACTTTTTCATATTTAAAAAGTATGTTTTCCTTTATTGACAAAACAGCCAACATATCCTTGTGTGTCTCTAAGATATATCTTACTCCTTTTTAATGCAGAAAACCTTTTTTCGGCAGTTGCAGTTGTTGATGGAAACTTTAATATTAGGTCTGCTAATTTGTACAACTCACTGAACACTATGTCCAATTTATTTAACTTTATGTAACGAGTAATGTCTCTTACTGATTTGTTTTTGTATTCCTCAAGGGAATGAAACACCTTCAGTTCATTTTTTAGTCGAGCTGTATCAAAATTTGAAGCATAGAGTTGAGTTGTTTAAGTTCTGACAGTAGATGTTCAGGGGAGCTTTCACAGAATTTATCAAAACAGTTGGAATCCAACAAAGCGACGAATTTTAAGATATAATATCACTGATTTTAATTCATTGACACTTCACACAAACTGAAACAGCTCTCGCAAAACACGTGCTGTTACGGACGGGAGTATGCGAGTGACTGAGGTAGTCTAAGTCTTTCCTTTCCTGAGCAAACCGTTGCCCAAAGCAATGGCTCATTCCTCTCCACCCGCTCATTCATGTTGCCATGGAAACGCTAGCAAGAGATCGTATGGAAGGTCTTCGAATCAGAAAAGCGAAGACCCTGGAAAAGCAGGTTGTGTTACGCCGCTGATTTTCGCTCGTCAGACTAAGTCAAAGAAGCGAATCCGTACGAGTTCTTTTTTTCGCATCGAAAGCATCGACACATCTTAATACCGTTGATAATTGACTTTTATTTGTGTATATTTAATTGAATTTTATTTGTGTACATTTAATTGACTTTTATTTGTGTATATTTAATTGACTTTTATTTGTGCATTCTCTGGGCTTCGTGGTAGCCTAGCTAGCCTCGAATATACGCCACTGATTGCTTTAAATTAGTATTCAACCCACCCTCAAGGGGAGGGGGTCCGGACCCGATGACCCCTCCCCCTCCTTGACTATGCCTCTGCCCCTGCATTAAAGGACTTTTATCTAACTAGAACAACGTTTCTATATAGTCTAAAGACTCATACCTCAGGGTTTTATGTAATTCAAAAGATCCCACAAGTGGTTGGTTACCTCTACTAAACAGCTATCTGTTCATGGTTTTACATAGATTAAGTAATTAAATTACATAATAATACCACTTTTATCTAGTTTATGAGGGATGGGTAGAACATGTTTCGCTTAAGGACTTACCTCGTAAGGATTTCAAATTCCGAAAGTGTTTCTTTTCTTTCTTTCTTTTTTTGTTAAAATTCTACTTATATTAGGAAAAAAAAGCTCTAGTTTAATAAAAATGCCTCAAATTACATCAGAAAACAACGCTTTAATTTTTTCTTCTATTTTTCATTAAGTTTCATTTGTCTTGATGGATTTCAGGAACTTCCATTTTCTGTCGCTTTCCCTCCCGAAAAAAAAATTCTCTATATGCCCCTGCTTTGGTGGTTACTTAAGTTTTTGTTAGGAAAAAGTTTAAATTAGTAAAAACCGACATTGGCAATTTTTAGTCAAAGAAAGACACTTGTGCGGAAGTCTTCAAGTAATGGTAAAGTTATTATTTACGGTAACCGTGCGAGCTAATTGCTTAAGCTTGAAGAATTATTCAAGTTAGGTAAAACTCTTCAATGTGGTTCTTTAAGCGAGGTAAAAGTCCTGCAACTTAAATACCAGCGAGGTATTTCTACATTCCCGGTCATGCTGTTAGAGACGCATTGCGAGGTAGTGGCTTTTGAGCTGATGTATTTGATCCTTCCTCGCAAGGTAATGACGCAGAAAATTCACAATGTCTAGTTAAGCATGTCCCGTAAATTTATAATAAATTAGTTTTAAATTAGTACAAGTCTTCATTGTACATCATGCCTGTCGACAGAAAGATACTTGCACGCTCTTTGAGAAATTTTTTGAATTACTTGGTGAAATTCTTCACGTGTCCTAATTTGATATAGTAAGTGTGCCTGTGATTAGTTCCGGATGATTAAATAACTCCACTTCAGACGGAAAAGACTGTTAGAGGAGTGTTAGGCAGCATCCCGAAAACGATTCCTTCCTCAATGCGTGCGGTTGTGGGTGTATGTGAGTGGCTGGCCTCTCTTTAACCGAGCGTGCCGGAGTGCCTCCCATTCCTCCGTCTCTTTTAACCACCCAATTACGAACGGAACCTCGCCCCCGCCATAACATCCCCTTAAAGTGGTTAGCCGCACTTCAAAAACATCCGAGCGTCTTTCTCTCTCTCTCTCTCATTCTCTCTTTCACACTCTCTTACAGTCTCATTTTCTGGAAGCTTGGGAATGAAAATTGGACCTTAGCAGTCGTCATTTTACTGGCCCATCAACGGGGCAGACCTGCCAGGGGTAATAGATGCCCCTACCACAAGGCATCCCCCGTTACCTCTCCCCCCTAATTCCAACAACCCTCTCTCGAACCTCCAGTGATCGACGATCTTCGATCTACGGACTATCAGCATCTGCGTCCGTTCTCAGCGTCCTCCTGCGAAGCGGGGCTTCCGGAGGACTCGCTGGCGCTAATTATCCGGCAGCACTTCGCTCTTTCCCGGTGATGTATCGCTCCCGACCTCATCCTCCCCCCACCCCATTCTATCTTTCTCTCTCTTTTCAGTCTCACCCCCTCCTTTCATCGCAGAGGAGCGACGAAAACCACTGGTGAGAATTAATCTATTGGAGGAGGGAGGATAGGATGGTGTTGAGTCTGACCTCTCCTTGCTCCGAAAGGTGATGGCTGTTGTCATTAAGCATTCTACCGCCTGCACGCCGCCATGCTGATTGCTTATCCCGCCCTATCCCCCCCCGCAACCCCATCATCCACTCGTTCTCTTGCTCTCTCTCTCTCTCTATCAACAGCGGTGAGAACATCTAACAGACAAATTACCCAGTTTACAGTATTGATCGGATGGTGGCTTTAGATGGGAGATTGTGCTTTTCACCTCTTTGCACCTTTCCTGAGAGCCCATCTTAGATTGTTCCCAAACAAGGTTCATTACTTTTTCGCGCCCCCTTTTCATTAATACGCCCTTCCTCGCATCATCACGGGCTGAAATGATCCCGAGAGCCTCTTTCTGATGCGATTAGATGCAGCGAGCGTTGGAGTTATTACTTTAAAATCATGGGTGGTAAGGCGCATTTTTAACGTATTCAAAATAGAGTTAGAGAAGTCAAAACAATACATATGCGCGGATTATTTCTTTTTATCCGCCGTCAAGACTCCGTAAATCAATAAAATCTTTAATCTATTAATGTTTTTCGGAAATTATCAGGGTCAAAATTTATAATTTTATTTCCATATTTTGGAAATTAATCGCATCAACAGAGTATAGAAGAAAATCAAAGAATAAAGCATGATATCTGTGTAGAACCCTGAACGTAAGGAGCAAATATCGTGACTAACATTTAATGAATTTTATTAGTATCAGGTCAAATATTTCAGAGATCGAAAACTCTTCATTTACCGATTACTGTAGTTCTTTATTTGGACAGTTGTTATTTAAGACTTTTTCGCTTCTTCCACATCCGTACCTCTGAATGAGCCCATAGTAAATGCAGTGAGGAGAAGTGTACTACACCCACCAGGATGAATATAAGACAGTGCTCAGTGCTAACAGTGACAGTGCTTCCTGTAGTTAGGGGGAAAACGTCGGGAAGTGGGGCAACTATGAGTTGTTATTTATACATCGGACATGAGCCGTAGAGCCCGTGAAAAACATTGAAGGTGGTCTTTGAAAGGGTCACTGATAGAAAAGAGCATAGATCCTAAACGAATCGTAAAAGCCATGAAGATGAACCCTGAAAAAATCGGTGACATGTGAGCCAAGAAGGTCGATTCACTAGGAGCCTACGATAAGAAGTAAAGATGATTCGTGAAGGAATCCCTGACAAGCCGTGAAGATTACCACCTTAAAAAAAAGGCGTCTAGAAAAAGTCGCCTTTTTTTTAAGGTGGTATTTCCTAGACGCCTTCAAAGGCGTCTAGGAAAAGTCTTAAAGGTTGGTTCTAAAAGTCTTTGGGACAAGTCGTGAAGATGGGATCTGAGGAAGTCCGTGGAAAGCTGTAAAGATGGGTCCTGAGGGTATCTGTGACAAACACTGAAGGTGTACTATGCCACCTCGGTGGGGCAGTGGTCTAAGCGCCGGCTGCTGACATTTCGTCCGTGATGGGTCCGGGTTCCCTTCCCTGGAACCAGTGGCCCTAAATTAGGGACGGGCGATTGCTTATAGCCCATTGAGTTGCTCACTGTGGTCGTTAAACCTTCAATCATAAAAAAAGGTGTACTACGATTAGTTCCAGTACACTGAAAAGTAAATTACAGTACCTCATGCATAACATCCTCACAGGTTATCTGTCTTATTTATCACCTGTTATCTTGTTGCGTGCCGATGGCATTATTCTGATACACTTTCGGTCTTAAAATACGTGGTTGAAGAGCGTCATTAGCAGTGACACCCAGTCCAGAACGCATGAACGAGCTCATAATGTAAAAGTATAAGTTCACGCAAGAAATATAGATCCGTATGTGTACGATGGTTAGGAATGTATGGAATGGAGTAATCGTTTGGGAAAAGAAGCGAGCAGTGCGAAGGCGAAGGCTTTTCTGAAGGGATATCAGAATATGGAAAGATTCATACGTTCTTCCCAACAAGAAAAACAGTGACAGAGCATAGAAAAACACGAACAGCCAACAGGAAATATAACAACAGCTATATAGAATTTGGCTTTGCAAAAACTAGAGGTGAGGCAACGTCTGTCTCGTTGTATCGAGTTCGTAGAGAAAGTCTTAGTAAGGAAGCAATTAAATGCAGTAAACTGAAGAGTCATTGGAAACTAAAAACTTCTCGTTCAATGCTTTTGATTTATACCTACGCCTCACATGTCCAAAATGCTAAAACACGTGGCGTCTTTCATTGAAGTTTGCAGTATGTATCTTATACTGTTCATTTCTGTTTTCCACTTTTCGTTTCGCTAGGGGAAAAGACGTATTATTCCAAATGCTGGCTGTGCCATTCATTGAAATTATTCAAACAATAAGATTTGCTAGGAAGTTAAAAAATTAGGTTAGGCTTACCCATTTTCTTGGAGTCATATTGATATTAAATCCTGTAATCGTTGTGCTTTATATCAAACTTAGAAATATCTCCAATAGTCGTATAAGATGATTGATATGAATTGTTCGAAAGTTCAGGTAATAAAACGAAAATAGAAATACGTTAGAAATGTCGAACAGATAGAATTTAAAGTAGTTGTGTGAAGGACCAAAAGCTGTTGTGAAAAGATAAAAAGACATAAATTGCTCTTCTCTTTCGAGGATAACTTGGTCCAACTGTTTAAATGTCGACAAAGTATCGATCTGTCTCTTGTCCTTAAACGCAAAATGCAAGAAATCGTTCAAGGTCAGTGAAGAAATAAATCGGTCTTCATTTCACTTCTATTTCGAACATTAATGCTTCCTTTGTAGTCCTTCGAAGAGAAGTCCCCAAGTAAGTACGAAATATACCTTCGTTTAATAGCACTGCAAGTTATTACACTGACGGCATTTCGAATGACGTTAAAAATCAACTATTGGAAAAACAACTGAAGCAGTTTGCTGTGAAGTTGGACGAATTTGTGGACAATTCTGCTGCAGCAGTTTCCGGTTAGTTTTTTATATTGGTAATACCTTCGACATCAACGGAAATAATATTTTGCTTTCTGATGTTGAATAATTTTATAGATTTTTTTATTTTCAGTCCAGCTCATTCCGTTTCCTTTCCAAAATAGAAATCTGCTGCCTTCAACTCTTTCATCGCCTTTCAGATGTATAAGCTTTCTTACTTCAAGATATCCCGCTTCGCAGTTTTTACATATTACAGAATAAAAACTGAATTTATAATACTTGCATGCATCCGGATGAGGTCTCTACCTCACCATAATGCCGTAAAATCAGAAACAAAAGCTTTAGTTTTTTTGTCTGATGATTACCATTTTTCCACAGTCACAGTATTTGTCATTTTCTTGTAGGACTTCCGTCCACAGTGAGTAGAGTTTAGGTCCCAGCTACCTACAGCGAGATCGCCTTTTGGGCAGGACACAGAAACGGATGGAATGAGAGCAAGTCTAGCGACTTTAACAGAACAGTTTTGTAGTGAGATTAGAGTATAGTAGATGGCGCCACCGTACAAGTACGATGTTGCACATAGAGGGGTGAGAGAATTTCAGCGGGGGCATAGGAAAGGATACGCATTTAACCAGTGTGTCCAACCTGGGGGCCGTAACGAGCTCGTCCGATGCACGGCAGTTATTCAGCGATTGTTAGTAAATCCCACCATCTCTGAAAGATCAGCACAGGAACGAACCTGAGGACCTTGCATTGATAGTCTGATTCGCTAACCACTAAGCCATCCGCGGCTCGATTACCATTTTCCCCTCAGTTTTGAGCTTAAATAGTCAGTTGCCGAACGTGTAAATTTTGTTCTGTAATCTGAATTTTATGAGTTTGCTAGGCCTAAGGAGAAAGAGCAGACGCATTGCATTTGCAGCAGTGCTATTTGATAGCAATTTTTAATTATAATAAGTTTTTGGAACCTTGCATCTAGAGGATGAGTTATACAGGAAATTTCTTTGTTTCGAATGAGGTTATTTTTAGCCTTGGTAGTCTGATGGAATCCTTTATGTCGGCATTTAATCGTACGCTCAGCACCGATCTTGATGTGTATAACTGTTTTTATGACAGATAATCTACGCAGGAGTTAAGCAATAGTGGTCTAACGGACTGGGAGTCTCCAGCGTACCGTGGAGCCATGTCTTTGAATAACAGAAGACATTGTTTCTTTAGAGGAACAAAGTTTTGGACTTCCGCATCGGAATTAGGAGGTTGCTCTTGTGGGTAGGAAAAAAGATGATTGTCGAGGAGGAGGTAGTTCAGACAGGATGATTGGTGCAAAAATAATAGGACAGGTCAGGCACACGCATTGTGAGGAAAAGTAGAAGATTTGGGGTCGTGCGGAAATGAAGATGAGACGCCATCCGAAAAAGGTAAAATCCTGTGGTCCACTCGATATCGAAGGAATGATAAAATAAAAATAACTCGAAACCTATTAGAATATTATTTTCAGTTTTGTTAAAAAACTGTCCTTATACGTTTCAGAGCGCTGATTGAACCTACAATAATTTCACAGAGACGTAATCATTCCCCTATAGCGTTGCGATGCATTCACGAAGTTAACAATATTAAAAGAGACGCAATTGATTCACCCATAGAGCTGAGACATATTCATGAAGCTCCAGAAGTTATCAAAATGTGACTTCAAACTACGTCAGAAAATATATTTGTTCAAATATTCATATCCAAATATTTGAATTAAGCGTTTCATTGTAAGAATTCCCGAAGACATAATTGCGTTGCAAAATCACAAAGCTGTCTGATGTACAGAAGATTTAGTTTCCATCATTAAGTACACTATGTAGACAAAAGTATTCGGACATAGCCAAATATGAAAATGAACGTGCTTTTACAGAAACCGACGTGCATGTCTGGGATGTGTTGGGGACTGTACAATAGGTGGACCGAAAAAAACAACTTTTGATTTTTAATAATGCGGAAAAGTGGTCTACTAAGTAATAAAAAGAAAGGGTGAAATTTCGAAGAAATCGGACTACGTTTTCCGGTGCCGCAACACGAATGAAGTTTGTAACATTGTCGCTAAAGTATACGCCGCATAGAGCATCTGGGTCACCCAGCCTCCCAGGCTCGACGGTATCTGGCTTTTCTGAATATCAAGATTTACACCTACACCGTCATTTGGGCATTTGCTCTTGTCTGGAAAGGTCCAAAGTAAAACGAGAATGTCGTAAGTTCTTCTATTTTCTGCCATATACCGATTACCTCTTTTTCAGTATGCCTAAAACTAGAAAAAAATCCGACATCCTTTTATTTGGAGCATCTTTACAATTTCATGCTAATGTGTTACCTATATATGCTGATATGATTCGGAACTATTTATATATCACAGAAAATTTGTTGAATGCTTCGGGAAAAAATGCAGAGCCAACGTTCCGACAAGTTTCGGAAATTTTGGTCACAGATCTTAAACTGATATGGAACAAAGCCTCTCTTCCAACTGTATCAGGCACTCAAATGAGACATTTGATTAAAGAATATCATAAAAAATATCGAAATGTAAAAACATCAGCAAAAAGGTTTACTGCAACTTTTAGTAGAAAAATGAATGAGTTCAAGAAATCAGCAGAAAATAAATTATTCGACTTATTTGCGTGCAAGTGCAACGATCATGCGACTTGCAAATGTAAGAAGAAAATTCCAGTAACCGAAAGAGATTTTCTACAAAACCAACGTCGTGACAGACAAATGTTCATTGGTGGTGTTGATGTGAAAACTACGAAAAAAACTCATGCGTTCATCTTATAGAAAGAAGGTGGAGACGAAATCTTTCACTAAACCTTCGACTTCTAAATTAGAAGAGCAAATTCATCAATTAAATAGTATGAGCAGAGAAACATCTGGACCAGATGAAGAAGATTTCAATTAGAACGATGTTTGCGATATAATGATTACATCTGCAGTGAAAGAAGTGAATACGAAGCAAATGCGCCTGACATTGTCAAGTTTGGCACAAGCATGCAATCGCACGGGTGTTTCCGATAGATCAGCTGATATAATAGCTAGTTCCGTACTGCAAGATGTTGGCTTAATCACAGAAGATAATAGTAATTTCATTATCAACCGGAATAAAGTCCGACGTGAACGGGAAAGAAAACGTCAAGAAATAATGGATAACGCCGTGGATGATAGTGAAGTAGTTAATACTATTTATTTTGATAGTCGAAAAGACAAGATTCTTGTGCAGAAGAATAAAGGTGCTAAATTTTACAGAATGACAGTCACTGAACAACATATTGCCCTGTTATCTGAAATTGGCTCCAAATATCTTGGTCACGTAAGTGTGTCTTCTGGAACAGCCGAAGGAATTGCGAAAGCTATGATACTTTTTCTTCAAAAGAACATAAACCTTTGTGAATTGCTTCCCATAGGGTGTGATGGTACTGCTGTGAACACTGGAATTCACAATGGAGTTATTCGTTGTATTGAAGATCGCATCAAACATCCATTGCAATGGTTCATATGCCTTCTGCATCTAAATGAGCTACCATTGCGTTATTTGATTCAGCAGTCGGATGAACAAACAACAGGACCTTCCGAATTTTCTGGTGAAATCAGAAAAATTATAAAATCTTGTTGCGTTTCAAAAACTATCTGCAAATTTACTAGAAATAGACACAACAGATCTAAGCACAGATCAAAAGTATTTGTACGATATAGTTCATTGCATAGGAAAGGGAAATGTCACGGAAAGTTTAGCCGCCAGGCAACCCGGTAACATAACACACGCTAGATGGTTAACAACCGCAAATAGAGTATTGCGACTGTACGTAGGAAGCGTAAATCCATCGGAAAATTCAAAAACTTTGGCGCAATTTATCTTGAATGTTTATGCTCCGATGTGGTTCGATATTAAAATCAATAATAAGTGTAAAGATGGGTCTGTTCATTTGTACAATATGATAAAAAGATCTCGATACTTGGCATCTGATTTTAAAAATGTGGTTGATAAAGTTATTCAAACTAACGGATACTTTGCGCATCCAGAAAACATTTTGATTGCTATGCTCTGCGATAAACGACGGCACACAAAAGAACTTGATGTAAGCCGAATCCAGAAAGTCCGATCTTCGAAGTCATTAACTTTAAAAACTCTTAGGAAATTCAAAGTGCCTCTGATTAATGTTGATGCCAAAGATTACGTCGATATGATACAATGCAAAGTAGAAAATGTTACAGAGCCACCTTTAACAAAATCTCTCACCGAGGACGAGCTGAAAGAAATGATAGAAAATTCACCTAAGAAAAAACAAATTTTCAGATTCCATTGTCATTCTCAATCAATCGGTTGAAAGGTGTGTTAGACTTGTGACAAAAGTTTCTGAAAGTGTTTGTGGCCCAGGCTGAAGAGATGGACTTATCAGATCCTAGATTTCTTCCCTTCAAAACCTGCCCAAATTTGAAAAAAAGGACACTTTTCAAATACTTTCAAATAATTTTTAAATTCCTCTTAATATACACTGCTGGCCACCCAAAATGCAACGCTAAGAAGGAAGCATCTGATTGGCCTGAAATTCGCAGCATGCGTCGCCCGCGAGAGGACATGCAAACGATTAGCATTGCAGGGCATATGCAAACCATGTGCGCCCTGCACGTAGCCGAGAAGCACTATAAGAAGGGTGCACAGAAGGCGGGGTGTAAGTAGTGGAAGTGTGTTGTGCTGCCGGACCTGCGCGTGGGAAGCTTCCTGGTGCCTCGTCGCAGAATACGGCAGTCATTCCAGCACGTTTCGGAGTTCCACAGAGGACGAATATTGGCTTATCGCGACAGCGGTTTATCGTACCGAGACATCGGCGCCCGTGTGGGACGACATCCAGCCACAGTGAGGCGAGTATGGATCCGGTGGGTGCAGGAGGGACGGACGGACCGACGTCAGCGATTGCCGCAGCCGCGGTACACCACCAAACTGGAAGACCGGCATGTTGTGCGGCGGGCACTGACGGCTCGCACTGCCACATTACGAACGTCAGCGCAGGAATTAGGGTGTGTTGCGCAACAACTTGTGTCAGTACGTGCCGTTAGACGTCGTCTGCAGGAGCGGGGACTTGTCGCACGGCGCCCGTTGCTCCGATTACCATTGACATTACCGCACCGGCGAGTGCGGCGGCAGTGGGCCGTTGAACGCTGCACCTGGACTACGGAATGGCACGGCATTGTCTTGTCCGACAAATCCCGCGTCTGCCTGCAACACCACGATGGTCGGATCCGCGTGTGGCGGCACCGCGGCGAGAGACTGTATGAAGCCTGCATTATGCATCGCCATACCGGTCCGTCGCCTGACGTTATGGTTTGGGGCGCAATGACACCCGCACCCCTCTAGTACGCATCGCCAGTACACTCAGCAGCCACCGCTACATCTCCGAAGTATTGTCGGTCCTACTTACTTTAAATGCCAAATTCTGGGAGCATTGATATTCCTACTTTCCTGAAAGTGTCATACTTCACGAACACAACGAGTCGTGCCTTCCTGTAAACGTCACACTTCAGGAACACAGCGAGTTTCACTTCCTCGTAAGTTTCATATTATTAGCACTTTTACCCCACCTTCCTGTAAGTTTTGCACTTTAGCAGCACATTAAGTTCTGTTTTCTGTATCGGCTATAAGTACATCGTAGGTCTCGCTTTTGTGAAATTGTTACACTTCAGGAGCATCGTTAGTTCAACTTTACTGTAAGGGTTCTATTTTAGTAGCACCGCTAGTCTATTATATTAGTGTCAATTTTAAATTTGCTCTTGATTGCACTTATTTGTAAGCCCATTTTTAACATTATTCTACGTTTTTGTAAATGCAACTTTCTTTAAGTGTTTCATTGATCTCGTCGAATAAGTTCTACTTTTGTTGTTCTTCATACTTTCCTGCATGTAAAGTCTTTGAAGTGTGGCTTTGGTCACACAATGTTGTAAATGCAATTGCTGCGGTGTGTCTTTAAGCCCTCTTCCTTGTTTCTAAAAAATGAACTTAGTCTGTGAAGATTGATGTGTACCTTGAACCAGAATATCCACCCAGTGAAGTTATCAAAGACTTTGAATTCAAATCCTTTTGAATGGAAGAGAGCTGGACTTTTACTTCAAAGGCGTCAGGAACAGTAATTGGCCGTAGGCACGGAAAAAACTTCCATGACTTACACGGTATATGCGAGCACGAAGAGGCAAAACTATGCGAGCACGAAGGCCAGACTATGCGAGCACGAAGAGGCAAAAGCTCATGTTCCAGACTATGCGATCACAGGGTGACAGCAAATTTCAAGGATTTCACACGATTAAGTATTAACCCTTGGAGGGAAATAGGTTTTGTCACTCCATTGGCCGAGTGGTCTGAGAAGCTGGCACAACATCATATCACAAATAAGGCATGGGCGGTGTGTTTGTCCGATTGCCGCGGCTCTTTCCATTCCTGGGAACCTGTGTCCCTTAATTAGGGATGGGCGACTGCTTACAGCCCTACGAGTTGTTCGTGGTGGTCGCTAAACTCCAAATTAAAGAAAATGTATTTTCTTTTTATTGTTTTTGTTGAGTGAGGAGGGCGGGTTAACGACCACAATGAGTAACTCTGAATGAGTTAGGAACAGTACTTGGGAGTTTAGTTTCATGCTATTGATGATGGTGTTTAGGAGTTCAGTAGATAACAATGACCATTGTTCGTGCAAAGCTTGTGTAAAACCCTCCAGGTTTTGCGGAGGGGGTTGAGAGCAACAACACGTCTCCCTAGAGCATCCCATGCAGGGTCGATCGGATTAAGGTCGGAAGACCTGGCTGGTCGATTCGTACTGGCCTCTTTAAGATATTTGTTCTACCAGCCTAGTTAAATGGGGACACGCGTTATCGTCTTGTAGGAGAAATGTATCTCTTATTGTGCCTGTATAAATGCCAACTCAGTCCAGGACATCATCTCTATAGCGTCGAACATTCATGATTCCTCTTGGGAACACATAGAGAGCTGTGCGTCCACGTAAGAAGATGGAAACCCAAATCAGCACTCCACCACCACCATAAGCGTTTCTTTCGTGGGGAATAGCTAGAGGGATAATACCAATTCCTTCGTTCTCTCCAGATCAGATCACGTCTGGAATCGCTCAGAAAAACGAATCTGAACTCATCTGTCAAGAGCACTGGCTTCCATTGGTTTTCAGTGCAATTGACTTGCCCAATTCAAACGGGGGTGAGAGGCACGCAGAGTGCTAGGCTCCTAGCTTAAAGACCTCCTTTGTGAAGCCTTCTACGCACAGTGGAAGCAGATGAACCATTCCTCTAGCCGCAGCAAGAGCTGATCGCAGCTGTGTCGGGGTATTCATCCTGTTTCTAGCTGTGTTGGGGTAACCATCCTATTTCTAGCTGTGTTGGGGTAACCATCCTATTTCTACCTGTGGTGGGGTAGCCATTCTATTTTCAGCTGTTTCGGGGTATCAATCCTATTTCTAGCTATGTTGTGGTGTCCAACAGAGATATCGGTCACCTCAGACGTTGTAAACGTAGGTCTTCCTTCGCTGTGGCTTCGGGACTAGCTTCGTGTTTTGAAATTGATTCCGCAGTCTGTGGACCACAGAAGAACTGACATGCCGCCATTTGGTAACTTTTACCTCACTTCATCAGTTATATGATGTCAGCAGCCATTACAAAAAATCTACATACATACATATCACTAAGTTGTTCTCTGAGATTAAGAGGTTAGCTCCAAAAAGAAATCATCATCATCATCATTGTCAACCATTATCAATCCACTGCTGGACGAAGGTCTCTCCAAGTTTCCTCCACAACGGTCTGTCTTGTGCCAGTCTCCTCCATGTCACTCCCGCATACTTTCGAATTTCATCCACCCATCTCCCATGTGGTCTTCTTCTGGGTCTTTTCCTGTCCCTTGGAATCCAATCTAAAATTTCGGCTGTTCATCGATGGTCTGTCCTTCTGGCAGTATGCCCAGCCCATTGTCATTTCAATTATTTAACTCTGATCATGATGTCTTCCACTCTTGTCATTTTTCGGATCCACGAGTTCCTCTTCTTATCTCTCCTGGTTACACCAAGCATGCACCTCTCCATGCTGCTTTGAGTTGTCTGCAGCCTTTGTATGTCTCTTTTAGTTAAGGTCCACGTCTCTGCCCATTACGTAAGCACTGGAAGGATGCATTGATCAAACACTTTTCTTTTAAGACATAATGGCATATTGCTCTTGAAAATTATGCTGTTTCTTCCAAAAGCTCTCCAGGCAAGTGTTGTACGCCGATTAATTTCTTCATCAATGTGACCCTCACTTGATATCTGCTGTACAAGATAAACGTACGTGTCTGTTATCTCCAGCTTTTCTCCATCAATCAATAAATCTTCATTTCTTGTAAAAGCATTGAACATCACTTTTGTCTTCTGAAAGTTTATTTTTAATCCCACTTCTTTACTCTTGTCACCAAGTTCCTGGATCATACTCTGCAGTCCAGTTGGGGTAGTTGCAAAAATGACTACGTCATCAGCAAAACGAAGGTGGGTTAGATAATCTCCATTAATCTTTATCCCTTTGTTTTCCCAGTTCAGTGATTGAAAGACATTTTCCAATATGGCATTAGAGAGCTTCGGAGATATGGTGTCACCTTGTCTTACTCCCTTTCCAATTTTTATGTGTGTTGTATTTTCAAACAGCCGAATCTTTGCACTTGCATTTTCATAGATTTTATTAATAATATTAATGTATGCATCTTCAATACCGCAGGATTTCAGAGCCATTGTAATTGCTGATGGTTTCACCGAATCAAAGGCTTTTTCATAATCGATAAAAGCCATGCACAATGGAAGTTCATATTCCCTAGCTCTTTCAATTAGTTCTCTCAGTACGTGGATATGATCTATTGTGCTGTAGCCACTCCTGAATCCAGCTTGTTCTCTCGGTTGAGCCATGTCCAGTGTTACCTTCAAACGATGTGAAAAAACTTTAGTGAAGAATTTATAAACCACTGATAGGAGGCTGATAGGTCTGTAGTTCCCGAGATCCTCAATGTCACCTTTTTTATGTAGTAGGATCATTGTAGCGTTGTTCCAATCCTTAGGAATCTTCCCTTCATTAAGGCATCTAGTGAAAATTTGAGCGAGTACTGTTTCGATTTCTCCACTTGCTTCTTGTATGATGACTTCAGTAATTCCATCTTCTCCTGGAGCTTTTCCTCGCTTCATGTTCTTGATTGCATGTGCAACTTCTGCTGGGAGGGCTGGAAGAACTCTGGTACTGGTTGGTACCTTTCATGATGTCTGGAGTACATGTATCATCCCTTTCATTTAATTTGGAGTAGAAATATTTCATGAAAGGGATTTGTCAAAATTTCGCCTCTATTTCTTGTTACAGAACCATCTTCTTTTCTCAGTGCCATAATCTGTTTTCTTCCCTTACTGAGATGTTCCTTTGCTATCTTTAGGCTTTGGTTGTTTTCAATTGCTTTCCTCACTAGTTCACAGTTCAATTTCCTTACGTCTTCAGTGATACTTTTTCGTACTGTCTTGCATAGCTCTATATATTCCATTTTGGAAGTCACATCTTCTTTAGTTGTCCTCATCTCTCCTCTTTTTTGCATCAACATTTTGGTTTTTCCTGATAATTTGTTCACATGCAACTTGTTCTTAGACCCTGCTAATATTGTTGCTGTTTCCATAAGAGCTGTTGTTACTCTTCTGTTAACCCCAGAAATATCCACTTCTTGCGATGTTAGGCCTTCTAAAGCAGAGAATCTGTTCTTCAGTTCCAACTTGAAGGTAGTATGGTGTTTTTTAAGGTTGGTTATGTCAATATATTTTGTTTGTCTTATGAGCTTGCCACGTTCGAGTTTAGTGTTGAGGTGCATCTTATGAGCTTGCCATGTTCGAGTTTAGTGTTGAGGTACATCTCACCAATCTATGGTCACTACCTGTGTTGAACTTGTTTAGCACACTGCAGTCTTCTATGATGAATTTTTTGTTACACATAATAAAATCAATTTCACTTGTCGTCCTATTTGGATGTTTCCATGTCCATTTCCTGTGTGGCTTTTTCTTGAAAAAGGAGTTCATGATGGAAAACCCTTCTGCCTCTGCAAACTCTACGAGCGTATTTCCACGCTGGTTTCTATTGCCGTGACCGAATTTACCTACTGAAGTTTCATTCTGTTGATGTTGCCCTATTTTTGCATTGAAATCTCCCATAATTATCTTCAAGTGCTGCTTACCTTTATTATTTAGATGACAAATTTTCTCATAAAATTCTTCAATTTTTTCTTCAGGATGACTTGTGGTGGGTGCATAAGTTTGAATAATCTGAGCCTGGTATCTTTTTGAGAGTTGGATAACAAGTCGTGCAGCTCTGTCAGAGGAACTTTCAACTTCTACAACTTTATCCTTCAGTTTATTGTTTATTATAAATCCAACACCACTAGTTCTGCCAGTATCTGTCCCACGATAGTAGAAGAGATGTCCACTTTTCAGTTCAATGAGATCTTCTCCTTTTCTCCTTACCTCACTTAGCCCGACGATGTCCCACTTGATCCTTTGTAGTTCCTCTTCCAATTCAAGAAGCCTTGAATCAGAAGATAGAAACAGTCCATTATACGTAGCCAAGGTCAGCATCAGATGGCAGCCTAGTCCGGTCCTCCGTTGATTCTTAGCACCCTCTGCCTTCATGTCGCACTGGCAGCTGCCTTGGCCAGGTACATTCTAGCTGCCGGAGACGTAGGGCCAAGATTTAAGTTGTGGAGTCATTTTGGAGGGGTTTGGCCATAACTCACCACGCTGGCCAAGCGGGTTGGTGAGTGTTGGATAGCATTTCCTCCAATCCCGATGGTTTAGTTATACCGCTATTTGCGGTCGTAGAGCCCATTTAGTGGGAACAGGATGCATCACGAGAAAGCGGGGTTGACAGTTGTCAAGGAGAGGCTGTGATGTTACGCATCACCTGACCTTACATCCCCAAAAAGAAATACAAACTACCAGATATTTTTACTTATTGTTGTCGTATCAAACTTCTCCATTTACAGCGATCTTGACATACAACTCGTGCTTCACTATTATCCATTACACGCCGTACACAAGATCTTTTATACTTCATACTCATAATCTTTTTCTCATGCAGACACTCCTGAATTTGATCCACGCATGTCTTTCTTGGCCTTCCTCTGCCTTTCATTCCTGCCACTTGGGTTGAAAATATTTTCTTAGTAAGCATTTCATCATTCATTCTTTCAACATGGCCAAACTACCGAAGCATATTGGTCTCCACCTTGCTAACAAAATTTTGCTTTACATCACACAACTGCAATACATCTTCATTTCTCACACAATCATATCGTGTCTTGCCACAAACCCCACGTAAGTAACGCATTTATCCAGCACACAAACGACTCCTATGTTTCTTCTGCAGTAGCCAGGTTTCATTACCATACATCAGAGTAGGAACAATTAGACTTGAAAACACAGCTATGCGGGACTCTCTAGAGAACCCATCATTCCTGTGAAAACCTCCTAGAGCTGCTATGACTTTCAAAGAAGAATTCACTCGCCTACTGATTTCACCATCCAACTTGTTCTCTCTGTCAAACATGCTTCCTAAATACACAAACTCACCCACCTGGTCAATCACAGTGGCAATTGTACTTACATCACATTCAGTGCTACCAGTTCCTCTCTCAACACCATAACTTTGGGTTTTCCCTTATTTATACTCAGTTTGAATTTCATGCAAACTTCGTGCATCCGAGTCAACATACCCTGCAACTCACGTTTGCTCTCTGCCAACAGGACAGTGTCATCAGCGTACAGCAACCTGCACACACAGATATCACCTAAACATAAAACACTATTATCTATTTCGGCATCACGCATGCATGCATCCATAAATATATTAAACAGCCATGGTGACATTACACAACCTTGTCTAACTCTGCACCAATGGAAAACCATTTTGATAAAATGCCATTCACTCGTACACAAGCTCTATTACCAGCATACATAGCTTTTACACTATTAAGTAGATTCCCAGTAACACCATATTCATTCAATACCTTCCACAAGAGTGTCCTATTCACTCGGTCATAAGCTTTCTCTAAATCTATGAAGGCAGTAAAATCTTTATTCTCAACAGCCAGATACTTTTCAATTATCGTGCGTAATGCAAAAATCTGGTTAGTGCAGCCTTTACCAGGCATAAAACCACTCTGAACATCTCACACTTTCAATGATGTAAGACTTTTTCGTACTTTTTCGTACTTTTTCAATAACAACCATACCAAACACTTTCCCTGGCACACTCAGTAGGCTAATACCATGATAGTTCTTGCATTCAGTGTGATCACCTTTTCCCTTATACAAGGGAACAATGATAGCATCCTTCCAATCCCGAGCGACCATTCGTAACTTCCAGCACAACTGGAAAATTTCAGTTAACCAGTCAATTATAGAGTCACCACCATATTTCAACATCTCTGCAGTTAAGCCATCAACTCCCGGAGCCTTACCATTCTGAAGAGATTTTAGAGCTTTACACACTTTTTCTCTTGAGATCCCTCCTGTGCTTTCATCCCTCATTGTGACATCATCTGTGTCTGTCTCAGAATCATCTTTGCTTTCCTGATCTAATAATTCACAGAAGTATTCACCCCATCTGTCACTTAACTCATTGGGCTCCCACATAATTTCCCCAATCATATTCTTTACACAGCTTGCAACTTTGTTTCCCCTATTTTTCTTGATTCTCATGTACTTCCAAGAAAGTCTTCCTATCTTTCCAAAAAGCCAGTTCATTCCTTTCCACTTTCTCCTTCCTATCTTTTGCCTTACTGTGGCGAACCAGCTTAGCATCATCACGCTTCTTACAGCGATATTAATCCACAGAGACTCTACCTTGCAACATCCCCAAATAGGCTTCCTTCTGTCTTTTTACTGCCTCTTCAATCTCACTATTCCACCAAGCATCACCTCTATTGTTACCCACTATTGTGGTGCCACAGACCTATTTAGCAGCAGTGACAACACAGTTCTTAAAACATTCCCACTTCTTTTCTACATCCCTCTCACCAGACGTCAGATCCTTCAGTCTTTCTCTGAGTAAGTCAGAATACCGCTGATGATCTTCAAGGGGCCTATCAATCTTTATTCTTTCTATCATGGGTCTTTTCCTATTCCTTTTCCTCCAACCAACATTAAGTTTCACTCGTGACACTACCAAGTAATGATCAGAACCAGCATCTGCACCTCTCATCACACGGGTGCCAACAACTAAGTGTTTCAAACTCTGATCGTAGACAACAAAATCTATCACACTCTTTTGACCGAGAGTACGATTTTCCCAAGTATATGTGTGGAAATACTTGTGGTTGAAAAATGTATCAGATACAAACAAACCATTCTCAATGCAGAGTTCAATTAATCCTTCACCATTATCATTCACACAAGGATCATTAAACTTATCCAGAACATTGTCAGAAATTGCATTCTGCACACCTACTCTAGCATTGAAATCCCCTGCTATTATAACTTTTTCTTTAGCACGAAACTGGCTCAAAACAGCTTTTAGCTCGTTCCAGAAATCTTCCTTCTTATCAGAAGTTTCCGAATCACAAGGAGCATACACTACAACAATAACAATTCTCTGAAGTTTCACTTTCAAACGAATCCAGAGAATTCTCTCACTTACGCAACTATAGTGAATCAAGTTGTTCTTCATCTTTTTACTTAAAAACACACTTACACCAGCCTGTCCTCTCATATTATCCAATACTCCAGACCACACACTCACCGTGCCATTCACTTCTTCTACCCCAATTTCCTTCTTTTTGGTTTCACTTACACACAGAACATCCAGTCTATACTTATTCATCTCCTCAATCCCCTCACTCATCTTGCCATTTATACCTCTAGTATACCATACACTAATCTTACATTCACTCAGCCGAGATCTCTTTCTCATACGCCGTTTAGAAAGTCCAGGTCGATTCCGTGGTGGACCGTCTTTCTCAAGTGTGGTAGGTCCACCATATCCCACACTTGAGTCATTCTTAATATTTCTTTGTCTTTTTAATCAGGTAAGTACATCAGTGTGGGGGATTAGCCCACAGCTGAGGGTTCCAGTTGGTCATTCAACCTAAGGATTCTGGAACAAAACAAAATCTGCCATCCGAAAATCCTTTTTTACGCTCCGCAAACGATGTAACGCACAGCTCTGGAACAGCCCGTTTCACTTTTATGCTGCAGCTCATTTGCATAAATTGAGGCCATCGCTACTCATTTACACGTAAAACCTTAGCTCCGCATTACATTTCACGTCATATATCCAAGTTTTGTGTAATTCCAATTCTTCTTTCAGAAATAATCATGATTTTTCTATTTCCTCCTTAATTTACGGACACCAGTGTAGTTGTTGCCGTGTTGCCTTAGGAAGATCGGCGTTTATATTCTGTTTTTTGTAGAACACACTGTTGGATATTTTACTAGCCGATGCAATTTTAACATCCAGTGACAGATGACCGCACCCGTGTTCTTTCCGCAGTGACCTTTCCTGGTAAGGCAAACGTGTGAAATCAGGTCATCACTGCTGACACTAGCAAATGCTTTCTGTAACGTATACTCTAGATTCAGTTTCTTTTTGATTTTACTATCTCTTGTTATTTTATTTTCCTATGCAAATTATCTACTCACTTAACGAGATGTTGTTTCTTCCGCTGAATTATATGTGGCAACGAGTGTAAGTCATGACGTGGTGGTATGCAGTATATATAGGCGCGCTCAAGTATACCAAGGAGCTTCGTTTTATATGTGATAGGTTCTTCCTGATTATTGATATGCGATTTACCTACTTTTCTACGATATTACGATAGTACGAAAGTTCGGGCTATCAGTAGTTGTGTTATTTTGGAGTGTGTATTTGAGTAATACCAGGAGCTTCCCAATAAAAGGTTAAAAGTGAGTACGTTTTCTTAGTTCATTTTATTGTCAGACCTCTGTCTGGCCGTTAAATCTATTTCATTGAGTGTTTACGTTAAGTTCAGGGTATATTGTGTTTACCGTTCTAATAAGGAGCCTTCAAGGTACTAATGTACTAAAACCGAAGTTATATTACTGATATTCAAGATGATGAGGAACGCTGAGTAAAAATAAATTCCATATTCTTGGAATTTATTGCACGTGCGTGTCTTACCTAAACAAACTCTAGCACTTTGAAGATTAAGCACACTTTAGCTACGTCAAGTAACCTTTCAATAACATTAACGTGACTTAACGTATGCTTTCCTGCACTACACGTCCAGCCGGAGAATTTTATTCATTATATTTCTTCTATCAAACATTACATATTCTAAATAATGTAATTTTCCTTTCCCTTCATCTCGGCCCCACCCATTATTATTTTATCTCGGGGGTTTAACGTGTTCCATCAGTATTTAAAGGTATAATGTGTTGCACATCTCAAATTAGAGCCACTGGCGCCGAGGAAGTAAGGAACCCTAAGACAAACCACAGCAATTATACCTTTTCTTACGATTCGAATAAAGACGTAGCAGTACGTTATTTTTCATATTCTTCTCTTCTCTTCAGCATAGCTTTGTGACTCAAGTGTGATCCCGTCATAGTCTTATCATTTGGAAAATTTGTTTGGTTACATTTGCGAATTTTCGCCTTTCCGTACTAAACTCTAGCTACGATCAACAAATAGCTTATCTACAAACAAAACTTCTTTTCCGTCTGTACAGTCGTTTTTCAAACATCATAAAGCAAATGGAATTCTATTTCTCCTGTGATTAGAGGGCAAATTTTTTTCGTTCTTTCACGCTTGTTCTATAGGTAAAGGGAATAAATGTCAAACCAAGGGGGAAAAGCAACGCTTACACTATTTTACGAGCTATCTCGAGAAAGATTGTGGGTGTGTAGCTTTAATGGCGTCAGTAGTGATTCTTTTGGTTTTCCCATTTGTGATGAATCAGCGGAGAAGGAGAATGGGGTTTTACTTTTTGGGGCGAGTGGTGTAAACCTTTTGCGAAATGGCACAAAGGATGTCCAGTATTATGTATAAGCCGAATATTAGTTGTGTCGGAAAGTTCTGTCGTTTTATTTATTTTATTGTTCTTGGTCCCGTCGGAGAAAACTGTCGCTTTTGTGTCGCCCTTCTCTCACGTAAAGAAACCGAATCATAATAAGGTACGGTAGTTATTTGTTTGTCTGTTAATAAAGTGTAAAGATGCCAATACATAAGTGCATTTAAAGCATTGTGTTATTTAAGAATTAGAAAAGGTGAACAACGCGACGGTTGCGGTTGAACATTTGTGCAGTATTTTAGGAACCGACGCAGAGATGGAAATATGTCACGGATCAACGGGTCGACAATTTCTTGCAGGTCAAACGGGTCGGGTCAAGGTGTTCCTGACCCGATTTTGACCCGGTTTTCATTTCGTTTTATTTTTGAAAGGAAAAAAATATTTCAAAGGACCTTTCAGATGTATTTGAAATAATATTTCAGAGCTTCAGAGAAAGACTTCAGGAACTTGCTGAGAAGGGTGAAGAAGTGGAATTAAAACCGAACTTTCCAAAGACAAAACTGAAGTGCAATGCTTTTACAAGGAATAAAGATTTATCGATTGATGGGAGAAAAGTTGGAGATATCCGGTACCTACATTTACCTTGGGCTGCAGATATCAAGCTAGGGCAACATTGATAAAGAAATTAATTGACGTAAAAAATTTGGTTGGAGGGCTTTTGAAAGAAGCAGTACAATTTTTAAGAGCAATGTGCCATTATGTCTTGAAAGAAAAGTATTTAATCAACGCATCTTTCCAGTGCTTACATACGGAGCACAGACATGGACTTCAACTAAAAAATGCATACAAAGGCTGCAGAAAACTGAAAGAAGCATGGAGAGATGATGCATTACCAGTCTTCACATTCTACACCTGAAAACGTTTTACTCTGACTTTTCATCACCTGCCTTTTCATTCTACACCTGAAAAGTTTCACTCTGCCATAGCAAGTACAATATTCCACATTTTGTCGAACCGTGGTGTATCATTCCCAACCATTTCTGCTCCAAGACTTTTCCGATGAAGTAGGCAGTGAAAGGACGGCAGGATACTGTAAACAATGCTGCCAATATATTTCAAACTTTTGTACAAAAAAGCAACACAGACTTTTCTGATCATCAATGGGGTCTCCATCAGTTGTGATTTAAACTAACTTGGTCAAATCTAGGCTAAATTTTTTGCTTCTTCCAAAAGATTGTTGAGTAAATCAGTCCCATAATATTATATCGTCTCAGACCACGAATTTCCAGAAGCACTTCGTGTAGGTCACGTGATACACCGAGTCTAAATTCCAAGCTGCTCAGTGTCGCTGATATCGGTTGATTCCTTCAACACTAACAAATAATGGAAACACACTTTTGACAGCAATTGCAGAAAATCACGCAACTCATTTTCCAAATTCAGTCATTTACTGAATTCCTTGAAAAATTGTTCTTGTACTTTTTGGAAGGAGTCAACCGATATACCTTCTGCATGATGTTAGCTTTCACATTTGGTTCATAGTAAACTTTTCATTACTGAGATTATTTTTTCCACAAGTTCTCTGTCGACAAACGGCTTCTTTTTTTATTAAACAAAATAAACGCAGCTTCATAAGCAAGCAAACGTTACCAATTCAAATGATGAAAAGAGCCGTTTGTTGCATCAGAACAAAGGATCACAGTTGGACAATTTTCCTTGGACGCTTTTGGGTGCGAAGTAGGAACTTGTGATCGAATTCATTGTAGGGCCACTCAGCGTTGTACTTTTTGTTCTCTGGTAACACTTACTTATTTGCAAAGAAGGATCATCGGTTCTGTCTGTCATCTCCATTTCGGCATATTCTAGTTCCCAAACTTCACTGAAATGTCGTGGAACATTTTTTCAACCTAGTTTTGTGAGTTCGCTATTGAATATCCTTGGTCGTCAATAATTTCGGGAGCACTCTGATTAGGCTCCGTTCGTTTCACCGTTCTTTTCACAATTTTACCTATTTCTGAAAAAAAAAATAAAAAAAAAAAAAAAAAAAAAAAAAAAGGAATGACGAAGTTAAAACAATACAGTTATGCCTGTAATTATTATATCAATGTAATAATGATCTACTTAAAACGGTATTTCACCTTATGAAACACTAAAATTTTGCTTCTATTTTATATTAGGAGTTACTTTTATTTTTAGTTACAAATGCACATCATTCTTACCCATCAACTTACACTGCTGGCCACCCAAAATGCAACACCAAGAAGGAAGCATCCGATTGGCCTGAAATTCTCAGCATGCGTCGCCCGCGAGAGGACATGCAAACGATTAGTATTGCAGGGCATATGCAAATCACGTGCGCCCGGCACGCCACCGAGAAGCATTATAAGAAGGGTGCACAGAAGGCGGGGTGTAAGTAGTGCAAGTGTGTTGTGCTGCCGGACCTGTGCATGGGAAGCTTCCTGATGCCTCGTCGCAGAATACGGCAGTCATTCTAGCACGTTTCGGAGTTCGACAGAGGACGAATAGTGGCTTATCGCGACAGCAGTTTATCGTACCGAGACATTGGCGCCCGTGTGGGATGACATCCAGCCAGAATGAGGTGAGTATGGATTCGGTGGGTGCAGGAGGGACGGACGGACCGACGTGAGCGATTGCTGCAGTCGCGACACACCACCGAACGAGAGCACCGGCATGTTGTGCGGCGGGCACTGACGGCTCGCACCGCCACATCACGAACGTTAGCGCAAGAATTAGGGTTTGTTGCACAACAACCTGTGTCAGCACGTACCGTTCGACGTCGTGTGCAGGAGGGGAGAATTGTCGCACGGTGCCCATTGCTCCGATTACCATTTATATTACACCACCGGCGAGTGCAGCGGCAGTGGGCCGTTGAACGCCGCACCTGCACTTCGCAATGGCACGACATTGTCTTCTCCGACGAATCCCGCTTCTGCCTGTAACACCACGATTTTCGGATCCGCGTGTGGCGGCACCGCGGCGAGAGACTGTATGACGCCTGCATTATGAATCGCCATACCGGTCCGTCGCCTGGCGTTACGGTTTGGGGCGCAATTGGATATGACACCCGCACCACTCTGGTACGCATCGCCGGTACACTCAACAGCCACAGCTACATCTCCGACGTTTTGGAGCCTGTAGTCCACCCTTACCTGCAGGACCTGCCAGCAGCCACGTTTCAACAGGACAATGCGCGGCCGCACGTGACACGCATCGTGCAACAATTCTTCATGGCCAACCAGGTGTCACTGCTGACGTGGCTCGCCTATTCTCCCGATATGTAGCCAATCGAACGCGTCTGGTCGCTGATCGGCGACCGAGTGGCCCGGCAAGCACCACCCGCGGCTACGGCTGATGAACTGTGGCAACGTGTGGAAGCAGCCTGGACTGACATACCCCAAGCCCACATCCAAAGCCTTTTTCGTTCGATGCCGCGGCGTGTAGCGGCCGTTATTGCCAGCCATGGGGGCCACACGAACTATTGATGTCTGCGTGTTCCGCAAGTCGCACGGGCCTGTAAGCTCAATCGTTTCATCTTTGTATTTGTTGATATGTGTCCAATAAATCTGGATTTGCTATCTCGTGTCCTTCTTGGTGTTGCATTTTGGGAGGCCAGCAGTGTATAATGATGTATCATAGATCACAAAATAATAAAAAGTGAAAGCTACATAAAAAAGTAAAACGCAACTAACTCAGAAGCTCGTGGGCTGGATAGTGGCACGAAACTGAGAAGCTCGTGGATGGATAGTGTTGACACTTAGTCTCCCGTGAAGCCTCCAGATGGCCATACTATCGACTATGGGATTCTTTCGGTAAAAAATAAGTGTTTTGAACGCCGCGGTGGGCGTGGATAATAGGCCGATAAACAAGATTGCACTAATGTGCACTTGCAAAGTAATTACAGAATTTTCGTAAATTTTTAAATCATAATTGGATTCACTATAGTCGAGTTGGCCATGTATTTTTCCGAAATGGGCCATTGTGGCCATTTCGCCAATAGTTTGCACATCTCTGAGATAAAAGAGAATTTGACAGATCAGTAACACATTATTAGAGTTAGAAAGCAAAGGCACAGATTTGTCTCGCAGAAACAGACAGCAGAATACATGGCGGTAATCAATATTTCGTAAGTCTCTCATGGCTGACGACTACACGCCACGACATGTTATCTTACGAGTAGCGAATGTCCTACGGCAGTTAGGTATGTCAGTGTGGCTAATCTGTACTCAATATAGGTGAAACTGTAAGTTTAAAATTGCGGTGTAGGAACGGAGCTCGTATGTTAATTAGCATATGCTTATGCCAACCTTGATCCCACGTGTTTGAGAAGATTGTTCCACAGCATGCAAAATAAAATAAGGTTCTTTTTACAAATAAAACTATTTATCAGCAAATGCTGATGATAGCCCGTCGTTCTTTCTCTCTCAGCTTTTTATAAATATATCTACTATTCAAGAGAGGGGAGGGTAGAATAGTAGACAAACATTGAGGCATAAAATATTCATTAAGCCCAAGTACTAAACTTAACAACTTTATTGTCTTACGGTTCGGTCGCTATTGTTCTCCAGCATGGGCTACTTCAGTTGATACCTACTCAGTACTTCAGAAATTCATCTTCCGTCTCAGAGCTTTACTCAAAAGTCAGTTCGCTACCTAAACGCTTATCCTATCACGTAAACGAGAGCCTTCACCGGACTGCTTCGTTTCGTACACGTTGCACTCTTTTCTCTTTCTAACAGTAAAAGAAAAGCTTAATGCTTCTTTTCCGCGCACGTGGTACTCACTCGTAAACGACAGCCCTTACCGGCATAAATCGTTTCGTACACGCCGCACCCTTCTCTTCTCTCCAACGGAAACGAAAAGGCTTAATGCCTCATCGCAGCACCAGTGGACTTCACAGAGTCCATACCCAGGACTCTACACCTCACGCAAAACACTTCCTGCTCCTACGAGCACTCAACGCCAATTCCCTCTTCTCCGACGTAAAATTTCCGAAGATCCAACTTCTTTGCTTCCCATTGGCTCCTGCGTTCCTCCCTTTTTTCGGTGGTCACGTGCTTCGCTGGTCTGGAGCGCGCTCAAAGATGGCTGTCTCACCCCTCTCTGCAGCTCCTCTACACACTTCCGTGCCTTCCGACTTCTAACCTGGCATTTGACCTTCTTTTGCGTGACCCCGAAGCGTCCTTGAGCCTCTCCTGCTTCTGCGTCCCCTGCAAACCTGAGATCGCCCCGGCTAGGAACAATAGCTGTGGCCTCTGTGAATACATAGAATAATAACTGTATACATTGGAATGTCGTCGAAATACTGCATTCCTCAGACGTCTGGCGTCTTGTTATTTCAACATCGTTTTCGTGCGTGTCTTCGCCCAAAATGGCGATCGTTAATAGTTTCTCACAGGTGATCTACAAACACATATGAGCTTGACTAGAATATTTATATTTCCATGAATTTACATAATTTAATGCCCATCACATAATTCCGTAATATTTCAGTCTCTATAAATTATACAAATTAGCGTCCATTACATAGTTTATGCAAGCGATTAATTCTTCGCCCCTACGGTCCCCTGCTTGCGAGACGAAACATGCGGGATTCTCATTTCGCATGAGTCAGCGTGCTTCGCCCCTTGTTTTTTGTTTTCCACACACGATAAGAATTCACCTGTTAACCCACTTGAGGTTTAGACACACATGTTTACATTGGTAGTACCACTATGGAGCCTCACTGGGCTCCATAGTGGTACTACCAATGTAAACATCTACCTGTGTTGTGGTAACTTTACCTTTATCTGATTGAGAAGCTGCTTTAAAATTTAACCTTGATTAAGCGTCGGCTTGAGGAATAAGTTTGCCGGCCACGTAAGCAATCGTAAGGTTAAATTGTGATATGGCTAGGCTCCATCGCTGCCATTTATAGCTCTCTACTGCTTGCTGCATTGACTGGGATACTTTGTACCGATGTTGCGTATGCAGCGTACTTCCTGGCTTAACTGTGATCGCGTGCTTCCCCACAGCCGTCTTTCCCACTTAGCCATAAAAAAATTTCCGAATTGCCCACTAACTCTTGCAATTTCGAAAGTTGCTCCTGAGTTACCTTCTCACTCTCCACCCTCGGTTCTTCTAGTTCTTCCTTCTCTTTCTCCTTTTTTCTCAATGATGCTTCTTCAATATTTCCAAATTCCTCATCGGATTTAAAGATAACGCCAACAACGTTAATTCAAGGTTTGAATTCCCTTAGCTTCCCCACGTGCTTATGGCAACGCTGCTCCTGACCTAGATCAATTACGTAACTGTTGGCCCCTCTCTTCTCAATGATGTGCACTGGGCCTGTCTACCTAGCATATACTTCATTCCTGGAGTCTGGAATCAAAGCTATTGCCTGGTATCCCACCTCGAAAGACTTTCGCCTCAGCCGGCGGTTGTAATAAGAAGTATATCGCCGCTGTTGTTCTTCGGTCACCTCCTCTACTTGTTGAGCTACTTTCTCCATTCTTTCCTTTATCTCCTGCAGGTACTGCACCGCCGACACGGATATGCCAATGGGCAACCTGCACTCCCCAGCCCAATTCTTATTTGGTATGGCTAATGGCTCTGTGGGTTCCCTCCCATATAGTAACTGAAAAGGTGCTACGCCGGTTGTCACGTTGGGTACCTCCCTGTAGGCCCATAAAAGGTATGTTAATGCTTTGTGTCACTGTCGTGGCTCCTCCCTTATAACGTGATGTAGCATCCCCTTTAACGTTCGGTTGAACCTTTCCACGAGCCCATTAGAAGAGGGGTGGCCTGGCACGGAGAACTTAGGCGTCGACCCCAGACGCTTTAGGAACTCCTGAGTCAAACTTGACACGAAATTTGTGCCCCTATCCATCGCCACTATCTCTGGAATGCCCGCGCGCTGGAAAATTTCCAAAAGTGCTTCGCACGTGCTCTTCGCGTTCAAGAAAGTCAGACATAAATCCTCCGGCCACTTACTATGCTGATCCATCATTACCAGAATCTACCGGTGCCCCTTACTTGATGGTGGGTCTATTGGGCCAATAAGATCGACATTGACTATTTGGAAAGGTAGACCGGGTTCCGATAACTTCTAACCGCAGTTATCGGAACCCGGTCCCCTCTTGTGATGGGATGTCGTAACTGACACGCCTCACATGCATCACAATACGCCCGTACGTCTACTAAAATCTTCGCCTGGTGTCTTTGCTCTGTGGTTATCACTATCTGTTTTCCTACTGGTATGTCCATCGTTTCTATCATGTTACTTGTGGGACCTGATACTCTACCCATTTTAGTATTTATTTTCCTCACATCCTGTGTAGGCCTTTGCTCTGATTCCCTGATTGTCTCTCCGATGCTCTCCCTTTCCTTCGTCTCTACCCTGTTTATTTTCTTAGTAGAATCACCTCTCCAAGAATATGAGTGTGGCTTATTATCTTGATTCTGGGGAATTTTCTGGGTACAATTAGATTTTCTGTGCCAAATCATTCCACATCTGAAGCACATCATCGCTCGATCAAAGTTAGAGTTCTCTGGATTTCCTGTAGGTCTATTATTTCCCACTCTACTCTTAAATCCCTCATCCGCTACCGAGAATTTCCCTTTCTGGAATGGACCGCTATTTCCACTGTTTTCCTCCTTCCCTAATCTCCTTCCTTCTGTGTCATAATATTGCCCTTTATTATTGGGGTCTACATGATAATTCCTTTTGGTCCTTCCTTCTCCCAGTTCTAAAGCTTCCACGTAACTCTCGTATTGGTCATATAGTTCCCCCAATTCTTTAGCAAGAATTAGTCTCCCTAAAGATCTTCTTTGCAGGAGATAAATTTTCAAACTCGGTGTTAATATTCCCTTAAATTTATCGCAAATCAACAAATTCATTAACTGGTCAAACTTATCTACTGCACTATTAGTTACATAGTACTGGAGCGTCCTTCCAATGCGCCTCGCCAACTGCTGATAGTTTTCTTCATTATTCCGACGGATGGCCTTGAATTGCCGTAGGTAAATGTCGGGTGTAAGGTGGCACTCTCCCAAGATGGCTTCTTTGACAGTTTCGTAGCAATCGTACTGCTCTACTGTGAGTCGCGGAAACAAGTGATTAACGCAATCTGAATTAAATAAAGCAATCACTAGTCTCTCTTGCATAGATTTTGGGACAGCATGTGAAAGAAATGCCCCTTCTATGGAGTCGAAGAAGTCTAGTATTTCTTCGGGTCTACTAGGACTTTTTGGCCAAGTTTTTTCTAATATCCTCATGTAGTCGGCCAACTTCATTTGATTTTTTCCTTGTTCAGATTCCTCGTCCCTTCCCTGAGCTAATTCTAACTTTTTCAGCTCGAATAGCCTTTCTTTCTTTCTGTCTACTAGTTGAAGTTCCACTCTCCGTAGTTCCCATTCTAGTTTCCTTTGTTCTTGTACTGCTTCTAATTTTCTTTCTTCCAATTCAAGCATTCGTAATTTAAATTTCCATTCTACATTAGCTGTACTCTCCTTCATTCTTTCTATATCAATAGATACTTCATTACTCGAATTTAATCCGTTATCTCCTTCCTCATTATTTTCTTCTTCTTTTCCATTGGACCACGTGTCCTCTGACTCCTCACGCTTTTTCCCTTCCAAAAGCTGCTCATCCATTGTTATACATTAATGACATATACAATACCCAATACACATACAATAATTCACTGCAATTTCCCGACGATAGCCTTTGCTCTCAACCTTGGAGTACTATCTGTCTTTTGAACTGATTCCATAAAATCATAATAAAAATTATTTTCCTTTCTTCTTTATATCATGAACACTTTACAATTCCTACACTGCTTTAAGTATTAACTCTAGCATTGACCAGTTCTAGTATTTACGTAAACATAACTTCACTCAAATAACAGAGGAACTTTTTTCTCGGTCTTTTGGCCCCCAACTTCCTAGTATCCTCCTAAACTTCACTTTTCCTAGCATTCTACACGGTATCGACCCAGGTAAAAGAAAAAATCTGCAACAAAGTGGTACTTTACCGGAGCTACTCCGGCTCCCCTCTGCTTCATCTGTTGCGGCTTGTACCGCGGCCCGCCGAGGGACACCCTAAACAGGGAAATTCGGCCTCGCTCACCGCAATCCTCCGTCCCTGGTTACGGGACCTTCCGGAATCCTCTATCTTTGGTCTGGTTACGAGACTCTTTCTTTGATGCACCATTTTCCGGCCACGTGGTGCTATTTCGCTCAAGACTTCTAGTTTAGTCCAAGTCCTCGAACACTGTATCTACCTCGTTACCTAGAGATTGCCTTATACTACACCTCCACTGAGCTCGTCTTGTATCCTACCGACTGCGCCAATTTCTTCTCTGCTGTAGGGACGGAGCTCGTATGTTAATTAGCATATGCTTATGCCAACCTTGCTCCCACGTGTTTGAGAAGATTGTCTCACAGCATGCAAAATAAAATAAGGTTCTGTTTAAAAATAAAACTATTTATCAGCAAATCCTGATTATAGCCCGGCGTTCTTTCTCTCTACTTCGGAAATTCGTCTTCCGTCTCAGAGCCTTACTCAAAAGTCAGTTCGCTCCCTAAACGCTTATCCTATCACGTAAACGAGAGCCTTCACCGGCCTGCTTCGTTTCGTACACGTTACACACTTTTCTCTTTCTGACAATAAAAGAAAGGCTTAATGCTTCTTTTCCGCGCACGTGGCCATCACTTGTAAACGACAGCCCTTACCGCCATAAATCGTTTCGTACACGCCAAACCCTTCTCTCCTCTCCAACGAAAACGAAAGGGCTTAATTCCTCATCGCAGCACCAGTGGACTTCAGAGAGTCCATACCCCGGACTCTACACCTCACGAAAAACACTTCCTGCTCCTACGAGCACTCAACGCCAGGTCCATCTTCTCCGACGTAAAATTTCCGAAGATCCAACTTCTTTGCTTCCCATTGTCTCCTGCTTTCCTCCCTCTTTTCGGTGGTCACGTGCTTCGCTGGTCTGGAGCGCGCTCAAAGAGGGCTGTCTCACCCCTCTCTGCAGCCCCCCTACACACTTCCGTGCCTTCCGACTTCCAGTCTGACGTTTGACCTTCTTTAGAGTGACCCCGAAGCGTCCTTGAGCCTCTCCTGCTTCTGCGTCCCCTGCAAACCTGAGATCGCCCCGGCTAGGAACAATAGCTGTATCCTCTGTAAATACATAGAATAATAACTGTACACATTGGAATGTCGTCGAAATACTGCATTCCTCAGACGTCTGGCGTCTTGTTATTTCAACATCGTTTTCGTGCGTGTCTTCGCCCAAAATAGCGATCGTTAATAGTTTCTCGCAGGTGATCTTCAACGCATATGAGCTTGACTGGAATATTTACATTTCCATCAAATTGCATAATTTAATGTCCATCACATAGTTCCGTAATATTCCAGTCTCTATAAATTATGCAAATTAGCGTCTATTACATAGTTTATGCAATCGATTAATTCTTTGCCCCTACACGCGGCATATCTAGAGACCTGGAAGCGTATCCACAAGTCGCTCACATTCCTGAATAATGTTAACGATACCTGATCTGGCGTTATCTTGCTGAAACGCCACTTTTTACATGCAGATGAGTCTAGTAGCTCCAGAATATCATCGGCGTAATGCTGCGAGGTCAATGCATACACCAGGGACGACAGGCTATCGCATCGCCATATTTCTACCCTGGACCACAGTTTCTGATCTCAGGCAGTGGTGTCGTTCGATGGTCGCTGGATTAGCTAGATTAAAGGGGTTTAAAAGTTCACCTGGCATCTGGATTAAAAGGTTAACCACGTCATCTCAAAATGTGTAAAAGACGATAGTTGGCTTCTTGAAAAAAACGGGATTCGTCGCTAAAGTTGATACGACGCAGTTCGGTAACCTAAGTTGTTCGAGGTTGTCATCATTCCGTAACCTAATTTTTTTCGAAGCTGGCATCATTTCACGCAATTCTGACGATGCCTGGCGGTCAGTGGAAGTTGACATAATGAATGTCGTACATGAAAGATTGAAACTACAAGTAGTAAGGAAATGGTTTGTTGTGTAATGGGTAATACAGACTGGGGTGACCACTCTAGTGGTAGTGATTTTTGTCGTCGTTGTCGTGGTGGACTTCTGTCAGGAAATCAATCAGTCCTCCCGTGATTGTCCTACATCGTGAATGCGATCCTTGAAGATTGCACAGCCATCTTCACTGATCGTCCGACTCTGGGAGGGATTTTTTCGAAACCACTGAACGACTATGGTATGTCTGTACACGATAGATTTTGTTATACCCAAGATAAAACACACTGCCTTAACAACCCCGACGCTTTGCTTTTTCTGAAATGCTGTGAGCTGGCGATATTTCTCAGGTACATGCCTTTTCGGCTTTACGTATGTGATACTATTCCTTTTCGGTTCTGTAGGATCACCCAGGATTTTCCTAGCTGCAAAATTATGGACCATTTAGGAAGCAAGGTGTCTTCTATCATAACGTTGACCCATTCCTGATATTTCTGAAAAACGAATCATTTGCATATATACTGATGAGTTGTTCTTCACTGTGATGATTCACATAAAATTTAAAGCAGTTCTTCTGAGTGCAGAAGCAATTTCAATGCCGCAGTATGCATTTCATGGCAGCGATAAAATACCTGGAAGTCAACATACTTGGCTTCATTTACGGTAAACATAGTAAAATGCAAAAGATTTAGAGGACTGGAAATCCTGATGGGATCTTCGTAAAGCAAAATTTCAAAGTAAAATAAAGAGAAAAGAGAAAAACTATTTACGCAGAAAGTTCTAAATGTTTTTTGCACGTGTCAGTAGATCGGTAGCGTTTCCTCCAAAGTTAACGAGTTACGACTTGTTTAAAAGCTTATCAGAATTTTTGTCATCATATGTTAAGAACAAAGGCTGTATCATTGTTTCCTCTCTTTGCTGGTGGCTCTTAAAGTTCGATCTGCGAATTTTATGCGTTGTAGCTTTAGAGCCAAACAAAAATGGGAAAGATTTTATTTCTTTATAAGAATGCACCTCGGGAACACGCGAAAGAAATTCATGCTAATTTATCACAATTACACTGCTGGCCACCCAAAATGCAACTCCAAGAAGGGAGCATCCGATTGGCCTGAAATTCGCAGCATGCGTCGCCCGCTAGAGGACATGCAAACGATTAGCATTGCAGGGTATATGCAAATCATGTGCGCCCGGCACGCCACCGAGGATAACTATATGAAGGGTGCACAGAAGGCGATGTGTAAGTAGTGGAAGTGTGTTGTTCAGCCGGACCTGTGCGTGGGAAGCTTCATGATGCCTCGTCGCAGAATACGGCAGTCATTCCAGCACGTTTCGGAGTTCGACAAAGGACAAATAGTGGCTTATCGCGACAGCGGTTTATCGTACCGAGACATCGGCGCCCGTGTGGGACGACATCCAGCCACAGTGAGGCGAATATGGATTCGGTGGGTGCAGGAGGGACGGGCGGACCGACGTGAGCGATTGCCGCAGCCGTGGCACACCACCAAACGGTAGGACCGGCATGTTGTGCGGCGGCCATTGACGGCTCGCACCGCCACATCACGAACGTTAGCGCCGGAGTTACGGTGTGTTGCGCAACAACCTGTGTCAGCACGTGCCGTTCGACGTCGTCTGCAGGAGCGGCGACTTGTTGCCTGGCGCCCATTGCTCCGATTACCATTGACGTTACACCACCGGCGAGTGCGGCGGCAGTGGGCGATTAAACGCCGTACCTGGACTACAGAATTGCACGACATTGTCTTTTTCGACGAATCCCGCTTCTGCCTGCGACACACGATGGTCGGATCTGCGTGTGCCGGCACCGCGGCAAGAGACTGTGTGACTCCTGCATTATGCATCGCCATACCTGTCCGTCGCCTGGCGTTACGGTTTGGGGCGCAATTGGATATGACACCCGCACCCCTCTGGTACGCATCCCAGGTACACCCAAAAGCTACCGCTGCATCTCCGACGTTTTGGAGCCTGTAGTTTTCCCTTACCTGCAGGACCTGCCAGCGGCCACGTTTTAATAGGACAAATGCGCGCCCGCACGTGGCACGCACCGTGAAACAATTCTTCACGGCCCACCAGGTGTCACTGCTTCCGTGACCCGCTTGTTCTCCCGATATGTCGCCCATCGAACACGTCTATTCGCTGATCGGCAACTGAGTGGTCCGGCAAGCACCACCTGCGGCTACGCCTGATGAACTGTGGCAACGTGTGAAAGCAGTCTGGACCGACATACCTCAAGCCCACGTCCAAAGCCTCTTTCGTTCGATGCCGCAGCGTATAGCGGCCGTTATTGCCAGCCATTGGGGCCACACGAACTATTGATGTCTGCGTGTTCCGCAAGTCGCACGGGCCTGTAGCTCAATCGTTTCATCTTTGTATATGTTGTTATGTGTCCAGTAAATCTGACTTTGCTATCTCGTGTCCTTCTTGGTGTTGCATTTTGGGTGACCAGCAGTGTATATGGGAACATGATTGTTCACATGACACTGTTACGGAATGGACGCACGAATTCAAAGGACGGCTTCCATGACCTCCCTCGTGCAGAAAGACCAAAGGATTTCGTGAAAGTGAGAACTACCGCTCCTGTTCGTAAACTCATTAAGGAAAACCAAACCTTCACCATTCAGATAATGACTTCAGATGCCGGTGTATCGAGCAAAAGTGTGGAAATAATAATTCATCAATATTTAAAGTTCCACAAGATCTCTGCCAAATGGGTAGACACACAAACTGACAGAACAGCAAAAAAGGCTGGCGTCCACTCGTATAAGGAAATGTTGGCAATGGTTAAACGTAGTGATCCCAAACGGTTAACTGCCTTTGTCACAGGTAATAGCGTGGTTTTGTTGCTATACGACTCCCACGAAAAGAGGCAACTATATTTGGGTTGCAGAAGTTGAACCGCATCCTTAAATCCTACGACAAAGTTAAAGTTAGAGGGTGTTCACAATATTTTTTAAATTCCAATGGAGAGGCATCATTGGTTCCTTACCTGAAAAACATTCATAAATGGCAAATACTACAGCAACATAGTTTTGCCTAAAATATAATTAAGGATTTGTAGGTGCAGCATCTAACAACAGACATGCCAATGGTTCTTCTTCATGACAACGCCAGTGATCACAAAACTCTGCAAGTCATGGCCTCTTTGGGGCAGAAAAAAACAAACAGCTACCGCATCCTGCATGCTCACCATAACTTGCAGCATTTTTGGTTGTTTCCAAAGATTAAAAAGGAACTTGCTGGGATGCTTTTCTTCTTGGAGTAGATGTCTACAATTTTTGTATAGGTGCTGCAGGAGAGCACTTTGAAGGAGCGTAAATGTTTCATTCAGGTTAGTGCAATCATTTTCGTTCTATAGATTCACATCAAGAACCTTTTCCACGCTCCTTGTGGTTAGTCTCAGTCATCTTTTTTTTTCTTTTTTTTTTTTTTGGCGGGGGGGGGGAGAGTTGACCACCACCGTGAGAAATTCAATGGGCTATAAGCAGTCGTCCGCTCCAAGGGCTTTTGGTTCCAGGGAAGGGAGAGAGTCAATGCCGTAAAACAAACACAACATCCATGCCTCACCGAGATCCGAACCTTCACCCATCTATCTCGAACAAATGGTCAGAAGCCAGTGCTTAGACCACTGTATCACCGGGTTAGCATTTTTCCCTCTAAACATGTTGAAAGCATATCAAAATAAATAATAATTCTTCAACAGTTTTACATTTCTGGCAACGAATTTTCCATTCTTTTTTAGGTAAAACAGTATTTAAATGGAAACTATTCCTTATTGCTGTCTAAGCTTCCTACGATTAGAATGGAGTCGTAAAAAGAACATTTGTTCAGCATTGATGTCGTGTGGTTAAACCGAAACCGATAAAGTCAAAATCACAAATTAAAAACAAGGAAAGAAATTGTATTTAAAGAATATACTGTAATTGTGTAACGTGATACATACGAAAAAGCATTTTTTTCATAATCCAGCAAAGTGTGTGTCTGTAAATACTGTTTTAACATAAAAATAACACAATTACATAAATTTGCATGATCATCATCATCATTGTCAACCATTATCAATCCACTGCTGAATGAAGGTCTCTCCAAGCCTCTTCCACGACGGTCTGTCTTGTGCCAGTCTCCTCCATATTACTCTCACATACTTTCGAATTTCATCCACCCATCTTCCGTGTGGTCTTCTTCTGGGTCATTTCCTGTCCCTTGGAATCCAATCTGAAATACCGACTGTCCATCGATGTTATGTCCTTCTGGCAGTGTGTCCAGCCCATTGCCATTTCAGGAATTTTACTCTGATCATGATGTCTTCCACTCTTGTCATTTTTCTGATACACAAGTTCCTCTTCTTATCTCTCCTGGTTACACCAAGCATGCACCTCTCCATGCTGCTTTGAGTTGTCTGCAGCCTTTGTATGTCTCTTTCAGTTAAGGTCCACGTCTATGCACCATGCGTAAGCACTGGAAAGATGCATTGATCAACCACTTTTCTTTTAAGACATAATGGCATATTGCTTTTGAAAATTATACAGTTTCTTCCAAAAGCTCTCCAGGCAAGTTTTATACGCCGATTAATTTCTTCATCAATGTGAGCCTCACGTGATATCTGCTGTCCAAGATAAACGTACGTATCTGTTACCTCCAGCTTTTCTCCATCAATCGATAAATCTTCATTTCTTGTAAAAGCATTGAACATCACTTTCGTCTTCTGAAAGTTCATTTTTAATCTCACTTCTTTACTCTTGTCAGCAAGTTCCTGGATCATACTCTGCAGCTCTGATGGGGTAGTTGCAAAAATGACTACGTCATCAGTAAAACGAAGGTGAGTTAGATAATCTCCATTAATCTTTATCCCTTTGTTTTCCCAGTTCAGTGATGGAAAGACATTTTCCAATGTGGCATTAAAGAGCTTGGTAGATATGGTGTCACCTTGTCTCACCCCCTTTCCAATTTTTATGTGTGCTGTATTCTCAAACAGCCGAATCTTTGCACTTGCATTTTCATAAATGTTTTTAATAATATTAATGTATGCATCTTCAAAACCGCAGGATTTTAAAGCCATTTTAAATGCTGATGGTTTCACTGAATCAAAGTCCTTTTCATAATCGATAAAAGCCATGCACAATGGAAGTTCATATTCCCTAGCTCTTTCAATTACTTCTCTCAGTACGTGGATATGATCTATAGTGCTGTAGCCACTCCTGAATCCAGCTTGTTCTCTCGGTTGAGCCATGTGCAGTGTTACCTTCAAGCGGTGTGAAAGAACTTTAGTGAAGATTTTATATTCCACTGACAGGAGGCTGATAGGTCTGTAGTTCCTGAGATCCTCAATGTCAAGTTTTTGGATTGTTTCAATCCTCAGGAATCTTCCCTTCACTAAGGCATCGAGTGAAAACTTGGGCGCGTACTGTTTCAATTTCTCCACTTGCTTCTTGTATGATGTCTACAGTAAATCCATCTTCTTCTGGAGCTTTTACGGCTTTATGTTCTTGATTGCATGTGCAACTTCTGCTGGTAGGACTGGAAGAACTCTGGTACTGGTACTTTTCATGATGTCTGAAGTACATGAATAACCCCCTTCATATAATTTGGAGTAAAAATCTTTCACTCTGGTCAAACTTTCTCCTCTATTTCTTGTTACAGAACCATCTTTTTTTCTCAGTGCCATCATTTTGTTTTCTTCCCTTACTGAGATGTTCCTTTGCTATCTTTAGGCTTTGGTTGTTTTCACTTGCTTTTCTCACTAGTTCACAGTTGAATTTCCTTACGTCTTCAGTGATACTTTTTCGTACTGTCTTGCATAGCTCTATATATTCTACTTTGGAAGTCACATCTCCTTTAGTTGTCCTCATCTCTCTTCTTTTTTCCATCACATTTTGGTTTTTCCTGAGGATTTGTTGATATGCGACTTGTTCTTAGACTCAGCTAATCTTGTTGCTGTTTCCATAAGAGCCTTGGTTACTTTTATGTTAACTTCAGAGATGTCCACTTCTTCTGATGTTAGACCTTCCAGAGCAGAGAATCTGTTCCTCAGTTCCAATTGGAAGGTATGATGCTTTTTGAGGTTGGTGCCGTCAATACACTTTGTTTGTGTAATGAGCTTGCCACGCTCGAGTTTAGCATTGAGGTGCATCTTACATCTTACCATTCTATGGTCACTACCTGTGTTGAACTTGTTCAGCACACTGCAGTCTTCCATGACAAATTTCTTGTTACACATAATAAAATCAATTTCACTTGTCCATCCACGGGGATGCCTCCATGTCCATTTCCTTGGCGGCTTTTTATTGAAAAAGGAGTTCATGATGAAAAACACTCCTGCCTCTGCAAACTCAACGAGAGTATTTCCACGCTGGTTTCTATTGCCGGGACCGAATTTACCTACTGAAGTTTCATTCTGTTGCCGTTATCCTATTTTTGCATTGAAACCTCCCATAATTATCTTCAAGTGCTGCTTGCCTTTATTATTTAGATGTCGAATTTCCTCATAAAATTCTTCAATTTCTTCTTCAGGATGACTGGTGGTGGGTGCATAAGATTGAATAATCTGAGCCTGGTATCTTCTCGAGAGTTGGAAAACGAGTCGTGCAGCTCTGTCAGAGGAACTTTCAACTTCTACAACTTTATCCTTCAGTTTCTTGTTTATTATAAATCCAACACCACTAGTTCTGCCAGTATCTGTCCCACGATAGTAGAAGAGATGTCCACTTTTCAGTTCAATGAGATCTTCTCCTTTTCTCCTTACCTCACTTAGCCAGACGATATCCCACTTGATCCTTTGTAGTTTTTCTTCCAAGTCAAGGAGCCTTGAATCAAAAGATAGGGAGCGTCCATTATACGTAGCCAAGGTTAGCATCAGCCAGGTACATTCCAGCTGCCGGAGATTAAGGGCCAAGATTTAAGTTGTGGAGTCATTCTGGAGGGGTTTGGCCATAACTCGCCACGCTGGCCAAGCGGGTTTGTGAGTGTGGGATAGCATTTCCTCTAATCCCGATGGTATAGTTATACCGTTATTGGCGGTCGTCAGACCGCTTTAGTATTTGCATGATATGTAGTTGTATATTACTTACAAAACATTTGCTTTATACTTAATAAGCAAACAGAGAATAAATGCAGTAGGGCATCGCTTAAATGAAAGAATAAGGGTCAATACGCTTCGAAAATTTAGTTCTTCGAATAACTGATTGAGTTCAAAATAAAGAACGTACCAGTACAAGAACATAAATATTATAGCATGCTTGTTGTGATATTATAAAGAAGATCTCCTGATATTTGTAGTTAATTAAGCACACAAAAGTGCAATATTCATAAAAAGTACTATAACAGGTGTATTTATTATAAGCAATGAGCAAAAATGTGAGTTTTCGTTTCTGCCTCGATGGTGTGTATGTATAGCGAGGATTTCTAGGTAACCGGGTTTTCGTGTGATCGATTCTCTGATAATATCTGTTATGCTGCAAATCATCTTGACATCAACGAACTTATTCCTAATCACTTTTCCTCGGAAAACTGTTTACATATGATTTAGCTTCATGTCATTTAACTTACTAAGTTTCTTTGGCCCTTTCTTGTAAACGGCTATCACCATACCTTTTCCCATCATCATATCTTAGCCAGCTTCGTTTCTATTTTCTGTTATAGCCAGATTCTTCTTTTGCCGCCCAATATCACAGTGGTCAAAGCGCAAGCTTCTGACCATTCGTTCGAGTTGGAATCCCTTTATTTTATGATACCAGCTCTCACCCTTCCCTGGAACCAGTGGCCCTTATTTAGGGACGGGCGACAGCTTAGAGCCCACTGAGTTGTCCACGGTGGTCGTTAATCCCCCCAATCTAAGGAAGGTTCTTCTCCCAACCTGTACTAGGGTGCTTTTGACAGCAAACTGCATGACTTAAATTATATGTGAATGTAATTTAACACACGTGAACATTTTCTGCTTTAGCTCTACTCCGATGAAGGTTCTCTTACATATTAACCGTTTGATTTCAGAGACCTCTGTAAGGTTAGTTAATATTCATTATATCGAATTTTCTTGCCCATGAATGGAAGGGACATCGAGGAAAAAGTTCATAAAAGAAGATATAAGGAAAATTCATAAAAGAAATCAGTAAAAATTGAGTCGCTAATGAAATCTAAAATGTGAAGAACAAATGTAAAGAGCATGTCTGGAAAAGAGTAGAACAAAACCCAATTCATGAAACGGGATCGATCCCACGGTCATCTGGTCGGAGGGCTGTTGTTCTAACCACTCGGACCCTTGGGTCCCAGGATGCACAAAATGCCGTATAATCGCCCTAAATTTACGCAAGTCAAATTTCAGAAATTTCATTCTGTATCGCACGAAGTGTTCACAATACAACGCCATATTCTATATGAATTATGACTACAGAACTTGCGGTGTTGAGATAGAATAAAAATACCAACGTTTACCACAATCAAAGGTTTATTATACATCGACTATAGTTTCGCATAGCGTTTGGCTCGGCTTCATCAAGATGAATCAGCCATTCGTCCTGATGAAGCCGAGTCAAACGCTATGCGATGTATAATAAACCTTTGATAGTAGTCGATGTATCAATATAATAAACCTTTGATTGTGGTAAACGTTGGTATTTTATTCTATCACAACGCCATATTGTTTGGACAAAGGCACATGGTAATTCAATGTTCAGAATTCTTGTCAAAAGATTGAGTCCAAAAGATTTTCACTGTGCAATCTTGTCAAAAGAATAGTGTGTCATTTGTCACACACTCGCACCAGCTGGATGAACGTAAGTTCGTCCACTTTTGTCAATTTCGACGGACCTCGTTCAGACGGATTCTCTGGTCCATTTCAGAGTTTTAAAAACAATAAATAAATACGTTTTTAAATAAGAGACATTCAGTTTGTTTACGATCATTTTAACCGCACACTAAGAGACTTCATGTGACTTATAAGAGTGAATCAAAAGTTCGTCTCGGTTTGAGCTACACAGAATTTTGGGCCCTCCCTACCGATGCGAAACGCGCACCATCGTCGACTGGGTATGAGCTTTGTGTGTTGCACGATGCCGTGAAACAAACGAGGCTTACGTCATGCATTTGGCACGAAACCATATTGCGCTATTAGGTGAACAGAGGATAGAGGTTGAAAACGTGGTGTTCGGGTGTTCCTACGCCATTACTGAAAAAGAGAAAGTTTGGATGTAGCAGCACGGAGTGAATTGAAAGTGGATGTTAAGGCACATGTAAAGAGAAAATTAAAACACAGGAATTCAGGAGGGGAGAAACACACACACACACACACACATACACAAAGAGCGGACATCACATTCTTGGCTGTTTGCCCCTCGCGTGCGCGTTTCCTGTTTTGAAGGAGAATGAACATATCAGCAATTAATTTAATTAGCAGTTATTATTATTATTTAAAATCGGGGGTACGCTTGCCGTCCTCTGACCACTTAAGTTCGTCGTGTGTACTACAAAGTTTTTCGTGATGACACTAGTTTTGTTTGCCAACTGTTTTGTTGAATTTTTTGTGTGCATTTGTGTGTGTGTGTGTGTGTGTGTGTGTGTGCAGTAAAAATAGTAAAAACCTTAGGAATTTATGGCAGAAAAAAAGGTGGGAATTTACAGTAGAAAGTAATAACATTGAAATTTCCCATTGCATGTTGGAGCACAGCGTACAGTGTGGAAGAGCATGAAAACCGAAGGAATGAAAAACATATCATCGAAAGCGTCCATTCAATGCTGGTCAAAGATCTGAAGTTTTTTCCAGAACTTTGCGTTGAGGGTATTTTTTCCTTCTTGATGAGTGGTAACTGGAATTTTGTTAGTCATGGGATCAACAAATAGCTTCAAGGCGCAGGTAATGAGTTACAAAAAATTCCCATATTCTTCCAAGACATTGTCAACTTTTATTTATTCATCTCTTTTATGCAGTCTCTTTGGTTTTCTGCTTTGAAATTAAATTTATCTGTTGCATATGTGTATGGTAAAAACGGCCGGACAACACATAAAGCACAGTGGAAATTTGCATACGATGTGTGTGTATGTTATTTCTATTTACCCTTTCCTTTACTCTCATCCCCCTCCCTCCAAAAAAAAACAAAAAAAAAAACGAACTGAGCGACAGAAGCCGATACCTAGAAAGAAGTTAGTTCTTTGCTTAGTCAGGTTTCATATCATCAATTGCGGTTATTCATATGAATCAAATCTTTGTTCAGATTTATTTTTTTTATTTTCTTTCCAAAGCCGAAAACCAAATTTCAGAAATGCGGATAAGATATTTAACTTCAGGAAGTGGCGTAGCCAGAAATTTCTTAGGAGAGGGGGGTTGTCCATGGATTTTTGGTTTATCGGTGAAAGTTGTCCCTCGAGAAAAAAACACTTCAAGTAGAAATAAAACCAAAATTTTTAAAAGTTGGAAAATGAGAAAAACTTTACTGAGAAAAAAAACTTTTTTTTAAATATATATATACGTAGCTTTAAATTCGTCCTCAATCTCCCTCAAGGCAGGGGTGTGTCCGGACTTGAGGATCCCTTTCCTCTTGGCTACGCCTATGACAAAAGTTCTTAGCTGTTTTAACATTTTAGTTTAACATAACCTTCTTGTTTTTCCCGGAAGATGGCGCCACATGATATTTCAGAGATTAAATTAAACATAAACTGCTTTAGGTTAATTATATATCAGCGTTATTTGGCATTAATTACTTTCAACCAATAATTTTGTTAAGATTTCGGCATAAATCATTCACAGCGAAAAGCAGAGCAGTTTAAGTTTAAATGTTTTAAAAACATTTCCCACCTCTTGCATTTCATGTTCACCTTCAAGCCGAGCCGATGAGATACCGAGCCGGTCGCAAAGGCTTGTGAGAATTATGTGGAAATAACAAGAATATAAAATTTATAAAGTAAAAAATTCAGCTCGCAATGAACTCATGCATCAACTTTTGTCTGCAGTGAATCCCCAAATGCAGCAACAAAAGAAAGAAACCTGCAATTAATTTCCGTGAGCCGGCAGTGAGTGAACTGGGGTGGATTTACTGGGAAGCCCACGAAACCCAGACGCTGGGTCCCGAGATACTCAAGGCAACTTTTTGTTTGCTCTGAATGCATTGTCTTAAATTGCTTTTCAAAATTTTTAATTTTTGCTTACAAAAATAGTGCTGTACTTGAACAATTTAAAGCAAAACGTCGTTTTTGTTTAAGTCGTTCCTCTTAGACACAATACCTCCCATCCCCCTCCTTAACATTTCCTTCCTTCAAGCCAGCGACTTTGCCTTGCACTCCGTACCTACACTACAAAGCAGTCATCAGTCACTTCTTGCACTTTCCTGTCTCGGGGCAGTCTTAAGAGCGCTATTGTATCTTTAGACTCCACTTTCCGTGTTGAAACCCCTATTTTGTAAAGAAAACAAACAGCAGAGTAATTAGAAGAGACTCCCTCAGTTAATTCCTATCCACCCTCTTCATTACCCCCCCTCATAGAAATATGAAAAAGAGGATTAAATTAAGGAATTGGAAGAATGGAGGGCAACTGAATTTTCGTGGCCCTATGGATGCTATTTTGATAACGTTCTACAGAAAAGTAAACAACACACTTTTTATGGGACAATGCATAGGACTACATGAAGTAAAACACAAGAGTTATTACTTGGTAAAGTCCAGACTATATTTTAAAGTTAAATACACTGAAAAATTGCCCATTTTGAAATGGGTAAGCAAGACAAACTTCAGGGTGAGCTCAAGTCCACCCTCGCATTCCTTTGGCGACGTTCCTTGGCCCTCCAAAATAACGATATTTATAATTTTTTTTATTCCTTATATTTACTACATTTATTTCTATTAATTTTTTTTTCTTAAAAATAAAAGACATTGAGTGAGGAATAATTTCGCCGTTCTGGGTTTCAGGAACACGATTCCGCCTGAACTCGAAGTATGTCCTCTACACTGGTGTCCCTAATTAATGCCTGGAAGGTATTCGCAGGGATACAAAGGACAACACGTAACAGCAGGTACAGAGGTTGGGCACGTAAGGATACGCAATCGTGAGGCCAATAAACATTTTATAACAGACAAATATATACACCTTTTGCGTACACAGTGTAACATCCTCAAATGTCACCAAGGTGAGATGTAAGAATGCCAAGACACCTTCACATTCTGAATCATCTCCCGGAATAAATGCCGTGCGGCACTATATCGATGAAACGTGGTGGTCAGTACACACTCTATTTCATGGAAGGTGGCCGATTGTTTTCATCATTAAAGAGGATTTACACCAAGTGATCACAGCATTATGAACACCCCTGCCAAAAGTGGATGTGTCCACGTTGACCACGGAATTTCCGAGAGGACGCGATAAGTCGACTGAAGTAGCATATATAAGGAGAGAGTGGAGTAGTACGTGGTAAAATTCTGATCGTGATTAGTAAACGGAAGGATTTATCGGACTTTGAGAAAGGATGGATTGTGGGAGCTCAGAGAGTGACTGTCTAGATATCCCAAACGGCTGAACTGGTTTGTCGTTCACGAGCCGTCGTAGTTAAACTGTAAGAGAACTGGAGTGAAATTGGTCAAACAACGACGGGATGGTAAACCTGCACAGGACAGCGAAAGGTTGTTGTGAGAGGTGAACGCCGGGTCAGACGACTCCTACTGGCCAACAGGCGCAGCACTGTTCAACAATTGATTACCCAATACAACAGAGATGAACCCCGAACAGTATCTGTTATGACCATACGTCGCACGCTCGCACGTATGGGCTATAACAGCAGATAACTCCGTCGACATCCTCTTCTAATCACGGTGCATCGGCGTAAAAGACTCGCCTGGTGCAAAGATCATGCAAGTTCGACGATGGATGACTGAAAAAAAGTGTGCTAGTTTGACGAGTCGCGTTTTTTACTTCACTCCGTGGATGATCGTGTACGTATTTGGCGCAAACAACATCAGACACTCGATCCATCCCGCATAGCCTCCACAGCGCAAGTTGGGAGAGGAGGTTGAATGGTGTGGGACATTTTCACCTGGCAGGAACTTGGGGACCTGGTGCATGTGGAATATCATATAACTAGTTTCCGCTATCGTGAATTGTTTGCCGACTTTGTACACCCAGCAATGTTGCACTTTTTCCCGAATGGCGACGGTGTCTTCCAAAATAACTGAATTGTTTGCCGACTCTGTACACCCAGCAATGTTGCACTTTTTTCCTAATGGCGATGGTGTCTTCCAAAATAACTGAATTGTTTGCCGACTCTGTACACCCAGCAATGTTGCACTTTTTTCCGAATGGCGATGTTGTCTTCCAAAATAACTGAATTGTTTGCCGACTCTGTACACCCAGCAATGTTGCACTTTTTTCCGAATGGCAATGGTGTCTTCCAAAATAACTGAATTGTTTGCCGACTCTGTACACCCAGCAATGTTGCACTTTTTTCCGAATGGCGATGGTGTCTTCTAAAATAACTGAATTGTTTGCCGACTCTGTACACCCAGCAATGTTGCACTTTTTTCCGAATGGCGATGGTGTCTTCTAAAATAACTGAATTGTTTGCCGACTTTGTACACCCAGCAATGTTGCACTTTTTTCCTAATGGCGATGGAGTCTTCCAAAATAACTGAATTGTTTGCCGACTCTGTACACCCAGCAATGTTGCACTTTTTTCCGAATGGCGATGGTGTCTTCCAAAATAACTGAATTGTTTGCCGACTCTGTACACCCAGCAATGTTGCACTTTTTTCCGAATGGCGATGGTGTCTTCTAAAATAACTGAATTGTTTGCCGACTTTGTACACCCAGCAATGTTGCACTTTTTTCCTAATGGCGATGGAGTCTTCCAAAATAACTGAATTGTTTGCCGACTCTGTACACCCAGCAATGTTGCACTTTTTTCCGAATGGCGATGGTGTCTTCCAAAATAACTGAATTGTTTGCCGACTCTGTACACCCAGCAATGTTGCACTTTTTTCCGAATGGCGATGGTGTCTTCTAAAATAACTGAATTGTTTGCCGACTTTGTACACCCAGCAATGTTGCACTTCTTTCCTAATGGCGATGGTGTCTTCCAAAATAACTGAATTGTTTGCCGACTTTGTACACCCAGCAATGTTGCACTTTTTTCCTAATGGCGAGGGAGTCTTCCAAAATAACTGAATTGTTTGCCGACTGTGTAAACCCAGAAAATGTTGCTCTTTTTTCCCGAATGGCGATGGTGTCTTCCAAAATAACTGAATTGTTTGCCGACTCTGTACACCCAGCAATGTTGCACTTTTTTTTTCGAATGGCGATGGTGTCTTCCAAAATAACTGAATTGTTTGCCGACTCTGTACACCCAGCAATGTTGCACTTTTGCCGAATGGCGATGGTGTCTTCCAAAATAGACCCACTGATCTAACATTGTGCAGGAATGGTTAGAGGAACACAGTTGAGATTCCAGAATATCGCGTGGCCTCCGAACTCTCCCAACATTAATCCCATAAAGAACTTGTGGGGCACTATGAAATGGCATATCAGATGTCATCCACTAATCACCGCAAACCTGCGTTGAAGGCGGTATTACACACAACTGAGTTGGCCATACCTCCGAACTGCTTCCGGCATCTTATTGAATCGATTCCGCTTGGAATAGCTGCTGTACTGAGGTCGAAAGCAGTACTCACAAAGTATTCAGTAGGTGGTCACTCAAAGTACAGCACTGTCATAGAACTCCTGTGACGTGCCTGTCCCGCAGAACGCACATGAGTTAAAGGCAGATAGCAGTGATAGCACGTGCCAGTGTAGTATAGTGGATAGCACTCGGAGCTCCGGAGCCGAGAAGTGTGGGCAACAAGTCGGTTCAAGGAATTTCTGCCCTACTTCAGCTGCGCCGTTCAGCTGTAAGTGATGTTATCGTGAAATGGAGGCACCTAGAATCAACACCAGCGAAATCGCGACCTGGTGAGTCAGAGCGGTCGCCGAGTGCTGAAGTGGGTGGTGCGAGGAAATCGTATTTCCTCGGGTTTGACACTCACGATCGAGTTCCAAAATCTTCTGGAAGCGGCGCCAGCAGCATGTTGGTTTGTCGAGAGCTGAAGGGAATGGGCTTCCATGGCCGAGCAGACGCACACAAGCCTAACTTGAGCAAAGACAACGCCAAGCGTTGGTTGAACAGGTGCAAAGCTCAGGCCTGTGGACTCTGGAGCACTGCAAACGCGTTCTCATGAGTGATGAATCACGCTTCTCATGTTCTGTGTACACACGAGTCTGTGTGTGTGTGTGTGTCAGATGAACAGTGCCTGCCCGACTGTGTTGTGCCAACTGTGAAGTTTTACAGAGAAGGAATCGTGCTCTGGGCTATGTTTCATGATTTGCGCCCTCTAGTTCCAGTACTCAAGAATCTTAACATTGCGCCCAATAATGTTATTCTCTACAATTCTGTGCTCCGAACATAATCACAACAGTTCGTGCAGGCCCTTTTCGTTAACATCAGGCCAATGTTCTCGTCCACAAAGCGAGTTCCGTGTAGGAATGGTTGGATGAGATGGGTGTGGAACAACTTGAGTGGTCAGGTTAGATCCCCGGATTGCAACTCCACGGATTGCAAACCCACGGATTGCAACTCCACGGAATACCAACTCCACGGATTGCAACTCCGCGGAATACCAACTCCACGGATTGCAACTTCACGGAACACCAACTCCACGGATTGCAACTTCACGGAACACCAACTCCACGGAATACCAACTCCACGGAATACCTCTGAGATGAATTGGAACGCCGACTGCGCGACACGCCGAACCATCCAACATCAGTGACCGACCTGACTAATGTTCTTGAAGCACAACGGAGGGCAATTTTCCTCAGCAACGTACCAACATCTCGTGGAAAGCCTTCTTAGCAGAGTGAGGCTGTGATAGCAGCAAAGGGAGAATCAACTTGATATAAATTCTTTTCCTATTTTAGGAAGTTTGTGAATAGGCAAGTGCCCTGATACTTTTGATCAGATAGTGTATTTTCAGTATCTCTAATGTGTTTCCATGTTTACATCATCGCTTCTCTTCGTCAGAGAACGTTTCGTTTCTTCGTCCGTCTGAACAAGCAAGAATGGATCCAGGAAACAGCTGCCGATTGAATCAACAGTAGCAATCCATGAAATAATAAAGCACGCTTGACATCATTAACCGATGTGGTGATGTCCTAATCCATGCCATACAGTTATTGCAGTGACTTTCGTCTAGACAAAGAGCTCATTTACCCTGACATTATCGAAAGGTTTCTTTAGAGTCCGTCCACTTCGATATGGATTTCCAGGTTGGCCAATCGGGAATGCTTCTTCTCATTTTTGGATTTGCCGCAGGTTTGAGAAATCAAGTATTTTCTATTACCAAAATTCACATTTAAGCCTTTCTTTAAAAACATTAATAAATCCATAAAATAACTTTTTTATGTTATACATACTCACACACATATGAATAAATTCAAATGGATATTTTCCATTGAATAACCTCAGAATTTTTCAAAAGAGAAAAGTTTTAGTGTTTTCAATCCAAAGACGTGCCATTCGTATTTCAAAGAGTTGTTTGTTTGACAGCAGGTACTGTTCTAAAGACACCTAATCCAATCAGATCTCGTTTATCTGAAGCTGAATTAGTCAAGTGCCGATTCCAGTGCTGCCTAAAGAAAGGGATGAGACATGCATGCATTTCCTGAACTTTAGATTCCGCATTCAGCTGTCCACTGTGTACTAAGTGAATGACTTAAACTGTGGCGATACAAATTCTGAGGGCACATCCAGAAAAAAGAAATTAAAAAGGAATAAAATTTGTATTTTAGAGCTCTTGGATAGAATCGAAGAAGGTAACCGTGTTTCCGTATGAAGCAGTTTTTCATGTACAGTGATTTCGGAATAATCGTCACTGCTCGGGCTGGAAGAAAAGTGACCACTGTTGGGAAGGGGCTGGCCGTTGTTCGGAGGTTAGGCCTACGTTAACGTTGTTAGTGTGTTGCATTTGTATAAATGCAGAATAAGTGCATGGGGCTTATTCATAAAGAAAACGGTTGCAGTACTTTCTCCAAATGCTGAAGGCTGAATGTTCATTGTTCGGAGGTTTCATTCACTGTATCAGGGTATGTCGAATGTCAAAACATTAGATTAGAGTGCTATGAATCTACACATGTCCTACACGAACATTAAAAATACACTGCAAAAGTCTCTCGGTGGTGGGATGACGACATCATGGGCCTTTTTTTTTTTTTTGCACCAAACAGAAAGTGACAGCCTTCCTTGATACGCTGAAACAATTCGTGTTGCCATTGCTTCTGAATCTACACCGGACATGGTGTTCCACGAAGATGGAGATATCTTCTCATTGGTTCCAAAATACAAGAGACTCTTGATAAGGTGTTTACTTGGAGATCGATTCGCCAAAGACACGCGATGCCCTGGCCACCAAGCTCTTCATGTTTAACCCCATCAGATTTTTCTTGTGGGGCTATGTGAAATATGTATATCATGTATGATACTTCACTAAAGGTTCTTCAGAAATTCGCATCACAATCTGCAGTGCGATTAGTATGATCACGAGTGGCATCCTACCACGCTCGTGGATGGAATTCTACTATCGTTTAGGTGCCGTCATGAAGAAATCCATCTGTTTGACAAAAAATAAATAAATAAATAAGATCATTCTTTACGTAGCTTCAGCGAAAAACTGCATATACGTAACGAGCTATACAATTCTCATTGACTTTTTTTAGAGACCCTGTACATCAGTGGCGTTGCCAATTCTCATGTAATATGTTTGAGCGAAGCATGTACTGTCGTCGTGAAATTATGCATTTTATCCTATATAAAATTCTAAAAGAGATTTAGGAATATTATAGAAAACTCCGGATTGACAGTGCGTGAATCAATCACTTGTGTTCAGTTATAAACAGCACAGGACGCAGAACAAAAACAGGCAGAAAGTGTAACGTGATACTTTTGGCGTTCAAACGAGGTAACGCCTCACTGACTGAGAACGAATGAAAAGCACCTTAGACTTTTCCGTGTGAGTCAAATGTTCGTCCCTTTTTGAGGCACACATAATGTTGGGTTTCCATTCCTAAAGGAAACGCGAAGCAGCGTCGACTGGGTGCTGCGATGACGTGGAACATACGAGGCTGGTGACGTGAGTTTGGAATGGAGCCCCATTGCGTTATCTGATGAGAAGAGGATGAAGGACGAAAACGTGCTGTTCACGAGTATTCCTACGCCATTATTGGAAATAAAGGTAGTCCCAGTAGCGAGAGCAATTTGTGCCCCCCTGTACCTTGACATGGTGTAGCAGCTTAGCTGCTTTACAGCTGCGAAACCCTGATGGTTTCTTTTGCAGGTGAGTGGTAGATTATTTGCATGTAGCAAATAATACTGCAATACCCCGTGTGTTACTTTTGCCTACCTTGGTCATCGAGACTACGCCTTTGAATTTGTGTTTCTGTGTCGTCGACACCCCTTGCTTAGCGGTTTTTCATGACACTACCTTGGAGCTACGCAAAGACATGAGTGCCTTCGTGCTTCCTGGACTTCATCTGCGCTGAACTACGGATAATGGTAATATACATTTTATTAAATGTATTATTAATGTAGGGAAGCCTTCCAGAGCGTAAAACACCAAGCGAATAGTTCTTTTACTTTTTTTACTCTCTGCTTTCCTCAAAACTAGTTTATCTCCTTTCTGCTTGTATAAGGGCTGCCTGCAGGCATGAAACACATCCTGAATTGCATTTGTGAAATGCAGCAATGAAACGTAAGATACCTAAGCAGCAGCAACTTCTCTGTCAACGTTTCATTACACTGACATAGTTGCATTGCAAAGGACTGCTTGCAAGCGTAAGATACCCAAGCAATATCCATGGATATTCACTCAATTTTTTCGTGATACTCAAAAATGATTTAGCAGAAGTTATTTAGGAAAAGTCAATTAATTAAAAAAGACCATTTTAAAGGTCACTTCTATTTATTTTATTCAAAAAAGGAATACCCATCGTACATTTTCTACAGATAGTAATGATTCAGTTCATTAAGGAGTATAAAACAAGCAGCAGCACCATAAGCAGCAAAAGGAAAATAAAGCAAATAGCAGCAAAATAAAGGAGTATAAAAACGGAACATAAAGCAAGTAGTAGCATCATAAGCAGCAACACCATAAAAACGGGAATGTAGCAAATTGAAAGAAAATAAAGGTGTGTAATGTGAATAACAGCAACATAAAACTCTAAACACTACAGTAAACAATAACATTATGGTGTAATAATCCAAATTTCTGAAAACTACAGAAATTTGGATTATTACACCATACGCAATATTTGTTATATACGTAATATTTTCAAATCTAAACATTGCAGTAAACTATAACATTACAGTAAACTATAACATACGCAATATTTGCAAACCTAAACATTACAGTAAACTATAACATTACACTACAATAAACTATAACATTACACTACAGTAAACTATAACATACGCAATATTTGCAAACCTAAACATTACAGTAAACTATAACATTGCACTACAATAAACTATAACATTACACTACAGTAAACTATAACATACGCAATATTTGGTAATATAAACACTGCATTACACTATACGCAATATTTTAAATACTAAACAGTAATGTTATAGTTTACTGTAGTGTTTACTAAATACTACAGTAAACTATAACATTACCCTAATATCATTCCATGACACTAAAATATTTACAGCTTGGCTGAAAATAATTATTGTAATCTCCATTTAAATGAACAATGAATTGATAGTATTAGATATTAAATGCTAGGAAATTTTTTTTATACAAAACTCAAAACCAGTTATTTCAATAACTGATTTTATAAGAGTAAGACTTGGCATCTGGAGAATTAATCAAAATATTCATTGTAACAATTTGATACCCTGTGATATACAATTAGACAATCAAATACAATAACAACCAAATCACATCTGAGCCTCCGCGGATTATAAATAATTAAATTTAACTTTCAAACATATAATTATAACACAAATTTTATCAAAATCACCCTAGACTTAAACCAACACAACAAATTCAAATTAAATTATGACGCGCCTGATAAAATAAGAAAAATATTAAAATTTTAAAAGAAATTTTAACTTAGAAGCTCACAGTATGAAATCTAGCTTTTCACCAACTTAGCATTTAGCCAAAGGCAATGCTTATACGCTAACTCTAATTTTTCATTACTTTTCTTAAAACTTTCCTGTCTGAATGCCTGTTCAACCTTCTCTTTTCAAGACGGTTGGACCTACGGCGTCACGTGTTTACCGTCTGTCAACATTGGAAAGGTTTAGATACGGGCGACTAAATCTTTTGAGGGAACCAGTAACCAAAAGGAGTTTCTCAAAATTATTGAAATGTGTGCTTCAAAATTTTGAACCTTCGGTTCTTGATACGTACGTAGAGCAATTTGTAAATTTGAAGGCGAGGAAACAATCGAAGCAGCAGTGTACGAAAATGGTTCTGGCGTCTCAGTACTGGGGACATCAATCGCAAGACAAGCCGAGGTCAGGGAGTCCAACGACCACCAACACTGTCATCCCGGTTGAAACTGTCACAGCGAACCACTATATCAATGCACAACAACTGGCAGCTGAGGAGGGGTCTTTCAAATCCACTATCGTTCGTCACCTGCACCAACTTGCTTTCTCCTTTAAGCGCCATCAAATGGTTCCCCCATAAAACAAAACCCCAGCTAGGCGGAGCAACATGTCGCTCTCTATCGCAGATTCCTCTCAAATCTACAAGACGGTAGGTTTTGGAGTCGTATCATCCCACGTGATAAAAAGTGTACACTGCTACTTTATTCAACTACTGGGAACCAGTTGAGACCACGCCAGGAAGCACAGCCAAATAAAGAGGCTCGAAAGGAAAGTCATAGTGTGCATTTTTTGTGGAATTGCGAGAGTTTATTGCACACTGGGAACTCACGCTAGATGATCAGGCTGTGGACTGGAACTTGCATGCCGAACAACTGCAACGAGTTTATGATATTGTTCCCATCGCTCATCAATTGAAAGTAGGTGTTGCTGGAGATGAACAATGCCCCAAGTAATATCTCCCTAGTAGTTCGCTGAAAACTACAGAAATTGGAAGAGGTTGAGATCCAACCCCATCTTCCATACAGTCTGGACCTTGTCGCATTCAACAACAGTGGCAGCTCGTAGCTAAAATTAGTGAGAGTGCTGCTTCAGAAAAATTTTATGCATTGTTTTAATATTGTGTAAAACGAAACAAACACATATAAAACGAAAATTTATACATAAACAAAATATTTGTTACTTACTAATAGCCTACATTGTTACAGTTCAAGCTTGATCCATTCATTTAAAAACGAAATCCATTCTTTTTGTTTTAATTTGCGCGAAAAGATTTATAATTTTCTCCTTCATCTCTGGATAACTGTTGAGGAAATTTTTCCCCATTGAAAGCACTGCAAGTGCATTTAGTCTTTCAGGATTAATAGTGCTCTTTAGAAAAGTTTTTATTCTTTTCAGTGTTAAAAAGCAACGTTCTGGTTCTGCTGTTGTCATGGGAATTGTCAAGAGGATTTTTATCAGTTTCGTAATTTCACTAAGAACATCATGTAGATTATTTTTCAAGTTAAATTTCAGAAGGTCAATTAATTTGCAATATTCATGCATATCGGATCTACAATAGAATACTTTTAGTTCAGTTTCAAGCTTTTCTTTGTCAATCATGGGATACGCTTCAGTGGTCAGTACTATCTCTTCAGTAGGCAGTTCATTCTTAAAACTAGTGAAGCTTTTCTTGTTGAACAATTTAGCAGCTACTAAGTGTTTAGTGGAAGAATATCTGTCCATTATATCAACACATATACAGCCGCACACTTCCTTAGCTTCTGCCATGAGTGTCTTTGAAGGATTCTCACAGTACTTCGAGTTTCTTATTTCAAAAATAGAAGTTTTGAAATCTGTTATATATTCATTGACTTTAAACACAGTAATTTCTCGAGATTGCATTTGGTTGTAAATTACTTCAACATGGGGCATAATCTTATGAAAAAACTAACCAAAACATGAAATTATCATCATTCAGGTATTTTAAAATTCCTGTTTCTTCTGCAATGGTTCCATCTGCATTTGATGTTGACTGAATTTCAGTAAGGCAGCTTTTTAAAGGTTGCAAATTTTCATGAACTCTCTTTACGGTCCGTATGTTAAAGTTCCACCTTGTAGAGGATGGACGTGGAATGTTGACGTCCATATGCTTCTTCAGAATGGATACACGTTGCGGTGATCTTGAGAAAATGTTGGAATAGCCAAAATGTTAGAGAAAAATATTTTTGCGTTCCGTGTAATACTTGCTGCATTTCTCATTATTAAATTAAGTTGATGCGCATAGCAGTGAATGAAATGTGCATTACTATAAACTGCTTTTATTTTTGCTTGAACTCCTGCTTTTTTGCCTTTCATGACATCTGCACCATCAAATGTCTGAGCTATCTGTTTTTGTCCATTTCCTTGAAGGGTTATGTCTAATTGTTATAGAATACGTTTCGATATGCCATCTGCAGTTTGATTTTCTGGAATAAAGAATCCCCAAAAACACTCAAATATTTCTTCATTCAACACGTAACGTAGAACAAGGACCGTTTGAGTGTGTTCCAATCCATCTGTAATGTCATCAGCCATTACAGCTACAAAGGAAGCTTCTCTAATTTCTGTCATTATCTCCTCATGGTATATTTGTAGCAGGCAGTCAAGTATCTCATTCTGAATGGTCTTAGAAACGCCTTTGAAGACCGTACTGGTTTCTAAGTGATTCTTCAAATCTGGATCTAATTTAGATGCAAAATTTATTAATCCTCTCAATACACCTGGATTTACTGAATCGTCTTTTTCATCATGTCCACGTAAGGGAGTTTCAAAGTATCCACAAAAGAAAATACAGTCTATTATTTTGGATAAAATTTCACGGCTCTTTTTAACCTTTATGTTATGCTCATTGATTGAAAGTCTGTTGTATGCCTCACTAAGTTTCTCCTTAATATTTACGCTCCCTAAAAGTGACAGTGAAACCACATTTTCAACGTGCTTCTTTGACTTTTCATGTTTTTCAGTTGTTGTTTTTTTCATTTTGTTTATATTTCTAAAACCGTCTTTTGTCCACGGTACATCACCTCCAAACAGCAAACACGTGAAGCAAAACAATGCATTTTTTATTTCACAGCCGCAAAGTCAACTTTTCTGTTGGTGCCATTCAGAATTAAAGCTACGAATACACTTCTTGTTGTTGCTTATTCCTGGCTGAGATATTTGAATATCAGGTCTTGAACGGCTTCTTTTCTTCACTGTAACTTTCTCATGGAGAGATAACTGTGAAAACTTAAGCTGTTGAAGTTCACTTACAGTCACAGAACTTATTTCTTGGGGATGCAAGGAGGCCATGGTAAAATTATTTAAATTTTCTGTAAAGCAGAAGAACCGAAAAAAAACTATGAATTAAATAGAATAGCTGGAAGCATCACAAATTTACAATCATCAAATTCTACACTTTATCACATTCAAGAAAGAATATGGTACGACGGTTTTTAAGAGCAACACACGCGGAGCCAAAAGAAACACTACCTTACGCTTGCCCAACAGGGTCACCACTGCGTGATCGAGAGTGCTCTCTCTACGTAGCGTGCTGCCTCCTATCTCGGAGCTCGGGCATTTGCGCGTGCGCACAACAGCCAAACACCGCGTCGCTGGAACTGTGAAACGCACAGTTCCATACAAGGTTTTTTGTAATTTTTTCATGAACTAGGGGATGGCTACTGACATTAAGCTTAAGGATTATATAATGTACAAGTATAAAGAAAGAATTAAAGAAAAAAAGACTCATTATATTGAATGTTATCGATAATATCGAGTGAAAATAGGGGGTGCTGCAGTTTCGCAGTACCTATACAGGAGCCGCACCTGTCCAACAACCACCTGCTTCGCTCCATGGTCCATTTCCTACAATGCTCAGTGGTGAACGTGGAATCTGTCATCAGAGAGCTTTTGTCCTCGAAACCTGCCGAGTTATACCGGCGAGGGATCGTGGCTCTGGTGCAGCGTTGGCAAAGAACTACAGAAAACAACGGCCTGTACCTTGGAGAATATGATGAAACCTGTATGACTTTCTTGCATCATTAAATATTTTAGCTGCAATCGGGTCAAACGCTTGGCTGACATTTTTACTTTGGTCAGTCAGAACCTTGTGTCACTTTCTTGGCTGTGCTCAACCGTTTGACACCTCTGTGACGTATTTGAAATGAAATTATTCTTCTACCTTTGGCGTAGCCAGTGCTGCCCACAGATGAGGCAAATGATCACACATTTCTGAAAGTGTTGTATAATAGACGAACAATCCCTGTGCAAGATTCTCTGCAGTATATCTCAGACGTGATCAACGGGATAAAATTCGAGGTATCTTGGAATTAGAGGTGTACCTCGATCTTCGTGCTCATGACAGCGGTGTGAGGTCGAGGAGGTCGGACATCACCGTCCGCAAAGAGGAAAGAAACTGTGTCCCATCGTGTCATAGGAAAGTGTCACAGTACTCCTGACGATATATCGGTACTATTGCGCATGTGCCGACGAGAGATATGAAGATCGGCAGAGATATAGAAGCATATACCTCTATACACGTTATGATTGAGTCGCCGTGTAACGGATGTGCAGGTTTGTACAAAACTCTGATTGCTGCGTGTTCCTCAAGATTTCCGGACAGGATTTGTTTGACTATTGAAATGTAGACCTAATCTGGTCTCATCGCAGAATATTGCGCTTTGCCACCCTGTAACGTACCAGGAGATGTGACGTACCTGCCAGAAGGACGCACACGACATAAAAGCAGATAGGAATCAGAATAAAACGTCCGCGTAGCTTAATTGGTAGAGCAACTTATTCCGGAATGAGGGATCCGGGTTCGAATCCCGGCGTAGACCAAAAATAACGGAGAAATTTACTTCGTTATAATGGCGCCCGAACTATCCGGATGACCCGACCGTTCAAAATCTCGCAATGGTGTGATGTTATTTCCACACAGCGAGATAGGAAAAATAAGAGAATCCCTTCTCCAGCACTTCAAAAAAAAAAAAAAAAATAAATAAAAAAAATAATAAGGGGGATGATGTGACGTACCTGCCAGAAGGACGCACACGACATAAAGGCAGATAGGAATCAGAATAAAACGTTCGCGTAGCTTAATTGGTAGAGCAACTTATTCCGGAATGAGGGATCCGGGTTCGAATCCCGGCGTAGACCAAAAATAACGGAGAAATTTACTTCGTTATAATGGCGCCCGAACTATCCGGATGACCCGACCGTTCAAAATCTCGCAATGGTGTGATGTTATTTCCACACCGCAAGATAGGAAAAATAAGAAAATCCCTTCTCCAGCACTTAAAAAAAAAAAAAAAAAAAAATAAGGGGGAGATGATGTAACGTACCAGGAGATGTGACGTACCTGCCAGAAGGACGCACACGACATAAAGGCAGATAGGAGTCAGAATAAAACATCCGCGTAGCTTAATTGGTAGAGCAACTTATTACGGAATGAGGGGACCCGGGTTCGAATCGTGGCGCGGATAAAAATGACGGAGAAATTTACTTCGTTATAACCCTTCTTGCAAAAATAGCGACTGTTGTGCTCATTCACATCTTTCTCGTCGGGTTGTTTCAGACAGTTATGAACGTCTCGAATATAAACTTTCCTGATGAAGTCGATTACAGACCCTTTGATCACTAATCATAGCGTCAGTGGTATTTCTCAGAGGATCTTGAAAATGGTGTCTACGAAGATTCATCATAAGATACCGTTCTTATAGAGCCATAGTTGTCCTCGGACGACAACTCTCGTGTCGTTCAGCGGCATCGCCGTGCTTTCCTAGAATGCATATGGAGTCGACTTATTAGACTTTGATATAAATGAACAGCTTTGCTAAATCTGATCGTCCGACCCCTTCATTGCAGCATTCCAGTTCTTCTTTTGTGTCCTTCGAATGTCAAATGCCTCATTAATATTGCTCACAGTAGTGCTTACACACTCGCACCGTTAAGGCACATTTTAGCACATTGACTACTTTGAAGTTCAATTATACCTCGTAAAACGTTTTTACGCCTCTCCGTACGGGTGCGACTCCCAAAATTTTCATACTGTTGCGTTTTGTACTGTTCGAACTGCTATTCTGACCTAAACACATTTGTATAAGTCCGCAATATCCTAACATTTTTTAATTCGTAATATTCCTCACATTTTTTTCAGTTTTTTAAAGATCTTTGATGTTTCGGTGCGATTGGGTTTCTTTTCTACATGACCACCACTTTTTTGAAGCACATAATTCCGTAAGAAGTCTATTTGTGTGCATGTGTTGATAACTACATGTTGTCGTTTTTTTTTTTTGTAGTTTTTCTTATGTGTAATACTAGGGACTCCCTAATCAAGTGTTTATTAGCGTCACGCACATGAATGTGTCCACGTTTGTAAGGGCACGACGGCATCTTCTAAATTTCGTTTCATTTTTGCCACGAGCATTGAAGACTTAGAAGAATCTGCCTTCTCAAGTGTAGTGTTACTGGCTCTGATAAAGGGAAAGAACAAAACGTAAAGACACGCACATAATTCGTATTTCACCTAGTATTGTAACCCTGGCTGTTCACACAAGAGGATATTTATATATAGCACCATGAACGTAGATGTGTGTGTGTGTGTGTGTGTGTGTGCCTTTGACCTTTGGATGGACTTGCCCCAAACTTCAAAATGAGAAAAAAATGGCTTTTAATGGAAACCGCTAAACCACACAATAAATGTGAAGCAGCACATAAATGATAGTTGCCTGAATCGAATAAACATCCCCACCTAGAGCCTTTAGAATACCTTCAGTTTTGTGGTATATCATTCGTTTGTTATTCAAGGAACGGATCCCTGCAGTTGCACCGTTTTATGACTTGCTCATTCCCTACTAATGAGGGTTGACACAGCTGTTTTGAAATCTTTTCGCTATGTAGAAATAAGCTTTCACCGCTTCCATAATAACATGGCAGTTCTAGGAAACAGCTTTTGTCTAACTTGAGTCAAGTATACCGCATGTATCGCGTTTATGGGTTTTATAAACCACGTAAAGAATAGTGTCAAGAAAAAAAAACGAAGTCCAAAATGAGATGTTTGATCGAGAATTCCAACATGGTACACCTGTAACGTACCTCGGAGATGTGACGTACCTGCCAGAAGGACGCACGCGACATAAAGGCAGATAGGAATCAGAATAAAACGTCCGCGTAGCTCAATTGGTAGAGCAACTTATTCCGGAATGAGGGGACCCGGGTTCGAATCCTGGCGCGGATAAAAATGACGGAGAAATTTACTTCGTTATACACCGTCTGATGAATCAGGCGACAGTCCCACAAGCTTGTCGTTAAACAAAACACGACTGAGGTTAACCTTTGAATTCAACAGCGCAACAGCAAACAGCACAACAGCCTAACGACAAAATAACAATTTTTCTTATCAATAACGTTAATAACTAGCGGATTTCCGCCTCTCAGTACTCCCGTTCTACAGTTATAATGTTATAGTTTAAATCGGATTCCTGATTTTTACGCTTTCCAACCGTAGGTTGAAGAAACGTATATGCTTCAGCTTTGTCCGTCCGTATGTCTGGCTGTCCGTCCGCACTATAACTCGCGTATAAAAATGGTTCGATTTCGATGAAATTTTAGTAAGTGGTAGGTGACCACCTGGGGACGAACACTATTGAAAATGGGCGAAATGGGGTCAAAGGTCAGGACATAGGAGCGAAATCCATTCCATTGCCCTTATGCGTCATAACTTATGTAAAAATGCTTCGATTGCGACAAAACTTCATCCTGTTGTTCCGAAGGTACACTGAACCGGTTCTGTTTAATATCATCGAAATGGGATCAAAGGTTAGAGCATAGGAGTGATATTTATTCCACAACCATTACCCTCATAACTTGAGTAATGATTTCTGGTATGTTGGAAAACGTATCATAATTAATGCATTGCATGATTTTACTAACTTGTTATTTGTAGCGTTGACTTCATTGCAACACATTAAAAGTTTAGCTGAACTTAACTAAGTAACTACACCGAAGAGCAATTGAATTAGAGATACCTGTCTAGTAACGTGTAGCACCACCTTTCGCCCTGATGACGGCGGCGATTCGTCTCGGCATGGACTCGACAAGACACCGGAAGCGGTGGGAATCCATACCGATCCACGACCCCTGAGCAAGCTCCCACAGTTCACGAAGATTTGTTGGAGGGGTCAAAGCTTCGAACATCTCTCTCGATGGCCTACCAGATGTGATCGATGGGATTGAGGTCAGGTGACCTAGCTGGCCAAGGAAGCGAGGTCACGTTGGTGGAGTGTTCCTCCAACCATTCGGATACAATTCGGGAGCGATGGCACGGTGCATTGTCTTGTTGCAGGATATGGTCCCCAGTGGGATGTTGAAGACGTACAAATGGGAGCAAATGGTCGTCCAGGATATCCCGGTAACGTTGACCTGTGAGGGACGATGTCACACGTACCAGGGGTCCCATTTCAGTCCACGTAAACAATCCCCAGACGAGAATGCCACCCCCATCAGCTTGAAGAGTACCCTGCTGGCAAGAAGGATCCATCGCTTCCTGTGGTTTGCGCCGTACTCGTATCCTGCCATCCGCACGAACCAACGTGAATCTCGACTCATCAGTCCAGGCAATATTTTTCCACATGTCTAGGGTCCAGTGGCGATGTTCCCGCGTCCATGCTAATCTTTGCACCCTGTGATGTGTGGTCAGCAGCGGTACCCTCATGGGACGATGGCTTCTGTACCCCATGGCGAGGAGATGGTTCCGGATGGTGTGGCTGCTTACACGTTTTTCTGCACCAGCGTTAAATTGCCGAGTTATTTCTTTAACTGTGGCCCGTCTGTCCGCTGTTACAATGCGAGCTAGCCGACGATGACCTCGCTCATCCACACGCAGTTGTCCACGGCAGTTGGCCCTTGCAGGGATGGTTTTACCGGATTCGATGAACTCACGATGCACCCGTGAAACAGTGGCTCGTGAAAATCCCAGTGCCTGCACGACTTCCGAGATGGAGTGATCCATTCGTCGGGCCCCGACAACTTGCCCACGATCAAATGCGCTTAGATCCTTCGTCTTTCCCATACTGCGTTCGACTCTTACTGATTCCCGTCACATCACTCCTTATATTGTCGGATCGCTGTATACGTCATGTCGTTTCCGTGTACAGGGCCGCCCACAGCGCCACATTTGCATAACGCCAGCTGTCTCTAATTCAATTACTCTTCAGTGTATATATACACTTAACCTTAACTAGCTTAAAGCTTACTGAATTTGCTTTTCGTTGAACCTGGGTAATTTTTCAGTCCAATGTCACAGAAAAATATCACTTCAATAATACAGCCAGGAATTAAATGAATACACGGTCTACTTAGAGCTTTCCACTTTATGTATATCAGGCAGTACTTCCCCAATTAATCATCCACATGTCGTTAGTAAACTACTACGACAAGATGCTTGAATAGAACTTTAATAAAAATATACGGGAATGTTCACTCAATATAAGAATCTTATTTCTCTACTCTCTCGTAACATTGGATATCGCGCATAAATCATTCGTGAAAGATCGGATATAGATCATTACAGATTGCACATGAGTCGCTCTTCTCTGATTGTCTAGCTAACATTTTAATCTGAGCTCTTATCGCTTTTGTCTTTAACTGCGTGGATTGCACTTTGAGCTGCTGTCAGAGTTGCCGACATCAAATTCATCGTATGTAACTCTCTGGAGTTAAGTCAGAAAACTATTTAAAGAGAAAAAACTAAATTTACATAAGAACACAGGACTAAAAGTCAGGTTAAATAGAGGTATACGTCATTAAATAGAGGTTCAGATTAAAGGTCCTGTTGATATCTAAGTCCGCTTGATTTGACTGACTGCCAGTGATGTTTCAAGGAAAAAAACTCTTAGGAACTCCGACGTAACGTTCAGAACAAAAGACATGATGGGAGGATAAAATTTACTTTTAAAAAAGTAAATCATATCACAAGCTAAACAGGTAGCATAGGTCACATATGCATGAACGCTAGACTGCTTTGAACTATAAGAACTAACATAAAGTGCGATTGTACATAACTTGGCCGACTCGGTGACGCTGTGGTCTAAGCGCTGGCTTCTGACCATTCGTCCGAGATTTGTCAGGGTTCGAATCCCGGTGAGGTCAGGATGCTGTGTTAAACCCACAAACCAACCAACCATACATATCTTGCTGGAATGTAAGCACAGTACTTAAGTAGAGTTCTCTGGGTTGATGGTCCTTTTAACTTAATATGTATTTGTATTACATAAAATGCAATACTAAGCTCAGTTTGCATAATTAGGCGAACTTGTATGATGGATATTGAAAGAATAAGATAATAGTCACTACAGTATCAGATTATATCATTTTGAGAAAACAAATTAATTATGAAGTACCTCACGATGCAGTATTTAATGGATTTATTTCTTCAAAATCAAAATGCACAAAAGTGATCACATGTATTAATATGCTGTTGGTAGAATGTTACTAACTGATGAGAGAGAGAGAGAGAGAGAGAGAGAGAAGACATTGGAAATCCTTCGCATATTTTTTTAAGCAAAATGCCATGTCTTACCTTGCAGATTTATTCATTTGGAGTAGGGGGAGGACGTCGATAAATACGGATCAGATTGCTCTTGTCTTTGAGCTCTTTGACCCCGTGAAAAGTGTCTTTCTCTTTTGATGATGTTTTGCAAATATTAGGTTTAAACTTAACTATTCGTAGTAGTTGCTTTCACCGTTGAAACTTCAGCTTCAACTGTAAGTTGTATAATTAATTTGTATAAATGTTGCAGTTGCTTAAGATATGATTAAGAACTAGTGCACATAATTTTGGAATTAGTAAATAGAATACATTCTAACGGCTAAGGAAACTAAATGAATAAGCATTGACTTACTATAAATCCACTTTATTGATTGCCATGTCACGCTATATAGAGTTTAACACACTAGTCACAAAACACTTGTTGGCTTCAAGTGCAATTATAACCTGAACGACCTGCCAACGGCCACGTTTCAACGGAACAATGCGCGCCCGCACGTGTCACGCATCGTGCAACAATTCTTCACGGCCCACCAGGTGTCACTGCTGTCGTGGCCCGCCTGTTCTCCTGATATGTCGCCCATCGAACACGTCTGGTCGCTGATCGGCAACCGAGTTTCCCGGCAAGCACCACCCGCGATGAACTGTGGCAACGTGTGGAAGCAGCCTGAACCGATATACCTTAAGCCCACATCCAAAGCCTCTTTCGTTCGATGCCGCGGCGTGTAGCGGCCGTTATTGCCAGCCAATGGGGGCCACACGAACTATTGATGTCTGCGTGTTCCGCAAGTCGCACGGGCCTGTAAGCTCAATCGTTTCATCTTTGTATGTGTTGTTATGTGTCCAGTAAATCTGGTTTTGCTTTCTCGTGTCCTTCTTGGTGTTGCATTTTGGGTGGCCAGCAGTGTATTATATAACTTAAAAACTGCAATTCAGATCAGATTGTTCTGTTCAAGATGTAAGTGTATCAATCTAACATTGTTTTGGTTGAACCTTTGCATAAAAGAGGCGGAGATAAATTATCAAGACTGCTTATCAAAAAGAGGTAAAATGTAGTTGATTTACAATTCTGCGCATCTGTGAACATCTGGTTTAAAATATTTAAAAAAAAAAGGAACAGAAAACGTGAAAACTGCATAACAATCCAACTGTTGCCATCCTTTAAAACATCGAAAAATGTCTGAAATGGAGAGATATTGTTACACACGGCTACTGTGCTGAAATCGACATATAGCACTGAATACAAAGATATGTTAGATTCTTTTCCACTAGAGGTTTCAACCTGACGAGTGTGTGCCATTATGAATGGGGCTAAAGACTCTCAAAAATTCTAAGAGGCTTTCTCAAAAAGGAAAAAGTCATGACAATGCGCTTTCGCATTATACACACACGATACGGGGATTTTTTGGGTAAAAGAGCAATGGCTATAACTAATGTTGGGACTCCAACCATACTATCCTCACCCCGATCTGTGTGACTCCTTCCCTTTTGTGAGAATTGAGAAATACTTCCTAAAAACATTCCTTTTGAATGAGTTAAATCATGTAGAGCAAAAAGGGAAGAATCAGTTTCTGAAAGAACTTTGAGGAAATTATTTTACATAGCGTTCGTTCTCAAGAGTAAAATGCACACTCGGATGCACATGTGGGAGTGATAATTTGAAGTTGACTTATTTCTTAATGTTACTTACATTTTCCTTATTTTTCATTCTATACATACAAAATCCTACTAAACAGCAGGTCCCATCCATGATGAAACTATAATTACATATACATTATTCTTTTTCATAGCAGACGGCCTTGATGTTCGAGTTCTAGCGAACATTGTATTGCTTATGAATTGTGCACATTATAAGTGCACTTGCTTAGCAGCTGGAACGTCTTTCAACAGAACAAATTACCTTTGTCCAATCAACATCTGCTTCGTTTCCTAAGAATACAAGTGCTTATATCTGGTGCTAATGCTTATTGCGCTTCTCCCTCCGACATCAGTTGCTAGTGTTCAAGTGAACATGAAAGTCAAGTTCGTTGTTCTGTTCTTCGCCGTCGTCTTTTCGGCGAAAGGTAAGCGTCAGGTTTGGCTTTCGCTGTTGTATTAAGTTTGTGCTAAATTATTTGGCCACCGAACTACATCACATTCAGAAGAATCAACAATATGGCTCACGTTGTTCCTTCTTAAATATGCATATGCCATTGCTTTCCGAATTTCCAACAGCTACGGACTCTAAGAAACGGCGGATCTAACTATCTTTATGAATCCGACAAAATACTCTAGAATTCTTACGAACTGTTAATTTGAATTTAACATAATTTTTTTACTCTAATACGTTTGATGTACGTAGTATGAATAATACTTACTAATTAGATCTGCTATGATATCGTTGAACTAGATGTTGCAATTTCTGTTCTTAATCGGAAAATCCAGTTTTCTTTTATAGCAAATAAGTCGAATCGGGGTGTACAGAATAACTCTGTCACAGCGCGATATTTTAAGGAGATTAGTATTTCGCTTTTATATCGTCGCCATGCACCAATGAAAACTAATTTCTCACATCTGTGTAGTCGAAAAGGGGATATTCTTTGGTTGACCGAAAGATCACTTCAATCATCATATCACTTCAAATCAGTTAGCAGAAATTCACTAGACCGAAAGGTACTTTTCCCAGAGTGGCCACTTAATTGAAACGTTCATTTTACTGAAGGTAGTCGCATCACTTAAACCTTCATTTCACCGAAGGGTCAGTATATCGAATCCTTTTGATTTTCTCATAGGATTTTTTGAAGTTTAGAGCAACTTCGGAAAGTTAACCACCAAAGAAATTGGTAATCGTATAAAATATGAATTTTTGATTTCACCGTGTCCACTTCCTTGTAGGTCGGTCTTAAGACCTCTAATATTAATTATAAATCCCTCAGTCAGGGAAGTTTTAGAAAACTTTAATCAGTACACTCGGTAAACAAAAAAACGTTAGAGATAGGAGTGATCAGCAGTTGACATGGAAATCACCCTCGCAGAGTGAAACAGACGCAAACCGAACGCAGGTGATAAATAGGCGGACAGCAGGGTTTTCCAACAGTGTATCGCAGTCAACGAATATGGGTAAATGTGGTAATCTGAGCGACTTCGATCGTGGATGCATTGTCGGCGCAAGACAGATGGTTCTTCTATCGTCCAAGTGGTAAGAACTCTAGGGTTTCCGAGAGCAACCGTATCGAGGACGTACCACGAGTACAGGCACTCTTCACTTAACGACCGAGTTCCGTTCCTACGACTAGGTCGTTAAGCGAATTGGTCGATAAGCGAGGAGCTTAATAGATACTTATGTATATTAAGCGAATTGGTCGATAAGCGAGGAGCTAAATACATACTTATGTATATATATATATATATATATATTTAGCTGATAACACCGTCAAAAACTTCTTTCAAAGACATTTCGTATCCATTTCGTTTCCTTAAAAAATATTTTCAGTCATTACTTCATCATGCATATACTAATCGGCTTCTATCTAAATACATGTACATTTCAGACTTAACTAACCCCAGATCCTACAAGAAGTGTTTAGATTAGCCTGCTAAGTGCTACTCGGCGGATGTCTTGTAGCCAATCCCATTAACATTCACGTACCCGCCCCTTTTTTTCACACAGCTTCCCCTATATTTTTCAGTTCAATATACTTCTAACTTTAACCGTCTCTATGCCAGATGCCGTCCGTCTTTTATTCGAGGTTCAATGTGCTCAAGCTTCCTGTGACTACCGTGTTCTCGTTCTGACAGCGGTTTGCCCAGAACTACCCTTTCAGATCTATTTGTGTAGTTTGATTGCCTTCATTCCCAGTGGCTTAGGGAACACCATGGCGGTTTTTTTTTTTGGCCATTCGCGACCTTTTGCCATCTACGAAAAGCCACTGCTTACGCAACGGTGTTCCCCTGATGACTACGACATGCTGGTTTTTGTTTCCTGTTCTGAGTGTTGTGGAAAGTTTTAACTTTTTTAGGTATATTTTATTTTAAGAGGTTTTTGCTTTGTTCTGTGAGGTTTGGGTGGGCATTTGATTTTTTTGTGGGGAGGGGGGCGGTTAACCTGTTTGCAGTTGTTTGTAAAGGTGAGAGAATTCAATCTTTGCTAGACGTTACTTCACCTCGTCTACAGGTTCATTCGTTTTCTGAATTGGTTTGAACCTTTGCTGTCTTTCGTGTTGGGTGTATCTAGGCTAAAAATAGTAAAACTAACATTAAAATTAATAGGATTCTGAATAGTCTACAGAAGCTCACTAAGGTGATTAAATACATGCAAAGATTATTAAATACACCACTTGTGTATTTCATAATATTTCTCATGTATTCTGGAGAGTTAATTCTGCTCTTTCTGATCATACAGGTCCACAATCTTAATTATATTTTTTTCTCTAGTTAAAATCTCCGCGAGTAGGTTTTTTTCAGTGTTAGAGGCCTACAGCCCCACCCACACTGCTCCCCAGCGACTAGGGAGTGGCAGGGGTATTTGGAAGTTTGGGTTAAAAGGTCGGCCATGTTTCCTCAAGAGTGGAAGAAGTTAAGTTGCATAAGAGGTAAGCTCTCTTCATTGTCTTTGGGTTTTAGGTTTTCCAAGTTCAATGTTTGGATTACTTGAACATTTTTTCTTTTGCTTTAAGCATTTAGGCACTAGCAAGTCTATTAACTTTTTTGCGGATTTTAACTCTTTCTTTTCTTGGTAACTTTGCGCGTTTTTTAGGGAACTAAGGCTAAGCAGCCGGCCGTTTCATTGTTCTTGTAGTCTGCGCTGTGCTTTCAATGTAGTTAAGGTCTTAATAACTACTTCATTATGCACTTAAAGCACTTCTGAAATACTTTGTACATATTACAACTAATTGTTTATGTCACATAACCATCACAAAGCATTTCTTTATTTCATTATTGTCTTCATTTTATTCTCGTTTTTGCGTTGTCAGAAGTTGTGGAGTAGGGGTCTTTATAATCCAGTTTTCTTTCAAAAATCTGCGCTTTAGAAAAACTTAATAATTCCTTATTTATTGCAATGTTAAGAATTTGTAATACTTTTGTATTGCTATTCAGGTTTAAATTCTCTCTCAGGGGAACTTTGCAATTTGTTATTGCTGAACATTATTTCTGATTCATTATGTCACTCTTACAACTTGAGTTTTCTATAATCATCTTCTTTCTGATTAATAGTAACAGATGAAGAGCATGGGTCGGGCCAGGAAAGTTATGGATGCAAGCTAAATTGTTAACTAAAGCTTGGTCATACAACTCTGCGAAGGTCATGACATATATATATTTAAATTTTTTTTTTTTTTTTTTGGTAGGCTTATTACTTGCGCCTATGACTTTGCAGAAACCCATTTCCAAATAGGTCTTTGTGGAAGTGAGAAAATGCAGAGCTTTTGCTGGTCCTTGATAAAGCCAAGGCTCAGTATTCTCGACACTCTCTACATTCAGTTGTTCTATATTTTTCTCTTTTTACTCACACCGGTCAATACATAACCTTTTCTATGTTGTACTTGGTATGAGTCAAAAAATTTTTTTGCTTCAGTCTCTTCTTAATAGAATATGAATTCTGAATTTTCATAACTGCTGCGTTGCGCGTTTTGATCTTCAGGTTATTTTGCAACTTTCGTTTTAAATTCTAAAGTTTTTCTTATCTTTTGGGCTTTGATCTTTAGTAACTAATTTCAACTTACTATTTAGAAGCTTGTGCGCAAATTCTAGTTGAAATGTTTTATTATTATTATTATTATTTTTCATTTTTTTTTATTTAACTATTATTTTTAATTTTTATTTTAGCGTGTTTTGGCTGATGTCTTTTTGGCGTGTAGTTAATACTCGAGTTTCGGTAATTTCTTGAACTGCTTATTTCCAAAAAAGTTTTTTCCTAGTTGGTTTGCTCGGAATTTTGTATGTTTGGCCCAAGTGGCGTTCTAAGGACGTTGAAAGGACTGGAGGTCAACTCAGATAATTTAAGTCCTCCCGCTAGATTAGGCTAGCACCCTTTCCCATTGTGTATGAACTCGCTGGCAAAGGTAATCTAAAGTTATGAAATGAGAAACGTTGTTTGACATGTAAATCTGCGGATCTTAACCTGTATTCTTCTATTGCGGATAATTGCTCCAACAAGTTTTGCAAAGCCTACAATACCATTTATAAGCTCACCTGTACTATATGCAGCCTTAGCTATATTGTCCAAAGCAAAAATCCTCTTCATCTTAGGATTAATGGTCACAGGTCTCTAGTTAACAAGTTCTCTACTTCTGGTGTGAACCCCTCCACTAATGCTAGCCAGTACTCTACCTTTGAATTAGAGCATTTCCATAATCATGGTTTTGACAAAGTGAAAATAGAGGTACTGCATATTATCCTTGACCTCTATGCTCGACTTGAAACTGAATCCCTTGAAATTTTGCAGCATCAGTCTCTTTATCCCTATGGTCTTAATTCCACTCTTTCTGACAATAAGCATAATCCGCATAAATTTTCTATACGTGAACTCTTCTTTCTTGTTAACAGCAAGAGCTGCCCTAGAGGCAATAGAGGACAGAGGTTATTTCGCACTTCAAGCAAGGTTGATTTTGCTAAATTGCAAATAACTCTGGAAAGTTTTAAAAATGGTACTAGTTTTGTTAAAAATACTTACAAAATACTTAAGTCCTTCAAGCACTCTGTCCTTAAAAGTTTTTTTCAAATTCTGGAAAGAAACAGCTAACCATGTTGATAAGCACGTTTTTGCTTTGGTTCCAGACATTCTTAAGCATATTCTTAAAGATAAAATTTCTCTTAAAAAATTTCCAGTAAATATGTGACCATCGGGTTTCTAAATAAAACCTAGGATCATCTCAATGTTAGGAAGCTGTTCTACAATAATGCAATTTTTTCCCCATCCACAGGCACCAGTCTACTGTAAGTTTTAAATATGTTAAGACCTTAGGGTCAATAGTTAAAAACTACAAACTTAATTCTTCGAGTTGGATACCTGTAGTTACTACATGTTCTTGTGATGAACATAAAGAAATAGTTTACTATGATAAGAATTACAAGCATATTATCACTGGAAACTTGAGTTTTGTTGAAAATGACAAGCTTAGGAATTTATTAGAGTATGGTTCTAAATTTAGACTTTCCTTCCAAATTTCCAAAGAGAGGATTCTTGAGAACTTCACTCAAGATGTTAATAGGTACATTATAAAAACCAGTTTAACATACAATCAGCCTATTGAGGCCTTCGCAGAATGGAGATATAATGTAATCAATGGCTTCACTAATGAGTTGGCAGGTCTTGATTTTTGTTTTGATAGAAATCTATTTTTCTCTGGAGATGCTAAAAGGTCACTCTCCAAACTACAAGACCTATTTATTTTTACCACTACGGATAAAGCTAGCAATAATTTTGCAATTATCTGTAAGAAGTTCTATTTTGAATTGTTAACTATGGAACTCAATAATAGACTAACCTACGAGCCCGTAAGTTATTCTACCAAGCAATTAGAAAATCGTTTTAAGGCATTCTTCAAGAAACTTAAAATTCCACAAATAAGAAGATATGAGCCTGAATTTCCCTTTCTTTTGCAACTGTTAAGTTTCATAAAGATCCAGTGAAGTTCAGATTCATAGCTAGTGGAGTCAGGAGTCATAAAAAGAAAATTGATCTAGCTTTTGAAGAAATCTTGAACAAGGTTTTGAAACACATTAGTAACTGTACTAATCTGAAGTACAGATATTTTTGGATCATTAACAATAATGCAGAAGTAATTTCCACTATACTCGAAATGAATCCCTTAGATATTAATAGTTATGATTTTGAGAACATATATACTAATCTGCCTCTATCAGATATAATCACTACCTTTAAAGAGCTGTATGCAGATTTTAAACTTAACCAATTTGTTAATGTAGGAGCCTGGAACTCTTATCTCGATTGCTGCATAAAAAATAACCATATCTTATATAATAATACTCTCTATAAGCAAGTAAACGGTATCCCTATGGGAACGTCAACATCCACGAGTATTGCAAAACTATTCCTGTTCTTTAAGGAATATAAATTCATTAAAAATCACTCCACTTGCTCCGATAACTACCTTTACACATTTAGATATATTGACGATCTGCTGTGTATAAATAATTCAGAAGTTATAGAGAGTGATTTTGATAATATCTATTCTAGCTCTCTTAACTTATGTAAAACCAACCACAGTAATCAGGAACTAGAGTTCCTAGACTTAAGTATTAAACTTAACAGAGGTAACCCATCTATTAGCCTCTTTGATAAAAGAGTTAATTTTCCTTTCAAAGTAATTAAATATCTACACTGGAATAATAACATATCAACCAAAGTAATTGAGAATGTACTAATTTCTCAGGTGCTTAGAATTTCAAGAATTTGCAACAACAATTTGGACTTCAATTACCACATTAATACACTATTAGACAGTTTTCTAGAGAACAAAATTCCTACTTCTTTCATCAAAAGAACTTTAAGAAAAACTATTCTGAATAATAGAGTAAGTTTGGCAGATCTGCTTTAATTTTCTACACAGTTAATAATATGATTCTGACCAATGAAAGCCTTTTGGAAGTTGGCTAGAGGATGAATATTAACTACAAAAAGGAACCTTAGTGCTATGGATAAGAAGGTCCTATTAAAAATAAAAAATTTAATAATGTAGACAAAATCACAAAACAAACCCTTAAAAATCTGTTTATAAAATAAAATAAAAATAAATATAAAAGAAAACTAGTTATTCACTAACTGGAATAGCTATACTAAAAATAGTAAAACTAACATTAAAAGTAATAGGATTCTGAATAGTCTACAGAAGCTCACTAAGGTGATTAAATACATGCAAAGATTATTAAATACACTACTTGTGTATTTCATAATATTTCTCATGTATTCTGGAGAGTTAATTCTGCTCTTTCTGATCATACAGGTCCACATTTTTAATTATATTTTTTCTCCAGTTAAAATCTCCATGAGTAGGTTTTTTCAGTGTGTGGAGGCCTACAGCCCCACCCACACTGCCCCCCAGCGACTAGGGAGTGGCAGGGGTGTTTGGAAGTTTGGGTTAAAAGGTCGGCCATGTTTCCTCAAGAGTGGAGGAAGTTAAGTTGCATAAGAGGTAAGCTCTCTTCATTGTCTTTGGGTTTTAGGTTTTCCAAGTTCAATGTTTGGACTACTTGAACATTTTTCTTTTTGCTTTAAGCATTTAGGCACTAGCAAGCCTATTAACTTTTTTGCGGATTTTAACTCTTTCTTTTCTTGGTAACTTTGCGCGCTTTTTAGGGAACAAGGTACAGCTTCAAGGCTAAGCAGCCGGCCGTTTCATTGTTCTTGTAGTCTGCGCTGTGTTTTCAATGTAGTTAAGGTCTTAATAACTACTTCATTATGCACTTAAAGCACTTCTGAAATACTTTGTACATATTGCAACTAATTGTTTATGTCACATAACCATCACAAAGCATTTCTTTAGTTTATTATTGTCTTTATTTTATTCTCGTTTTTGTGTTGTCAGAAGTTGTGGAGTAGGGGGTCTTTATAATCCAGTTTTCTTTCAAGAATCTGCGCTTTAGAAAAACTTAATAATTCCTTTTTTATTGCAATGTTAAGAATTTGTAATACTTTTGTATTGCTATTCAGGTTTAAATTCTCTCTCAGGGGAACTTTGCAATTTGTTATTGCTGAACATTATTTCTGATTCATTATGTCACTCTTACAACTTGAGTTTTCTATAATCATCTTCTTTCTGATTAATAGTAACAGATGAAGAGCATGGGTCGGGCCAGGAAAGTTATGGATGCAAGCTAAATTGTTAACTAAAGCTTGGTCATACAACTCTGCGAAGGTCATGACATATATATTTAAAATTTTTTTTTTTTTTGGTAGGCTTATTACTTGCGCCTATGACTTTGCAGAAACCCATTTCCAAATAGGTCTTTGTGGAAGTGAGAAAATGCAGAGCTTTTGCTGGTCCTTGATAAAGCCAAGGCTCAGTATTCTCGACACTCTCTACATTCAGTTGTTCTATATTTTTCTCTTTTTACTCACACCTGTCAATGCATAACCTTTTCTATGTTGTACTTGGTATGAGTCAAAAATTTTTTTGCTTCAGTCTCTTCTTAATAGAATGTGAATTCTGAATTTTCATAACTGGTGCGTTACGCGTTTTGATCTTCAGGTTATTTTGCAACTTTCCTTTTAAATTCTAAAGTAATTTCCTAATGAAATGCCATGCCGACGAAGATTACCGTCGGAAGAAAAATATCTAAATATTTATTAATAAACTGTAAGAAATAGTCAATTACTCTCGTGTATTTATAGAAACTCATTTTGTAGGAAAATTCCTGCACTAACCCACAAAGAATCGAGAATACAGACAGTCATGAAATACACCCACTCCATTCCCGTGAATAACAAGAAATAATTTCTGTGTAATCTTTCGTTTTAACATACACTGAACCGTTTTTAACAAAAGTTCTGGAAAAACATTAAAAAAACGTTATATTCGAAAAAAATAAGAATTATACGCGTACAAAATTTATCTATAACTTGAAAGAAAAAAATAAGCAACGCTGTACTCATCCATGGGTTGAATACACAAAACTGGTGGAATTCGCTGCTAAAAATAACGAGAAGTAAAATTGAATATCTTTCCTCTTAAAAGTAAATGTAGCTTCGGAACGCGGAAAGGAAAGATACAATGCTAAAAATATAACAGAATGGGACATGAATGGGTAAATATATTAATTAAACAATCGAATTTCAACACCACAAGGACATCACAAAACTTTGGAAAGCGCCTTTAAGTTGATACACTCGTTGAAAATGAGTGAAGTTCCCTTAAGCTAAATAAAAACAATCGTTACGTTGAAAAAAATAAATTCATGAATTATATGAAACTCACATTTATGAAAATTACCTCGCAATATTGTGAAATTAAAAAGAGAACCCTTAGTTTCACATCGCTTTGGAAAGAGGTACAGCTTCAAGGTGAAGACGCGTGCCTGGCAAATGAGTATAGTCGGTAGAGCGCTCGCTTCGCGTGCGGGCTGTCATTGGTTCGTATCCAGCCAGATCCAAACGGGCGTTTTTCAGGACGTGTTGAGAAAATTTCTCAGCTCGGTGCCGTCAGGTAGAAGTTTCGTAAGGGTAAAAAAGTGTTGTGAATTTAGGAAACCGCGTAATTTTTTTTTTTTATGGCTACTACTACTGGGAAATTGACGGACAAGATTCGGCAAGCCATCAGTTATTTCACGTGATTGCCGGCTGCCATTGCCGGGATGATAATTATGATCATATGTAGAGGATTTTAGGAAGGGAGTGTCTGACCCAAGGTCTTAAACAACCTTTAGAAATAGGAACGTAGGAGATTTGGGTTAGACTGCCCGATAGGAAAGTGACACGGAAGAGAAGTAGAAAGGGGGAGGAAGACGCCCTTACTTATTACCGGGGGCCAGTACCCGGGGTCCGACGGCTTAACGTGACCATCCGACGCACGGCGGATGTTTAGTGGATCGAGCGTTCGTACCTGCCTGGGATCGAACCTGAGGTCCTTTCCGTGACAGTCACGAACGTTGCCCACTAGGCTACCCGTGGCCCCGCCATTGCCGGGAAATTGGCCATTATTTATGGCACGTACTTGCAGGACCTCTTAAGGGCCGCTTCTGGCAGCCACAGCCTGTGATGGATAACTGATTACCCTGTTCTAGCATATGACAACTGATGGGGTGCCAACTGTTGGCGAGCTGCTGGCCTGAACTACTGGCCCATGTGGTGGCCGCCGGGACATTTTATTGACGGTTGGGTAGCGGCAACATAGTGCTGGGCCAGCAACACTTTTTTGTTGGGATACACTACCTTTGCATTCGGGTGTAGATCATAAAGATGCTGGGGGTGGTCTGGAGCATTATCAAGCAGGAGGATAATTTTAAAGGGAACGCCCTTTTTCAGACAATAATGCTTGATCAAAGGTATGATGCAGTTGATGAACCAATTCTCAAATAAAGCTTGCGTCATCCATGCCTTGTTATTTGCACGATAGTAAACGGGCAGCGTGCACTTACTAACCTGCTTCAATGCACGTGAGTTCTCCGAGCGACAGATGAGGAAAGTCTTAGTTGGACCCAGCGACATTTCCTCCCAACAAGAACGTAAATATGTCCTTAAAAGCCTTGAAACTGGACATTGTTGTAGCTTCTTTGTGTATGCAGGACCTTTATGCATTTTTTCCCCAAAATTCCCGATTTCATCCACATTCAAGATCTGTTACAGGCAATAGATTCTCGATGATTTCATCAAATTGGTCAACAAATTTTTCCGCAGCTTCTGCCTCCGCGCTTTCCGCCTCACCGCTGATACTTCGATTATGCAGGTTGAATCTCCAACGAAACCGTTGAAACCCTCAATGGCTTGCCGTAAATGTTTCCGTCGATCCTTTGCCTTCGCGCGCTTTCAGAGTCTCAAAGATATTGCGTGCCTTGGCTTGAATTATGAAAAGGCTCATCGATCTTTTTCTTTTCTTTTTTTATCTGGTCGTCAAACCAAATCGCCAGTAATTTCTCCATTTCACGAATGAGGTCTTTCCACTGCCTAGTTATTATGGCTTTAAATCCTGTCGATGCTTTCACTGCCTCTTTCCCTCTATCCTTCAAGATCGTGGAAACGGTGAATGTGCCAGCTCTAAGTAACGTACTATCGCTTTAACTTTTTTACCAGCTTCACAGTCGTTTAGGATCTCCATTTTCATTTCAAGATCGATAGCCTTCCTTCAGTTCTTGGCTCATCCTCAATGTGAAGTCTTGCTCTTTCTTTTCGCCGACATCTTGTACTATGGGGTGCACAATAAAGTTACAAATTTATAAAAGGAATATGTAGTCTTGGAGACTGGGAACGCTTCGTGTAGTGAATACTGATCGACTGCGGGAACGAGCAGCCCAACAGGTAGGATTTTAAGAAGATACTTAGTACCTTGGATCTTTAAGTGAGGAGTGTATACCATTGCTGGGCGTGCCAGTGTTCAGACAGCGAGCGGAAGCCGACCGCACAACATTGATTACCGGAGTCGGCCTAGACTATCCAAGCTCGTACAGACCGACTGTTTGGCAAGAGCGGCGTAATGTCGAAGGCCCAAGATGCGCCAGAGAATGAACGGTACTTCACACACAGCGTACTCTGGGTTGCGGGAGTGGACGTAATACTCGTGTGCTACTGTTGGCTGCTCATCATCGGAAATTGCGCCACGCCTGGAACCGGAAACATCAAAACTGGACCTCTACATAGTGGCACCTTGTCAAGTGGTCACATGCGTTCCGCTTCCAACTGTACCGAGCTGACGGGAGGTGCGGGTGTGGTGTCGACAGCATAAACAGAGCCCACCGTCTTGCCAGGAAAACCCTGTTCAAGTAATGGTTTGATGAGCCTTCTCAAGGGGCACATTAAGTCCGTGTGTATCTGGAGAGCTCCCCAACCGCTGCGTGCTACCGCTTCCACGGATTTCGACCAATGGTCTGTTTCAGCTGCACAATTCACCACCCCACCGATCCGCAGTCACTCAGGCGTGGCTCGAGGAACACTCGTCTGAGTTTGGAATCATGCAGTAGCCCGTAAGGTCCCCGGATTTGAGCCCTGTGGGTACCCCTTGGAGAGGAGCATCAGATCCATGGAAGCTCTCTCGGATAAAGTGGAGAGGAACATCAGATCCATGGAAGCTCTCTGTGTGGCACTGGAGAGGAACATCAGATCTATGGAAGCTCTCTGGGATGCAGTGGAGAGGAAAATCAGATCCATGGAACCTCTCTGTGTGGCAGTGGAGAGGAACATCAGATTAATGGAAGCTCTCTGGGATGCAGTGGAGAGGAACATCAGATCAATAGAAACTCTGTGGAATGCAGTGGAGAGGAAAATGAGATCCACAGAAACTCTCTGTGTGGCAGTGGAGGGGAACATCAGATCCATGGAAGCTCTCTGAGAGCAGTGGAGAGGAACATCAGATCCATGAAAGCTCTCTGGTATGCACTGGAGAGAAACATCGCATCCATGGAAGCTTTCTGGGATGCAGTGGAAAGGAACATCAGATCCATGGAAGCTCTCTGGGATGCTGTGGAGAGTAACATCAGATCCATGGAAACTCTCTGTGTGGCAGTGGAGAGGAACATCAGATCCATGGAAACTCTCTGGAATGCAGTGGAGGGGAACATCAGATCCATGGAAGCTCTCTGGGAAGCACTGGAGAGGACCATCAGATCTATGGAAGCTCTCTGGGATGCATTGGAGAGGAACATAAGATCCATGGAAGCTCTTTGGGATGTAGTGGAGAGGAACATCGGATCCACGGAAGCTCTCTGTGATGCAGTGGAGAGGAACGTCAGATCCACGGAAGCTCTCTGCGATGCTGTGGAGAGGAACATAAGATGCATGGAAGCTCTCTGGGATGCAGTGGAGAGGAACATCAGATCCATGGAAGCTCTCGGGGATGCAGTGGAGAGGAACATCAGATTCATGGAAGCTCTCTGGGAACCAGTAGAGAGGAACATCAGATCCATGGAAGCTCTTTGGGATGCAGTGGAGAGGAACATCAGATCCATGGAAGCTCTCTGTGATGCATTGGAGAGGAACGTCAGATCCATGGAAGCACTCTGGGAGCAGTGGAGAGGAACATTAGGTCCATGGAAACTCTGTTGGATGCAGTGGAGAGAAACATCAGATTCATGGAAGCTCTCTGGCAAGCAGTGGAGTGGAACATCAGATTCATGGAAGCTTTCTGGGATGCAGTGGGGAGGAACGTCAGATCCATGGAAGCTCTCTGCGATGCTCTAGAGAGGAACATAAGATCCATGGAAGCTCTCTAGGATGCAGTGGAGAGAAACATCAGTTCCATGGAAGGTCTCTGGGATGCAGAGGAGAGGAACATCAGATTCATGGAAGCTTTCTGGGAACCAGTGGAGAGGAACATCAGATCCATGGAAGCTCTCTGGGATGCAGTGGAGAGGAACGTCAGATCCATGGAAGCTCTCTGGGATGCAGTGGAGAGGAACATCAGATCCATGGAAGCTCTCTGTGATGCATTGGAGAGGAACGTCAGATCCATGGAAGCTCTCTGGGAGCAGAGGAGAGGAACATCAGATTCATGGAAGCTCCCTTTGATACAGTGGAGAGTAACGTCAGATCCATGGAAGCTCTCTGGGATGCAGTGGAGAGGAGCATCAGATCCATGGAAACTCTCTGGGATGCAGTGGGGAGGAACATCAGATCCATGGAAGCTCTCTCGGATGCAGTGGAGAGGAACATTAGGTCCATGGAAACTCTCTTGGATGCAGTGGAGAGGAACATCAGATCCATCGAAGCTCTCTGGGATGCAGTGGAGAGGAACATCAGATTCATGGAAGCTCGCTGGGAACCAGTGGAGAGGAACATCAGATCCATGGAAGCTCTATGGGAACCAGTGGAGAGGAACATCACATCCATGGAAGCCCTCCGGCAAGCAGTGGAGAGGAACAACAGATCCATGGAAGCTCTCTGGGACGCAGTGGAGAGGAACATCAGATGCATGGAAGCTCTCTGGAATGCAGTGGAGAGGAACGGCAGATCCATGGAAGCTCTCTGGGAATAGTGGAGAGGAACATGAGATCCATGGCAGCTCTATGGGAACCAGTGGAGAGGAACATCAGATACATGCAAGCTCTCTTGGATGCAGTGGAGAGGAACATCAGATTCATGGAAACTCTCTGGGATACAGTGGAGAGGAACATCAGATTCATGGAAGCTCTCTCTGGGAACCAGTAGAGAGGAACATGAGTTCCATGGAAGCTCTCTGTGATGCAGTGGAGAGGAACATCAGATCCATTGACCCTCTCTGTGCTGCAGTTGAGAGGAACGTCAGATCCATGGAAGCTCTCTGGGAGCAGTGGAGAGGAACACCAAATCAGTGGAAGCTTTCTGGGATGCAGTGGAAAGGAACATCAGATTCATGGAAGCTCGCTGGGAACCAGTGGAGAGGAACATCAGATCCATGGAAGCTCTATGGGAACCAGTAGAGAGGAACATCAGATCCATGGAAGCTCCCTGGGATGCAGTGGAAAAGAACATCAGATTCATGGAAGCTCTCTGGGAACCAGAGGAGAGAAACATCAGTTCCATGGAAGCTCTCTGGGATGCAGTGGAGAGGAACATCAGATTCATGGACGCCCTCTGTGAAGCAGTAGAGAGGAACGTCAGATCCATGGAAGCTCTCTGGGAGCAGTGGAGAGGAACACCGGATCAATGGAAGCTCTCTGGGATGCAGTGCAGAGGTACATCAGATTCATGGAAGCTCGCTGGGAACCAGTGGAGAGGAACATCAGATCCATGGAGGCTCTATGGGAACCAGTGGAGATGAACATCAGATCCATGGAAGCTCTCTGGGATGCAGTGAAGAGGAACATCAGATTCATGAAAGCTCGCTGGGAACCAGTGGAGAGGAACATCAGATCCATGGAAGCTCTGTGGGAACCCGTGGAGAGGAACATCAGATCCATGGAAGCTCTATGGGAACCAGTAGAGAGGAACATCTGATCCATGGAAGCTCTCTGGGATGCACTGGAGAGGAACATCAGATTCATGGAAGCTCTCCGGGAACCAGAGGAGAGTAACATGAGATCCATGGAAGCTCTCTGGGATGCAGTGGAGAGTAACATCAGATCCATGGAAGCTCTCTGGGATGCAGTGGAGAGGAACATCAGATCCATGGACGCCTTCTAGGATGCAGTGGAGAGGAACATCAGATCCATGGAAGCTCTCTGGGAGCAGTGGAGAGGAACATCAGATTAATGGAAGCTCTCTGGGATGCAGTAGAGAGGAACATCAGATCAATGGAAACTCTGTGGAATGCAGGGGAGAGGAACATCAGATCCATGGAAACTCTCTGGGATGCAGTGGAGAGGAACATCAGATTCATGGAAGCTCTCTGTGAACCAGTAGATAGGAACATGAGATCCATGGATACTCTCTGTGTGGCAGTGGAGGGGAACATCAGATCCATGGAAGCTCTCTGAGAGCAGTGGAGAGGAACATCAGATCCATGGAAACTCTCTGAGAGCAGTGGAGACTAACATCAGATCCATGGAAGCTCTCTGGGATGAAGTGGAGAGGAAAATCTGATCCATGGAAACTCTCTGTGTGGCCGTGGAGAGGAACATCAGATCCATGGAAGCTCTCTGGGATGCAGTGGAGAGGAACATCAGATCCAAGGAAACTCTCTGTGTGGCAGTGGAGAGGAACATCAGATCCATGGAAGCTCTCTGGGATGCACTGGAGAGGAACATCAGATCCATGGAATCTCTCTGGGATGCAGTGGAGAGGAACATCAGATCCATGGAAGCTCTCTGGGAACCAGTGGAGAGGAACATCAGATCCATGGAAGTTCTCTGGGATGCAGTGAAGAGGAACATCAGATCCATCGAAGCTCGCTGCGAACCGGTGGAGAGGAACATCAGATTCATTGAAGCTCGCTGGGAACCAGTGGAGAGGAACATCAGATCCATAGAAGCTCTATGGGAACCAGTGGAGAGGAACATCAGATAAATGGAAAGTCTCTGGCAAGCAGTGGAGCGGAACAACAGATCCACGGAAGCTCTCTGGGATGCAGTGGAGAGGAACATCAGATCCATGGAAGCTCTCTGGGATGCAGGGGAGAGGAACGTCAGATCCATGGAATCTCTCTTGGAGTAGTGTAGAGGAACATCAGATCCATGGAAGCTCTCTGGGATGCAGTGGAGAGGAACATCAGATCCATGGAAGCTCTCTGAGAGCAGTGGAGATGAACATCAGATCCATGGAAGCTCTCTGGGATGCAGTGGAGAGGAACATTAGGTCCATGGAAACTCTGTTGGATGCAGTGGAGAGAAACATCAGATTCATGGAAGCTCTCTGGCAAGCAGTGGAGTGGAACATCAGATTCATGGAAGCTTTCTGGGATGCAGTGGGGAGGAACGTCAGATCCATGGAAGCTCTCTGCGATGCTCTAGAGAGGAACATAAGATCCATGGAAGCTCTCTAGGATGCAGTGGAGAGAAACATCAGTTCCATGGAAGGTCTCTGGGATGCAGAGGAGAGGAACATCAGATTCATGGAAGCTTTCTGGGAACCAGTGGAGAGGAACATCAGATCCATGGAAGCTCTCTGGGATGCAGTGGAGAGGAACGTCAGATCCATGGAAGCTCTCTGGGATGCAGTGGAGAGGAACATCAGATCCATGGAAGCTCTCTGTGATGCATTGGAGAGGAACGTCAGATCCATGGAAGCTCTCTGGGAGCAGAGGAGAGGAACATCAGATTCATGGAAGCTCCCTTTGATACAGTGGAGAGTAACGTCAGATCCATGGAAGCTCTCTGGGATGCAGTGGAGAGGAGCATCAGATCCATGGAAACTCTCTGGGATGCAGTGGGGAGGAACATCAGATCCATGGAAGCTCTCTCGGATGCAGTGGAGAGGAACATTAGGTCCATGGAAACTCTCTTGGATGCAGTGGAGAGGAACATCAGATCCATCGAAGCTCTCTGGGATGCAGTGGAGAGGAACATCAGATTCATGGAAGCTCGCTGGGAACCAGTGGAGAGGAACATCAGATCCATGGAAGCTCTATGGGAACCAGTGGAGAGGAACATCACATCCATGGAAGCCCTCCGGCAAGCAGTGGAGAGGAACAACAGATCCATGGAAGCTCTCTGGGACGCAGTGGAGAGGAACATCAGATGCATGGAAGCTCTCTGGAATGCAGTGGAGAGGAACGGCAGATCCATGGAAGCTCTCTGGGAATAGTGGAGAGGAACATGAGATCCATGGCAGCTCTATGGGAACCAGTGGAGAGGAACATCAGATACATGCAAGCTCTCTTGGATGCAGTGGAGAGGAACATCAGATTCATGGAAACTCTCTGGGATACAGTGGAGAGGAACATCAGATTCATGGAAGCTCTCTCTGGGAACCAGTAGAGAGGAACATGAGTTCCATGGAAGCTCTCTGTGATGCAGTGGAGAGGAACATCAGATCCATTGACCCTCTCTGTGCTGCAGTTGAGAGGAACGTCAGATCCATGGAAGCTCTCTGGGAGCAGTGGAGAGGAACACCAAATCAGTGGAAGCTTTCTGGGATGCAGTGGAAAGGAACATCAGATTCATGGAAGCTCGCTGGGAACCAGTGGAGAGGAACATCAGATCCATGGAAGCTCTATGGGAACCAGTAGAGAGGAACATCAGATCCATGGAAGCTCCCTGGGATGCAGTGGAAAAGAACATCAGATTCATGGAAGCTCTCTGGGAACCAGAGGAGAGAAACATCAGTTCCATGGAAGCTCTCTGGGATGCAGTGGAGAGGAACATCAGATTCATGGACGCCCTCTGTGAAGCAGTAGAGAGGAACGTCAGATCCATGGAAGCTCTCTGGGAGCAGTGGAGAGGAACACCGGATCAATGGAAGCTCTCTGGGATGCAGTGCAGAGGTACATCAGATTCATGGAAGCTCGCTGGGAACCAGTGGAGAGGAACATCAGATCCATGGAGGCTCTATGGGAACCAGTGGAGATGAACATCAGATCCATGGAAGCTCTCTGGGATGCAGTGAAGAGGAACATCAGATTCATGAAAGCTCGCTGGGAACCAGTGGAGAGGAACATCAGATCCATGGAAGCTCTGTGGGAACCCGTGGAGAGGAACATCAGATCCATGGAAGCTCTATGGGAACCAGTAGAGAGGAACATCTGATCCATGGAAGCTCTCTGGGATGCACTGGAGAGGAACATCAGATTCATGGAAGCTCTCCGGGAACCAGAGGAGAGTAACATGAGATCCATGGAAGCTCTCTGGGATGCAGTGGAGAGTAACATCAGATCCATGGAAGCTCTCTGGGATGCAGTGGAGAGGAACATCAGATCCATGGACGCCTTCTAGGATGCAGTGGAGAGGAACATCAGATCCATGGAAGCTCTCTGGGAGCAGTGGAGAGGAACATCAGATTAATGGAAGCTCTCTGGGATGCAGTAGAGAGGAACATCAGATCAATGGAAACTCTGTGGAATGCAGGGGAGAGGAACATCAGATCCATGGAAACTCTCTGGGATGCAGTGGAGAGGAACATCAGATTCATGGAAGCTCTCTGTGAACCAGTAGATAGGAACATGAGATCCATGGATACTCTCTGTGTGGCAGTGGAGGGGAACATCAGATCCATGGAAGCTCTCTGAGAGCAGTGGAGAGGAACATCAGATCCATGGAAACTCTCTGAGAGCAGTGGAGACTAACATCAGATCCATGGAAGCTCTCTGGGATGAAGTGGAGAGGAAAATCTGATCCATGGAAACTCTCTGTGTGGCCGTGGAGAGGAACATCAGATCCATGGAAGCTCTCTGGGATGCAGTGGAGAGGAACATCAGATCCAAGGAAACTCTCTGTGTGGCAGTGGAGAGGAACATCAGATCCATGGAAACTCTCTGGAATGCAGTGGAGGGGAACATTCGATCCATGGAAGCTCTCTGGGATGCACTGGAGAGGAACATCAGATCCATGGAATCTCTCTGGGATGCAGTGGAGAGGAACATCAGATCCATGGAAGCTCTCTGGGAACCAGTGGAGAGGAACATCAGATCCATGGAAGTTCTCTGGGATGCAGTGAAGAGGAACATCAGATCCATCGAAGCTCGCTGCGAACCGGTGGAGAGGAACATCAGATTCATTGAAGCTCGCTGGGAACCAGTGGAGAGGAACATCAGATCCATAGAAGCTCTATGGGAACCAGTGGAGAGGAACATCAGATAAATGGAAAGTCTCTGGCAAGCAGTGGAGCGGAACAACAGATCCACGGAAGCTCTCTGGGATGCAGTGGAGAGGAACATCAGATCCATGGAAGCTCTCTGGGATGCAGGGGAGAGGAACGTCAGATCCATGGAATCTCTCTTGGAGTAGTGTAGAGGAACATCAGATCCATGGAAGCTCTCTGGGATGCAGTGGAGAGGAACATCAGATCCATGGAAGCTCTCTGAGAGCAGTGGAGATGAACATCAGATCCATGGAAGCTCTCTGGGATGCAGTGGAGAGGAACATGAGATCCATGGAAACTCTCTGGGATGCAGTGGAGAGGAACATCAGATTCATGGAAGCTCTCTGCGATGCACTGGAGAGGAACATCAGATCCATGGAAGCTCTCTGGGATGCAGTGGAGAGGAACATCAGATCCATGGAAGCTCTCTGAGAGCAGTGGAGATGAACATCAGATCCATGGAAGCTCTCTGGGATGAAGTGGAGAGGAACATCTGATCCATGGAAACTCTCTGTGTGGCAGTGGAGAGGAACATCAGATCCATGGAAGCTCTCTGGGATGCAGTGGAGAGGAACATCAGATCCATGGAAACTCTCTGTGCGGCAGTGGAGAGGAACATCAGTTCCATGGAAGCTCTCTGGGATGCAGTGGAGAGGAACATCAGATCTATGGACGCCCTCTGTGAAGCAGTAGAGAGGAACGTCAGATCCATGGAAGCTCTCTGGGAGCAGTGGAGAGGAACACTGGATCAATGGAAGCTCTCTGGGTTGCAGTGCAGAGGTACATCACATTCATGGAAGCTCGCTGGGAACCAGTGGAGAGGAACATCAGATCCATGGAGGCTCTATGGGAACCAGTGGAGATGAACATCAGATCCATGGAAGCTCTCTGGGATGCAGTGGAGAGAAACATCAGATTCCTGAAAACTCGCTGGGAACCAGTGGAGAGGAACATCAGATCCATGGAAGCTCTGTGGGAACCCGTGGAGAGGAACATCAGATCCATGGAAGCTCTATGGGAACCAGTGGAGAGGAACATCTGATCCATGGAAGCTCTCTGGGATGCACTGGAGAGGAACATCAGATTCATGGAAGCTCTCTGGGAACCAGTGGAGAGTAACATGAGATCCATGGAAGCTCTCTGGGATGCAGTGGAGAGTAACATCAGATCCATGGAAGCTCTCTGGGATGCAGTGGAGAGGAACATCAGATACATGGACGCCTTCTAGGATGCAGTGGAGAGGAACATCAGATCCATGGAAGCTCTCTGGGAGCAGTGGAGAGGAACATCAGATTAATGGAAGCTCTCTGGGATGCAGTAGAGAGGAACATCAGATCAATGGAAACTCTGTGGAATGCAGGGGAGAGGAACATCAGATCCATGAAAACTCTCTGGGATGCAGTGGAGAGGAACATCAGATTCATGGAAGCTCTATGGGAACCAGTGGAGTGGAACATCAGATCCATGCAAGCTCTCTGGGATGCAGTGGAGAGGAACATCAGATCCATGGACCCTCTTTGTGCTGCAGTTGAGAGGAACGTCAGATACATGGAAGCTCTCTGGGAGCAGTGGAGAGGAACACAAGATCAATGGAAGCTCTCTGGGATGCAGTGCAGAGGAACATCAGATTCATGGAAGCTCGCTGGGAACTAGTGGAGAGGAACATCAGATCAATGGAAACTCTGTGGAATGCAGTGGAGAGGATCATCAGATCCATGGAAGCTCTCTGGAAACCAGTGGAGAGGAACATCAGTTCCATGGAAGCTCTCTGGGATGCAGTGGAGAGGAACATCAGATCCATGGACGCCCTCTGTGAAGCAGTGGAGAGGAACGTCAGATCCATGGAAGCTCTCTGGGAGCAGTGGAGAGGAACACAAGATCAATGGAAGCTCTCTGGGAGGCAGTGCAGAGGAACATCAGATTGATGGACGCTCGCTGGGAACCAGTGGAGAGGAACATCAGATCAATGGAAACTCTGTGGAATGCAGTGGAAAGTAACATGAGATCCATGGAAACTGTCTGTGTGGCAGTGGAAGAGAACATCAGATCCATGGAAGCTCTCTGAGAGCAGTGGAGAGGAACATTAGATCCATGGAAGCTTTCTGGGATGCAGTGGAGAGGAACATGAGATCCATGGAAACTCTCTGGGATGCAGTGGAGAGGAACATCAGATTCATGGAAGCTCTCTGCGATGCACTGGAGAATAACATCAGATCCATGGAAGCTCTCTGGGATGCAGTGGAGAGGAACATCAGATCCATGGAAGCTCTCTGAGAGCAGTGGAGATGAACATCAGATCCATGGAAGCTCTCTGGGATGAAGTGGAGAGGAACATCTGATCCATGGAAACTCTCTGTGTGGCAGTGGAGAGGAACATCAGATCCATGGAAGCTCTCTGGGATGCAGTGGAGAGGAACATCAGATCCATGGAAACTCTCTGTGTGGCAGTGGAGAGGAACATCAGATCCATGGAAGCTCTCTGGGATGCAGTGGAGAGGAACATCAGATCCATGGAAGCTCTCTGAGAGCAGTGGAGATGAACATCAGATCCATGGAAGATCTCTGGGATGAAGTGGAGAGGAACATCTGATCCATGGAAACTCTCTGTGTGGCAGTGGAGAGGAACATCAGATCCATGGAAGCTCTGTGGGATGCAGTGGAGAGGAACATCAGATCCATGGAAACTCTCTGTGTGGCAGTGGAGAGGAACATCAGATCCATGGAAACTCTCTGGAATGCAGTGGTGGGGAACATCAGATCCATGGAAGCTCTCTGGGATACACTGGAGAGGAACATCAGATCCATGGAATCTCTCTAGGATGCAGTGGAGAGGAACATCAGATCCATGGAAGCTCTCTGGGAGCAGTGGAGAGGAACATCAAATCCATGGGATGTCTCTGGGATGCAGTGGAAAGGAACATCAGATCCATGGAAGCTCTCTGAGATGCATTGGAGAGGAACGTCAGATCCATGGAAGCTCTCTGAGAGCAATGGAGAGGAACATCAGATTCATGGAAGCTCTCTGCAATGCAGTGGAGGGGAACATCAGATCAATGGAAGCTCTCTGAGATGAAGTGGAGAGGAACATCAGATCCAGGAAAACACTCTGTGCGGCTGTGCAGAGGAACATCAGATCCATGGAAACTCTCTGGGATGCAGCGGAAAGGAACGTCAGATCCATGGAAGCTCTCTGGGATGCAGTGGAGAGGAACATCAGATCCCTGGAAGCTCTCTGGGATACAGCGGAAAGGAACGTCAGATCCATGGAAGAACTCTGGGAGCAGTGGAGAGGAACATCAGATTCATGGAAGCTCTCTGGGATGCAGTGGAGAGGAACGTCAGATCCATGGAAGCTCTCTGGGATGCAGTGGAGAGGAACATCAGATCCATGGAAGCTCTCTGTGATGCAGTGGAGAGGAACATCAGATCCATGGAAGCTCTCTGGGAGCAGTGGAGAGGAACATCAAATCCATGGGATCTCTCTGGGATGCAGTGGAGAGGAACGTCAGATCCATGGAAGCTCTCTGGGAGCAATGGAGAGGAACATCAGATTCATGGAAGCTCTCTGCAATGCAGTGGAGGGGAACATCAGATCAATGGAAGCTCTCTGAGATGAAGTGGAGAGGAACATCAGATCCATGGAAACACTCTGTGCGGCTGTGCAGAGGAACATCAGATCCATGGAAACTCTCTGGGATGCAGTGGAGAGGAACATCAGATCCATGGAAGCTCTCTGGGATGCAGTGGAGAGGAACATCAGATCCCTGGAAGCTCTCTGGGATACAGTGGAAAGGAACGTCAGATCCATGGAAGAACTCTGGGAGCAGTGGAGAGGAACATCAGATCCATGGAAGCTCTCTGTGATGCATTGGAGAAGAACGTCAGATCCATGGAAGCTCTCTGGGATGCAGTGGAGAGGAACATCAGATCCATGGAAGCTCTCTGTGATGCAGTGGAGAGGAACATCAGATATATGGAAGCTCTCTGGGATGCAGTGGAGAGGAACATTAGGTCCATATAAACTCTCTTGGATGCAGTGGAGAGGAACATCAGATTCATGGAAGCTCTCTGGCAAGCAGTGGAGAGGAAAATCAGATCCATGGCAGCTCTCTGGGATGCAGTGGAGAGGAACATCAGATCCCTGGAAGCTCTCTGGGATGCAGTGGAGAGGAACGTCAGATCCATGGAAGAACTCTGGGAGCAGTGGAGAGGAACATCAGATTCATGGAAGCTCTCTGGGACTCAGTGGAGAGGAACATCAGATCCATGGAAGCTCTCTTGGATGTAGTGGAGAGGAACATCAGATCCATGGAAACTCTCTGGGATGCAGTGGAGAGGAACATCAGATTCATGGAAGCTCTCTGGGAACCAGTGGGGAGGTACATCAGTTCCATGGAAGCTCGCTGGGAACCAGCGGAGAGGAACATCAGATCCATGGACGCTCTCTGTGATGCAGTTAAGAGTAACGTCAGATCCATGGAAGCTTTCTGGGAGCAGTGGAGAGGAACACCAGATCAGTGGAAGCTCTCTGGGTTGCAGTGGAAAGGAACATCAGATTCATGGAAGCTCGCTGTTAACCAGTGGAGATGAACATCAGATTCATGGAAGCTCGCTGGGAACCAGTGGAGAGGAACATTAGATCCATGGAAGCTCTCCGGGATGCAGTTTAGAGGAACATGAGATTCATGGAAGCTCTCTGGGAACCAGTGGAGAGGAACATCAGTTCCATGGAAGCTCTCTGGGGTGCAGTGGAGAGGAACATCAGATGCATGGACACTCTCTGTGATGCAGTGGAGAGGAACGTCAGATCCATGGAAACTCTCTGGGAGCAGTGGAGAGGAACACCAGATCAATGGAAGCCCTCTGGGATGCAGTGGAGAGGAACATCAGATTCATTGAAGCTCGCTGGGAACCAGCGGAGAGGAACATCAGATCCATGGAAGCTCTATGGGAACCAGTTAAGAGGAACGTCAGATTCATGGAAGCTCTCTGGGAGCAGTGGAGAGGAACACTAGATCAGTGGAAGCTCTGTGGGATGCAGTGGAGAGGAACATCAGATTCATTTAAGCTCGCTGGGAACCAGTGGAGAGGAACATCAGATCCATGAATCTTGGAACTACAAATTTGTATTATAATGAATAAAGTTTCTTACTGGTAGTTGTTGTAGTTAATTATGAATAAACTTAACTGCTAGTAATGTTGTAGTAGTAGTGATTTATGATGAATAAAGTCTTAAGCTGGTTGTTAATAGTAACAACTAATGAAAGAGACCTAACATCCAGACAGAGGTCTGACAAAACTGAGAAAAACGTACTTACTAAAAAAAACCTTTTATTAGGGAAACTCCTGGTATTATCCAACACACATTTCACAAAGCAGAATAATGACGAAGAACCTAATGACATAAACGAAGATCTCTTTACACATAAAACAAAGCTCTCTACGCACATAAACAAAAAGCTCTCTCGCAGATAAACAAAAGCTCTCCCTACGCACATAAAAGCTCTCACTGGTATCGTTGAACGCGCCTATTTATACTGCCTACCACCACGTCATGACTTACACTCATTGCCAGATCTCATTCAGCGGGAGGAATAACATCTCGTTAAGTAAGAAGATAATTTACATAGGAAAATAACATAACCAGAGATAGTAAAATGAAACGGAAACTGAATCTAGAGTATACGTTACAGTATGTTTTTGGCAGAGTTGTGTTGCATAGTTGGCATTACCTCCGGAAACCTTCTGGCATCTGGTGGAGCCGATGTCTCGGCGTTATTGTGCTACAAGAGGAACTGCTCGCTATTCGACAGGTATCTCTAAAGTTTGTCCGTTGACTGTATAAATTCACTGTTGCGAGGAATTTCGAAATAAATTCCAGCAGAGCGAAAATCTTAATGTACGTTTATTAATTTAAAAGGTAAACACACACACACACACACACACACACACACATTTGTTGGAGACTACATCACCAAAGATGCTCATATGGGGAGGTGTGTGTGTGAGAGAGAGAGAGAGAGAGAGAGAGAGAGAAAGAGAGAGATAGTTAATGATTTAAAAAAATCGTTCTTCTAATGAATCACCTTCTTTTCAGCATTCAATCCATTTGAAGGAATCTATCCGATTCTGCGAAGCATCACATGCAGAACAATAATGGGCTGCAATGAGACATTTCTTGAAGCGTACCAGAAAGGTGGCAATTCCGCAGGCGATCGAAATATGAATAAGGCCGATTCCCAAGTGTATCTGTTTACCCGGAGCAACAAGATTCAACCAGAATGCTTACACAAATGTGGCACCACACTCCCAAGTAATACACTGTTTAATCGAAAAGAAAGAGTCATCATTATTGTCCCAGGACATAATTCTGGTTATCACACAGTTGCTTTTGTTTCGGTAAGTAGTTTTCCTCTATTAAGCAAGACTTCGAGGTCTGTAAACTTTTACTTGCCTTCCATTCTTCTTGTGTAATGTCTTATTACATCACGGAGAAACTAAAGAATCGTTGGCACCTCTACTGGCGCAATAATCTACGTGCTGTATTTTGACAGTTCCAACCAGTGGCTCAGGAGTCGAATCATCATCATCATCATTGTCAACCATTATCAATCCACTGCTGGACGAAGGTCTCCCCAAGTTTCCTCCACAACGGTCTGTCTTGTGCCAGTCTCCTCCATGTCACTCCCGCATATTTACGAATTTCATCCACCCATCTCCCATGTGGTCTTTTTCTGGGTCTTTTCCTGTCCCTTGGAATCCAATCTAAAATTTCGGCTGTCCATCTATGGTCTGTCCTTCTGGCAGTATGTCCAGCCCATTGCCATTTCAGGGATTTAACTCTGATCATGATGTCTTCCACTCTCGTCATTTTTCGGATCCACGAGTTCCTCTTCTTATCTCTCCTGGTTACACCAAGCATGCACCTCTCCATGCTTCTTTGAGTTGTCTGCAGCCTTTGTATGTCTCTTTTAGTTAAGGTCCACGTCTCTGCACCATACGTAAGCACTGGAAGGATGCATTGATCAAACACTTTTCTTTTAAGACATAATGGCATATTGCTCTTGAAAATTATGCTGTTTCTTCCAAAAGCTCTCCAGGCAAATTTTGTACGCCGAAGTCGAATACCAGATGGAGGAGTCGAATACCAGATGTCGCAGGAGTCGAATACCAGATGCAAAATAGGTAGTATGATTCTCGAATGGTGCTGGTTGGAAGTAAAACCGCTGCCCTTAAATTGAAGTGGGTGATATCATGAGCAACTAGTCTTGCTCATTTTTTTCTTTTCTTTTTTTTTAAATAAAAGAAAAAAATATAGCCATGAAGATACCACAAATGATACCTTCAAGACTATTTTTTTTTCTTTTTAGGTACTCAGGAGTCTAAATACAGCGTACGTGTATACAGTATATGGACAACTGGAATAAACCAATTTTGGTAAGATTGGGATAACTGTCCTCACCACAGGTTGCTTCTGTGGTTAACGCCCAAAGAGAAAACAAAAAGCTTTAACGACCTTTAACTCATATGACTGGTGTTTGCATTCAGGAAATCATGTCCAACTGTAATAGCACGATCATCTAAATATATCGCAAGCCTGGGCGGTTGTTTCGTGACATCACAGGAAGAGGCAAAATTCTTTTCAGTTCTTTGTTAACTCTGATTTCTCTAAACAGGAAAATCAGAGCCAATCATTGACCAAAAACAAGTGAGCAGCTAGTTGTGACATCAAGCACTGAATGCCAATATCTTCTGTGCATCTAAATGAAAGTGTTGAGAGTCTGCTGCGGTATATGCTCATCTTACATCAGCACCCTTCAGATTTGGATGATGAGAATTTTCGATGATGATAGCGACCTGCATGCCATAGACAATTTTTCAATTAATTCCGACTGCTCGATTAAGATGCAAATATACCGAACCTGTTCTACAGTCTGTCAATTTGTCGGCCGGTTTAGTGCCTAAATATACGAGTAAGGTCACTTGTTCTACAAAACGTGAAAGTGCTTCACGTGAGGGAAACATGGCTTCAGGCGATATCTGCTGGACAGATTTCGTAATACACTGGCAAATATTAATGAAAAAAAAACAGTACATAATAAAATTAATAAATAAAATGAAATAAAGAAATTGTGCAGAATTCATCTTAGGAAAGCAGATAAGTTGAAAAAATGCAAGAGAAAGGTAATAAAATGAGGTTGCCTTCGTCGAGAGAGTGTGAACCTTTGGAAGTGGCTTTTGTGGTGTCAGTGTACACCAGGAACAAACTAATGTCGACCGACAAACACGCCCAAAGCTTCTGCAAAATAACATTCAAATCAAAGTTGGAAGTAAAAACCTACGAACGAGCATAATGAAACTATATAGAAAAAGTACAGTTGGAAACATGCTGCTACCAGCGAACGGCAAGCACCATGCTGATGTAAAACAAATCGTCGAAACGTGCAACTCGGTTTAAAGGTAGACACTAAGTGTAAAATAATGATTAAATACAAAGGAAGAAATATGCAACCGGGAACAAGATTGCTGTTAATTGAAGAAATTGAACGAAAGAAAAGTTGTAACCTTATTAAGCCGAAATGTGCGTAGTCAGAAGATGCAACATTGCGTATGTCAATGCCTTCAGCTACTAGGGTCACACCAAGCAACCCTTGGTGGGACCCTAATAGCTGAAGGCATTGCTGAGCAAATCTCGAGAAGTTAATCTTGTATAGTCCGAGGGTTAGTTTAGAGTTTGCATGTACAATTTAAAAAGCCGGGAAGTAGAACTGAACTAAAAATTAACTGTTTTAGGCATTTACATATAAAATGAACAGGATACTTATTAAGCTCAAATTTATTGATACTTGAGGCTCTTGGTGATATTTTCTTGAGTGTTACAGATATTAAAGATTCCATAAAATTGGGAAATAATAATTTTACGACGAATATTCATGGACACATTTGAAAACCAATGTGTAAGAGAATTAATTTCAAAACTGAAATCGAGCCTTTTGGCATAAAAATCTGCAACATAGCAGTGATTTTTGTTGACCTTTAGTTCCAAGTCCAGGTAGTTAACATTAACATATGTAACGTTAGTTTTTTCTAATGAAAGATCTTCTGGATACAAATTAGTAGACACCTGTGTGTCTACTAATTGTTCAAGACTATAATGTCACCAGTATATCTCCGTAAGTACGGTACCAAATTCATAAGAGTAGCTGCAAATAATTTAGATTCAGTGATCGAAATTCATTCAGAGCTTCTCTTTATAGCTTTTCATAGTTAAATTGCATTACGTAGGACAAGGAGCAAGAATTTATTTTGATTCAAATTGTGGACGTTCTTCCATGGAAACCAAACTCCTTGGACAGTGGCGGATTTAGAGCTTCCGGGACCCTGCGCGCAGCATATTTTCGCCCCAAACCCTACCTACTTTACCGGTATGAGGAAAGAATGCCCACGGAAAAAACGCCTACTTCTCGAAAATAGGAAAAAATGCCTACAAGTAACTACAATGTAAAGGGCCCCGACACAAAATTGTGGCCCATTTATTTAATTCTAACCAAATAAAAATTAATGAAGAGCCAATCGGAGTATTTATAAATAAATAATCTTACTCTTAATAGATATATCATCATCATCATCATCATCATCGTCAACCATTATCAATCCACTGCTGGACGAAGGTCTCCCCAAGTTTCCTCCACAACGGTCTGTCTTGTGCCAGTCTCCTCCATGTCACTCCCGCATACTTTCGAATTTCATCCACCCATCTCCCATGTGGTCTTCTTCTGGGTCTTTTCCTTTCCCTTGGAATCCAATCAAAAATTTCGGCTGCCCATCGATGGTCTGTCCTTCTGGCAGTATGTCCAGCCCATTGCCATTTAAGGGATTTAACTCTGATCATGATGTCTTCCACTCTTGTCATTTTTCGGATCCACGAGTTCCTCTTCTTATCTCTCCTGGTTACACCAAGCATGCACCTCTCCATGCGTCTTTGAGTTCTCTGCAGCCTTTGTATGTCTCTTTTAGTTAAGGTCCACGTCTCTGCACCATACGTAAGCACTGGAAGGATGCATTGATCAAACACTTTTCTTTTAAGACATAATGGCATATTGCTCTTGAAAATTATGCTGTTTCTTCCAAAAGCTCTCCAGGCAAGGTTTGTACGCCGATTAATTTCTTCATCAATGTGGCCCTCACTTGATAGCTGCTGTCCAAGATAAATGTACGTGTCTGTTATCTCCAGCTTTTCTCCATCAATCGATAAATCTTCACTTCTTGAAAAAGCATTGAACATCACTTTTGTCTTCTGAAAGTTCATTTTTAATCCCACTTCTTTACTCTTGTCAGCAAGTTCCTGGATCATACTCTGCAGCTCTGATGGGGTAGTTGCAAAAATGACTACGTCATCAGCAAAACAAAGGTGAGTTAGATAATCTCCTTTGATCTTTATCCCCTTGTTTTCCCAGCTCAGCGACTGAAAGACACCCTCCAATGTAGCATTAAAGAGCTTCGGAGATATGGTGTCACCTTGTCTCACTCCCTTTCCAATTTTTACGTGCGCTGTATTTTCAAACAGCCTAATCTTTGCACTTGCATTTTCATAGATGTTATTAATAATATTAATGTATGCATCTTCAATACCGCAGGTTTTCAGAGCCATTGTAACTGCTGATGGTTTCACGGAATCAAAGGCTTTTTCATAATCGATAAAAGCCATGCACAATGGAAGTTCATATTCCCTCGCTCTTTCAATTAGTTCTCTCAGCACGTGGATATGATCTATTGTGCTGTAGCCACTCCTGAATCCAGCTTGTTCTCTCGGTTGAGCCATGTCCAGTGTTACCTTCAAGCGGTGTGAAAGAACTTTAGTGAAGATTTTGTAAACTACTGATAGGAGGCTGATAGGTCTGTAGTTCCTGAGATCCTCAATGTCACCTTTTTTATGTAGCAGGTTCATTGTAGCGTTGTTCCAATCCTCAGGAATCTTCCCTTCATTAAGGCATCGAGTGAAAATTTGGGCGAGTACTGTTTCGATTTCTTCATTTGCTTCTTGTATGATGTCCACAGTAATTCCATCTTCTCCTGGAGCTTTTCCCCGCTTCATGTTCTTGATTGCATGTGCAACTTCTGCTGGGAGGACTGGAAGAACTCTGGTACTGGTACCTTTCATGATGTCTGGAGTACATGTATCATCCCTTTCATATAATTTGGAGTAGAAATCTTTCACTCTTGTCAAAATTTCGCCTCTATTTCTTGTTACAGAACCATCTTCTTTTTCTCAGTGCCATAATCTGTTTTCTTCCCTTACAGAGATGACCCTTTGCTATCTTTAGGCTTTGGTTGTTTTCAATTGCTTTCCTCACTAGTTCACAGTTGAATTTCCTTACGTCTTCAGAGATACTTTTTCGTATTGTCTTGCATAGCTCTATATATTCGACTTTGGAAGTCACATCTTCTTTAGTTGTCCTAATCTCTCTTCTTTTTTGCATCAACATTTTGGTTTTTGCTGATAATTTGTTCACATGCAACTTGTTCTTAAACCCAGCTAATTTTGTTGCTGTTTCCATAAGAGCTCTGGTTACTTTTCTGTTAACTTCAGAAATATCCACTTCATCCGATGTTAGGCCTTCTAAAGCAGAGAATCTGTTCTTCAGTTCCAACTTGAAGGTATTATGGTGTTTTTTAAGATTGGTTATGTCAATACATTTTGTTTGTCTTATGAGCTTGCCACGTTCAAATTTAGTGTTGAGATGCATCTTACATCTCACCAATCCGTGGTCACTACCTGTGTTGAACTTGTTTAGCACACTGCAGTCTTCTATGACGAATTTTTTGTTACACATAATAAAATCAATTTCACTTGTCGTTCCATTTGGATGTCTCCATGTCCATTTCCTGTGTGGCTTTTTCTTGAAAAAGGAGTTCAAGATGAAAAACCCTTCTGCCTCTGCAAACTCATTGAGAGTATTTCCACGCTGGTTTCTGTTGTCGCGACCGAATGTGCCTACTGAAGTTTCATTCTGTTGATGTTGCCCTATTTTTGCATTGAAATCTCCCATAATTATCTTCAAATCTTGCTTACCTTTATTATTTAGATGACGAATTTCATCATAAAATTCTTCAATTTCTTCTTCAGGATGACTTGTGGTGGGTGTATAAGTTTGAATTATCTGAGCCTGGTATCTTCTCGAGAGTTGGATAACAAGTCGTGCAACTCTGTCAGAGAAACTTTCAACTTCTACAACTTTATCCTTCAGTTTCATGTTTATTATAAATCCAACACCACTAGTTATGCCAGTATCTGTCCCACGATAGTAGAAGAGATGTCCACTTTTCAGTTCAATGAGATCTTCTCCTTTTCTCCTTACCTCACTTAGCCCGATGATGTCCCACTTGATCCCTTTGTAATTCCTCTTCCAATTCATGAAGCCTTGAATCAGAAGATAGGGAGCGTCCATTATATGTAGCCAAGGTCAGCATCAGATGGCAGCCTAGTCCGGTTCTCCGGGGATTTGTAGCACTCTCTGCCTTCATGTCGCACTGGCCGCTGCCTTGGCCAGGTACATTCCAGCTGCCGGAGACTGAGGGCCAAGATTTAAGTTGTGGAGTCGTTTTGGAGGGGTTTGGCCATAACTCACCACGCTGGCCAAGCGGGTTGGTGAGTGTGGGATAGCATTTCCTCAAATCCCGATGGTATAGTTATACCGCTATTGGCGGTCGTCAGAGCCTCTTTAGTGGGAACAGGATGCACCACGAGAAGGCGGGTTGACATTTGTCAAGGAGAGGCTGTGATGTTACGCATCACCTGACCTTACATCCCAATTGATATATATATATATATATATAAATTAATGAAGAACCAAATAAGATTGTTAACTTTCAACTTCCTACTGCACAGTAGCTACTTTCCCTAAAATTCCAGTTCGGCTTTACTGTAATAAATTTGTGACTATTTTTATTTTTTAAAGTAAGGTCTTAATTTTTATAAAACTATGCATGTTTACCGCAACTCTGCATGTATCCACAAGTGACTGTTTATCAGTCAAATTAAAAATGTAGCAACTATTTAAAAATATGCATTCTATACAGATACTTGGGTGTATATGTATGTGTAAAAGTAGCAATGTAGAGATATAACTTTTTGTAATTTCTCTGCTTGCTGGCCACTGAACGAGGCAGCAAGCAGGAAGTCCCCTTCCCTCTCTATCTCTTTTCTACAGCGGGGAGAGAGACATCTGCCTTCTGTCAAAGTTGTTGTGCTTTCGCAGCTGGGAGACGGCCAACGGAACGGCCTGCGAGTGACCCCACCCCAAGTAACAAGCCATATATTTTATCTAAATTTATCGGTTGGCCAGCGGTCAGTGTGGGTCCTAGCTATAAAGAATATCTCCGCCCCGTGAGGAAAACTGCTTCGAAACTTGTGGCGGTATCAAGTTACGGGCACACTTCTTGTTCCCAGAATTTAAAGAAAAAACACGCACTAACACACATTCTCACTGGTATAATATACATTCCCTTACTGCAGAGTATTTACTTCTCAGTATATGCTTGTTCACCAGCTGCTGTATTCTGATTTTTTTCTACTTTATGCACTTTTCTTTAAGAAATGGAAATTGCGGTGAATCAGAAAGGCGGACAATCTGTTGATTATAGTGGTTTTACGTACATCAAGCATTCCTTCAAGAAAGGAAAAGTAAGATGGCGATGTGATAAACGTTCTCTTCATTGTGGGGGAAGTCTCTACACAGACGAAGGGCAAAGAAATCCCCAGGCCTGTGGTGCGCATAATCATGCACCGGAATTTGCAGTAACGTCACTAAGGAAGTGTCGTTCAAAAATGAATGAGCGAGCGTTGATGACGTCAGAAAAAATCAGCCTAATTTACTCAGAAGAGTTGGGGGCATTGCATAATAACGCTCGCATGTGTCTTGTGCAAAATATTCAAACCGTCCACGTCACTGGAAATCTAGATGAGCAAATTATAATGTCATAGTTTCCTGGGAGATTTCCAAAGGCCAACTAAAAAGTTAATTTCTACATGACAACACAAAATGACACCACATTTTTTATTTTTTGGTCCCTACAAAATACGCAACTTCTGCTCTGAGAATCGCAGTTCATTTTGGGTGTTTAAGTCGTAAGGAGTTGTTGATCCAAAGTGCATGTTGTTCGCAAATATAACAAACAGATGTCAGAACTACAGAGATAATGATGTGTAGCAGTTGGCTTGAAGACAACGGTGAATCATTAGTATGTTTTTAAATAAATGTTCCACTGCTTTCAGGCCAACACCATACAACCTCTACAGTCCATCAGTGCAATCCGAACTTTCCTCTCGTATTTGTAAGGTTTGCAGAAAATATTTTACACATCAAATTATTAATATTGCGGTATTACTCAGGCAGAAAATAATATACGGACTAACGTTTAGGCCCTTCTAAAAAGTTATCATTCCGTCATTCCCATATTCGCGTTATGTAGGTGAGGTGGCCAAGAAACCGCAATTTTTATATGACCCCTAACACTTTTTTGGCCAGCAATCTGTGAACAGTTGTCCGAACACCGTTTATAACAGATATATGAACTTATCAGTCAACCACATATTTTTCCCGTGAGCATTTTTTCTGTGGGCATACTTTCCGTGGGTATTTTTTCCTATTTTCGAAAAGTGGGCGTTTTTCCCGCGGGCGATTTTTCCGTGGGAGTTTTTTTCCGTGGGCATTCTTTCATACAATCATCAAAATAGCTTAGGAAGGGCTGTCAGCCCACAAAATTTACTTCTTCCGCTTCCTTGGTCACTACAGAAAAAGGTGTTTTATTGCAACCCCTCTCTGCACAAAATTTACGAGTACGGGCCACTTCGAAGTTTTGACCTCCCACAAAGAAGACACCTGGAATTGTTATCTAACCTGGTGAGAGCGAAGTTGGTGCCCAGCTTGGAGCGCACTCTTACTCCCCTCCCCCCCCGCAACTGAGAATAGTAAAATGATGATCTGGCTAATCAGAGCGAAGCTCAGTCCTCTGACTCCTTTCATTGGCTGAGAAGTTTTTCATCATGGGGGATTCTTGCTGTCCTTCGTACAGATTTTAAGCGTGGAGAGAGAATCTTCGGGGAAGGGGGTTAAAAAGGATATTTTATTTTGACTATGAGTAAGCAGAAGGCAGAAAGAATCTGGCTGGGTGGGTTCCCTCCACCAGCCAAGGATTTCTGACGAAACACTTACAGTTTAGGCTAGGCAGGCCACTGAGTTGTAGCTCTAAAAGCCCAACTTCGGCTACGGAAGTGGCAGGATGGCCAGTGACAGCTAAGAAGGCCGTAGCCACGGACTGGAATCCATGAAATCACGCTGATATTTTACCAGCGCTGTATGAACACTGATAGCTCCTAATTCCAGCTTCGCCGAAAATCTTTGGACTCCTTTCGAAGAAGGTACCTAGCGAGGCCCATCGGCTTGTATTAGAGACTCCAACGTGTATGCTGTACTGGCCAAGAGAAAGACCAGCTGGCCTAAGATACCTCCACGTGTATCCCAGGAGACGCACCGTTAGAGATGAAAATGAAAAAGTAGCCTGTGTGCCCAGAGCAGATGAAAAACTTTCGGAAGTGGCCATAACCACTATAGGAACAAGGTAATTTGTTATTTTGTTTCCAAATGGAATGGCTTTCGGTTGCCAGATAAGCCAGCAATGAGTAAAAGGGGAGAAGAAGGCCAGGAAGAGACTTTTTTTACCAGCTATCTCTTGCCTAAAAACTAAACATCAGTTACTCTTCCACTGAGAAAATTTGTTCATCACGGTTCGGTACCTACGAAGTTTGGAGTCTCCCAAATGATGAAAATCTGCACCTACCAAGAGCCATAACATCCAAGATAAAGTTGTGTTCAGTGCGTTATTATTGTAAGTATTAGTATAAGCTAATATTCCTTAAGGTAAAGGGGTTACCAAAACCCTGTAATAAGCATTCCTTGCTATGTAGGCATAGTCTTTATTCTTGTAAGAGCTGGCCAGTTCAGTGAAAAAAAGAACAAACAAACCAAAGAATGTTTTTTTGTATGTCACAATAAAAATCAAATACCTTGCAGGGGTGGGTGATTTCTGCCTGTCACCAATTTTAATCACTTACCGTTAAGATATTGAAGTAAGGTTCAAGTAGTTAAAATAAATAACTAGTAAATTTAAAATTTTCATTCTGAGAGATTCAATGATAGAGGAGTAGTATAGGAAATGCCTAATCCTAATTAAAGAGATATTTGTTTTCATATGTTGCTAAGTTATTATTATTTTTTTTGTACTTTAATTGTGATGTAGTGAATTCTTAATTAAGGTAAATACTGGAATCACCTCACTCCAAGGTAAAATGGATTAGACATCAGTGTATGTTGCAAACCAACAAAATAAAAAAATGCCTCTAGATTAAGTGGCTGTGTGAAAAAAAGGAAGGGGGATGTTCAACCTATAATCTCCCGTGCTATGTGCAGCCAATATTAATTGTGGTTGCTCTTTAGCTTCTTTGAGCAAATTCTTAGAAGGAAATTGTTTCTGTTGTGTCGTTGGTATGTGCTATATTAAATACAGGCAATAGCCTTTCGAAATTTCGAAACAACCAATTCATGAGTCTTGGTGAATTTTAATCAGTGTTCCTGAGTTCAGTGTCCAGCCACATCCACCGCAGCTTGACTGCCGCTTAAAGGAAGCTAACTTGGTGTTAATTTGCGGCCTTCAACAGCAAGTCCTTAGGAATCTGTTATCTCTAATGAATAAATTTACACGAGTACAATAACTACTTCTCTTACCAGTGTACACGTTCTACACATGTAACCAGAAGCACTAAAGGTATGATTTGTGAAACATAATCATTTTCTCCAAAAGTTTGCCCACAAAAGTGTATGTATTTCCAGTATGCTGTATATATATACACTAAAGTGCCAGAAAAACTGGTACAGACGAGCTTATGCAAAATACATAGAAGACGAGTTTATGCAAGTACCTATGCGCGTACTCGGTTTCGTCCGCCATTGCGTATATAAAGCGATAGACATCCTTGCCAGTTGTCAGAGTTGTTTTCGGCTTGAGAATGACTAGTAATAACGATTTAAGTGATTTTCAACGCGGTGTCATAGTTGGCGTCGTTAGATGGGCCATAGTATTTCGGAGGTAGAAAAGAAGTTCGGATTATCACGGACGACCATTGCAATGGTGTACCGTGACTACAAGAATTCCGGGAAAACCTCCAACCTACGATAATAGTGTGGCCGTAAAAAGAGATTGGGTGAACGTGACCATCGTCGGCTGTCAAGAATCGTTTCACACGATAGGCGTGCAATACTCTCGCAGGTATCATCGGAATTCAATGCTGGAGCCTCCACAAGCATAAGCATCCGGACTGTGCAACGTACCCTGCACAATTTGGGCTTTGGGAGCCGACGCCCAACTCGAGTCCCCTTGATGGGTGCACGACACAGAGCTATGCGCCTTGCTTGGGCACGGCAACACCGCCACTTGATGACTGGAAGCAATTAGCCTGGTCTGACGAGTCGCGTTTCCAACTGTATCGGGCAGATGGAAGGATTCGTGTGTGGCGCGAACCCCATGAAGCCATGAATCCCACCTGTCAACAGGGAACTGTACCGGCTGGTGGGCGTCCATAAAGATATGGGGTGAGATGTGTTTAGCTGGACTTCACTGGGACCTTGGTACGTTTACAAGCATCTGTGACCGGCCAACGCTATGTGCGCATCCTTTCTGACGAGGTACACCCGTTCATGTCCTGCATTCATGCTGATGGGTTGGGCCTGTTCCAACAGAAAAAGCACCTCCACACAAGTGTCAGGACGCCACATTATGGTTAGAGGAGCATTCATCTAAGTTTGGGGAGTTGTCATTCCCACCCAAGTCCCCATCTGAACGTGATAGAACACATTTGGGAGGCCATGCAACGCGCTATCGAACACAGGAATCCGAGACCTCGGAATACACCCGAATTGTGGAACGCTCTGCAGGAAAGCATATTTCCAGAAGTTAGTGGAGTCCATGCCCTGTCGTATTTCTGCAGTCATGCTCTCCCGTGGGTGACCTACCAGGTATTAGACTGGTGTACCAGTTTTTCTGGCACTTCAGTGCATAGGATTTTGGTATATTTGGTACTTACACATATCTCACCTATATAACGATACGACAATACCATAAGCATATTTTTTACGTGCTAAAATTGCCTTTCCGTTGGATGATTCTGACGCATCATGTCCTTTTAAAGGAAGTCCCAAAGAAAGCAGTTTAACTGTGGCAGCAACTCTTTTAAGGACTTTTCTCCAGTAAGAACACACCTCTTGATACTGGGCTGTTAATGCAGAATCAATTCTTCCATATGTTTTACATCTTTCGGCAATGTTACACACAGTACTGACATGAGATTTTGAAATTTCGTGATCAACAATATCTCTCGCAACGAATGCTTGGTTTTCTTTACTATGGTTAGGAAATAATTTGCAAATAAAACGGTAAATTGTCTTAGATGTTTCCGAAGAAATTAACCAATTTCTCGTTTCTTTTGTTCCGTTTTTGCTTACTCTCAGAAAAGGAGACATTCAAATCTCTAAGCTTAATCCTTTCTCCTTCTTCATATTCTTTTTTTAAATGTACCATCCTACAAATGTTTTTCGGTTTGTTGACTAAAAACCATTCAATCATATCTCATTAAATAGATTTCTGTCGCATCGGATTGAATAGATTTCGGCCATAATGCAATATATTTACCATGGTATTTTCTCTTCCTTTTGACAAAATTGCCACAGCTACTAGTGTCAAGTACACTTATGTCCACGTTTTCACATACTGCAGTCGATTTGTCAGCCACAGCTGTAAAACGCTTCAAACGCTCGAATAACTGAGCGCTTCCTCGCTCGTTTTTTCCGATTGGATACTATACACTTAAAGTCCCAATGAGTTCATTTTTACAACTCGCAGTTACTTTTTTGCAATTGTAGCTTTTGCTGAATGTTCAATATTTGACTACTCTTCAAGTTTCTACACATACGATAATAAACGATTTCTTTGTTTATCTGCGTTTTCTTGCCTCACCATCATATTTTTGCGTTTTTGACAACTAGATTTATAATGCCGCATCATTGTTACTCTCTAATTTTTACTTTCCGGCAGGGCATCAAAAGTTCGAACTTTGTTAAATAAAAAATCAATTTCGAATAATGATGAAAGTTTCATAAGTTTAACAAGCAGCTAATGCAGCGCTATAAACATACTAATTTTTATATACAAAACGAAGAAATAAAAATATATTGCGGTGGAAATCACGACCAGCACTCTTTAAACAAATATTATAAAACAACTAGAAATATACGCGGGCGAAAATGAAAAAAAAAAGATAAAACAAAGTTATCAGGGAATCCGTCAAAAGCGCTGAGTTTGTGTAGCTCCAAGACTATTTATTTTGTTGGAGGTGAGATGAGGAGAGATTATGAGCTGCGTCTCAAGCCCTTTTGTTTTTGGAAGGAAACGAGATTTTAAAAACAAACAAGAAAAAAAAAAAAAAAAGACACAGCAAACGCGTTCACCATTCACACATTCCGTTGTGATAGATATTATTGTCAGTCGACGGATAGGGGTTTGCTAGTCTCCTAGATAGGATCGGAGCTGAATGATGATATGTCACAGAACCAATGTCCGGCTGCCTAGATCATTTAGCAGGGAAGTTATTGCGGAAGTTACAAATGAGAAGCCGGAACTTTTCTATGGACGGTAACTGAAGCACATTTAACAGTTTTTATACGGTTAGTATATGGCACTGCTTAAATTACCGTTTGCGCTACAGATGAATGCGGTGTCGGATTTGCTGTAGTTTATAATCAGATTCCATCCCACTTAACAATTCCCTTAAAGAGACTGAGCATGAACAACATCAATTAAGGGAAAGTGGGAGGTCTTGTAGACGCCGTACTTTGAGTTCATGCAGAATCATGCTCTCAAAACCCAGAATGGAGATTTTCTTGCACTCTACACCTTTTATTCTTAGAAATGAAAAAAAAAATCATTATTTTTGGAGCCCCGCACCTGCATGGATTTCGTTGGTGCCTCTGTAAATCCGCCTCCAAAATCGAGCATGTATGGGACCTTATTAGTTGTTAATTCCGCCGGCTCCTTCGGGCAGCGTATTTGCAAAAACTGTGGGACTATTTTTTGCTGCTTGGAATACTGTTACCTCTATGCACCATTTATGATCTCATGGATGGCGTGTCTTCTTCTAAGGTCCTGTACAATTATCACAGTAGACTTCTCCTTAACCCTTCGACTAGCTGGAATGAGTGAACCTGCACATGGAAAAGTGCTACTTTTCCTTTAGCTCTGTCATTCAAAGAGGTCACTTACGCTAATTCTTTTGTTTTATTACCTGCTAAAAGGGCTACAACAATGGCGACGAACCTAAGAACGGAGTTTGAGACACTTGTTTCTACCCAGTGGCATGATGTCCATGTCAAGGGAACTAGCCCTTCTTTTATTGTGCTTTTGGTCATGGAGCAAATAGTGTACTCGGTTGGTTGTTTGGTTGTTGTTTTATGGCGCAAGGGCCTCAATGGGCCAAATAGCGCCAAGTCCAATGGTGGCAGAATTTTGTAAGACGAAATTAAAAAGAAACGACATATAACAGAATAAGCGATGTACAAGGCAAATAAAACAACAACGTATTAAAAACCAACAACACCGAGACAAGAAATCATATATAGCAAAACAAATAGTGCACTCGAAATGAGCGCTTAACATCTACAACAGGTTTATGGTTGGTACTTTAGAGATGAAATGGGGGAAAGGAATTGTTTTACTGCAGCTTTCGCAAAACGTAGCCTCTATATTATGTTTATGGAGCGCAAAAACCTTAGGCACCATTTAGTTCAGGTACATAGGCAGCTTAAAGGGTTAGTAAAAACAATCGTGTGAATTTTTCACATTAATTATTTTGTTCGTTTAGATGTCTCCATCAGCTCTTTGCGTCCTGTGATTTTCGAGTCTACGTCAACTCCTTCTTGGTGTTGCAATTTTCAATTTGAGAAATACATATACGAGTACATAGTTGTTGGCAATCATGCAGTTCGGCAGTACGTATGAGACATGGATATATCCGCCTATGTGAACCCATACATCCGTGGGACTTGGTGCTGCTTTTGATGGGTTTCATATGGATTGTGTGACACGTGCATACCATGAGAATTGGAAAATTGCATCTTTTAAGAAGATGGCTTCTTCTGACTAAACCACTCGTTTTTGATCATTTACTACCAGCTGCATGTCGCTGAAGAAATCACTCAGAGGACTGAAATCATGGTACTTCATATCCAGGCAATGGACCTTTAATGTGAGTTAAATGATATACAGTAAACGAAATAATTATGGCCCTTCATATTTTTAACAGATATAAATAAACGTGAAGGACAATTCTTGTGTTATATACCCTACTGTCATATGCAAATTTAAAGCGCACTCATTAGTGTCCATCAGGGTACTCAGCACGTGAGTGGCGAAAGCTGATCAGTGATAAATAAGCCTTTAAAAAGCAAAGCAATTATGGCCCTGCTCAGGTGAATATTCAGCGATACGTGTGCTCTTGGGAGAAACAGATGCTAGTGATTTGAACCAAGAGTCCGAAGAAAGAATTAACGAAAAAACTTGTTGAAAGTGTTAGGTTTGAAAAAATAAGCATGCCGTCCGGCTCTCGACTGTGTGGCGTCGAATGTGGGGGGGATTGATGTCTTAAGAGCTCAAACTGATATGAATGCTACAGATATTGCCCGAGCTATCAATGAGAGCTCAAAAAGTTGTCCGAAATACCTGAAAAATCCAGCTGGGTACGATAAAACGAAGGGCACCGGCAAACCATTCAAAGTTACAAAGCGGGAACTTCGTCTTCTGAGGAGCAAAGCATCAAACAAAATTGTAACAAAGCAACAAATGCGCAATGAATTAGATTTGCCAATTACTGTTCGACAAACACAATAGCTGCTGAATCAATCAGGATTTCGTTCAAGAAAACTCCAATGCTGTCTTCAATCCACAAAGCCAATCGAAAAGAATTCGCTCGCAGCCATATGAGTTGGAACTCTGAGTAGCGAAAAGTTATTTTCTCCGACGAGAAAAAATTTAACCTAGATAGCCCGCGGATGATATTCACAGTTATTGGAAGGATGACGAACAAGAACAGCTGGTGTTTTGCACTCGACATCAGGGGCGTGGTTCGATCATGATATGAGGGGGGGGGCATGCATTGACTGGAAAAAGAAAAAGCGATATCCATTCGTGGATAGAAAAATGAACAGTTCTGGTTACCAACAAAGGTTCAGCAAACAGTTTCCTTGAAATGGACTTAAAATGTCCGGTAGAAATTGGTTCTTTCAGCAGGACAGCTGCAATCTTCAAGTGTCGAAAGCGTTCCAGATCTAGTTTATATCGAAAAAAAAATTACTCCAACTTTTGCCGGCAAAATCACCTGACCTAAATATAATAAAGAATGTGTGGTATATGCTGGCACGGAATGTTTATGGAAATGGCCGTTATTTCATTAATAAAGACAGTTTGAAAACAGCTATTCTGGAATCATCGAATTCCATCCATATAAAGTATATTCAGGCTTTATATGACAGCTTACCACGTCGAATGGATGCGAACTGCAATGTGGACAAAATATTTAAAATCTCCAGCTTCTATAAGTGAAACATATGAATTAAAAGCTCAAAGGGCCATAATTATTTCGCACTTTCTTTATCACTTGAACCTGTACGAAGCATGTACAAATAGGTTTTTGAGCATAAAAACTGTTTATCTTTCTTGTACGTTATTTAGAATACAATTTGTTTATTGTGATCTATTTTCTTTATACAGCAATGATTTTTTTTGTTGAATAAATGACACGTGGACCTTTATTTCGCTCACTGTAGGTGCAGGGTGCAGACCGATGTCACTAAAAATGTTGTGAATGGTGGGGTGACAAGTTGTGAGTCACTTTATTCGACGGCCAGTACAATACATGATTCGTCTCTTTCCGGAGCAGTACTAACGTCTACACATCCCCTTAACCAAAATGGTATTGCATTCCTTTTTTTGTATGAAAGTTAAGAATATGTACAATACAAGTTACTCCGCACCTATAAATCTCAGTCATGACTACTGCCCAGATTCCCGATCCAACTGATGGCTTCCTTTGATGATCAGTTAATCCATGCCAGTACGTTCTGAATGGTTCTTCGAGAGCAGTCCCCCTACAATGTACTGAAGCGCCCCCTACTGTGTTTCGTAGTCAAATGTGAGGGTTGTCCAATCAAACACTATTTAATCCTATGGATAAATCGTGCATAATTTATTTGCATATTCTTTGGTGGTTTTCAAAGCACGTTCTTCGTATAAATGAATACATGTTTTTTGCCGAGCTGACAACACATTTTGCTAAAAGCTGAAAATATGGATATTGAACGAATCTTTAAAAATAAGTGTTCTAACGTTATCAGACCCTATTCGTGTTAAAATATGTATGTATCTACACACATATTTCAAATTCGCCATTTGATCAGAAGATATATCTGTTTCCGCCATTTTTAGCAACGTCACGAGAACGGATATATTCCAAACAACTGGTGCCAAGTGGAGAAAGCTACGAGGTATACAGAACTCAAGAACCTTGTTAAGAACTGATGTAAACACATTTACAGTGCCGGATCACCCGATTGCAATGCGTATGTTATTGCGGTACAATGTCATCCCGTGTTGCTTTCGTGTCAGTGGATGGAGAACTCGCAAGTAAAGGTAAAGGATTTCTAACTTCCTTTAAAACGCCCAAGTAAGAAATTTAAACCGCCGTAATTTTCTATGAAACATGATTTTATTGTTTCTTGCGAGGAAGGGGCGTCTTTTTGTACGGTCCGCGTTAGAGGGAGGACGTGTGTAGTCCAAAGTCAAGGAGAATCGTTGAAGGTGGTTCTCCGAATCCAGCTAAATCGTAGGATTCGGAGAACCACGGTGGGCATTGTCCTCGCCTCAATAGTGGGCGCGAGTCCGGGGTGTACAACGCTAAACAGCCTACAGAGAAAGAATAACATTGAGTTTCCTGAGGAAACGAAAAGCACTGGGGCCAACTCTATCATCCTTAAAGCAACAATTAAAATCGTTTAAGTTTCAAAGAAAGAGAGAAAGACTTGGCCTATTATTACAATCTGGTCCTACTTTTAGCACAAGCAGTTGCTTTCTCAAATACATTTTAAAAAAAGAGAGAGAAACTAATGACGTCCTTCCTCAGAGGAAAATGAACCAAACCACACTTCATAGCTCCAGCGAGGTTCTAAGACTGACCGAGTCTTATGAAGATAGATGCCGAAAGTGAAACGAGGTCCGTTACGAGTGTATTTAAATGTCCTCTTTCATTGATCTTTCAGGAAATGAAAACCCAGCTCCTTGTAAGAGGCTCGTACAATGTGATCGTTTTTGACTGGACCTGGGGTAATGGCATTGATCTCTACGGTACTGGTATCAACACGGAAGTTGTGGGAAAGCAATTAGCCTTTTTCATTCAAAACCTCATCGTAAGTATTTTGAAATGTAATTCCATACTTTTAATTCCCCAAAATCTCGTCTGAAATGCATTATTATTGAATTTTGCAGTAAACTAATCATACCAATCATACGAATTCTTACGAAAACTGTTGTTTTTTTCAGCATGGTTTTCATCAGTTGTTAAAGAACATTTCAACATACAGTAGTTATACACTGAGTTAGCTTTGCAGTAGGAACACCCCCGTTTTACATATTTGCAGCGATAAGGAAGTACCACTTGATATCAACGCCACGTGCGGATACTATAAATTTTTCACGCCTGTCCTATGTACGTAATCAGTAAACATTTGGCAGCAATGGGGAACCGTGGCTACTTAAACCAATTTGACCACTGCCAGATATTTGGAGCCCGGAATCTATACCAGGACTGAAATGACCATGCAGAAATATCCAGCACATGGGCTTACATTGGACAGCCACGCTCGGCGTGACATCTCAGACTCGCCGGTGAACAAATAAAATAATTTATTTACATTTAACTTTTACATATACTAGTAAGTTTTACGATTAAAATTACACATCATTTCACAACCTCAGAATACTTCCTTTCGGCCTGTTACCACCCGTCTCACTCTTCCAAAATCCAAAACAAAACTGACAACGAACTCTCCAATGCATGCACGAGACATATTTGCTGCACGCTCGACGCTACAACAGTCCAATATCTCAGTCCGCGTTCTGGCGCATGGATGTCTAAGTCACGAGTCAAGGTTGCTCCTCGCTCGTGCTCTACAGTCAACAGTTTTATGTATCATACCGCACTCTGGCGCATAAAGTTCAAGATGGTACAGCGATTGATCCTAGAGGTGAACGTCGGAGGTCACGACGGTATCTAGCAACGAGGTGTAATGGTCATCCAGTTCACCTACCAGTACAACAGCGGTGCAGTTCGATCTATTTCCACATGCACCATGCGCCGTACCTTGCTTCACCTGGGGATCCACAGTAGGAGACGAACGAGGATACTAGTGACGACTCCAAGTCATCGAAAACAGTGCCTCACATGGGCCAAGGAACGTTGGCAATGGACCCTCGACAGATGGAATAAGATCTGGAGTGATTATTCCCGTTTCCATGCTGATGGCGAAAGCAGCATGAAATCCTATCCCCTTTGTTGCATAGTTGGAGTTCAAAAGGCCAGTGGTGGTGGTTTTCTCGTCTGGGGAGCTTTTCCCTGGAAAGCCCTAAACCCGTTGGTTATAATACCACGAACACTGAATGGTAGACACTACATGGACCTGTCAGCCGATCAACCCCATTCATATATGCGGGAGACATACCCAGACTACAGTACCGTCTTTCAACAGAACAACGCACCTGCATTGTGTCATCGGGCTCCTATAACTCCTGATTGGTTGGATGAACACAACAACCGATCTGCCATATTGCATGGTCACCCAATCTCCCTGACTGTAGCCCAATTGAAAATGTGTGGGCTATGTTACAACGGGGTGTGAGAACTGATGATCCTTCTCCACGGAATGAGCGTGAATTGGCGAAGCTGCCGCACAGGACATGGGTATAGTGGCTAGAAGAGATCGTGTGCTGTGCTTTAATACCTTACTGTTTAAATCTTAGTTCCCTTTTTTCATGAAGCCACGAGATGGCGTTCCTGCAAGTTTCGATGGTATAATTTCGAAACATTAGCATGCTTTTCTATGGCGTGTTTGGTGGATAGCGATTAAAAAAGTAATTTATTTATTTTGTGGAAAACTTTCTGTGGCATATTTTACATTCATAAGATTTCTTTCCAGTGTTAAACAGCAAATGTACCAACATAAAAAAAAGTTTCCCTCTAAATACAGTATTTGTGGCATACTGTGATTGAGCTATTGCTGAGATCAGCAATAGCTCAATGTGATTCAGCTATTGCTGAGATTTTATTTATTAGTTTCTTTTGGCATATTTTACATCGCCATGGGTTTCTCTGTGGTGAATATCAGGGGCGTATATAGAAATCTTTTTCAGGGAGGGGGCGAAAAAGGTAATTCAGTACAAAATAAAAATGAAAAAAAAAACGAAATTATTTTTTGTTTTATCTAATGCAAGTTGGTGAGTACATGTTTTCAGCGATGTATTCAGGCATCATCTCGGGGGTTCTTAGCCCCCCCCCCTTCCGAAAACCCATGAACACCCCCGTAGGCTTTTTGGGCGATCTCCCTTATTTAGTCTAATTGTTTTCGTTTATAGCTGAATAATTGGAAAAATAAGAAAATGTGGCAAAATATTATAATAATAAAAAAAAAAAGGAACCCACATTTTCTTCAATCTGAAATTTCTATCATCCTTGAATAAAACATTAAACAGTCCTCGCTGAAGGGGTGAATTTTTAAGCGCTGACAACTCGGACTACTTCCGCAATAAAAACCTAATTCCACACAATAGAGATGTTTGCACTGCAATACATCATCATATTTTGGAAGCTGGCATTCAGCTTTATTTCAGACTTCTGGATGCCGACTTTGTATACGGTTAAGCCTTAGTGTAGCTAACGTGACGTTAGTGCATCCAACACAACAAAATATTTGCTACGTGATTTTTAACAATAGCAAATTATTAGAAATTGTTCCTATAAAAAAAAATTCTCTGTAGCAAAAAAATCGGGGCATCACAAACTGTCATTCAAATGGTTAATTAGTTACTGTTTTGTTAATACTATGTGCTAATATAAATAATCCAAAGGGGCTGAAATCAAACCAATTACCTGAAAACGTATGGTTTACACCATAAGTTTTCAAGTATCATCTAATGATTCCTTAATAATAAGAAACTTACTTTTTCTGGTGCATATAGATGGATCGCGCCGCACGGATTTTTTTACAAGATGCGTATACGACTCTCATTATACCAAAGTTCTTAACAATCCGATGTCCTGCTATCTCACCCCAGGACGCTGGAGCTCTGGTCCTAGTCGAAAAGAAACGTTTGACAGCCGAGATCCGTGTCAAGCGTGGGCCTATTGATTATTATATCAGGAAAACGTATTTAGCTTACTCCTGGTTGGTTCGTAAAGTGCACCCTATTTTGCTTGACAAAATATTAACCATCTATGGTGCTATGATTAAAACTGAGGTGGAAAGAGCACAACAACGCCAGGTAAATAAGCTACGGTACTCAGTCTCCAGCAGGTACCATTGCAGCCAACATCGTTATGATGTTAGCCTGGGCCACTCATCCACTTCAACACAGCCAGGTAAATAAGCTACGGAACTTAGTCTCCAGCAGGTACCATTGCAGCTAACATCGTTATGATGTTAGCCTGGACCCTCATCGAATTCAACACAGCCCGGTAAATAAGCTACGGAACTTAGTCTCCAGCAGGTACCATTGCAGCCAACATCGTTATGATGTTAGCCTGGGCCCCTCATCGAATTCAACACAGCCCGGTAAATAAGCTACGGAACTTAGTCTCCAGCAGGTACCATTGCAGCCAATATCGTTATGATGTTAGCCTGGGCCACTCATCCACTTCAACACAGCCAGGTAAATAAGCTAGGGAACTTAGTCTCCAGCAGGTACCATTGCAGCCAACATCGTTATGATGTTAGCCTGGGCCACTCATCGAATTCAACACAGCCCGGTAAATAAGCTACGGAACTTAGTCTCCAGCAGGTACCATTGCAGCCAACATCGTTATGATGTTAGCCTGGGCCCCTCATCCACTTCAACACAGCCAGGTAAATAAGCTACGGAACTTAGGCTCCAGCAGGTACCATTGCAGCCAACATCGTTATGATGTTAGCCTGGGCCACTCATCCACTTCAACACAGCCAGGTAAATAAGCTACGGAACTTAGTCTCCAGCAGGTACCATTGCAGCCAACATCGTTATGATGTTAGCCTGGGCCACTCATCCACTTCAACACAGCCAGGTAAATAAGCTACGGAACTTAGTCTCCAGCAGGTACCATTGCAGCCAACATCGTTATGATGTTAGCCTGGGCCACTCATCCACTTCAACACAGCCAGGTAAATAAGCTACGGAACTTAGTCTCCAGCAGGTACCATTGCAACCAACATCGTTATGATGTTAGCCTGGGCCACTCATCCACTTCAACACAGCCAGGTAAATAAGCTACGGAACTTAGTCTCCAGCAGGTACCATTGCAGCCAACATCGTTATGATGTTAGGCTGGGCCACTCATCCACTTCAGCACAGCCATCGTTCATTAATCTTAGCTCTGTGAACATTTCTCGTACTCAGACTTGTGCCCTGGAGCGTGGATTTAAATTTTGCTTTCCCAGTCCCCATTGTGACGCACTTCGATTAATACCGCAGGTGGAGAGTATAGTTCATGCACTTCCCCTAGCGACCAGGGCAATGTCCGCGCAGTGCCATTACCCGCAATGAAACCTGGCAGCATGGTCCAGGTATTAAATGCTTGCTATACTAGAAAAACCAACTCCTCGCTTTGAAAAGGCATCGTGTTCTCTCTATTACCTCTGCAGGCAAATCACAGCAAATTGTACTCCTTGACAGGCAAGACTATAACCAAAAAATGGTTGATGCCATGAAAAATATACCTCACGCTGTTGTTAAACGTGATCCGACCGCTGCAACAATATCTTCTCTCAGCAAACGTAAAAACCAAGGTTTCTTGCCTAAATGCATCTCGGAGCATATGCACCACCCAATGGCCCCAGAACGCCTGAACGTTTCGGCATCTTGAAACTTCACAAAACCACACATCCAGCTCGTCCTTTAGTTTCAGGTTTCACCAACCCTACCCGCCCTCTTGAAAAAGCGCTGTCCATTTTCTTAACACCCTTGACTAAGCGGTCAGAATACTCTGTTCGTAGTTCGTCTCAGGCACTCGCTAAAATCAGGTCACTTGACATTAAGAGCGCATCTTTTATCCTTGCATGTGGTCTCTTTGTGTACTCTTGTCCCTGTTGACTATGTCCATGGTATTATTGAACACGAACTTCCTTCTCTGGGTGTTACCCCCGTGGAATCCATTGTCATTATGGCTGCTCTCCGCATTGTGAACAATCGTACTTACTTTCGCTTTAACAATATCATATACAGGCAGAAATTTTGGACCCCCATGGGATCCCTCCCCCCCGCCCCACCTTCTCTGCTGTGCTGGCCGAGATTACTTTGCAATCCCTCGAAGACAGAATTGTAACGAGTCATGCATGTCGGCCAATGCTTTATTTGAGATACGTTGACGATGTGCTACTATTTTGGCAATATTCCATTGACGAATTTCATAAGTTTGCTAGCCGCTTTCCTCAGTTTTACCTACTATCAACTTTACCGTAGAACTTGAGAACCAGGATTCACTCTCATTTTTGGATATATTGATCCAGCGTAACCCAGGGTCTGGATCTATCGGCACCTCTGTCTATCGTAAGCCTTCACATGTTCCTGTTCTAATCCCTCAATCCTCCACCAACCCCGCCTCCCACAAGATTGCCTCTTTAAGGTTTATGATCCGACGTGCCTTCTCCCATCGTCTAGCTCTCACCTGCGGCAATTGGAGATTGCGAAGATGCTCAATATCCCCTTAAGTTTTGATACTCAAGGGACTGTGTTTATGGCTTGTTACACGACACTCGCAGACTAATGTTAACTTCTTACGACGAAAAGCCACCGCCATTCGCTATGTGGGTTCTATTGATTATCACCCGTTGGTGGTTGCTATCCTGCACAATGCCTGTCGAAGTCATCAGATTGGTTTTGGCATCAGGACAACTAACTTATTTGCGCTAGTTAAATCAGACCGTGACACTGTAAATATTACCATGAAGCATGGTTTGTATAGCATACCCCTGAAGTCAAACAATTCATCAACCAGCGACAAAGTTCATATTGGCTCGACACTTTGTTCTGTTAGTGTCCGTGTAACGTACCAGGAGATGTGACGTACCTGCCAGAAGGACGCACACGACATAAAGGCAGATATTAATCAGAATAAAAAACGTCCGCGTAGCTCAATTGGTAGAGCAACTTATTCCGGAATGAGGGGACCCGGGTTCGAATCCTGGCGCGGATAAAAATGACGGAGAAATTTACTTCGTTATATCCGTGTTGCGGAACACCAATACGACATCAGGTCTGGTGCTACCACTACTGCCCTCGCCCAGCTGGTGGCCGGGGGCCAACACACACACACCTTTGGGAAGAGACTGAGATTCTTGCTTCTGCTTCTAATAAATTTACAGTTTTTTTTTACTGAAAGTTTATAGATTTGCAGTTTGTCGACCATTTGCTGTAATGACGACTCTCCATATATACTACCACAGTTATGGAGGTCTCACTTGTATGTCAAAAATGTATATAACCCTGCTAAAGCTAAACCTGTAACCGCCAATGAATAGTGTCTTATGCACATATGTATATTATACCTATACCGAACTTTACATATTACGTAACAACTGATGCATCCTGGGAGTTCGTCCCCTTGTATTTAGTGGTATGTCGGCGCGGTGCTGTCTGTGTTTTGCCTGATGATGGGCTTGAGTCAAGCCAGAAAGATCTTGCATGTGTCATTTTAACCTATTGTAGCTAGTGTTTTTAATTGTATGTTACCTCCGAATTGTAAGAAACAGGCTTGTAGTAAGGCAAATACATTTTTACCACTCCTACTGTTGTTGTTGTTTTCTCGGGGAGGAGGGGGGATTTTCTCCGACACAGAGTTATCTTACTAGCATCCTGAATATTTTACACCACCCCATGGTGAAATCCGTGGTGCATTACTGAAGTAAATCAGAAGTATATCATTTTAAGTTACTTGTATGTGTAGATTTCTTGAATTTTGCATTTGCGACATACGAACATAAGACAATTTTTATACTCTATTTACAATTTTTATATATATTAATGCATATATAAATGTATATAATGAAGGAATTAATCGGCGTACAAAACTTGCCTGGAGAGCTTTTGGAAGAAACAGCATAATTTTCAAGAGCAATATGCCATTATGTCTTAAAAGAAAAGTGTTTGATCAATGCATCTTTCCAGTACTTACGTATGGTGCAGAGACGTGGACCTTAACTAAAAGAGACATACAAAGGCTGCAGGCAACTCAAAGAAGCATGGAGAGGTGCACGCTTGGTGTAACCAGGAGGTATAAGAAAAGGAACTCGTGGATCCGAAAAATGACAAGAGTGGAAGACATCATGATCAGAGTTAAATCCCTGAAATGGCAATGGGCTGGACATACTGCCAGGACAGACCATCGATGGATAGCCGAAATTTTCGATTGGATTCCAATGGACAGGAAAAGACCCAGAAGAAGACTACATGGGAGATGGGTGGATAAAAATCGAAAGTATGCGGGAGTGACATGGAGGAGACTGGCACAAGGCAGACCGTTGTGGAGGAAACTTAGGGAGATCTTCGTCCAGCAGTGGACTGATAATGGTTGACAATGATGATGATGATATAAATAACAAAATCGTTATTATATGTATTTAATGTCAACAAGTCATCCTCCTCAAAATTTGTAACTACCCCCCCCCTCCGGAAAATGCCCTCTGAATGCAACAGTGCATGTTTCCCACGTTATTTAAACAAATAATAATAAAAATTCTAATTTTTGAGGGTGAGGCTCTATACTCCCCTTAAATACGCTTGGTTGTATAGGTAAAACAGTGCCGTAAATTTTAATTGCTTCTGTATTGCAGCCCTGGTGGCGCAGTGGTCTAAACGCTGGCTTATTCGTCCGAGATGGGTCTGGGTTCGAATCCCGGTACAGCATGAATGTTGTGTTTGTCTTACGGCGCTGGCTCTCTCCCTTCCCTGAAACTAGTGGCCCTAAATTAGAAACGAGCAGCTGCTTATAGCCCATTTTTTTTTTTTTTTTTTTTTTGATTGGAGGTTTAACGACCACCGTGAGCAACTCAATGGGCTATAAGCAGTCGCCCGTCCCTAATTTAGGGTCACTGGTTGCAGGGAAGGGAGAGAGCCAGTGCCGTAAGACAAACACAACATCCATACCTGACAGGAATTCGAACCCGGACCCCTTACGGACGAATGATCAAAGGCCAGCGCCTTACACCACTGCGCCACCGGAGCGGCAATAGTATATAGCCCATTGGGTTGTTCACGGTAGGCGTTAAACCTCCAATAAAAAAATACTACATGCAGCATGTATCACATTAGCAAGTCACAAATGTGATATACACTTGACATTTTTACTAAATTTCTGTCTGGATTTCTTTTTGGCGAGAAATATAATTATCAAATTGATAAGGAGGAATTATCAAATTGATAACTTCCCCAAAACACCCAATTTGGAAGAATATTCATTTATACCTATCCATACATGACATTAAACAATTTTAGTATAGCTGCAGGATACGAAAGACGATTGTTTGGTAAAATTATAGTGAAATTGCTATACTGCAGGGAAAGAAAAGCACGTACTATATTTGTTAGCGTAGTTTACATTAGCGACATCGAAGCTGTCTTGAGCGCCCTCTCGGATTTCGTGATTTGAAGAACCCGTGTGCAGAAGTGCACGACACACTCTCTCTTCTAGCCACTATAACATGGGTCAAGTTTCGCATGGAGGATGTTCGACACCTTGCAGAATCTGTACCTAGGCGTCTGCGAGCAGTTATTGTACAGAAAGTTGAACCAACGTGTTATTAGGTAGGTGTTTCTATAACTCCATGTATAGAAGTTGTATATACGCTTCCCGTTTCATGAATAATAGAATATATTCTGTATATACTCGTATGAACTCGTGGATCCGAAAAATGACAAGAGTGGAAGACATCATGATCAGAGTTAAATCCCTGAAATGGCAATGGGCTGGACATACTGCCAGAAGGACAGATCATCGATGGACAGCCGAAATTTTAGATTGGATTCCAAGGGACAGGAAAAGACCCAGAAGAAGACCACATGGGAGATGGGTGGATGAAATTCGAAAGTATGCAGGGGTGACATGGAGGAGACTGGCACAAGACAGACCGTTGTGGAGGAAACTTGGGGAGACCTTCGTCCAGCAGTGGATTGATAATGGTTGACAATGATGATGATGATGACACTCTATTACTTCGTGAATGATAGACTATATATATATACTTTATTAATATTAGAACACACACACACACCGAGTGGTCACTGAAATATGACCACCCCTATAAAAAGTGGATGTTCCCGTTGACCACGTGATTTCTGGGAGGACGCGATTAGTCGACTGACGTAGCATATATAAGGTGTGAATGGAGCAGTAGGTAGAAAAATTTAGGATAGGTAAACCGAAGGATTTGCGGAATTTTGAGGAAGGACAGATTGTGGGAGCTCGCAGATTGGGTGTCGCGATATCCCAAACAGCTGAGCTTCTGGCTTGTTCGAGAGCCACAGTAGTTAAAGTGTATCAGGACTTGCATGCAAATGTGTAAACCACGACCCGTAGGTAAAACTGCACAGGTCAGCGAGTGGTTGATGTGAGAGATGAATGCCAGGTCCGACGACTCGTACAGACCAACATTCGGACCACTGTTCAACAGTTGAGTGCCCAATATAACAGAGATCAACCCGGAACAGTATCTGTTATGCTCGTGTGTCGCACTCTCACACATACAGCAGACGACTCCGATAACATCCTCTTCTAACCATTGTTTATTTGCGCAAAAGACTCTCCTGGCACAGAGATCATGCAAGTTGGACGTCGGATGACTGGGGGAAAAGGTGCTGGTCTGATGAGTCACGTTCTTTACTGCAATCCGTGGATGGTCGTGTACATATTTGGCGCAAACAACATGAGTTACTAGATCCATCCTGCATGGTCTCTACAGCGCAACCCGGTGGAGGCATAGAGCTGGGTATGTTTGCCTGGCAGGAACCTGAACCCCTGGTGCATCAGAAACAATGTATGACTGGATCCCACTCTCATAAATTGCTTGCTGACTCTGTATGCTCAGCAACGTAGCATTTTTTTCCGAATGGCGACGATGGCTTTTAAGATGGCAATGAGCCGACCCACAGTTGTGCAGGAATGATTTGAGGAACACAGTTCAAACTTCCAGCATATCGATTGGCCTCCGAACTCCACCCGATATCAACCCCATAGAGCACTTGTGGGACATATCAGGCGTTTGGATACACCAATCACCTTCATACCTGCATTGAAGGTGCATTACAGCTATATATATATATATATATATATATATATACAGTATATTGACAAAAGTCACCAGACACCCATCCGCTGCATTGTTCAGTACAGTTGCAAACGGTATGAAAACACGCCTACAGCTGACTGCGATCATATAGCACTGTGAGGTTGAGTGAAAATGTCGCGGCGAAAGAGAACTGACTTCGAGAAAGGAAAGATTTTTGGTTGTTATACGTATTATTGGGTTGTCCATAAGAGAAACCGAGAGGCGTTTAAACATACCCAAGTCAACTGTTTTGGATGTACTGAATAAGTGGAAGACACATGGCGTGCCTGAAGCAGCAAAATCCAAAGAAAATCAGTGATAAAGGACGTCGAAGCCTCATGAGAGTCGTTGCAGCTAATCGACGGAAATTAAGAAAAATCAAAAACATGATTTTGTTTTAAGTTAATAAAAACACTGAACTCTTTCAGGGCAATGTAAAAAAATCAGAAACCTTTAATGGAGATTTTTACTTAAAAACACTAGCATTCGAACTCGCTCTGGGTATAGACTACTTTGTTTTTTTATCAGCTACGACACCTGATGGGCTGAATAGTCTTTCTGACATTACTGTCAATGCGGTGTGATTAAGAACTTTTTAGAGAGTTTCCTCAAATTTTAGAAGTAACGAGCTGTTTCAAATAGCTGGGTGCACACTGTTGACGATCTTCTTCGATTGTTTTCTAATGTCAGAACTCGTCATGCTGACAAAATTCGAACAAATATAGCTCTAGAACCAGCACCAAACGCCAATTTTTTTAGGTTGAGATTCGAAAGATTCGAATGCCGAAAAAAGCGCGAAGTTTCGAGGTTTCGAATCTCGAACCTTTTTCAAGATTCGAGGGATTCGAGGATTCAAATGTCCCATCCCTATTTTAAACCAATTGAAGAGAAAACGTAAAATACTTGTAAATAATATCAGTAAAAATTAACGCATCAAAATAAACGATGATCATCATCTTTAAGCAAGCGACAAACATTAGATGATTGAAATAACAAATAACGACTTTTATTAGAAATTCAGTGTCTTCTTTTAGGAATCAAATCGCGAAAATAATACATGTTTCAGTCTTACATGGATTTTATGCCAGCGAGTGTGAATTTTGATTCAGTTAGAATTTTGATTCGTTAGATTTTATGCCACCGAGTGTGAATTTTGATTCAGTCACTCAGCTTTCTCGATCAAATGAACACAAAGCAGCAAACGTATTAGTTATTGACAATTAACAACATTTTAGAAAACGACGCGAGAATAAGCAAGTTTCAGTGCCATCTTAATTTTTCATTTCTGAAACACTGTAAGTGTGCAACGTCAGAGTGATCAGAATGTAAACATTTCATAACAAAATGACTGCTTCCTATAACTTCACGTAGTTTTTCGTTCTAGGCTTATACGTCAATTAGCGCTGATCAGATTTACATGATCGGACACTCATTTGGTTCGCATGCAGCAGGAATGGCTGGACAACGGATCTATGCAAACACAGGCGCCAAAGTTGGAAGAATAACAGGTACAAACATAGATATGTCTTTCATTCGTTTTCAATGGACTACAGACTTCCAGTATGTTCGAGATGTCAAACATCATCACATAGTGTGATAAAACAGATACTCTGCCATTTATCTGTCAAAGTCTTATCTTTACAATACTTTGAACAAACTGCACTAGCAAAAAGAAAACTCTATCTCTTTGTTACATTTGTAAAACATTTAACATCAAAAATGATAGTTTCTTCAGGGAGCAGAGAAATATATATTACTAATAATATGTTTAGTTTTCGTTTTGTGGTTTACAGTTCTCTTAACAAGGACTTCATGGAAAAGATAAGGGGTTACTTTGTTTTCTCTTATGCCACCAGTTTCTTTGTTGCAAACTATTTTCACAAATTAAGCCCCGAATTAATATCCCGAATTAAATCGCAGAACTCACACCTAATTTTGTGAAAATACAGTTCCTCTTGGAGAAACATTTTTACGCCCATTGGTTTTTGAAACACGCAGATTGTTTGCAACTAAATATTCCGAATTGCGTTTGTGGTTGAAATGCAAATGACGTTTGTGGTTGAAATGCATATGACATCAATGCCTTTCAAGCTCTTGAATAAATTACTGTAGAACACTCAAATAAAAAAGAAGCTAAACATTAAAAAAAAAAAAAAAAAAAAAAGAAAAGAGGCCGTAACTGTTCAGATTCTTTTAATGCTCTTTTAGCTGAAGTACTTTCATACGCACGTGGAATTAATGGTTCTAAACGCAGAAATTTCATTCCATTGAGCGAGGAACACTCAATAATGATATATTTTCACACCGAAAACCGTCAGGGGAACTTTATACGCAAACGCCTTACATGCACACCCGTAGGACACATTTAAATCACAATGAATCAATGTGTCCTCCACTGAGACACACATTTATGTATTGTGATTTAAATGTGTTCTACGAGTGTGCATATCAGGAATTTACTGATTAAGCTTGCCAGACAATTTTCGGGTACAAGACTTAGCAGAATGCACAAGTAGCTCTTGTTAGGGAATCCATGAGTTCTCTGAACCTGTCATTTCGTTGTGCCTCATATTTTTGTACATATGTTTTCTTATGATCTCATGAGGTCTGTGTAGATCAGATTTCTTTTGAATGTCCTGAATTCTGTGAACATGTGACTTCCATGGAACTCACGAGATCTGTAGAAATTGATTTCCTGGAGGTCTCTATGTACATGAAACAGCAAATTATTAGAAATAACTACCGAAGCAGATTTTGCCCTGATTCGATTCGATGTAATATGGATTCAACGAGGTGCTGATATCACTCCACAGATATGTACACTGTTGAAAATTTCTGTTCAACCTTTTTTGATGGTCGGATTGAATGAGTTTTGCCAAAAAATTGTTTATTTCAAATTTAAGAAGCAAACACTTTTGGGGAAATCAAGCTGGTCTTGGGTGAAATCATATTTACTAGCGATTCAGTCATTTAGGTACAAAATTTGGTTCAACCTCTCAACCAATAGCACGGCTGGAAATCATATGTAATGGCGGATACCGGTGGTAGAGAGCTGCTCCGCTTCAACGGTCGTGTCGTTCATTCAAATAAAGAATTTACCTTATTCACATGTAGGAAAGCATGTGTGACACAGCATCATAGACAGAAAACATGTGAGTAGTTACTTTTTAAAATTAAGTTTAATTACAGTTTGATAAAAATAACGACATCAGTTACACACGTTACATATTAGGCTTACGAAACTGTGTACATTTATCGCAAAGTTTCACTCTTAGAATTAAACATGGCTGAAGCAGCATTTGGATTTGATATAAAGCCTAGTTTTTATCGTTACGTTGTGAACAGCGATGTAAATTCTTGAAACATCTCTTCAAAAGTAGAGATTATATCTGAAAGGGGAAGATTAATATGTTGATTCTTAAATTCGTTGCTATTTATATCTTTGGGCCTAAAAGCTAAGCACTTTAGAAATCACTTAGGAATTGTTAATAATCAGGGCTTAAAAAATAAGTAAAGCTAGTTGTGTGTGTGCCCAGGAAAATTTATCTTTTAAGATATGAATTTTCGTTTTAAGGGTCTGTGCTCAAAATGTTCAGTGCACAGATGCATGTATCTCAAGTTTTAAGATGAGGCTGAAATTAGTATTTGAGAAATTTAGTGATTCTGCCATGTTCCTTTTTGTTGAAGTTTTCACCTTTTGTCAATAAACATAGGTGGCTAGTTCCATGAGAGGCATGCATTCAGCCTCTTATGGAACTAGCCTCCTGTGTTTATTGACAAAAGGTGAAAACAAGATTTGGAGCAGAACTGCATAGGCTTCTGATTTCTGGACTTAGAGCATATAATTAAAAAAGTTATATTCTTCTATCCTTGGCACTCTATAACAATAACAACTTCAGTGAGTAGCAGTGAAAAGCAACATACATGACATGCAATGACTGTCTTTTTTTCTTGTAGTAGAAAATTCTATTCGAAACTTTATTTGTAAATCTTGTTGCACAGCCTGGGTAACTAGATTTTTTATTTACCAACCCAGGCCACTGATTCACATGCCCCGGCGTCTTGGCCATGGTATTTTTCAAGCCCTGATTCACATAAGTAAAATTATACACAGTTCATAATTTTATACATGTAGAATTAATTAAAGCTTACATATTTCATTACTACTTTAACAAAAAAACTTTCCATCACAAAGATTTTTGATCTGTACAGAATTGATTTCATTGATCTACAATTATGCAACTGCCAATGAATTGCAGAACTAGTAATCTGGTTCATTTTTCCCTCATAGCATCCAATAGCACATTTGTTGACACCTAAATGATTCCTGAGCTTAGAGTGTATAAATCCATAAGCTGAGGTATTAGGACTTGGCAGCAAAAGCATTGCTAGTTCAACAAGTTTAGAGGCAGGTTCAGTTGTAAAGCCATTAAATTTAGAATTTTTTTCCCCACCAAATCATGGGATTCGTGTTCCTTCCGGCGGCACTAGAATAAGAAGGGGCGGCGGGGGGATTTGTCAGCTTCATATGCAATCAGCACAGTCAAACACCCAACTGGATGAATAAAGTCTGGATCCCTTGGGAAACTAGAACTTCTGTTTTATTTTCAGATTGACAATCTGTTTCCACACTAGTGTGTTACAGTGGCAAGCTATTTTGCAGATTTGTTGTGGAGACAAACTTGGAATGCTATTTCGCTCGGTTAACCAAATTTGTGAAGGAGATCATGCACTGCTCTTTAGGTCCAAAAAAATGCCCTATCCCCCTCCAATAAACTTCTGAACTTCTGGAGGGGCCCACAGAGGGGACAAGCCTTGAGATTGAGATCAAGTGATTCGAGGTGCTGGTATGCTCTCACTATTGAAAAAAAAAATACAAAAGGACTAAGGAGACCTAAATACTACCAAACGGTGAAAGAGATCATACTCTACATTTTTTGTGGAAGAAAAGTCTCAACACCTCCCCAAATAAACTCCTTGAGTTGGCCCTTGGAGGTGAAAAGCCTTGAAAAATGAGATCAACTGATCCAAGGTGCTTGTGTGTTCTAAATCTCCTGAAAAAACAAATAAAGCTAAGGATACCTAAATACTGCTAAAAGGTGAAGATGATCATACACTACATTTTTTGTCCAAAAAAAGCCGCAACACCTCCCACCCCAAAACCGCTGAAGGTAGCACGGAGCAAGGAAAATCCTAAAATAAATAATGCAAGCGGTAAATAACACGATCGCTCCACTTAAAATAAAAACGATCCTGAAGTACAAGAAACGGAGATTTGGGTGATAAATACTATGTAGAAAAGGCTGCAAAAAAAAAAAAAAAAAAACCCGAAATCTCCACATGAATTCAGCGAAATATGAATCCGTTCCTCTTTGTTTTTATTTCAACATTTGCATGAACTCCAAAGTCTTTCAATATTCTGAGTATGAACTCCAGTTTTTGGATCAATGAAATGTAATTTATGATTAACGGTCAGATGAGTATAACCAGCATCATACAAATCGTGTGTTTTGTATCCTTTCTAGCAGTCGGTATATATAATTGAGCCAGGTAATATATTTTCTGGTATTACTGATGCTAAGCAATGTGTACTTCGATTAACTACTTTTTTACAAAGCATTCTTTTATTTCATGGAATATTCTTCCAACCACCCATTGCTCGGGCAAAATACTTCCAGCCTGATTCTTACGTTTAGTAAACAAAGTTTCATCAACTTCTACAATTTTACCTTCACCTCTCCGATTGTTTTCCTTTGCATGTCAGAAACTGCTCCAGTCAACAGTTGTATTTTTTGACATTGACAGATAATTTTCACTAAACGTTTTAGAGCTCAAACCCTCACCAATCTCTCTCTCTATATATATAAGTGAAAGTTCGTATGTTTGTTCCGTATACGTTCCTAAACGGTTTGATAGATTTGCACCAAAATTGGCATACATACTCTTCATCACCCTGATTAAAATACAGGCTGGGCGATTTTTAGAAATTCCATCCCTAAGGGGTCAAATGTGTTTTTACGGGGCCCTCTATAGACTGGGTGCAAGTCGGCTGCTGCGGTATTACTCCGCGCAAGCTTCCGCGCTTCAGGCATACGGGGAGAATCCGATTTTTGAAAACACAACGCACCGGCTGAAGTATTTTTTTTTTTTAATGTTACCATGGCATTTTCTTTATAAGTATTAGGTTTCATTAGACTCCCAACAATTGGCGCAGGAGTCTCAAATATGGGTGGAGCTACAGATTCCCACCAATAGGCGTGGTCGTCTCAAATAGCATCAAGGTTAAGTTGAAGTTAAAACAGACGGTCTTCTTCATACATAAAATTTAAATACAAGATTAGTATGGGTATTAGTATAGATAAAAGAAATAGCCTATGTCCACCGGAAAGAAGTAAAAGCTTCCCAACAGTGAAAGAATTATCCGAATCGGTTTAGTTTTCGAGATTAGTAAAACAAAATTCTGTATATTATGGTGAACTATTTTTTCACGTTGGGTGTGATCAGGTTGTATGTAAACAAAGCGGAACAATACATGGAAATTGGAAACTACTTGAAAGCGATGTTATTCGGTAGTACAGGCAAAAATATTAATAAATAAACGAAATAGCCTATGTCCTCCGGAAAGCTTCCCAACGGTAAAAAAATTATCCGAATCGGTTTAATTTTTCGAGATTAGTAAAAAAATTCCGTATATTATTGTGAACTACTTTCTTTCACGTTGGGTGTGATCAGGTTGTATGTCTACATCCCAGTCTGGGCAACTAGATTTTTTATTTACCAGCTTAGGCCAATGATTCACATGCCTTGGACATCTCGGGCATGGCATCCTGATACATATAAGTAAAAATATATACCGTACAGAATTTCATACGTATAGATTAATTAAAGCTTATATATTTCATTATTACTACTTGTGCAAAACTTCCCATTACAAAAAAAAAATTACCTGCTTGTCTCTATGGGCCCTATTTCGCAATTACAGTGTTGCAATCTTATGCGTAATGAAAATTTCTGTTGGACATACTAATTTTTTAATGAAAATTTCGTAATGTTTTAAGGAAAATACATTGCTACAGATTTTCTGTCCCCCTTGAATTTCGTTAGAACAAGCTTCGACTGTTACTTTTTTTTTTTTTTTTTTTTACTGAATCTGGTAAATGCTGGCCATGAAAATAACAGGAAACTATATCATGTACAGTTTCTTTTCTTTGTAAATGTAATTAATGTTAAATGAAAAAAGAATCGAATGCATTCTAAATTTCTGTGAGTGAAATCTTTACCTGTGTCACTTTAAACAGGACTTGAAAAATATCTGAAATGTCACATGCCCAGCTGGTATGTACACAAATTATTTACGTACCCAGATAGTAAAACCTGAATACCAAGCAAAATTTATGTTTTAAGATAAATCAGAAGCCAATTCTTTTTAAGTTAAAAGATATGATTTTTTACATGTTTTGCATTTCTGTTTTAAGATGATATTGCACAAATTGGTACAAAATTATACGATGAAATTGATTTTTGAGAAATTTAGGGATTCTGCCGTGTTCCTTTCATTTAAATTTTTTTTGCCCATTGACAATGGGCAAAAAAAAATTCTGTGTGTAACACCTGATTTGTACATCAATGAAAAATTGTTTTACTATCTTCATGTATTCCCAAGATATTATAAATACAACTATTTAATAGCATTCCAAAAGGTTTTTGTGTTCCGAAATGGTTTCCTTGTGGCAACACACCAAGGGAAGGACCACCTTAATCACTGAAGTCATTTCTAAAACATCCCAAACAGGGAAATTTAATATTTAAAAAATATTGATGAAATTCGTTAATGTTCTAGAATCAGGGTCTAAGCAAACGTTTCTTCTCTATGTGAGAGTCTGAGATTTGAAATGATGCCCCATCAAGTTCAAGCTCCACTTCTATTCAAGCATAATTTTTTTTTCTGATACCTTAATTATGGGAAGCAATAAGGGCTTTCAAAAGTAGCACTTCCAGTTTTTGACATAATTTTACTAAAAATGTGAAAAGTAAGTAAATATCCAAAAATTAGAAATAAGAAACGACCGTAAAAGTTGTGGAAACACTGACAACACAGTGCTCAGTAGAATGTAAAATGAAATAGCACACAAGGTAGTGAATGTGAAAACAAGAAAAGCATTACTCAACCCTATGTTAAATGTAGTACTAGCCAAAACATTAATGAAAAACCAACTTGGACACCATTGTGGATTGAATAACCTATAGACACAATGTACTCGGTTACCAGTTCGTAGATTTGTTTGTCATTTATATAACGTGTAAAATATGAGAATATGCCTGTATGTGTCTTTACTACATAACAGTCCTTTGTATTCATTTATGCAAATACTGTATTAGTACATGTGCAAATTAAAATGTTTAAAAGAAACAGTGTATTGTTCAACCAACTGTGTGTACAAAGTTCGTAAAGCCTAATGTCTAACAAATATGTGTGTAACTGATGTCATTATTTATCAAATTGTAATGAACATAATTTTAAGATATGAAAATATCATTGCTCACATTTAAAACTGAATTGATTGGTAATAAACCAAGAATCAAACACTTTCACACTCACACACTTCCACAAAAAAACATGCATTTGCCTGCACACTCTTCCACAAAAAAATGTGCATTTACTGTAAAAGTCAGGTGGCTACTTGCCATAAGGCTTAACAAATATGGTCAAACTTTATAAATACAGGGATTCCTCGGAAATTCAAATGAACAAGATCAAACGTTTTAATTTCAGATTACCGCTTAACTGAAAACTGTATTCAGTTAATTAAGCCTGTGAAATTCAGTCTTAGCTGAATATGATCAAACTGTATTTTTAAAGAATTGCTCTTCAAATTACGGCTTTAGTGAAAACGGTCAAATTTTACTTTTACGGGCATTGTCCTTCAAATTATGATTTAACTGAAAGCGGTCAATTTTGTTTTTACAAGCATTACCCTTCAAATTACGGGCTTAGTATTTCCGGTTGAGATCTTAATTTTACTGGCTTTCACAAAAACGGGTCAAGCCGTAATTTTACGGGCAATGGTCGGACCCCTAGCTGCCGGGCGCTGCTCGTAATTTAAGGGCGAAAATTTTAATAGTGTGTAAGGGTAAGTTTACTTGTTAAACTATTTGTTATTTTTAAGAGACCCGTGCATGTTTTAAAATATGATGTTTTAAGTTTATTTCAAGCACTTATATACAGAACGGCAGATCACAAACCTAAGCCTTATTTGTTATTAGAAAAGGTATGGCCATTATTTATTTTTCTTATTTTTCAAACCTTATTATTGTAATAATTATTTTATAGCCTAAACTTATTACATAATTTTTAGAACGATTTCCCAAATACCTGTATTCCATAATTTTTCGACTGCCATCTGGCGAACCCCAATCCCCTCAAAAAATGGCAAGCAATGAGCTATTTGCAGTGTTAAAATTAGAAATAAATCTTCTACAGGCCCAGTGGACCACTCTAATTTCCAAATCACTGGTTCGCCAAAAAAACAAAAACAAAAAAACAAAAAAAACAAAAAAACAGCACACATTTACAGTATATGTAGAAAATAAGGTATCGTTTTCATTGGAGTAGTATATCGCACGCAAATTTAGAACAATGTGTGCCTGTACACATGAAGGTATTTCTAATAAATAAAACAAAACATGGTACACAGTGGGAGAAATTTGAAAAAAAAATGTTACACGTGTATACCAAAAGTTGGTAGTTCCCTCCTTTTTATTGGTCCAGAAATTGCATAAAATATACTAATATATACTTGCTACCTTTTACGGTTTATCTGTAAAATTTATGGATTTCTGCTTGATTTTACTGATTTATGCATACAGGTCTTTTTTTTACGGAATTTTTAATATTTCGATTGCTCAGTCGAAATGATTGTAATGAAATTATCAATGAAAACTCAATCAAAATTATGTGCACTGATTGCTCAATTGCTAATCATTACACATATTGCAATAAGAAAGGTCACACTAAAAATGAATGCGGGCTACTTATACCTATTATTTAAATAAAATAGTATTTGATTTTATATTTGACAGTATCTTACTTGCACTCTAATAAATCATTTGATATGATCTTTATTTACAGCACATTTTATATAAATAAGGATCAGTACATGTCGTGAGGTTGAACTGAACATGTACTGATCCTTATTTATATAAAATGTGCTGTAAATAAAGAGCATATCATTTGAACCGTAATTTTGCGTTAGGTCGAACCGTAACGCAAATTACGTTAGGTTGAACCGTAATTTGGCGTAAAGATTGAACCATAACTTGGCGTAAAGGGTGAACCATAACTTGGTGCAAAAGGTTGAACCATAACTTGGTATAAAATGTTAAACTATGCCTTGGTTTTATGTTGCCCCAAGTTATGGTTGCAGCAAATTTTTTCCGTACTTACTCCATATTTTGGTACAACCTTAAACCAAATTTTTAACAGTGTACATCCAAGCGAGTGTGTGATGTCGTCCCTTAAATGTCCAAAGTTCGCTGGAAGAGGAACCCTTTTCCGAATGGCTCTCTCAGTCTCTCGCAACATATTTTAAATTAGGTTAACATCTAGGGCCCGTGGCACCACTTCAAAGTCTCTGTCATCCTCATGGAACCATTGTGTTTCGATCCGAGTCTTGTGGAATGGGGCATTAAATGTCTCTCCATCACGAAACATAATGTATGTGTATTAATGTGTCTAGTTTGCTATGATGTTAAGATATCTCATGGCGTCCAGATGCTGTTCCACAGATATTAAAAATTTTAATGCCAGCCATGAAAACAGACCCCAGATCACTACACCGCCTCCACCAGGTTGTACAGTTAATGCTAGACAGCCGTGATCCTTGGATTCGTACTGTTGACGCCATATTCTGTTCCGTTCATTGACGGGTACTAACTAAGAACTTCATTCATTGGATCAAGCGATATTTTCCCAGTCCTCAAGGATCCCGTTTGGTGCTCCTGTGCTTACTACAGACGAATTTGACCGTCATTAACAGAGACGAATGGTACAAGAATGAGACGCGTCTGTTATTATACCCATTCGTTCAAACGTGCAGCAGGTTGTGTATTCGGAAACTCTCCTCTAGGTACCGCTGTCCTACTGCGCAGTTTCTTGACGCAATGAGGCTGGCTTGTTATCTGGTACAGTCTTCTGAAGCTGCCGTTACTCTCGAACGTCGACCAGTGGTTTCCGACCCCCAAAACAGACTGCTGACTGCTTGTTTTGCTTCTTGTGCACCACTCATTGAACATCCTTGATGCAGTTACTCTTGCATAGCCGAGAAGGTTTACCGTTTCTGTGACGCTTGCACCTTCCCGCCTAACGTCCACTATCATGCCTCTTTTAAAGTTACTTAAATCACGATTCTTTCCTATATTGTCACTATCTACGCTCCGTACGCGTCTCAATCCTTTGCAGCGTGAGCTTCTATAAGGCCATCTCAACGTCATTGTTGCGCAGGTAAGTGAGGATGACACGAGCTGGTTGCTATCTGGTGTTTCTAATAATTTGCTACTACAGTGTACGTCAAGTTAAATGAAATCACATGAGCTCTGTAGATATGCGACTTCTTCGGATCCCATATCATCTGTTTAGACCTGATTTCGTCACCCTAGTGGCCGACTGGACTGAGGCGCTGACCTCTGACGGTGAGCCAGCGTTCGAGTCCCGGATAAAGCATGTGTGGTGCCCTTGTCGGATGGCGGTACCTCTGTTCTTACCCTGGAAATAGTGACTCTGAATTTGACACGGGCAACTATTTATAGTCCTAAGAGTTGCCCCGGGTGGTCGTTAATCTTTTCCCCCTTAAACGTTTTATTTCAGGATCTGATGAGTTTCAAAAATACGTGCTATCCGCGGTAACTCATAAATGTACGTGTCATTCTAAGAAGTAAATACTTTATAGGGAAATTTAACAAGCCCATCTTTAAAAGACCGTAGTTCTGTCTGCATCTACTGTATTACAATCAAATGAGAGTTAGTAATATGAATGTACCCTTGTAAAATTTTAGCCTAAACGACTCCTCAGATATCAAGGAATTCATGTTAGGAAGAAACTGATCAAGCGTTTCCATCTAATATGAGAAGCAAAGGTTCTTTTATTTTTTAATTCTGAAGGTTCATATTTACAAGGGTACGTACATATTACTAACTCTCGTTTGATTGTAATACAGTAGATGCAGACAGAATTACGGTCTTTTTAAGATGGGCTTGTTAAATTTCCTTATAAACTATTTGTATTTCAACGAAGTAAGTCAAATAGCAAACAACTCAGACCTGTGCTTGTTTCACTGAGATATATTTTGTGAAAATCCAGATTTCGATGTAAAATCATGTCTGAAATATGAATATTTCTTAGGACTTAGTCCATTCGGCCCTAGCTACAGAGGAGCTGATCCAGATCGGAAATTAGATGCGGGCGATGCCAAACTTGTAGATGTCATTCAGACTGGACAAGCACCTTGTATCCCATCTGGCAAGTATTGTTGTCATATCTTAACCATTAACATTTTTTGAATGATCGGAGGAACAGGTTTTATTAAGGACGTGTGATGTTCACTCGAATTACATTCAAAACAATTAAAAACGTTTAATATTTTGCAAAATGATAGGCTTGATGTTTACTACCTTAGCGAGCAACATTTCATGAATACGAGGCTTCCTTTGGGTCTTTCTTCTCGCGAGGGCCAAAGAAAGCCTGTTATTTGTGAAATGATACCTCAATGTCCTGACCACTGGTAAAGTTGAAAATCGGAATGCTCTGTAAAATATCGTCTGACACAGTCGCATTTTCTGCGCGATGCTTCTGTTATTGTATAAAACATGTACAAAGAGTGGGATATATATAGGAACAATATAAAAATAAAAATAAAAATAAAACTAGGGTGTCAAAACCCTCTGTTTTCACTCCGGAGACGATGCAACTTAATCGTAGGCAATTTTGTGACCAGTAGCACATTCTCCAGTTTCAAAAATGAAATCTACAACCAGACCAGCGGAGCTTCCTTCTTTATGTGTCTACCTCAGATTACTTGAAACTAAAATCTTAAATGAATTCTCACCAAAACTGTTGACATGGCTGAGATATGTTCAGAACATTTTTATGCTGTTACATAGTAAGAATTTTTTTCATATTTTCTTGGAGAAAATCAACACTGTAAACCCAGCTATCAAATTCACCATGGAAACTAAGCTGAATAATTCCATGCCTTTTTTTAGATGTTATGGTTCAAAAAACTCTAGAGGGGCCGCTACGTACAAATGTTTATTACAAACTCACGTCAACAAATAATATTATGCACCCAAGGTAATTTTTCTTCAGTATTTACAAAGAGGCCTTTATCAGGTCTCGAGTTATCTGTGCGGTCTCTGTATCTTCCGATGATGACACCAGTGATGCTAAGATTAAAATTCTCGTTGACGTTCCTCTGACTGTGACCAAAATCTAGTGATCAAAATTATTAAAAAAGGCAGCCAAGAATATGAGTTATAATTTTGGTAATACATTGTATCAACTGAAAAACCTATGTCTCAATTACATGGATATATCTCCCCTACATACAAAGATTCTCATTCTAGTTTTAAAAAGTTCTAAGGAAGTTTGACAATGACGTGGGAACAAGTTCCCCTAACGTTCATCACCTAAAGTATGCCTAAGCCAACCCATTCTGAATGTGTAAGGGTCTACTCCCTCCCTCTACTGTACTCTGATGGTTCCAAGAAGCTACTAGTGGCATGACTGAGAGATATTTTGCCGCAAGGTTTGTTGAGAATAAAAGGGATGTTAAACTTGGCAAGCTTATTACAGCGTTATCAAGCAAAGTTTCGTCCAAAGGAGCACTTCCACTCTGGAACAAATTGGCACATATTGCATGCACCCTTTGCTTCCGCGAAAAGAAAGTTAATCAGAGAGATCGTTGAAATAACCTCTTATCAGGATGTGTTAATAATTATCTTTCAACTGAATTACCACGAACATTTGACGTCTTATTAGATCTGGATACCAGTTAAACCATGTGTAAATTCAATCTATAGTTCCCGACTATTTTTCTACAGTAAAACGGATTCGCTCGAATGAGCAACTGGTTTAATCCGAAACGGTTAATTTGCCAGCCATTGATTGGTCCAATAGTACGATTAGTCCAACGGTACGTTTCGTCCAATAACTGTTCACTCAGTGAAATGATGTGAATCCAAAATGACATTTTATCTGCTGTACTCGTGGGCCGGTAAAAATTTAGCGATTGCTATAGTCCTGCTTATGGTTAAGTTAGAACTGTTTTATTTTAGGGATCAAATTAAGTGCTACTTGCTTTACACTTATGTTTCAGTGGTTCTCGATGCACACGAAATAAAATATACTTAATGGAAGAGAAATCAGTATCAAGGCTAAAGATATACATGAAAAACCAAGTCATTTTTGTTGGTCGTTTCTTAGTCTTTCCCCCTTTTTTTAAATGCATATAATGCACTTTTGTTTGACCCATATCATAAATAAAACACTTCAAGTCAAAGCAACAGGGAAGCCAACTAATTTCATCAAATGAGCCTGTTGCAGTCAATAAGATGTGCAGTTGTTCTTGATGGGCTGAAGAATTTTGCGATATTTAGTCACTCGAGACATCGAACATAAATAAATGCATGGTGAAATTTCAAGTTTCTTTCTGTTACAGAGAAACGTCCTTGTAAGCCTTTTTCTTGAGATCACAACCCCAGGTACAAGGATACCTTCATTTAGAAACATTTTAGCACGTCTTTTGTATAAGAAAATCGTGTTTATGTTATCACTTTGTCGGTCCATCTGTGGACACCACATCTCTGCAATTATAAATCCGATTTGAAAAATTATTTTTTGCATTGCAAAACTTGGAAGATGAGAATGGTGATCCTTGCATTCTTTTTTCTCCTCATGCGGAACTTCACCGCTAGAATGCGTAAATGCAGATTATATCGAATTCAAAGTACATTTTATTCCATATATTTGCATCTAAATATCCGATTGAAAAAAATTATTTTTCCTTTCGACGCCAGTTATATCGAATATTATTTTAGATACAGTCTCTTTTTCAAGTAGTGTATAGATTTTTTGCTAGGGTGTGTAAAGGTAAATCGCGTTTTCCACGATATCTCTGCTTCTAAAAGTCCGGTTTGAAAAATTCTTCCTGCATCAGATACAGTTCCTGATGAGAAATTTTTTGCATATAATTTCTCATTTTTTTTATAAAAAATGGGGTTGTAACCAGGAGGGCGTAAGTGTTTATTTCTGCTTCTGATGTATTTGCAGTAGAATCTGTGCTTCTAAAAATTTGAATGAAAAAATTCTTTCTTGGACCTGTGGCTAGGTGGAAAGTTCTGTAGCTAGGTAGTGTTTGCGTACTTCTGTTTGCAGATGTGTCTCCGCTTCTAAAAACCCTAATGAGAAATTTTCTTTTTTCTATATGCCATTCGCTATAGTAAAGATGGGAAGCACTATCGTCTTTAAATAATGCACAGATTTCCAGCTAGGGAGGGTAAAGTTCAAAATCTTTTTCTCGCTAGCTCTTCGTCCGGGAGACGTACTTGAGAAGCTTTCTTTCTTTAGAATAGCTTTTACCATCAAGAATACTTTTTGCCTATTTTCAACTTTTCCATTATGCAAAATTCTTCCGGTAGAGGGCGTAAAGTTATATTATGTTTCTCCTTCTGTATTTCTTCTTCTAACTGTTCGATTTCTAAATATTTTTCTCTGTGTTACTTTCTTTTTCTTTTTCTTTTTTATTGGAGGTTTAATGACCACTGTGGGCGACTCGGTTGGCTATAAGCAGTCGCCCGTTATTAATTTAGGGCCACTGGCTCCGGGGAAGGGGAGAACCAGCGCCTTAAGACAAACACAACATCCATGCCTCACGAGATTCGAACCCGGGCCCATCTCGGAAGAATGGTCAGAAGCCAACGCTTAGACCACTGGGCCACCTGATACTTTCCTCCTGCTATGAGAAATTTTTTTGATCGCCATTTGTTAATGTCCGTAGCATACATTTTAGCAACTAGCAGAAGTAAGTAGTTGTTTCTTTTTCCGGATGTTTCATCGGTTGTAGAAATCCGGTTGATTTTATTTTTTCTTACCCGTTCCAGTTACTTTGAATAACTTTGACAAATTTTATTTGCGTCGGAAAGGATTCTTCAAAAGACGTGTCCATTACAACTGAAATTTCGATGTCATCTTTCTTGTTTTAATTATTACGAGAAAATGAATATTTTCAATTTAGAGATATTTTCATTCAGTAAATACTTCAATTTAGAAACATTTTCATTCAGTAAATATTTTCAATTTAGTAATATTTCCATTCAGTAAAGAATTTCTTCTTTGGATCTTTTTTTGTGATACCAAAATGTAACAGAATGTTGTGAGTTGCTTACTTTTAGAACGAATTCCTTCGTTTGTCAATCTCACAAATGTTTGGATCGCATGAGCATTCCAGAATGTAATCTTACATTTAGTTTTAAGAGTTCCCTTTTTTAAATTCTGTTAAATCAGTAAGGTGATTGCGTATTTTGAAAATGGTTCCACAGTCTGTGGACCACAGAAGAACTCACATGCAGCAATCTTGCAACTTCTATACCTGATTTTGGCCTGTCTCTTGTTTCCCGATTTCTCTCCACCTTAGTTCAACTGTTCAGCGACGTCTTTCAGCCATTACAACAACTCTGTTATCTGAAAATTCTTTACATTCCGCAAACAATGTGATGCATACCTCCACAGCAGCTCTTTTTCAGCAGCGGCTTATTTGCATAAACGAGTACTATCGCAACTCATTTGCGTCCAGTACACTGACTCCGCATTACATTTCACTTCATATACCGAAGTTTCTGCATTTCCTATTCTTCTTTCTAATATTATCACGATTGTTCTATTTCTTCTTTCATTTCAGTGTATGAAAACCAGTATACATTGTGTTATCGTCGTAAGAAAGTGAGTACTTAAAGTACCGTACTGGTTACTGTAGGATGTCTCTTAACACAAAGGTTATTTTAACTATCAGAAGTAAATTTCATATTGAGGGGCTTTGCAAAATAATATTATGAAGTAGTACATTTCACCTTTTCTTATCCATAACTGAAAGTCACTGTCAGTATAAAAAGCTCTCGAATTCCAGAGCATTCAGTCGCTTTGAAAAATCGTGGTGTAAAACAAGTGTAATATGCGATAAGCCCTCCTATAGAAAAAGTAAAGTTACTGTAAACCTATTCAGAAAAAGCAATAAGCTGATACAGAGGATAAAATAACTAATTACCAGCATTGATAGCGAAAAACATTTCATCGTCGAGCGATTCAACTCCCTTTCAGTACTATGTTGTCCGTAGTCACGTTGTAAGTGCTTTTCTAGGTCAGTTGGTGACGCTTCTCGCAGGCGTCGAAGCCATACTGGGCTCGATCCCCACCGGAGGTAAAGGAAAAGATTTTTTCACTTCGTACGTCAAAAAAATATCCCTGCTAAAAGGACTGAAAATGTTAAAATCAAAGATTGGGGGAGGGACTGAAGCGATAAAAAAACAAAAAAAAAAAAAAAACAGAATTAATAACAACTGAAAACTTGTCAAAATGCAGAAATTTCCACAGGAACTTTTCAAAACGGAAATTCTGTTAAAAGTCGGAGACCTACCTGCAAATTTGCTTCACGTGGTTTTCGGCAGTTTTCCGTGAATTCACACCACTTATTTTTTGCAACGCGTGTAAGTCCCAATACTTTCAAACATATCTCTGAGCATGATCGTACGAAGGGTGAGGGTGCAACAATGCAACTTCTTTGGAAACAGTAAGAAGACTGGATGCATGACTTCACGTCTTTTGGTAACCTGAAGTAAAAGCTCTGAAAACATGATCAAAAGAAAAGGGGAGCTGTAATTTTGCAATTCTGCTTCAGTATGAAAAATTAAATCACCAAACACCAGGCAGAAAGAAATAACGTGCGTCCCGAGCCATCAGAACATATTCTTTAATCATTTGAAACAATGGGTTAAAGTAAAAGCAAATTCGCGGGAATAAATTGGGAAGGTCCTAGAAATAGGAATCACCAATACCGGGTGCTCCGCTTGGATGTACAACAAAAGAAAAATCCGTAACATACAAAATACTAGTTCGAATGACAGAAGGTGGGCGCCATTGTATAGAGCAACTGTGAAATTTATAAACCAGGTGAATCTGTGCGCGCAGCGCATGCGCAGAAGCTATCTTCTTCTACGTCAGTCACCATGTGGACTCCTCAGAAGAAGTGTTTTGTGTGTTATCGCTTCGGAATTGCGGAATTGAAGACCTTGACGCTTGTACAGCGCCGTTTTCGCTGCGAGTACAACCTTAGAGTGAGGGCAGACGTCCAAGCTTACGTGTCCATTATGAAATGGGACAAGCAACTCAGAGAAACGGGAAGTTTGTTACCGATGACTGGTAAACATGTCGTTTCAGAGAAGCCCAAGGAAATCTATCCCAGAGGCTAGTGTGCAGCTAGACATCCCACCAACAATTGTGCATCGGGTACTTCATAAAAAGTTGTTTTATGCGTACGAGATTCAACAGTATCAACAAGTTTAGAAGCATGACAGGACGGCACGGAAAATATTTACGAAGACAATGCTAACCAAAATTGATGCTGACGATACATTACTAGACAGGGTATGCTTTTCAGACGAATCAACATTCCACATGTCTGGGGAAGTAAACAGATATACCTGCCGCACAGGTGTGTAATCTGGAAGTTTACGCGACATAATTTGTGCTGCAATCAGCAACGTGACACCACAAATGGTTTTCAACACTTGGGCTGAGAAAAAATGCCGGTTGGACGTTTGCCCCACCACCAGTGGAGCTCATATTAAAGTTTTCATGCAAAAAACAATTATCACTTTGTGTATCTGAAACAGTACGTGTCGCTAATAAATTGTGATAAGTTCAGAATTTATGATACTTCCTTTCATTGTACATCTAACCGGAACACCCTGTATAACTGAGAAATAGCGAAAAACAAAGAAAATATTGGGTTGGGGCAAATTAAATGTCTGCTTTCAGTGGATGGACATGTTCAACCCGTCCAGCGGTACGATGTCATTTAACAACGTCACATGACATTGGCCGTAATGTCATGTGAACTCGTACACCAGATATACAACTCGTACACCAGATATACAACTCGTACACCAGATATACATGTATATCTGGTGTACGAGTTGTGTACCTCATTTCGTGACAGATTCAACCAGGAGTGCATAGACTTCGGATAAAATGGACCATTGAGACAGGCTAGTTGCGCCTAGTTTTTGTATGCGCCTGAAACATCAATGCGGCGTTTGGGCAGTGTGAATGAATTGCTCCTCGTGGTCGTCTATCAGCAACTGTATCAGACGAGGAGCTGAAGAATATCGTGGAAGCTTAGCCACGGCAAAGTGCCCGTGAGATCTCAAGAAAGGCCAGTGTGCATCATTAAGCTGTTGTCGCGCGCTTGGCGGACCTGGATAATGTGAAACGGTAGGATGTCTAGATTCCACACGAATTGACAGCAACCAACATGACATGTCGTCTGGAAGTGTTCATTTCCCTTATTGTCATCACAGATGGGAGGAAATCCTGCATCGGATTGTAACCTCGATAAAACGTGGTTCTTCTACTATAATCGTAAGGGATCAGCACAGTGGTTGTATACCACGGAACTACGTAAACACTGTCTAAATTCATTCCTTCATCCGCCGAAAGTGCTGGTTCTCGTCTGGCAGTCAACTTCCGGCTAGAGTCATTACTCATTTCTCCAACAACGTGAGACTGTCAGTCCAGACTAGTATTGTGTTAAAATGCAGTAGATGCCCAAAAAGCTCCCTATCAAGCAGCCAGTTTTTGATCAACAGGCATGGGCTTCTTCTTCTGCACGACAACATGCACCCATGTCCCCAAGAGGACAATACAATAATTCCACCAGTTGGAAAACGAAACCCTACCATACTCTCCATATTCCCCAGAACTTGCTCCCACAGATTATCACCTCTTACGTCATCTGGACCATTTCCTGGAGAAAGAGACCTTCCCAAACAACTAAGATACAAACTCCGAAATGTAATTGCCGTGTGGTCCACAGCTTCGTAATCTGTTGGTAGAAGAGGGTAGATGGAAATGGAAAAGTAGTTTTAACTATACTCGGGGCAAAGCTATCCTGGCAATGAGGCCGAAGCTACGGTGACCTTTTCACTCCCAGTATTACTCCGCACTGATGGTGTGTAATTAACCTTCACTCGGAAAACTTCTCCCACAAGCCCTCAGGGCTGGCTGTCTGTCACCGTGATCCCTTACCAAACCCCTCTATTTTAACCCCTCCTTACTCCGCGCGCTTTGCACACCGGTAGACAAGCAGTTTATTTCTCTCTCTCTCTCTATTTATCTTTTTTTTTTCTTTTTTTTTTTTTTTTGAGATGTTACAGAACGTGTAACGTTTCTTTCTTTCTTTCAAAATTAAATTATCTTTGCTAAACACGGGAAGAAGTCTTAAGTGGCCTAATTTTGTTTTCACATATTTTTCTATTTTTTTTATTATATATTTCATTTATTTATTCTTACTGCTTGAAGATTACCAACTGCGGGATTTAATTAAAAGTATTTTTAACATGTCATCAGTTATGCGTAAAATTTCGTTCTTTCCAAAATTTTGCCTTGATTAGATTTTCTTTTTATAACAGACACCCGTTAAATGTGTATGCATTTTTAACTACCCTGTGTTGCCATAAGTACTGGACAAGAGCCGGTCCCTGTGATTAATGATATTTTAGGGTTCAATGTAAACTGCCACACATCTTTCAGCAACTTGGAAAATTGTCACATGTTTTTCATTGATGGGCCGGGCACAAATTGCTGTTCCTCCGAGGAACACTTTGAATGTGTGGCAGTTTTCCAAGTTTCCGATTTATGTGTGGCAGTGGAAGGAACTCTTTCATTTGTCTGAATTTTCATGCCGGTTCATACGCGTTTAAGGCAACTGCGCACAAAAGTTCAAAAGCAAAAGATAGCTGTTCCTTGGCCTATATTGAGAACTGAATTGGGAACTCCAAACTAATTTCGAGAAAACGTTCTATGTAAGCCAAGCGAGAATTGTATTTTAATTTGAAGAAATAAGTTTCCGATGGATCTGAGGTACTTCAATACTAAATTCAACCTTCATTCTCGCAACGGTGAGACTTGAAACACCAGTGAGTTCTGCCGTAAGAACTGTTATTTCATTTTCCGATTTATTCGGCGAGTGTTTTTCCATCAATTTAGTGAAAACATTCATAACGATCACCTTAGCAGAGCTTCGTAATGGTTTCCCAGTTTTATGCGGCTGAAATACACTCGAGTGACCGGCAGATGCCATTCGAAAAAACCGAAAAGACAGAAGAGTGTTTTAAAACAACAATCAAGAAGGAGAAACCAGGGGGAGAAACGCGAAATGCCCTCGGAAACACTTTTTTCGCCCTCATCCTTCCGCTAATGACCCCCCATCCCCCACAGCAATTAATATCCCCTGGGTTGACAGCTTAACTCTGACCCAAACAAGAATGCTGTGACAGAGAACCATCAGTGACGTCACCAAAACACGAATATCTGTATTTTTTAGAAATGCCGCTGAAACTGAGATTTTAATATTTTAAATTCACACACACACAACGTATTGAACATCTGTGTCCTTTTTAAGTGCCAGTTGAAGATGTAGTACGAGCTTTTTAGACCGGAACTATTTTATGCAGTGGAAGTATACACTCTGTAGCTTTCCTTCCAATGACAGGTTAAGTTTGCCCCGAGTATAGGCAACTACATACAGGTGGTACTGTATTTCGGGCATCTCATCCACACCAACACAATACACTTTCAAAATTATTTTCAACAGAAAATCGGCGTGTAAAATTTTGATAGCGAGTACGATGATGATCCGTGTTTCTTAAGTTACTGCGAGTCTTATGTAGGCGTCGACGCTAAGAAGAAAGTTTAAAAACTGCCAATAATAATATTTATCATATTAGAAACTCTGAAGCTCTGTCATCGAGATCCGATTTAACTATACTGGGTGAAATATACTTGGCGTGTGAATTATTCTGTTCTGACTCGCCACATTCCTTAACGTCAGGAACCATTATTTTGGACTTAGCCGCTCCTAAGAGACTTCGCTGGTAAAAAAGAAGAAGAAAGTTAAAGGAATAAGCAGCCAGCAGTGGTAATTATGTTTTTCTTATAATAGTTTTTTTTCCTTTCCTGTCACTTAAAAATACACATCGCAAATTTCTGTCTGCAGGGAACAAGAAAACCGAAATCAAAAGACAAACAGGATCTCTTGATGGAAACTTCAACTCAGAAACTGGACACGAGGTTCTTGAACACAAAATTTTCGGCTAGCGGACGATGCAACGGATGTTCAGTTAAGTTGCGAACATCTATGATACCATTCACCACAGATAATCTCATCAGTGATTGCCACAGAAGTAATGCATCATTAAAGAGACCTAAGCGACTGATCGACATTTTCCCCCTCACTGGTAGGCATAGAAATAATTCTGACGCTATGAAGGCAATTAATATTTGGTTTCACTTAGCACACGGGCTACGTAGAACCATATGATATCCATATATACAGGGGTTGTTCAAAATAAAGGAAACACCTTGAAACAATATGGTGTGGGAGCACCCCTGGTATTTAAGACTGCTTGAATCCTCCTTGGAATGGACGCATACAAGTCCTGGATGGTGGTAAGTGGTATGTTGTACCATTCTTCCTGCAGATACTGCTCCAATTCCTTGTGAGACGCCGGAGGAGGATAACAGGACAGCACTCTGTTTTCTATCACAGACCACAAGGGCTCAATAATGTTTAAGTCCGGTGATTGTGCAGGCCAGGAAAGGTGTGCAACTTCATCCTCATGTTCCTCAAACCATGATTGAACCGTTCGACTTCTGTGAACTGGGGCTTATCATCTTGAAAGGTGCAATTCCCTGACGGAAACAATATCTGCGCCATTGAATGCACAGGTCGGCAAAAAGAGTGACATAGTCACCGCTAGTGGTCCGTCCGTGTAAGGTGATAATAGAACCTGCTGCAAACCACGAAATCATGGCCCAAACCATTACGGAACGGCCCCCATGCTTTACTGTAGGAAGGAGATAGTCTGGGTTGTAGGCTTCTGCTGGGTTCTCCACACGTAAACCCGTTGTGTAGTGGGGAATAGTGAGAAACTTGATTCATTGGAAAACAAGACATGTTTCCAGTGATCCACAATCCACGTTTTATGTTCCTGGCACCACTGTAGTCTCCGTTTCATATTCACGTGTGACACCAGGGGTTTTACAATTACAGCTCTGCCGTAAATATTGTGCTTATGCAATTCCCTTCGCACGGTATGAGTCGACACTGGGTTTGGGAGATGTGCATTAAGCTCAGCAGTCACTTTCGTCGCCGTGGTCTTCCTCCTTGCGGTCACAATCCTCTTTAATGTCCTCCTGTCTCTCTCAGTGAGTTTGGTTTTCCTTCCACACTTGTGTCTCGCAGATGATGCTGCGCCGTGAACATTGTATGCTGTCATGACCTTCGACACGGTACCTCTCGATACTCCCAATACCTGTGCCTCTGAGGTTACCGACGCACCAACCAGCCGGGCTCCTACAATTTGCCATCTTTGGGACTCCGACAGGTCACTCATTGTGCCTTCACCGGGAACGAAATTATACAAACACTGATTTACAATGCAATCACGCAGACCCTTTAGACAATAAGCAACACTTTTCTACAAAAACAAAATTGCAGCTACATGTTCATTTCACTCAAAAAGCAGCACATACCAAAATCCCTGTTTTCAGCGAGGTGTTTCCATTATTTGGACAACCCCTGTACAACACTAAAGAATACCAAGAAGGATATGATAACTAAATGTGTTTATATACCTCCTTTTTTCTTTTTTTTCAATGATCTGAACTTTCAGAAGAACCGTTCAAATTTTTATTTTTCCTCTCAACGAAAAGGCAAAATTTTTGTTTCGCTTTCTAGACTGTTCCGGTGTCTTCATATGACACCACTGTGCTTCCACATTCAACCAATGATCAATAATAGCGCTTTGTTCTTTCTACGCGTTTAAAATCATCTCCTGGTGTTACATGTGATATGTCAGTCATTATTTCATCAGCTTTCCTGGATGATACCGGCACTGAGGAACAGCGAAGTGGCTTAGGCAAATAACTTGGGCAAAACAATTGCTACATGATGTTCATGATAATGCTACTCAATTTTGAGCAATTCCACAAATTTCTGATGTTAATGATATTGAATAATTATCCTTGCAGTGATCGCAAGCATTTTAAAATTTTCATATTAACTTTATTATGACATGAATCATTTTCACTTTTTCTATGGTATATTCAGCAATTTCATCTTTTAACTACTTCGATGAAAAAGAAAAATTGTGATTTCTGATATAAATTGCGTAGTAACACCTAATCCGGGTTTTCAGGGTTCAGCACTACAGACAAAAGTGGTCATGCAGATTTTTATGTAAATGGTGGTGGACACCAGTGGAGTTGTCATCCCGACATGTTGACAGCGTTTTTAAAAGGAGATTTCCTTATTGGTGAGTATAAAGGCAAAAATCTTTTCATCAGACTTTCATACCTTTCCAAGTGGACTGAAATATTACCTACTGGTATCTTTAAAAAAATGTTGCATGTGCTTGCTATTAAAATTTTGTCTCTTCTTCTTTTCACAGTCCTTTTTCCTTTGCAACTACTTTACAAATACAAGGATCACTAAAAAAAAATTGCCTCCAATTTTTTTTTTCAGAGGAGATTACGGAAACGTACTGACATATGCACACCTTGTTTAAGAACACTAACTTTCACGTTCATGTTATGAGGTTGTACATCTTAGTCCTACTTGGAAACAAACCTCTGTATTCCTTGAAGCGATACATTTCCATTGAAATCACAGTTTTGTATCAATGAAGCAATTTTAAATTCTGAAGGAGTTGAAATATCGATTTTCATGCTTCCTTCATGATTCGAAGTTTTAGTGGTAATTCCCTCAGTATGTGACACTCCACTGCCCTCAGATGACATCATTCGTACGTTGCAATTTCTCGGATTAAAAAGCGGGGCAGCTGTCATAAACACAACGCCATCTCTATTATACACTAATGTCCAAAAGTTAAGCATAACCAAAAAAAATGTGTAAAATTACAAAAACGAGAAGGCACAATGAAATAGACTGCTTATTATATATACATAGACACACCGGTGAACCATTATATTGTGACCACTTACCTAATAAGCTGTAGGACCCCCTTTAGCCCGCAAAACAGCGGCCACTCGGCGAGGCATCGATTCGATGAGGTGGCAATAGGTATCCTAGAGTACCATAATGTACACAGCAGGCACTCCAGTTCCCGTACATTTTGGGGTGGTGGTGATTTAGCGCGTACCCGCTTTTAAAAGTCGAACCACAAATATTCGATTGGGTTCATGTCAGGTGAATCCGGAGGTCAGGGCATTAACACTAAGTCAGCAGAATGTTCCTCGAAACAATCTTTGATGATTCTGGCAGTGTGGCCTGGCGCATTATCCTGTTTGTAATGGCCATCACCAACAGGGACCACTTTGCCATGAATATGTGAACTTGGTCCGCAACGATGTTCAGATATCTGACAGCTGTCAGGGATTGTGCTATTGGGATAATGGCGACAAAAGCGTCACAAGAAAATGTCGCCCAGAGCATAACACCACCACCATCGGCCTGTTTCCGCCCAACAGTGCATCCACGTGCCATTGCCTCCATTGGTAATCGGCATATCCGCGCTCGGCTGTCTACGCGATGCCCCAGGCATCTTGATTCGTGAGACCAGGCCACTTTCTTGTAATCATCCACTGCCCAATCTCGATAATCCTGGAACCATTTCCTGCGTTGTTGGCGATGACGTTCAGTGAGCATGGGGACCCAGCTAAGTCTTTGGCTACGCAGGCCCATGCGCGAAAGATAGCGATGAACGGTGTGCTGTGACACATTGTCCTGATCACCATTGTTGTGACTGTGGCCCTGCCGTCGCTGTGAACAATGCGTGCCAGTCTCGGTTCCTGGCATGGATGAGCTGCCCTCTGGCGATGATATGTCCTCTGGGGATGAGCTGCTCTCTGGCGATGAGATGCCCTCTGAGGATGAGCTGCCCTCTGGCGATGATATGTCCTCTGGGGATGAGCTGCCCTCTGGCGATGAGATGCCCTCTGAGGATGAGCTGCCCTCTGGCGATGAGCTGCCCTCTGGCGATGAGATGCCTTCTGGCATCAATGACACGGCTGGACGACGGTTCATCGTTTTGCCATCTGTGCACCACTTTTTTTACATACTCACTATAGCGGCACGTGAAAAACCCACAAGCCGCGCTGTTTCCGGGATCGTAGTTCCCATGCGCTGTGCCATCACAATTTGTCCTGTATCAAACTCTGATAAATCAGCAGCTTTTCCCATTCTGACTCTTTCTTTAAATGCTGAATAAACTCAATATAAGGATTTAACAAATATATCACAGTGTAGATGACTTCAGGAAAGCAATGCCTCACGTCTGGTCTTAAAAATCCCCTTAGGAATAGCAAACTGGGAAATTAGGGTTAAGGTACGTTATAAGAAACAAAAAAACAAAAACAAAAAAGAAATGTTGGAGAGTAAATTGTAACTGCACTGTTAGCTGGCCACTCTCCGGAAAGCAGGAACAAAAATCACAGAGGAACAGGTCTCACGTCTGGTCTTGAGCCTGGATTAATCGGAAAAGAGGACATTGGACTATTGATTTTCCTTCAAGTTCTCGATGTTGTCTGCAACACAGTATCCTAGCATTTCTTGCTGACAGGGTGAGTGGGAGACAAACTTCTGGTCTTTCCACGTATAATTCTTTTTTGTTGAGCCGTCTGTATACTGTTTGCCTTGAAACAGCTGGTCCATCAGCAGCAGATAGTTCGAAAGCAAGCGCTCTTGCTGTCATCCACCCGTTACATGTCGCTGTTACTGCCACATACTTATCATCCTGAGCCGTTGTAATCCGTGAATGACATGCAACTGGTTGACGATTAACATCTTCGTTGTCCTGGTACCTTCTCCAAAAGATTGATTAACGCCAGGAGCTCTGGCAGCATTACTCTACATCTGGACGGAATCCAACATTACGATAATCCGACCACGCGTAAACATATCCACTTCTCGTTTTTTTTTGTTTTTTTTTTTTTTTTTTTTGATTGGAGGTTTAACGACCACCATGAGCAACTCAATGGGCTATAAGCAGTCGCCCGTCCCTAATTTAGGGTCACTGGTTCCAGGAAAGGAGAGAGCCAGTGCCGTAAGACAAACACAACATGCATGCCTCACCGGGATTCGAACCCGGACCCCTTACGGACGAATGATCAGAGGCCATCGCTTAGACCACTGCGCCACCGGGGAGGCCTCGTATTTCTGACACCGTTTTAACTTAAAAAAATATTGTAATACTAGCAAGACGCGATGACGATAAGAAAAAGTCACTTTTCAGAATTTTAAAGCTCTTTCTTAATTCGCCTTTTATGCCAATTATCGTTCGTCACATGGTATTGCGTCATGATATCTTCAGTGCATATTCCCACGTCCACTATATACTTCACTTTATTACCCCTTCTTTCATTTTTCGTTTCTTGTAAAATGTATTTTTTAAGTATGCTTAACTTTTGGACAACATGGTATTATATATTATTATTATTATTACAATGAAAATTCTATAAGCGGACACCTCCGAGCAATGGTAAGTTTTTATTGATACAGAACAGCTGCCGTGGAATTAACAGTAATGATAACTTCCAAACAACGAAATTCCTTAACAGCAGATCAATGGACACCACTGACAGTCCCGAAGAACATCTGAAGAACACTTTGTCTTTAAAATTTTAGGTTGTTCCTTCGGCACTTCCACCAGAGAGATGAGATAGGGACAAAGGATGTTGCTAAGGAACTTTATCTTAGCCAGGATGGGTTGGGTTATGATGGGTACAATGGTGGCTTAGGTGAAAAGAAAAAAACGTAGGATTAACGTAAGGTGAACTCAAGTTTTCGTGTAAGTTTCAGTCCCCACTCGGGAACTGCAGGGGTAGTGGCTGGAATGTTTTCCGTTGTCTGCCGTTTGGACTCTGTGATTTCTGTTCCTGCTTTCCGGAGAGTGGCCAGCTAACTGTGCAGTTACAATTCACTCTTTAACATTTCTTTTTTCTGTTTTCTATAGCGTACCTTAACCCTAATCTCCCAGTTTGCTATCCCTAACGGGATTTTTAGGGATAGACGTGAGACATTGCTTTTCTCATGTCATTTACACCGTGATATATTTGTTAAATCATTACATTTAGTTTATTCAGCATTTAGAGAAAGTATTACAACAGTTTCTTTTGTGCATGAGCTTCATACACTTATTCTGGTTTTGTACAGACGCAACGGACTGGCAATGTTAACTTAGAAATAACCTCCGAACAGCGGTCGCCTTCTAACAACAGGCACTTTTCCCCCACCCAAGCTGTAACCATTATTCGCAGGTTTCACTGTGTGTTATTATTCTAAAGATGCTTTTTTTTTATTTGGGATTTAACGGCCACCATGAGCAACTGAATGGGCTACAAGCAGTTGCCCGTCCCTAATTTAAGGCCACTGGCTCCAAGGAAGGGAGAGAGCCAGTGCCGTAAGACAAACACAACATCCATGCCTCGCCGGGATTCGAACCCGAACCCATCTCGGGCGGATGATCAGAAGCCAGCGCTTTGACCACTGCGCCACTGAGGCGGCTAAAGATGGTTCCATCCCTTCCTAGGGATATGCTTTTCACCCTTAGAAGGAGTGGAATCATCAGAAATTATTCCGGAATGGGTACGACGTACCAAGTCTGGGAAGTGCTATTTCTTTCTTAGTTGTCCTGAACTTACTTACTATCCTACAAGTGTTCAGGATAGCTGCCTTCTGTAGTTCCATGTAGGTGTTAGGTTGCAGGTCTAGTGTCTGTATAGAGCTGTGAATGTCCTTAGGTGCAACTCCTGCGGCTGATATTATTATGGGGACGGTGGTCCCTATAGTAATATCAGTCAGCCAGAAGAAATATCATTATTATTATTATTATTATTATTATTATTATTATTATTATTATAAAGAATTTGAAAAATATTCCACCTCTTCCTGAGGTTTTTCTTCTCTTCCATCTGGGACGGGTTCGACGTACCATGTCTGGAAAGTGATATTTCTTCCTCTCAGTTGTCCAGGAACTTCTTTACTATTCTACAAGTGTACAGGATAGCTGTCTTCTGTAGTTCCATATAAGTGTTAGGTCGAAGGTGTAGTGTCTGCATAGAGCTGTGAATGGTCTTAGGTACAAATCTTGTGGCTGATATTGCTATGGAGACAGTGGTGACGTTCTCCATATGCCACGTTACCTTCTTGACTTTGTATCGTAGGTCGCTATACTTTGAGAGCTTCTCTTCGTGCGTCTTCTGGATGCTGCACGTGTTGAACATGACTAGGTTAGTGAGGTATGTTGACTTCTTCTTCTTGTCGACCAGGACGATGTCTGGCCGATTGTGAGGGATGGTCTTATCTGTTCTGATCGATCTGCCCCAGTACATCTTGTGGAAGTTGTTCTCTAGAAGCATCGTTGGCTCATACTTGTAGTAAGGGACAGACTCAGTTGTAATGAGGTGGTGCTATCTTGCCAATTTCTGATGGACAATCTTGGCTACTTGATTGTGCCTGTTCGTGTACTCTGTGTGAGGACTCTGCACCCTGCTGTGATATGTTGGATGGTCTCTGACGCTTGATGGCATTGCCGACATGTGTAGCTTTTCACTGACGTTCTATTGTTATTATTATTATTATTATTATTATTACTCGGCCAAAGCCGGTGAGCAAAAGGTGGAAATATATGTACATCTCAAGTCTGGAAATTCAAGAATTTTCTAACGATATGGCAGGTTTGTAGAATAACTACCTGTTGGATAGGTGAAGCAGTCTCCGTGGCAATTCTAATTCTTCGAACCTTTTTCAGAAAGTTATTTGGTACCACTGCGGTTGCCAAAATTACAACTCGTACGATTTGTGTTATGTCCTGTTTCCAGATCCTTTGGATTTCCATTCGCTGGTTCTCTAACTTCGAGATATCTTCAGATACCTTTCTTTAAGCGGCATAGCTACAGAGGATGTTCCCACATTTTCAGAACGTTTCTGATCAGAAATTACAGAAAATAAAATAAGTTCAAAGAACTGAAACTGCCAACAGCGTGTTAGATGAGTACGTAAGAAATATCTGCGGCAGTTAAATATCTTCCACTATGGAAATGGCAAAGGTAAAAGTGCTGTGGATGGAAGGTTATGTTTTTACTCTTCTCGAAGAGAAATATTCATGTTCTGTAATTAAAAAAACGTTGTGAAAATCATGGAATTAGCACTTCTAAATGTAAAATAAGCAATGTTATTAATAATAGAGGGAAAATCGTCAAGCACTGCTTTCAACAGGAAAGAGAACAACAAACGAATATCCAAAGAAGCTACGCACTTTTACGATTGTTTGAAAAGTAAGGTCTCTTGTCTTAAGAAAATCCACCAACCCATAAAGCATTCGCTAGGTTGTTAAAAATTTCTGTATCAACTAGGGCTGTCGACCGATCAATGTTTTTAATCGGTTAATATTTCACCATTGATCGATTAATCGGTAATTTGATCGAGTGAAAAAAAAATACTGTCACAAAAAATATACGACTGTAAATTACATTATGCATTATTCTATTATTATATGGAAACTAAATACGTTGTCTGAAATGTTAGAGTGTTGAATGCATCATAGCCTGTTAATCTAGTAGTATTCATTGCTTTACTTTATCAAAAAATCAGAAAACAAATTAATAATAATTACCTTGAATTTGGTTTGCAGTCATTGCTTTAGCCAAGATTTTAAGCACAAGAGCTTGTTAACATTGGATGGTTTAAGCGAAGTACGAAGTGTGTTGACAACAATACCAGCGGCACTAAACACTCTCTCACTTGGCACAGACGTTGCTGGAATGCACAACAACCGTTTTGATAAAGTAGCAAGCAACGGCAACTGTAATGCATGAGTGTTTCACCACTGACTGAAGAGGATCTGTAAAATCGCCGTCGAATTCAGCCAAGCTCTGATAAACTTGAAGCTCTAATTCTATCTGCGTGCTGACATTTGTGTATGCCTTTACTTCTGTTTCTGGAATCGACGAATTCTCAAAACAAAGTTTTCTTCGTTTCTGTTGCACATTACTTTGTTCTTGGTGTAAGGACAGCTGTTGATTTGTGTTACTGGATGAAATTCTGTTCCACACTAGATCTCGTTTTTTTTTCTGGTATACAGCGAAGTGTCTTGAATCGAGGGTCAAGGGCAGTAGCTTCTTCGTACTTGTCGTATAAAGGTCATTGACTGAGTCTTTCCGTCAGATTATCGAGCAACATAGCTTTAAATCTGCAAATATATATGCTGGGTCGGTATCGGACATTCTCATGGCGCTTTTGAGATGTGTAAAAGCAGGAATTACAACACTGGCAGTTACGTACTTGTGACCTCCAAGTATTTCAGTGATTTCAAGCAAGGTTTCAATACGCTGATTAGCTTTTCGAGCACTTCCCACTCAATTGTTGTCAGAACAGGGGTATTCGATGCGTTGGCTACCAGAATGGTGTCTACTGCGGTTTTAGCTTTCGCCAGACTTTCCACCACGATGTAGGTACTATTCCAGCGTGTCGCTATGTCCTGTTGCAGCTAAGTATCAGGAAGACCAAGTTATTTTTACTTAGACGAGAGTGTAGCTTCTAAATGTGAGCTGTGTTTAAAATGTCCTACAATTTTTCGGAATTTAGCTAGAACCTTTTCTATCGATGCGACTTTAAGAGCTTTATTTATACTTAATTGTAAAGTATGTGCTGAACATCTCACACTGTCAAACATTGATCTGTTAACGCCAAGAACAATATTTCTGTCATTATCAGTGCAGATGGCAACAAGCTTGTTCGTTAGTTCCCATTTTTCAACGGGTTCCTCAAATTCAATTGTACACTGATTTGCAGTATGTTTCTCAATCACCTGTTTCACTTGAAGAGTTGCATCACAATAATACCACTCATTGTCAATCCAGTGTATTGTTATTGCTAAGTAGCTGTCGTTGGCGAGTGATTTCCGAAAATCTCCGGTTAAACTCACATAGGAAGCTCTCTTTAATTCATTAAACATGCACTCTTGACTTCTGAATGTCGTAAATTTGGACAATTTTGTTTATAATGGTACTTCTGGTAGGTAAATTGTAACACTTAGAATTCAGAGCTGTTTGCAACAACACTTTCAGGCCAGGATCCTCAACAATACTGACAGGTCTCGAACTAGATGCAATCCACAACGCTAATTTATTTGTTAATTCCTGTTTTTTAATGCAGAAACAGGCTTTTCGAGGAAGGAATTTATACCCATTTGCTTCATAGCGGTGGCATTTGAACTAGGCTGATCCCGTGGCGTATTTGATACAATTTTCATGAATGGATGTTGCGATTGTAAATGATAACGTAAGCTAGTCACACTTCCACTGTACTTAAACTTTTTCTCACATTTTAAACAATAAACATGCCCGCGATCAATAACTTCCCCACTGTCTTCTAATTTATATCCAAAACAAGAGGATAATTTCCCTTTTATTACCTGAAACTTCATTTTTGGAGCTCAAATAAATGTGACAGCAAGAGATGAATCAGCGTTTAAACTAACTTTCTTTCACTGACAGACACTCCCATGCCCATCCCAGTTGGCTCCGCTACCAATAAAGGAACACTATTTGCTTTTTTAATGAGGAGAGAGGGGGTAAAAACTTGCCCCAGACATTTGCTCTTGCACTGGAAATTCTCCCTGTTGACGGATACAATACTTCGGCAACAGTACGCAACTTGGTCCCTGGGTAATTAAGACTAATTGAATACCCCCATTGATTCCAAGAAACACGTGTATTAATCCCCCATCTTTCCTATTGAAAGCTGAATCTCATTGTGAGGACCAGCAGCGTATTTTCATCTGCATCGATGTAATAAAACCTCGGGGACCACTATCCAAGCTCGGAAGATGCCGGCCGTCTGTTATATCGACCTTACGTATTGAAACAAATGACTTTTCCCAGACGATTCAGCTGAGACAGGAGTAGAAGAGGTGTGGCACCACGTAATGGCTGACGGGGCTGCATTTTCCCTGAATAGCTACACTGCTACAGTCAACAAGTGGATAGCAGGGAGGGGAAGCACAGACAGACCCCCATATGAGAAGCGAGCGTAGCGCACAGCAATAAAAGAACGGGGCAACCGCGAGGTCGAGAAGCTCTTAACGAAATGCTGGCAGGACAAGTACAGAGTTAAAGTTCGGAATTGACGTTGGACTTTGAAGACTAGCATACTGACACACAATGAACGATGGAATCCCTGCTGATAGTGGTGACTGCTAGATTTAAACTCCCATCGCCATGAAAAGGATATTTTCCAAGAAGTGAAGACACAAGCACAAATGTTGTATTCAACAAATTCAAAACTATATGCAGTTTTTTGGAAGTTCCTAAAGAATTTTATTTTTGTACTAATTTTTTAAGTAACCGATTAATCGGAAGAAGAAAATAAACGGCGATTAAAAAAAAAAGAAAAGAATCGGCGACTAAAAACATTGATTCATTAATTGGTCGATTAATCGATCAAAATCGACAGCCTTAGTATCAACTGTAAACAAGGTAATAAAAAACATTTGAATCTAAAAAAAAACAAAATAAAGACATAATGTTTACTGCATTTTGCCTAGGCTGAGCGCAGAACACCCTGTAGACTTCTTTACGAAAATCAATTAGTCACTACTGTTATATTTATTAACATTATCATAATTATTATTATTAATATTACTCTTATTATCATGCATTATCGTAAATTACTTATTATTACTTACTACTATTATATTTATTATTTGTATTTTTACATTTATTACTATTATTTATGATTCATTAGATGTCATTATTATTATTTATGCATTTATATTATTGTTATCTTTATTATGTATTACTGTATCAGAGGTCCGTGTTTATGAGGCATAATCATGTTTATTCGGAGGTCCGTGTTAATCAGAAAACCAAATGGAAATCAAAGTCCTCAGGCTGGAAATTCAAGAATTTTCTAATGATAAATTAAAGTACATCTCAAGCCTGAAAATTCAAGAATTTTCTAATGATATGGCAGGTTTTTAGAATAACTACCTTTTGGAAAGCAGTCTCCGTGGCAATCCTAATTTAATTCGTATGCATGGGAACGCATACGAATTAAAAACTAAACTGGAAGCAGTTTGATACACTGTCGTAAACTAAATTATTTTCAAACCGCTAACCAACACTTACCTCCACATGAACTACTTCAGAACTTACAACAATGATGCATGAATATTTGCAGTCGTACAGGTATGAAATTAAACCGTAAGCTAAAAGCCGGGTATGTCAACTTTTCCATGTTCTGTCTTCCATCTACACTGGCGGAAAGTGCAAAAATAACATCAAGAAGGAGACGTCTGATACCAACGAAATTTATACAGCATAATAACGTAATGCAGAGGATAACGTGATCAAAACATTATGGCAAAATACAGCTGTATTTGCTGGTAAACTGAAAAATAACATTTCCATGTAACATGGTTAGTACGAGGTTGAACCGCCATGAACTGCGTCACACTGTGCAATTCTGGCATGGAGTCTGTCGTACAGATGTTGGATGTAAGTTTGGGGTATTGAGTTCCAAGCATCCTCAACCTGAACGCGTAAATCAGGGATGGTCGTGGCTGGCCGTGGAGACCGGATAAGTCGTTGTCCCATAAAATCCCACACGAGCTCAATGGAGGACAAATCCGGTGAACCTGCAGGCCATGGAAGTTGTCTCACACCGTGAAGTGCATGTTGCGTTGCACGTGCCGTGTGGGGGCGTGCGTTATCTTGCTGGAAAGCACCACGATGGACCGACCTTACAAATGTCACAACAACGGGCTGAATGATGTTGTTGATGTAGGAGGTGCTGTTTAACGTACCCGGTAAAAACACTAGTTCTGTACGGGAGTGATAGCTCATCGCTCCTTACACCAGGAGACCGGGTGTATGCCCTGTGTGTTGCTGGGGAATGCAAGAAGGGTGGAGACGCTCCCCTGTGCGTCTGCGAACACGCATACAGCCATCTGAGGCTCCCAAGCAGAATCCGCTTTCATCGCTGAACAAGACAGATCGCCATTGCGTTCTCCAGTGCAGACGTTGGCGACACCACTGCAGCCGTTCCTGACGGTGGGCTGGAGTCAGAGGTACACATGTCAGAGGCACACGTGCACGTAGTCCTGCATCCAGCAGACGGCTGCGGATTGTTCACACAGTCACCTCAGGTGCAACGGCAGCTCGGATTTACGTCGCAGTGAATGTTCTGCTTGACCACGCCGCTCTTCTTATGTGTCGATCGGTCCGCTCATCAGTCCGTCTGTGACTTCCGGTTCCACGTCTTCTCGTGTGGGAATGTTCCTCGGTCCATCTACGCCACCATCGTACCACCACCGATACTTCTCGTCCAATTCGCTCTGCAATACGACGATACGACCACGCGTCCTCGCGGAGTCCGACTAGACAACCTCGCTCCAAATCCGATAACTGCTGAAATCGTACACGTCTTCCATGTCCAGGCATTGCAGCTTCTTCAGGGTCTTCGCACGTGTCCGTACGCGGACGACTGATTACATTCACTTCGCCGTACTCCTTAAATACTAACTACGATAATTTGCATATTATGCCGTGCTGTGGCGTAAGCGCTCACCGGTTGGTCCCGAAATTAACATCACACCTACGTAAACTCGACCCAATTAACATATGTAAATTTCATGATCGTCCGATAATTCCTTCTTGGTGTTATTTTTTCACTTTCCGGCAGTGTATTTATTGGAATATTGTATAGCAGCTGCGTTTGCTCGAGTATGCAAGCTTCTCACGGTAATAATTCAATGGCTTTAAAAGTTGAAGCTCTCTAACGAAACTCTGAATGTCTACTAATGCCCACTAATAAGTTTGTGAATGTTTGCAACAATGTTTCAATGTACAACATGCTAATCATCTAACTTATGAAAAACGCATCCACGATTCTGATATTACTGTCTGTTTAATGGAGAACGGCCCACAAACTTCACGCCACTTCACTAACCAAATACAGGTAGTAAAAAAATTTACTGGCACATTTCGGTGGTACTGTGAACGGGAATGTAAGCTCCTATTACAAAAGCAAATTAAGACAAAAAGTAATAATAACAGTTACTGGCTGTTTAGTACCTTTTATTAAATATCTTTTTATCAAGCCATTTTTCAGCAAATAAAATTGAACAGGAAAGATGCTGGCTGGTGTTCTAGGTTCCCATTGCAAAGTTTCATTTACTTTGTCGTCTTGATTTTTCGAAGCACTGTTATCATTTTATTTAAACAAACATATGCTTAAAATGCGTGTATCTGTGTTTAAGTGTATCAGTAGAATAATATACGGCAGCGTTTACACTCCCGTTTTAAATTTCTTTTTTTTTCTTCTTTTTTCAGATGTGTCTCTGCGTATGAGGGCGTTTTTGCTACGTTGTTTTCTACAAACACACATTTATAAATAAAAAGTGAAAATTAAAAACTTCTAGAATGTCATTTCCATTGAACCATAACTTGAAGTTAAAGAGAGGCAGACATAGTTGTCAAATTTTAAAGATAAGTCATCAGTATGAGATGAAGACGAAGTCTGCAGAATGAAGGGGGAGGGGAGGGGAGATCGAATAGGAAGAAATGGTTTTCTCAACTCAGTAATTGCATCGGTTTTCCACTATAACTTCAAAAATTAATGATGTAGAGCCTCTTTTAAAAAAACTCTGTAATAATTTTTTGGAAAGTACACCGGCGTGCAAAAAATTAAGGACCAGACGGTTTTTCGAATGTAACGTCGTGCAGAATTGCTCCACATCGACTCAAATCATACCATAAGATCCCCAAGTTGTAAGAATATGGGACAAGTGATCATAACCGTCCAAACAAGGAATCCAAAGGATACAAAGGCATTTTATTGAAAAGGTAGCTTCGAGCACAACTGGACAGAAGACAGAAACATCCATGTGACACGCTGCTGCCAAGAAAAATCCAGTCTTTAGTAGGGGATATGATCACTCCTGACTGCGTTGCAGGATTTACAACGTCTGTCCATGCTGGGACGAGGGTGTCAGACAGCTGTTGAGACATCTAGGCCCATTCCTCTTGTAGCGAAAATTGCAGCTGCGGAACCGTTGCTGGTGGCTGGTGACGTGCTGCCTGCCAAGCGTCTCCCTAGAAGGTCCCACACATGTTCGATTGGATTTAGGTAAGGGGACCTTGCGGGCCAATCCATGTGTTGAAAATCTTAAACAACAGCTCTGCGACAGCCACTGTAAGATGAGGTGTAGCGTTGTTGTCCATGAAGAGGAACTCAGGACTCACAGCACCTCTAAACAGACGCACGTGAGGCAGGAGAACCTCGGTACAATAGCGGACACCAGTGACTGAACTTCCTTAGAAGATGTGGAGGTCAGTACGGCTATCAAGCATGATACCGCCCCAAACGAGAACTCCACCACCTCCAAACCGGTCCCTTTCGATGATGTTGGAGGTGTGATTGCGTGTTGCCTGCTCTCTTCACATGTGTATACGTCCAGAATCGCTCATCAGACTAAATCGGCTCTCATCCATAAATAGAACTCGACCCCATTGCTGATTTGTTCAGTTCTTGTGTTCCTGGCACCACAGAAACTACCGTCTCCGATGAGCAGGCGTTAATGGCACACACCGCACTGGTCGTCGTGCAAATAGACCACCTTTGTGCAGCTTCGTGGCCACGGTAAAACGCGATAACGGACGTCCAGTTGTCTGTTGCATGTGCCTTGCGATTTCTCCCGCTGTCTGCCGTCTGTCTCTTCTCGCCTGTAGGACAATATACCGGTCGTCCGCCGCCATATATAGTTGCTCGTGGACGACCACTGCTAAACTCTCGGACAGCTGTTACTGTCGTTTGAAATTCTCTCCAAGCTCCTGAAACGATGCTGTGAGCGATCCCGAACTCCTCGGCCACACTAGTCACACTTCGACCTTCTTCCAACTTCTCAATGACGCGACCTCGGGTAAATTCATCCAGATGTCGTCTACTGGATTGCCTGATGGCCATATCACACAGTGGCAGCAACTCGACGTCGTTCAAACCGATGTACACAGAATTGCTGAGCGTACACCGCCCGTGTGCTTTATACCCTTCCGAGACCCCCCCTACGGTCATGCTGCATATATGCGCATGCCCTACCGTACCGGGCAGTAGTCTCGTCTGAGTGGTCTTTCGGTCCGTTCTGCCTGGTCGTTCCGCTGTTATGCTAATTTCTCCTCTTCGTCCTTAATTTTTGCACACTAGTGTATAACGGTACATTACGGCAAAACAGCTCACTTCCTCACTGGATAATGTCCTTAGCGTAAACAAATCCTCGAAACTACAACCGCGGTATTATAAAAATGATTTTAATTTGTGAGGACTTCCTGTAAATGCAAACAAAGTAAACAATTCCTTTTAAGGAAGATAAAACAAAAAGATCTTTTCAAGTCTATAAATGATGAACATGATTCTTGGTTCATGAGAAAAAAGTCTAAACGAAACGGTTTTCCTACGAAAACAGACACATTGACAAAATAATGCCAATCAGTCAAGTAACTCATATCATTCATGACAGAACACATTTAGTGTCACAGTAGTCTCGCACTTTCTCACCTTTTGCTCAATGGTGGGAAAACAAATTGTAATAGATAGTTATAATACACTAAAGCTATAGCACTAAAACTGTAACACGCTGCAGACTAAAGAATTTTTCCATAAGCAGCGCGGTTGAATACAACTTTTAAGAAAAATTGCATTTTTCTTTTTCTTACATGTGCACTTGCACCCACCAGAAAATAACCCACTTGCAGACATGACTATATATTCAAATCTAAGTAAATAACTTAAACTGTTGGACTTTTAGATACTAAGTATTTCATCATGCGCAAATTTTGGGGATGTCTCAAAGAGTTTAGTGAAAATTTGGGATAAAAATTCAGGCATATTTGTAGCTGAACTGTTGATATTAATGGAACTACTACTGACGTATTCCAACGAGGTAATTCATGAATTGAAGGATTTAAAACAGCAATCTATTTGATGCAAATATTTTGTGTCTTGCCTAGAACAATTCATCTAGAGCCCCATACAAATTCATTCTGAATTTTGCATTCAAATACCTGTATTCTCAACTGTTACGATGGCAATGATACATGCCACAGGGAGACATTATTTGTGTTGACAAAAAAGAGAAAGAAAAAAAGTTTTCTATTGGTGCAGGAGTCAGACAAGGTTGTGTAACGTCACCCTGGCTGTTTAATATATTTATGGAAGAATGTATGCGTGATACCAAAATAGATAATACTGGTTTATGTCTTGGTAATAACCGTATGAGCAGACTGCTCTATGCTGATGACACAGTTCTGTTGGCAGAAAGCAAAAGTGAGTTACAGCGAATGTTGTCCCGGATGTAAAAGTTTGTGTGAAATTAAAACTAAGCATAAATAAGGTTGGTTGGTTGTTTAACGACCACCGTGAGCAACTCAATGGGCTATAAGCAGTCGCCCGTCCCTAATTTAGGGTCACTGGCTCCAGGGAAGGAAGAGAGCCAGTGCCTTAAGACAAACACAACATCCATGCCTCACCGGGATTCGAACCCGGACCCCTTACGGACGAATGATCAGAGACCAGCGCCTTAGACCACTGCGCCACCGGGGTGGCCGCATAAATAAGGGCGAGGAACTGTTAGTACTGAATGCAAGATAAGTCTAAATGGCACAGTGTTTGACCAAGTGAATGAGTTTGTGTATTTAGGAAGCATGTTTATAGCAGAGAGAACATATTAGATGGCGAAATTAATAGGCGAGTGAATTCTTCCTTGAAATGAAGAATTCTCTTTATTTTTGTGTGGGAAGATATGTTTTGATCATGTGAGGAATGAAGATGTGTTGCAGTTGTGTAATGTGAAGCAAAATGTTGTTAACAAGGTGAAGACATATTCTTAAGTGGTTTGGCCATGTTGAAAGAATGAGCGATGAGATGCTCACTAAGAAAACTTTTTCAGCCCAAGTGGCAGGAAAGAAAGGCAGAGAAAGGCCAAGGAAGTCATGGGAGGATTCGATTCAGGAGTGTCTGCATGTGAAAAAGATTATGAGTATGAAGAACAGAAGGTCTTGTGTACGTCGCCGTGTTGTGTTTCAAGATCGCTGTAAATGGAGAAATTTGATACGGCAACAGTAAGTAAATAATCAGTTAAAAATATATCTGGTGTTTTGCATTTCTTTGTGGAGCTAACCTTTGAATCTCAGAGAACAGCTAAAGTAGAGACCAAATTCGTGTCAAAGTGCGAATGTTTCTAACGTCCCACGAATAAAACTACATTTTCATTACTGAAGTTCAATTACATATTTGACTGAAAAACGCATTACTTCTCTACACTTTCTCAGCTCAAGAAACCAGAATTACACAGTGCGGCAATTACGTAATGAGACTAAATTTAGAAAAAATGCAAAAGCAGGAAAACTTAGGTGAATATATTTTATTCGAAGTACATTTTTCCTGCGTTAATACAAGAAGTGACATGATCAGCCAATGAAAGGAAGGACTTGCGGAGGCCACCTTTTGGCATGGAGTGAAGAGCTGATGTCACAGTTATTTGTATGTCTTCAATGTCTTGAAAAACTTTTTCTTTTAAAAGCAGCTTTAATTTTGGGAATAGACACTGTGACAAATATGGAGGACAAGGGGGGGGATAGTTGAGTACACACACTTGTTTTTGTGCCAGAAACTGCTGTACACTGACTGCGGGTACGTTATTGTGAAGAAGGAACTATTATCCGTTTTTGTATTAAGGCCTGACACGGACAATCCTCTTCCACAATCGTTCGAAAATGGATGTGTGGACATTACCAGTGACAGTTGTACCTTCAGAAGTGAACTTGTGATACAGAATTTCCTTATCCTTACTATTGTGAAATCACACAAGCACTGTCTTGATTTTGGACTTCTGAAACCTGATCTTTCTTTTGAATGATTGTGGCGACTTCCACTGAGCATTCGGACGTTTCGTTTCAGGAATATAACGAAAACGCCATGCCTCGTCACTTGCCACATTACTTTGGAAAAAAATTTATATTGTTTCTGTGGTTTACAGGATGCCTTTTGCGTACTCCACATGTGCACGTTTCTGTTCGTCTAACAAAGCATGTGGAACAAAATGAGCACAAACCCTTTTACCCCTAAACCTTGCTCTAGAATATGACGAATCGACTCTTTAGTAACATCGAGCTCACATTCCTGCATCCTCAAGGTCACACAGGGATCACTTTTCGTTCTTTCGCGAACTTTCTCAATGAGTTGAGATGTGCGCACTGAAATCAGGAGTCCGACACTTTCGTCATTTTCTCAATCTTCCCTCCCATCCTTGAAACGTGCATACCATCGGAATATTTGTACACGAGATACGCAATCAGCCCCATACACATCACGCGACAATTCAACTGTCTGAGATGTAGTTTTATTGATTTTCAGACAGATATTGTTAACCAGAACCTGATATTTGCTCTCTGCTCCATGACAGAACAGTGACAATGTTCTTCCAACGAATGACGTCATGCACGGCGTAAATAATCATCTGCGGAATTGTCACTCAAACGCTGTTGCCACCGCATAGATGATAAATGACTTATTAAAAAACCATGCCTTTCCAACCCTTGCGTTTTACAGGGATATTAAAAGGAAATTAGCGTCATTATTTAATTTCAGCCCTGTATGCATTGTATTTGAACGGAATTACTCTTCTTAACCAAAAGTCACCTTTCAGAGCATTGCGATGAATGGATCTCATCAAATGTCGCAGCACTGTCACCATTGATAGATTAAATGGGGCTCCAAACTTCTTCAGTTCCTGTGATCTTTTAGGTTCCAATGTTCTCCATTAAATTTCTTTCATTGAGTTCACATTTTTTTCAGTCTAGAAAGGATCAGTGGCTGAGAATTTAGACTCTTGTGTTGAGGACGTGGATTCCAACAGTGAGTAAGACATGGATACCCTTTTTATCACCTGTGTTGGGTTTAGGTTTCCAAGAGCAGAAAATTCTAGGTTAAGGATGGGTGATTTCTCTTATCCTCCAATGCTAACGCAGATCATGAGCACAAAACACAAGTGAACACCGCGAGTTCTCCGTGTAGAGGTGCCTTGTCTCACGGAGATGAATTTCAGCTACACATCTTGGGCAGATAGATCAGTCGACAGTTACAACGTACCCATATACGTAAGTATTTTTGTTTATCTGTAAGGTTGTACAGGTAAGCACAAAATCTGTGCGTCTCCTGGTACTGGGATGATGAAAACTAGCACTGCTAAAATGACAGAAAATTATATAACAGACGTTTCTCATGCAGATGACCAGTTCTCGCGGGGGAAGTGTGTTCACTATTGAAACTACAGTGTGGTTCACTCGCTACGCAACTCCTGTTTTGCGAAATACCTGAAGAATATGTGAATATAACCAAATTATGTATGATGTATGAAATATGTATAATGCTTTCTCTCATAAAAATCAAAAGCCATTAGAAAAAGATGTTAAAAACGTCCAACACCTGCTTGGAAAATTTTTAAGCGTCGCACCATGTTCACGGAAGCCAGCTGAAGCATCACCGGTATAGCTGAAATCTCACGTCTTCAGTTGTTCAGTTGTCCGACGTATGTTTGCGTACACTTTTCCTTTCAAATGAACCCATATGAATTGACTAGAGGAATGAGATTTGGGGATGTGGATGGCCACAATCCTTTCGAACTAGTGATAGTACGCCACTGTTTTCTGATAATAAGATTTCCTCAACTCCTGAACGACTGTAATGTTTACCATTTTTGCTGCTCTCTATTTTCGACTTTCCATTTTTTGCTAATCTCTGTTTTCGACTTTCCATTTTTTGCTGCTCTTCGACATGTGCCGTATGATATAGCCCAGTTTCCTTTGAAAACTTCCATAAATATTTTGCAGATTATAACAACAAACGCTGTTTTACATCTCATACGACTTTGGCGGACCTTAATGGCCACCGCCAGCGTTAATATTTACGAAACTTCCAGTTTTCTCCAACTTCTTCACCAAAGGAGAAATGATGCTCTTGTTTGGTCCCTGTCGTCCAAACCTTGTCCCTGTCGTCCAAACCTTTTCACGAAATGCCTTGAAGTTCCTTTGTAAGAACAAACATATTTCACGAAAACAGGGTTGCGAAGCGAGTGGATCATACTATATATAGAAAGTGTGACGTGCCTGCACCGTAGGGCGCACATGAGATAAAGGCAGATAGCAGCGAGACATTCTGTCCCCGTAGCTCAGTTGGGAGAGCTACTTACTCCGGAGTGAGGGGACCCGGTTCGATGCCCGGCGCGGACAAACTTGTACGTTATATTGGCTCCCGAGCTTCCAGGATGACCGAGCTGTTAGATTTCTCGCAATGGTGATGATACATGAATTTCTGTATCGAATTCCTACTTATGTTCAAGTTCTCCTGCGAAAAGAACAAAAAATACCGCGCAGATATGGAAAGCCATCTTAAAATATCACGTACTTTGGGGGTTAAAACCTTTCAATCAAGTGAAACCCATTGTTAAATGTTTGTTAATAATTTCAGTTTTAAAGTGAGTGTCTATTTCTCTTCCGTTTAGCTCTTGTGTATATAGTACCAGGTGTTTGCTCCTATATTCAAAGTACTCGGTATTTCATTGCATCGATCAACCCTTGCCGGTGTCAGTTCGTTGGAGTGGAATGCGCAAGATTACGGTGAATTTAAGTCTGGACAGTGCAGGTCATGTGGTACGGATGGTTCTAAATGCGCAGTTATGGGATTCGATTTTGACAATTATCCACATGATACAGGAAACCATTCGTATTATCTGGACACAGAACTCTTTTGTCCTTACTGCAGTAAGTATAAAAATTGTGCTCCATGTCTGCAGATTTTTGTATCATGATTTTGTATGTGCATGCATTATTGAAGAGTGAGAAGATAAATTGTAGTTTTCGATGTTCACGATGAATTTTCTTAAGGTAGTTTTTATGTATTTTTATATAATTCTTCAGTAATACACATATGATGCCTCTATGAAACATAATGTACTAATAACTGTATAATACTGAATTAACTATTTAGAATAGTAAGTCACGAAATGCTTCTGGTATTGACGCAAACTAAATTTTAAGAACCAGTTGCTTCATATTAAATTGTGAACTATATTCCGGCAAAACAGTAACAGTGTTTTTAAAAACAGAACGAGATGTAATAATTTCTGGTATATTGTAAGGTGTAAAATGAGAACTTTCATGAAAAACTGTTCTGCTTTATTTACTGTAAAAGGATGAGAGGTATTCAAATAGAAGAACCAAATATTTTTAGACAAAAAGATAGGATTTATTGCAAAATTGCTCTTTTTAGCTAAAGATTATTGCGAAATTTCCGAGGACAAGTAATTGACAGTCTGGAAAGGTTGGGATTTCTTTTGATCCACAACGAGTCGGCTGAATTAAAAATTCGCAAACGAAGTTTGCCTCCATCAAGTTTATTTCGTGACTGCTTATACAATAAAACAAAAAAAAATGACAACATTCCTGTGCTCACATCTATCCGCTTCGGTGTTGAACCGATTAAAGTTCTTTAAATAAATACCTCGACTTTACTAACGGTGATGTGTCCTGGCTTTCAAAATTTTAAATATCAGTCCTTAGGAAATATTTTGACAATTCGCATAACATTTTCTCCAACTTGTCCAGTTTAAAAGGGAAGTTCGAAGCCGATCCGGAAATATAAGTGCAAAGCATATGCTTTGCACTTATACACAAAAAATATTCTTTGTGTACGAGAGTTCCAAAAGAAAACAATTTCAAAAAAATTATTGGGCTCATTTTTTAAATATCACGTTAATTTGAAACGTAGGAGGATAAACAAGTAGCTTCCAATGGTGTTCGGCGGCGAATTAGGGGACTGTAAATCGATGTATTTCATTGTCATTACGCTTTCCTGAGTAGCGGGCCTTATTTTGCCCAGGAGCTTGAATAAAAAGTCAAAGTACTGGAGACCAGATTAGATTCAGATGAAAATGACAACCCGCCTGGAAATATGGGTTAAAACGAAGATACACGGTGTGATTAGGCTGAATGTTGTGACGACACTAAGGGCTTTGTATTGCACAGGAGTTTGGATAAAAAGTCAATGTGTTGGAGAATAGATTCAAGTGAAGATGATGACCCTCCCGGAAACATAGTCTCACTCCGTAGTACCCCCGGTGCGGTGATTAGTTTGAATGATGTGACGACAAGACACTCTCCTGACTAGAAGGATATGTTCGGCACAAAAGTACGACGGTTTTACTCCTGTACAAATTGTAGTTCCTCTTCCAACTGTAGTTCCTCTTCGACGGTTTTACTCTTGTACAATAATGTGACGACACGACACTCTCCTGACTAGAGGGATCTGTTCGGCACAAAAGTACGACGAATTTACTCCTGTACAAATTGTAGTTCCTCTTCCAATTGTAGTTCCTCTTCGACGGTTTTACTCTTGTACGATGATGTGACGACACGACACGACACTCTCCTCACTAGAGGCATCTGTTCAGCACAAAAGTACGACGATTTTACTCCTGTACAAATTGTAGTTCCTCTTTCAATTGTAGTTCCTCTTCGACGGCTTTACTCTTGTACAATAATGTGACGACACGACACTCTCCTGACTACAGGGATCTGTTCGGCACAAAAGTACGACGATTTTACTCCTGTACAAATTGTAGTTCCTCTTCCAACTGTAGTTCCTCTTCGACGGTTTTACTCTTGTACAATAATGTGACGACACGACACTCTCCTGACCAGAGGGATCTGTTCGGCACAAAAGTACGACGAATTTACTCCTGTACAAACTGTAGTTCCTCTTCCAACTGTAGTTCCTCTTCGACGGTTTTAATCTTGTACAATAATGTGACGACACAACACTCTCCTGACTAGAGGGATTTGTTCGGCACAAAAGTACGACGAATTTACTCCTGTACAAATTGTAGTTCCTCTTCCAATTGTAGTTCCTCTTCGATGGTTTTACTCTTGTACAATGATGTGACGACACGACACTCTCCTGGCTAGAGGGATCTGTTCGGCACAGAAGTACGACGGTTTTACTCCTGTACAAATTGTAGTTCCTCTTCGACGGTTTTACTCTTGCACAATTATGTAACGACACGACACTCTCCGCACTAGAGGGATCTGTTCGGCACAGAAGTACGACGATTTTACTCCTGTACAAATTGTAGTTCCTCTTCGACGGTTTTACTCTTGTACAATGATGTGACGACACGACACTCTCCTGACTATAGGGATCTGTTCGGCACAAAAGTTCGACGATTTTACTCCTGTACAAATTGTAGTTCCTCTTCGACGGTTTTACTCTTGTACAATAATGTGACGACACGACACTCTCCTCACTAGAAGCATCTGTTCGGCACAAAAGTACGACGATTTTACTCCTGTACAAATTGTAGTTCCTCTTTCAATTGTAGTTCCTCTTCGACGGCTTTACTCTTGTACAATAATGTGACGACACGACACTCTCCTGACTACAGGGATCTGGCACAAAAGTACGACGATTTTACTCCTGTACAAATTGTAGTTCCTCTTTAAACTGTAGTTCCTCTTCGACGGTTTTACTCTTGTACAATAGTGTGACCACACGACACTCGCCTCATTACAGGCATCTGTTCGGCACAAAAGTACGACGATTTTACTCCTGTACAAATTGTAGTTCCTCTTTCAATTGTACTTCCTCTTCGACGGCTTTACTCTTGTACAATAATGTGACGACACGACACTCTCCTGACTACAGGGATCTGTTCGGCACAAAAGTACGACGATTTTACTCCTGTACAAATTGTAGTTCCTCTTTCAACTGTAGTTCCTCTTCGACGGTTTTACTCTTGTACAATAATGTGACGACACGACACTCTCCTGACTAGAGGGATCTGTTCGGCACAAAAGTACGACGAATTTACTCCTGTACAAATTGTAGTTCCTCTTCCAACTGTAGTTCCTCTTCGACGGTTTTACTCTTGTACAATAATGTGACGACACGACACTCTCCTGACTAGAGGGATCTGTTCGGCACAGAAATACGACGATTTTACTCCTGTACAAATTGTAGTTCCTCTTTGACGGTTTTACTCTTGTACAATGATGTGACGACACGACACTCTCCTCACTAGAGGGATCTGTTCGGCACAGAAGTACGACGATTTTACTCCTGTACAAATTGTAGTTCCTCTTCGACGGTTTTACTCTTGTACAATGATGTGACGACACGACACTCTCGTGACCAGAGGGATCTGTTCGGCACAAAAGAACGACGAATTTACTCCTGTACAAATTGTAGTTCCTCTTCCAATTGTAGTTCCTCTTCGACGGTTTTACTCTTGTACGATGATGTGACGAAACGACACTCTCCTCACTAGAGGCATCTGTTCGGCACAAAAGTACGACGATTTTACTCCTGTACAAATTGTAGTTCCTCTTTCAATTGTAGTTCCTCTTCGACGGCTTTACTCTTCTACAATAATGTGACGACACGACACTCTCCTGACTACAGGGATCTGTTCGGCACAAAAGTACGACGAATTTGCTCCTGTAGAAATTGTAGTTCCTCTTCCAACTGTAGTTCCTCTTCGACGGTTTTACTCTTGTACAATATTGTGATGACACGACACTCTCCTGGCCAGAGGGATTTGTTCTGCTCAAAAGTACGACGAATTTACTCCTGTACAAATTGTAGTTCCTCTTCCGACTGTAGTTCCTCTTCGACGGTTTTACTCTTGTACAATAATATGACGACACGACACTCTCCTGACTAGAGGGATCTGTTCGGCACAGAAGTACGACGATTTTACTCCTGTACAAATTGTAGTTCCTCTTCGACGGTTTTACTCTTGTACAATGATGTGACGACACGACACTCTCCTGACTAGAGGGATCTGTTCGGCACAAAAGTACGACGAATTTACTCCTGTACAAATTGTAGTTCCTCTTCCAATTGTAGTTTCTCTTCGACGATTTTACTCTTGTACAATGATGTGACGACACGACACTCTCCTGGCTAGAGGGATCTGTTCGGCACAGAAGTACGACGGTTTTATTCCTGTACAAATTGTAGTTCCTCTTCGACGGTTTTACTCTTGTACAATAATGTGACGACACGACACTCTCCTGACTAGAGGGATCTGTTCGGCACAAAAGTACGACGAATTTACTCCTGTACAAATTGTAGTTCCTCTTCCAATTGTAGTTCCTCTTCGACGGTTTTACTCTTGTACAATAATGTGACGACACGACACTCTCCTCACTAAAAGCATCTGTTCGGCACAAAAGTACGACGATTTTACTCCTGTACAAATTGTAGTTCCTCTTTCAATTGTAGTTCCTCTTCGACGGCTTTACTCTTGTACAATAATGTGACGACACGACACTCTCCTGACTACAGGGATCTGGCACAAAAGTACGACGATTTTACTCCTGTACAAATTGTAGTTCCTCTTCCAACTGTAGTTCCTCTTCGACGGTTTTACTCTTGTACAATAATGTGACCACACGACACTCGCCTCACTACAGGCATCTGTTCGGCACAAAAGTACGACGATTTTACTCCTGTACAAATTGTAGTTCCTCTTTCAATTGTACTTCCTCTTCGACGGCTTTACTCTTGTACAATAATGTGACGACACGACACTCTCCTGACTACAGGGATCTGTTCGGCACAAAAGTACGACGATTTTACTCCTGTACAAATTGTAGTTCCTCTTTCAACTGTAGTTCCTCTTCGACGGTTTTACTCTTGTACAATAATGTGACGACACGACACTCTCCTGACTAGAGGGATCTGTTCGGCACAGAAATACGACGATTTTACTCCTGTACAAATTGTAGTTCCTCTTTGACGGTTTTACTCTTGTACAATGATGTGACGACACGACACTCTCCTCACTAGAGGGATCTGTTCGGCACAGAAGTACGACGATTTTACTCCTGTACAAATTGTAGTTCCTCTTCGACGGTTTTACTCTTGTACAATGATGTGACGACACGACACTCTCGTGACTAGAGGGATCTGTTCGGCACAAAAGTACGACGAATTTACTCCTGTACAAATTGTAGTTCCTCTTCCAATTGTAGTTCCTCTTCGACGGTTTTACTCTTGTACGATGATGTGACGAAACGACACTCTCCTCACTAGAGGCATCTGTTCGGCACAAAAGTACGACGATTTTACTCCTGTACAAATTGTAGTTCCTCTTTCAATTGTAGTTCCTCTTCGACGGCTTTACTCTTCTACAATAATGTGACGACACGACACTCTCCTGACTACAGGGATCTGTTCGGCACAAAAGTACGACGAATTTGCTCCTGTAGAAATTGTAGTTCCTCTTCCAACTGTAGTTCCTCTTCGACGGTTTTACTCTTGTACAATAATGTGATGACACGACACTCTCCTGGCCAGAGGGATTTGTTCTGCTCAAAAGTACGACGAATTTACTCCTGTACAAATTGTAGTTCCTCTTCCAACTGTAGTTCCTCTTCGACGGTTTTACTCTTGTACAATAATATGACGACACGACACTCTCCTGACTAGAGGGATCTGTTCGGCACAGAAGTACGACGATTTTACTCCTGTACAAATTGTAGTTCCTCTTCGACGGTTTTACTTCTTGTACAATGATGTGACGACACGACACTCTCCTGACTAGAGGGATCTGTTCGGCACAAAAGTACGACGAATTTACTCCTGTACAAATTGTAGTTCCTCTTCCAATTGTAGTTTCTCTTCGACGATTTTACTCTTGTACAATGATGTGACGACACGACACTCTCCTGGCTAGAGGGATCTGTTCGGCACAGAAGTACGACGGTTTTACTCCTGTACAAATTGTAGTTCCTCTTCGACGGTTTTACTCTTGTACAACAATGTGACGACACGACACTCTCCTGACTAGAGGGATCTGTTCGGCACAAAAGTACGACGAATTTACTCCTGTACAAATTGTAGTTCCTCTTCCAATTGTAGTTCCTCTTCGACGGTTTTACTCTTGTACGATGATGTGACGACACGACACTCTCCTCACTAGAGGGATCTGTTCGGCACAAAAGTACGACGATTTTACTCCTGTACAAATTGTAGTTCCTCTTCCAATTGTAGTTCCTCTTCGACGGTTTTACTCTTGTACGATGATGTGACGACACGACACTCTCCTCACTAGAGGCATCTGTTCGGCAGAAAAGTACGACGATTTTACTCCTGTACAAATTGTAGTTCCTCTTTCAATTGTAGTTCCTCTTCGACGGCTTTACTCTTGTACAATAATGTGACGACACGACACTCTCCTGACTACAGGGGATCTGTTCGGCACAAAAGTAGGACGATTTTACTCCTGTACAAATTGTAGTTCCTCTTCCAACTGTAGTTCCTCTTCGACGGTTTCTTGTACAATAATGTGACGACACGACACTCTTCTGATTAGAGGGATCTGTTCACAAAAAGTACGACGAATTTACTCTGTACAAATTGTAGTTCCTCTTCCAACTGTAGTTCCTCTTCGACGGTTTTACTTGTACAATAATGTGACGACACGACACTCTCCTGACTAGAGGGATCTGTTCGGCACAAAGTACGACGAATTTACTACAAATTGTAGTTCCTCTTCCAACTGTAGTTCCTCTTCGACGGTTTTACTCTTGGTACAATTGTGACGACACTCTCCTGACTAGAGGGATCTGTTCGGCACAGAAGCGACGATTTTACTCCTGTACAAATTGTAGTTCCTCTTTGGCGGTTTTACTCTTGTACAATGATGTGACGACACGACGCTCTCCTGACTAGAGGGATGTGTTCGGCACAAATTTTACTCCTGTACGAATTGTAGTTCCTCTTTCAATTGTACTTCCTCTTCGACGGCTTTACTCTTGTACAATAATGTGACGACACGACACTCCTGACTACAGGGATCTGTTCGGCACAAAAGTACGACGATTTTACTCCTGTACAAATTGTAGTTCCTCTTTCAACTGTAGTTCCTCTTCGACGGTTTTACTCTTGTACAATAATGTGACGACACGACACTCTCCTGACTAGAGGGATCTGTTCGGCACAAAAGTACGACGAATTTACTCCTGTACAAATTGTAGTTCCTCTTCCAACTGTAGTTCCTCTTCGACGGTTTTACTCTTGTACAATAATGTGACGACACGACACTCTCCTGACTAGAGGGATCTGTCTGGCACAGAAATACGACGATTTTACTCCTGTACAAATTGTAGTTCCTCTTTGACGGTTTTACTCTTGTACAATGATGTGACGACACGACACTCTCCTCACTAGAGGGATCTGTTCGGCACAGAAGTACGACGATTTTACTCCTGTACAAATTGTAGTTCCTCTTCGACGGTTTTACTCTTGTACAATGATGTGACGACACGACACTCTCGTGACTAGAGGGATCTGTTCGGCACAAAAGTACGACGAATTTACTCCTGTACAAATTGTAGTTCCTCTTCCAATTGTAGTTCCTCTTCGACGGTTTTACTCTTGTACGATGATGTGACGAAACGACACTCTCCTCACTAGAGGCATCTGTTCGGCACAAACGTACGACGATTTTACTCCTGTACAAATTGTAGTTCCTCTCTTTCAATTGTAGTTCCTCTTCGACGGCTTTACTCTTCTACAATAATGTGACGACACGACACTCTCCTGACTACAGGGATCTGTTCGGCACAAAAGTACGACGAATTTGCTCCTGTAGAAATTGTAGTTCCTCTTCCAACTGTAGTTCCTCTTCGACGGTTTTACTCTTGTACAATAATGTGATGACACGACACTCTCCTGGCCAGAGGGATTTGTTCTGCTCAAAAGTACGACGAATTTACTCCTGTACAAATTGTAGTTCCTCTTCCAACTGTAGTTCCTCTTCGACGGTTTTACTCTTGTACAATAATATGACGACACGACACTCTCCTGACTAGAGGGATCTGTTCGGCACAGAAGTACGACGATTTTACTCCTGTACAAATTGTAGTTCCTCTTCGACGGTTTTACTCTTGTACAATGATGTGACGACACGACACTCTCCTGACTAGAGGGATCTGTTCGGCACAAAAGTACGACGAATTTACTCCTGTACAAATTGTAGTTCCTCTTCCAATTGTAGTTTCTCTTCGACGATTTTACTCTTGTACAATGATGTGACGACACGACACTCTCCTGGCTAGAGGATCTGTTCGGCACAGAAGTACGACGGTTTTACTCCTGTACAAATTGTAGTTCCTCTTCGACGGTTTTACTCTTGTACAATAATGTGACGACACGACACTCTCCTGACTAGAGGGATCTGTTCGGCACAAAAGTACGACGAATTTACTCCTGTACAAATTGTAGTTCCTCTTCCAATTGTAGTTCCTCTTCGACGGTTTTACTCTTGTACGATGATGTGACGACACGACACTCTCCTCACTAGAGGGATCTGTTCGGCACAAAAGTACGACGATTTTACTCCTGTACAAATTGTAGTTCCTCTTCCAATTGTAGTTCCTCTTCGACGGTTTTACTCTTGTACGATGATGTGACGACACGACACTCTCCTCACTAGAGGCATCTGTTCGGCAGAAAAGTACGACGATTTTACTCCTGTACAAATTGTAGTTCCTCTTTCAATTGTAGTTCCTCTTCGACGGCTTTACTCTTGTACAATAATGTGACGACACGACACTCTCCTGACTACAGGGATCTGTTCGGCACAAAAGTAGGACGATTTTACTCCTGTACAAATTGTAGTTCCTCTTCCAACTGTAGTTCCTCTTCGACGGTTTTACTCTTGTACAATAATGTGACGACACGACACTCTTCTGATTAGAGGGATCTGTTCGGCACAAAAGTACGACGAATTTACTCCTGTACAAATTGTAGTTCCTCTTCCAACTGTAGTTCCTCTTCGACGGTTTTACTCTTGTACAATAATGTGACGACACGACACTCTCCTGACTAGAGGGATCTGTTCGGCACAAAAGTACGACGAATTTACTCCTGTACAAATTGTAGTTCCTCTTCCAACTGTAGTTCCTCTTCGACGGTTTTACTCTTGTACAATTATGTGACGACACGACACTCTCCTGACTAGAGGATCTGTTCGGCACAGAAGTACGACGATTTTACTCCTGTACAAATTGTAGTTCCTCTTTGGCGGTTTTACTCTTGTACAATGATGTGACGACACGACGCTCTCCTGACTAGAGGGATGTGTTCGGCACAAAAGTACGACGATTTTACTCCTGTACGAATTGTAGTTCCTCTTTCAATTGTACTTCCTCTTCGACGGCTTTACTCTTGTACAATAATGTGACGACACGACACTCTCCTGACTACAGGGATCTGTTCGGCACAAAAGTACGACGATTTTACTCCTGTACAAATTGTAGTTCCTCTTTCAACTGTAGTTCCTCTTCGACGGTTTTACTCTTGTACAATAATGTGACGACACGACACTCTCCTGACTAGAGGGATCTGTTCGGCACAAAAGTACGACGAATTTACTCCTGTACAAATTGTAGTTCCTCTTCCAACTGTAGTTCCTCTTCGACGGTTTTACTCTTGTACAATAATGTGACGACACGACACTCTCCTGACTAGAGGGATCTGTTCGGCACAGAAATACGACGATTTTACTCCTGTACAAATTGTAGTTCCTCTTTGACGGTTTTACTCTTGTACAATGATGTGACGACACGACACTCTCCTCACTAGAGGGATCTGTTCGGCACAGAAGTACGACGATTTTACTCCTGTACAAATTGTAGTTCCTCTTCGACGGTTTTACTCTTGTACAATGATGTGACGACACGACACTCTCGTGACTAGAGGGATCTGTTCGGCACAAAAGTACGACGAATTTACTCCTGTACAAATTGTAGTTCCTCTTCCAATTGTAGTTCCTCTTCGACGGTTTTACTCTTGTACGATGATGTGACGAAACGACACTCTCCTCACTAGAGGCATCTGTTCGGCACAAACGTACGACGATTTTACTCCTGTACAAATTGTAGTTCCTCTTTCAATTGTAGTTCCTCTTCGACGGCTTTACTCTTCTACAATAATGTGACGACACGACACTCTCCTGACTACAGGAATCTGTTCGGCACAAAAGTACGACGAATTTGCTCCTGTACAAATTGTAGTTCCTCTTCCAACTGTAGTTCCTCTTCGACGGTTTTACTCTTGTACAATAATGTGATGACACGACACTCTCCTGGCCAGAGGGATTTGTTCTGCTCAAAAGTACGACGAATTTACTCCTGTACAAATTGTAGTTCCTCTTCCAACTGTAGTTCCTCTTCGACGGTTTTACTCTTGTACAATAATATGACGACACGACACTCTCCTGACTAGAGGGATCTGTTCGGCACAGAAGTACGACGATTTTACTCCTGTACAAATTGTAGTTCCTCTTCGACGGTTTTACTCTTGTACAATGATGTGACGACACGACACTCTCCTGACTAGAGGGATCTGTTCGGCACAAAAGTACGACGAATTTACTCCTGTACAAATTGTAGTTCCTCTTCCAATTGTAGTTTCTCTTCGACGATTTTACTCTTGTACAATGATGTGACGACACGACACTCTCCTGGCTAGAGGGATCTGTTCGGCACAGAAGTACGACGGTTTTACTCCTGTACAAATTGTAGTTCCTCTTCGACGGTTTTACTCTTGTACAATAATGTGACGACACGACACTCTCCTGACTAGAGGGATCTGTTCGGCACAAAAGTACGACGAATTTACTCCTGTACAAATTGTAGTTCCTCTTCCAATTGTAGTTCCTCTTCGACGGTTTTACTCTTGTACGATGATGTGACGACACGACACTCTCCTCACTAGAGGGATCTGTTCGGCACAAAAGTACGACGATTTTACTCCTGTACAAATTGTAGTTCCTCTTCCAATTGTAGTTCCTCTTCGACGGTTTTACTCTTGTACGATGATGTGACGACACGACACTCTCCTCACTAGAGGCATCTGTTCGGCAGAAAAGTACGACGATTTTACTCCTGTACAAATTGTAGTTCCTCTTTCAATTGTAGTTCCTCTTCGACGGCTTTACTCTTGTACAATAATGTGACGACACGACACTCTCCTGACTACAGGGATCTGTTCGGCACAAAAGTAGGACGATTTTACTCCTGTACAAATTGTAGTTCCTCTTCCAACTGTAGTTCCTCTTCGACGGTTTTACTCTTGTACAATAATGTGACGACACGACACTCTTCTGATTAGAGGGATCTGTTCGGCACAAAAGTACGACGAATTTACTCCTGTACAAATTGTAGTTCCTCTTCCAACTGTAGTTCCTCTTCGACGGTTTTACTCTTGTACAATAATGTGACGACACGACACTCTCCTGACTAGAGGGATCTGTTCGGCACAAAAGTACGACGAATTTACTCCTGTACAAATTGTAGTTCCTCTTCCAACTGTAGTTCCTCTTCGACGGTTTTACTCTTGTACAATTATGTGACGACACGACACTCTCCTGACTAGAGGGATCTGTTCGGCACAGAAGTACGACGATTTTACTCCTGTACAAATTGTAGTTCCTCTTTGGCGGTTTTACTCTTGTACAATGATGTGACGACACGACGCTCTCCTGACTAGAGGGATGTGTTCGGCACAAAAGTACGACGATTTTACTCCTGTACGAATTGTAGTTCCTCTTTCAATTGTACTTCCTCTTCGACGGCTTTACTCTTGTACAATAATGTGACGACACGACACTCTCCTGACTACAGGGATCTGTTCGGCAGAAAAGTACGACGATTTTACTCCTGTACAAATTGTAGTTCCTCTTTCAACTGTAGTTCCTCTTCGACGGTTTTACTCTTGTACAATAATGTGACGACACGACACTCTCCTGACTAGAGGGATCTGTTCGGCACAAAAGTACGACGAATTTACTCCTGTACAAATTGTAGTTCCTCTTCCAACTGTAGTTCCTCTTCGACGGTTTTACTCTTGTACAATAATGTGACGACACGACACTCTCCTGACTAGAGGGATCTGTTCGGCACAGAAATACGACGATTTTACTCCTGTACAAATTGTAGTTCCTCTTTGACGGTTTTACTCTTGTACAATGATGTGACGACACGACACTCTCCTCACTAGAGGGATCTGTTCGGCACAGAAGTACGACGATTTTACTCCTGTACAAATTGTAGTTCCTCTTCGACGGTTTTACTCTTGTACAATGATGTGACGACACGACACTCTCGTGACTAGAGGGATCTGTTCGGCACAAAAGTACGACGAATTTACTCCTGTACAAATTGTAGTTCCTCTTCCAATTGTAGTTCCTCTTCGACGGTTTTACTCTTGTACGATGATGTGACGAAACGACACTCTCCTCACTAGAGGCATCTGTTCGGCACAAACGTACGACGATTTTACTCCTGTACAAATTGTAGTTCCTCTTTCAATTGTAGTTCCTCTTCGACGGCTTTACTCTTCTACAATAATGTGACGACACGACACTCTCCTGACTACAGGGATCTGTTCGGCACAAAAGTACGACGAATTTGCTCCTGTACAAATTGTAGTTCCTCTTCCAACTGTAGTTCCTCTTCGACGGTTTTACTCTTGTACAATAATGTGATGACACGACACTCTCCTGGCCAGAGGGATTTGTTCTGCTCAAAAGTACGACGAATTTACTCCTGTACAAATTGTAGTTCCTCTTCCAACTGTAGTTCCTCTTCGACGGTTTTACTCTTGTACAATAATATGACGACACGACACTCTCCTGACTAGACTGATCTGTTCGGCACAGAAGTACGACGATTTTACTCCTGTACAAATTGTAGTTCCTCTTCGACGGTTTTACTCTTGTACAATGATGTGACGACACGACACTCTCCTGACTAGAGGGATCTGTTCGGCACAAAAGTACGACGAATTTACTCCTGTACAAATTGTAGTTCCTCTTCCAATTGTAGTTAGTCTTCGACGATTTTACTCTTGTACAATGATGTGACGACACGACACTCTCCTGGCTAGAGGGATCTGTTCGGCACAGAAGTACGACGGTTTTACTCCTGTACAAATTGTAGTTCCTCTTCGACGGTTTTACTCTTGTACAATAATCTGACGACACGACACTCTCCTGACTAGAGGGATCTGTTCGGCACAAAAGTACGACGAATTTACTCCTGTACAAATTGTAGTTCCTCTTCCAATTGTAGTTTCTCTTCGACGGTTTTACTCTTGTACGATGATGTGACGACACGACACTCTCCTCACTAGAGGGATCTGTTCGGCACAAAAGTACGACGATTTTACTCCTGTACAAATTGTAGTTCCTCTTCCAATTGTAGTTCCTCTTCGACGGTTTTACTCTTGTACGATGATGTGACGACACGACACTCTCCTCACTAGAGGCATCTGTTCGGCAGAAAAGTACGACGATTTTACTCCTGTACAAATTGTAGTTCCTCTTTCAATTGTAGTTCCTCTTCGACGGCTTTACTCTTGTACAATAATGTGACGACACGACACTCTCCTGACTACAGGGATCTGTTCGGCACAAAAGTAGGACGATTTTACTCCTGTACAAATTGTAGTTCCTCTTCCAACTGTAGTTCCTCTTCGTCGGTTTTACTCTTGTACAATAATGTGACGACACGACACTCTTCTGACTAGAGGGATCTGTTCGGCACAAAAGTACGACGAATTTACTCCTGTACAAATTGTAGTTCCTCTTCCAACTGTAGTTCCTCTTCGACGGTTTTACTCTTGTACAATAATGTGACGACACGACACTCTCCTGACTAGAGGGATCTGTTCGGCACAAAAGTACGACGAATTTACTCCTGTACAAATTGTAGTTCCTCTTCCAACTGTAGTTCCTCTTCGACGGTTTTACTCTTGTACAATAATGTGACGACACGACACTCTCCTGACTAGAGGGATCTGTTCGGCACAAAAGTACGACGAATTTACTCCTGTACAAATTGTAGTTCCTCTTCCAACTGTAGTTCCTCTTCGACGGTTTTACTCTTGTACAATTATGTGACGACACGACACTCTCCTGACTAGAGGGATCTGTTCGGCACAGAAGTACGACGATTTTACTCCTGTACAAATTGTAGTTCCTCTTTGACGGTTTTACTCTTGTACAATGATGTGACGACACGACGCTCTCCTGAGTAGAGGGATGTGTTCGGCACAAAAGTACGACGATTTTACTCCTGTACAAATTGTAGTTCCTCTTTCAATTGTACTTCCTCTTCGACGGCTTTACTCTTGTACAATAATGTGACGACACGACACTCTCCTGACTACAGGGATCTGTTCGGCACAAAAGTACGACGATTTTACTCCTGTACAAATTGTAGTTCCTCTTTCAACTGTAGTTCCTCTTCGACGGTTTTACTCTTGTACAATAATGTGACGACACGACACTCTCCTGACTAGAGGGATCTGTTCGGCACAAAAGTACGACGAATTTACTCCTGTACAAATTGTAGTTCCTCTTCCAACTGTAGTTCCTCTTCGACGGTTTTACTCTTGTACAATAATGTGACGACACGACACTCTCCTGACTAGAGGGATCTGTTCGGCACAGAAATACGACGATTTTACTCCTGTACAAATTGTAGTTCCTCTTTGACAGTTTTACTCTTGTACAATGATGTGACGACACGACACTCTCCTCACTAGAGGGATCTGTTCGGCACAGAAGTACGACGATTTTACTCCTGTACAAATTGTAGTTCCTCTTCGACGGTTTTACTCTTGTACAATGATGTGACGACACGACACTCTCGTGACTAGAGGATCTGTTCGGCACAAAAGTACGACGAATTTACTCCTGTACAAATTGTAGTTCCTCTTCCAATTGTAGTTCCTCTTCGACGGTTTTACTCTTGTACGATGATGTGACGAAACGACACTCTCCTCACTAGAGGCATCTGTTCGGCACAAAAGTACGACGATTTTACTCCTGTACAAATTGTAGTTCCTCTTTCAATTGTAGTTCCTCTTCGACGGCTTTACTCTTCTACAATAATGTGACGACACGACACTCTCCTGACTACAGGGATCTGTTCGGCACAAAAGTACGACGAATTTGCTCCTGTACAAATTGTAGTTCCTCTTCCAACTGTAGTTCCTCTTCGACGGTTTTACTCTTGTACAATAATGTGATGACACGACACTCTCCTGGCCAGAGGGATTTGTTCTGCTCAAAAGTACGACGAATTTACTCCTGTACAAATTGTAGTTCCTCTTCCAACTGTAGTTCCTCTTCGACGGTTTTACTCTTGTACAATAATATGACGACACGACACTCTCCTGACTAGACTGATCTGTTCGGCACAGAAGTACGACGATTTTACTCCTGTACAAATTGTAGTTCCTCTTCGACGGTTTTACTCTTGTACAATGATGTGACGAGACGACACTCTCCTGACTAGAGGGATCTGTTCGGCACAAAAGTACGACGAATTTACTCCTGTACAAATTGTAGTTCCTCTTCCAATTGTAGTTCCTCTTCGACGATTTTACTCTTGTACAATGATGTGACGACACGACACTCTCCTGGCTAGAGGGATCTGTTCGGCACAGAAGTACGACGGTTTTACTCCTGTACAAATTGTAGTTCCTCTTCGACGGTTTTACTCTTGTACAATAATGTGACGACACGACACTCTCCTGACTAGAGGGATCTGTTCGGCACAAAAGTACGACGAATTTACTCCTGTACAAATTGAAATTCCTCTTCCAATTGTAGTTCCTCTTCGACGGTTTTACTCTTGTACGATGATGTGACGACACGACACTCTCCTCACTAGAGGGATCTGTTCGGCACAAAAGTACGACGATTTTACTCCTGTACAAATTGTAGTTCCTCTTCCAATTGTAGTTCCTCTTCGACGGTTTTACTCTTGTACGATGATGTGACGACACGACACTCTCCTCACTAGAGGCATCTGTTCGGCACAAAAGTACGACGATTTTACTCCTGTACAAATTGTAGTTCCTCTTTCAATTGTAGTTCCTCTTCGACGGCTTTACTCTTGTACAATAATGTGACGACACGACACTCTCCTGACTACAGGGATCTGTTCGGCACAAAAGTAGGACGATTTTACTCCTGTACAAATTGTAGTTCCTCTTCCAACTGTTGTTCCTCTTCGACGGTTTTACTCTTGTACAATAATGTGACGACACGACACTCTTCTGACTAGAGGGATCTGTTCGGCACAAAAGTACGACGAATTTACTCCTGTACAAATTGTAGTTCCTCTTCCAACTGTAGTTCCTCTTCGACGGTTTTACTCTTGTACAATAATGTGACGACACGACACTCTCCTGACTAGAGGGATCTGTTCGGCACAAAAGTACGACGAATTTACTCCTGTACAAATTGTAGTTCCTCTTCCAACTGTAGTTCCTCTTCGACGGTTTTACTCTTGTACAATTATGTGACGACACGACACTCTCCTGACTAGAGGGATCTGTTCGGCACAGAAGTACGACGATTTTACTCCTGTACAAATTGTAGTTCCTCTTTGACGGTTTTACTCTTGTACAATGATGTGACGACACGACACTCTCCTGGCTAGAGGGATCTGTTCGGCACAGAAGTACGACGGTTTTACTCCTGTACAAATTGTAGTTCCTCTTCGACGGTTTTACTCTTGTACAATAATCTGACGACACGACACTCTCCTGACTAGAGGGATCTGTTCGGCACAAAAGTACGACGAATTTACTCCTGTACAAATTGTAGTTCCTCTTCCAATTGTAGTTTCTCTTCGACGGTTTTACTCTTGTACGATGATGTGACGACACGACACTCTCCTCACTAGAGGGATCTGTTCGGCACAAAAGTACGACGATTTTACTCCTGTACAAATTGTAGTTCCTCTTCCAATTGTAGTTCCTCTTCGACGGTTTTACTCTTGTACGATGATGTGACGACACGACACTCTCCTCACTAGAGGCATCTGTTCGGCAGAAAAGTACGACGATTTTACTCCTGTACAAATTGTAGTTCCTCTTTCAATTGTAGTTCCTCTTCGACGGCTTTACTCTTGTACAATAATGTGACGACACGACACTCTCCTGACTACAGGGATCTGTTCGGCACAAAAGTAGGACGATTTTACTCCTGTACAAATTGTAGTTCCTCTTCCAACTGTAGTTCCTCTTCGTCGGTTTTACTCTTGTACAATAATGTGACGACACGACACTCTTCTGACTAGAGGGATCTGTTCGGCACAAAAGTACGACGAATTTACTCCTGTACAAATTGTAGTTCCTCTTCCAACTGTAGTTCCTCTTCGACGGTTTTACTCTTGTACAATAATGTGACGACACGACACTCTCCTGACTAGAGGGATCTGTTCGGCACAAAAGTACGACGAATTTACTCCTGTACAAATTGTAGTTCCTCTTCCAACTGTAGTTCCTCTTCGACGGTTTTACTCTTGTACAATAATGTGACGACACGACACTCTCCTGACTAGAGGGATCTGTTCGGCACAAAAGTACGACGAATTTACTCCTGTACAAATTGTAGTTCCTCTTCCAACTGTAGTTCCTCTTCGACGGTTTTACTCTTGTACAATTATGTGACGACACGACACTCTCCTGACTAGAGGGATCTGTTCGGCACAGAAGTACGACGATTTTACTCCTGTACAAATTGTAGTTCCTCTTTGACGGTTTTACTCTTGTACAATGATGTGACGACACGACGCTCTCCTGAGTAGAGGGATGTGTTCGGCACAAAAGTACGACGATTTTACTCCTGTACAAATTGTAGTTCCTCTTTCAATTGTACTTCCTCTTCGACGGCTTTACTCTTGTACAATAATGTGACGACACGACACTCTCCTGACTACAGGGATCTGTTCGGCACAAAAGTACGACGATTTTACTCCTGTACAAATTGTAGTTCCTCTTTCAACTGTAGTTCCTCTTCGACGGTTTTACTCTTGTACAATAATGTGACGACACGACACTCTCCTGACTAGAGGGATCTGTTCGGCACAAAAGTACGACGAATTTACTCCTGTACAAATTGTAGTTCCTCTTCCAACTGTAGTTCCTCTTCGACGGTTTTACTCTTGTACAATAATGTGACGACACGACACTCTCCTGACTAGAGGGATCTGTTCGGCACAGAAATACGACGATTTTACTCCTGTACAAATTGTAGTTCCTCTTTGACGGTTTTACTCTTGTACAATGATGTGACGACACGACACTCTCCTCACTAGAGGGATCTGTTCGGCACAGAAGTACGACGATTTTACTCCTGTACAAATTGTAGTTCCTCTTCGACGGTTTTACTCTTGTACAATGATGTGACGACACGACACTCTCGTGACTAGAGGGATCTGTTCGGCACAAAAGTACGACGAATTTACTCCTGTACAAATTGTAGTTCCTCTTCCAATTGTAGTTCCTCTTCGACGGTTTTACTCTTGTACGATGATGTGACGAAACGACACTCTCCTCACTAGAGGCATCTGTTCGGCACAAAAGTACGACGATTTTACTCCTGTACAAATTGTAGTTCCTCTTTCAATTGTAGTTCCTCTTCGACGGCTTTACTCTTCTACAATAATGTGACGACACGACACTCTCCTGACTACAGGGATCTGTTCGGCACAAAAGTACGACGAATTTGCTCCTGTACAAATTGTAGTTCCTCTTCCAACTGTAGTTCCTCTTCGACGGTTTTACTCTTGTACAATAATATGACGACACGACACTCTCCTGACTAGACTGATCTGTTCGGCACAGAAGTACGACGATTTTACTCCTGTACAAATTGTAGTTCCTCTTCGACGGTTTTACTCTTGTACAATGATGTGACGAGACGACACTCTCCTGACTAGAGGGATCTGTTCGGCACAAAAGTACGACGAATTTACTCCTGTACAAATTGTAGTTCCTCTTCCAATTGTAGTTCCTCTTCGACGATTTTACTCTTGTACAATGATGTGACGACACGACACTCTCCTGGCTAGAGGGATCTGTTCGGCACAGAAGTACGACGGTTTTACTCCTGTACAAATTGTAGTTCCTCTTCGACGGTTTTACTCTTGTACAATAATGTGACGACACGACACACTCCTGACTAGAGGGATCTGTTCGGCACAAAAGTACGACGAATTTACTCCTGTACAAATTGAAATTCCTCTTCCAATTGTAGTTCCTCTTCGACGGTTTTACTCTTGTACGATGATGTGACGACACGACACTCTCCTCACTAGAGGGATCTGTTCGGCACAAAAGTACGACGATTTTACTCCTGTACAAATTGTAGTTCCTCTTCCAATTGTAGTTCCTCTTCGACGGTTTTACTCTTGTACGATGATGTGACGACACGACACTCTCCTCACTAGAGGCATCTGTTCGGCACAAAAGTACGACGATTTTACTCCTGTACAAATTGTAGTTCCTCTTTCAATTGTAGTTCCTCTTCGACGGCTTTACTCTTGTACAATAATGTGACGACACGACACTCTCCTGACTACAGGGATCTGTTCGGCACAAAAGTAGGACGATTTTACTCCTGTACAAATTGTAGTTCCTCTTCCAACTGTTGTTCCTCTTCGACGGTTTTACTCTTGTACAATAATGTGACGACACGACACTCTTCTGACTAGAGGGATCTGTTCGGCACAAAAGTACGACGAATTTACTCCTGTACAAATTGTAGTTCCTCTTCCAACTGTAGTTCCTCTTCGACGGTTTTACTCTTGTACAATAATGTGACGACACGACACTCTCCTGACTAGAGGGATCTGTTCGGCACAAAAGTACGACGAATTTACTCCTGTACAAATTGTAGTTCCTCTTCCAACTGTAGTTCCTCTTCGACGGTTTTACTCTTGTACAATTATGTGACGACACGACACTCTCCTGACTAGAGGGATCTGTTCGGCACAGAAGTACGACGATTTTACTCCTGTACAAATTGTAGTTCCTCTTTGACGGTTTTACTCTTGTACAATGATGTGACGACACGACGCTCTCCTGACTAGAGGGATGTGTTCGGCACAAAAGTACGACGAATTTACTCCTGTACAAATTGTAGTTCCTCTTCCAATTGTAGTTCCTCTTCGACGGTTTTACTCTTGTACAATGATGTGACGACACGACACTCTCCTGGCTAGAGGGATCTGTTCGGCACAGAAGTACGACGATTTTACTCCTGTACAAACTGTAGTTCCTCTTCGACGGTTTTACTATTGTACAATAATGTGACGACACGACACTCTCCTGACTAGAGGGATCTGTTCGGCACAAAAGTACGACGAATTTACTCCTGTACAAATTGTAGTTCCTCTTCCAATTGTAGTTCCTCTTCGACGGTTTTACTCTTGTACGTTGATGTGACGACACGACACTCTCCTCACTAGAGGGATCTGTTCGGCACAAAAGTACGACGAATTTACTCCTGTATAAATTGTAGTTCCTCTTCCAATTGTAGTTCCTCTTCGACGGTTTTACTCTTGTACGATGATGTGACGACACGACACTCTCCTCACTAGAGGCATCTGTTCGGCACAAAAGTACGACGATTTTACTCCTGTACAAATTGTAGTTCCTCTTCCAATTGTAGTTCCTCTTCGACGGTTTTACTCTTGTACGATGATGTGACGACACGACACTCTCCTCACTAGAGGCATCTGTTCGGCACAAAAGTACGACGATTTTACTCCTGTACAAATTGTAGTTCCTCTTGCAATTGTAGTTCCTCTTCGACGGCTTTACTCTTGTACAATAATGTGACGACACGACACTCTCCTGACTACAGGGATCTGTTCGGCACAAAAGTAGGACGATTTTACTCCTGTACAAATTGTAGTTCCTCTTCCAACTGTAGTTCCTCTTCGACGGTTTTACTCTTGTACAATAATGTGACGACACGACACTCTTTTGACTAGAGGGATCTGTTCGGCACAAAAGTACGACGAATTTACTCCTGTACAAATTGTAGTTCCTCTTCCAACTGTAGTTCCTCTTCGACGGTTTTACTCTTGTACAATAATGTGACGACACGACACTCTCCTGAGTAGAGGGATCTGTTCGGCACAAAAGTACGGCGAATTTACTCCTGTACAAATTGTAGTTCCTCTTCCAACTGTAGTTCCTCTTCGACGGTTTTACTCTTGTACAATAATGTGACGACACGACACTCTCCTGACTAGAGGGATCTGTTCGGCACAGAAGTACGACGATTTTACTCCTGTACAAATTGTAGTTCCTCTTTGACGGTTTTACTCTTGTACAATGATGTGACGACACGACGCTCTCCTGACTAGAGGGATGTGTTCGGCACAAAGGTTCGACGATTTTACTCCTGTACAAATTGTAGTTCCTCTTCGACGGTTTTAATTTTGTACAATGATGTGACGGCACGACACTCTTCTGACTAGAGGGATCTGTTCGGCACAAAAGTACGACGAATTTACTCCTGTACAAATTGTAGTTCCTCTTCCAATTGTAGTTCCTCTTCGACGGTTTTACTCTTGTACAATGATGTGACGACACGACACTCTCCTGGCTGAAGGGATCTGTTCGGCACAGAAGTACGACGGTTTTACTCCTGTACAAATTGTAGTTCCTCGTCGACGGTTTTACTCTTGCACAATGATGTAACGACACGACACTCTCCTCACTAGAGGGATCTGTTCGGCACAGAAGTACGACGATTTTACTCCTGTACAAATTGTAGTTCCTCTTCGACGGTTTTACTCTTGTACAATGATGTGACGACACGACACCCTCCTGACTAGAGGGATCTGTTCGGCACAAAAGTTCGACGATTTTACTCCTGTACAAATTGTAGTTCCTCTTCGACGGTTTTACTCTTCTACGATGATGTGACGACACGACACTCTCCTCACTAGAGGCATCTGTTCGGCACAAAAGTACGACGATTTTACTCCTGTACAAATTATAGTTCCTCTTTCAATTGTAGTTCCTCTTCGACGGCTTTACTCTTGTACAATAATGTGACGACACGACGCTCTCCTGACTAGAGGGATCTGTTCGGCACAAAAGTTCGACGATTTTACTCCTGTACAAATTTAGTTCCTCTTCGACGGTTTTACTCTTGTACAATGATGTGACGACACTACACTCTCCTGACTAGAGGGATCTGTTCGGCACAAAAGTACGACGAACTTACTCCTGTACAAATTGTAGTTCCTCTTCCAATTGTAGTTCCTCTTCGACGGTTTTACTCTTGTACGTTGATGTGACGACACGACACTCTCCTCACTAGAGGGATCTGTTCGGCACAAAAGTACGACGAATTTACTCCTGTATAAATTGTAGTTCCTCTTCCAATTGTAGTTCCTCTTCGACGGTTTTACTCTTGTACGATGATGTGACGACACGACACTCTCCTCACTAGAGGCATCTGTTCGGCACAAAAGTACGACGATTTTACTCCTGTACAAATTGTAGTTCCTCTTCCAATTGTAGTTCCTCTTCGACGGTTTTACTCTTGTACGATGATGTGACGACACGACACTCTCCTCACTAGAGGCATCTGTTCGGCACAAAAGTACGACGATTTTACTCCTGTACAAATTGTAGTTCCTCTTGCAATTGTAGTTCCTCTTCGACGGCTTTACTCTTGTACAATAATGTGACGACACGACACTCTCCTGACTACAGGGATCTGTTCGGCACAAAAGTAGGACGATTTTACTCCTGTACAAATTGTAGTTCCTCTTCCAACTGTAGTTCCTCTTCGACGGTTTTACTCTTGTACAATAATGTGACGACACGACACTCTTTTGACTAGAGGGATCTGTTCGGCACAAAAGTACGACGAATTTACTCCTGTACAAATTGTAGTTCCTCTTCCAACTGTAGTTCCTCTTCGACGGTTTTACTCTTGTACAATAATGTGACGACACGACACTCTCCTGAGTAGAGGGATCTGTTCGGCACAAAAGTACGGCGAATTTACTCCTGTACAAATTGTAGTTCCTCTTCCAACTGTAGTTCCTCTTCGACGGTTTTACTCTTGTACAATAATGTGACGACACGACACTCTCCTGACTAGAGGGATCTGTTCGGCACAGAAGTACGACGATTTTACTCCTGTACAAATTGTAGTTCCTCTTTGACGGTTTTACTCTTGTACAATGATGTGACGACACGACGCTCTCCTGACTAGAGGGATGTGTTCGGCACAAAGGTTCGACGATTTTACTCCTGTACAAATTGTAGTTCCTCTTCGACGGTTTTAATTTTGTACAATGATGTGACGGCACGACACTCTTCTGACTAGAGGGATCTGTTCGGCACAAAAGTACGACGAATTTACTCCTGTACAAATTGTAGTTCCTCTTCCAATTGTAGTTCCTCTTCGACGGTTTTACTCTTGTACAATGATGTGACGACACGACACTCTCCTGGCTGAAGGGATCTGTTCGGCACAGAAGTACGACGGTTTTACTCCTGTACAAATTGTAGTTCCTCGTCGACGGTTTTACTCTTGCACAATGATGTAACGACACGACACTCTCCTCACTAGAGGGATCTGTTCGGCACAGAAGTACGACGATTTTACTCCTGTACAAATTGTAGTTCCTCTTCGACGGTTTTACTCTTGTACAATGATGTGACGACACGACACCCTCCTGACTAGAGGGATCTGTTCGGCACAAAAGTTCGACGATTTTACTCCTGTACAAATTGTAGTTCCTCTTCGACGGTTTTACTCTTCTACGATGATGTGACGACACGACACTCTCCTCACTAGAGGCATCTGTTCGGCACAAAAGTACGACGATTTTACTCCTGTACAAATTATAGTTCCTCTTTCAATTGTAGTTCCTCTTCGACGGCTTTACTCTTGTACAATAATGTGACGACACGACGCTCTCCTGACTAGAGGGATCTGTTCGGCACAAAAGTTCGACGATTTTACTCCTGTACAAATTTAGTTCCTCTTCGACGGTTTTACTCTTGTACAATGATGTGACGACACTACACTCTCCTGACTAGAGGGATCTGTTCGGCACAAAAGTACGACGAACTTACTCCTGTACAAATTGTAGTTCCTCTTCCAATTGTAGTTCCTCTTCGACGGTTTTACACTTGTACAATGATGTGACGACACGACACTCTCCTGGCTAGAGGGATCTGTTCGGCACAGAAGTACGACGGTTTTACTCCTGTACAAATTGTAGTTCCTCTTCGACGGTTTTACTCTTGTACAATGATGTGACGACACGACCTTCTCCTGACTAGAGGGATCTGTTCGGCACAAAAGTACGACGAATTTACTCCTGTACAAATTGTAGTTCCTCTTCCAATTGTAGTTCCTCTTCGACGGTTTTACTCTTGTACAATGATGTAACGACACGACACTCTCCTCACTAGAGGGATCTGTTCGGCACAGAAGTACGACGATTTTACTCCTGTACAAATTGTAGTTCCTCTTCCAAATGTAGTTCCTCTTCGACGGTTTTACTTTTGTACGATGATGTGACCACACGACACTCTCCTCACTAGAGGCATCTGTTCGGCACAAAAGTACTACGATTTTACTCCTGTACAAATTGTAGTTCCTCTTTCAATTGTAGTTCCTCTTCGACGGCTTTACTCTTGTACAATAATGTGACGACACGACACTCTCCTGACTACAGAGATCTGTTCGGCACAAAAGTACTACGATTTTACTCCTGTACAAATTGTAGTTCCTCTTCCAACTGTAGTTCCTCTTCGACGGTTTTACTCGTGTACAATAATGTGACGACACGACTCTTTCCTGACTAGAGGGATCTGTTCGGCACAAAAGTACGACGAATTTACTCCTGTACAAATTGTAGTTCCTCTTCCAACTGTAGTTCCTCTTCGACGGTTTTACTCTTGTACAATAATGTGACGACACGACACTCTCCTGACTAGAGGGATCTGTTCGGCACAAAAGTACGACGAATTTACTCCTGTACAAATTGTAGTTCCTCTTCCAACTGTAGTTCCTCTTCGACGGTTTTACTCTTGTACAATATTGTGACGACACGACACTCTCCTGACTAGAGGGATCTGTTCGGCACAGAAGTACGACGATTTTACTCCTGTACAAATTGTAGTTCCTCTTTGACGGTTTTACTCTTGTTCAATGATGTGACGACACGAAGCTCTCCTGACTAGAGGGATCTGTTCGGCACAAAAGTTCGACGATTTTACTCCTGTACAAATTGCAGTTCCTCTTCGACGGTTTTACTCTTGTACAATGATGTGACGACACGACACTCTCCTGACTAGAGGGATCTGATCGGCACAAAAGTACGACGAATTTACTCCTGTACAAATTGTAGTTCCTTTTCCAATTGTAGTTCCTCTTCGACGGTTTTACTCTTGTACAATGATGTGACGACACGACACTCTCCTGGCTAGAGGGATCTGTTCGGCACAGAAGTACGACGGTTTTACTCCTGTACAAATTGTAGTTCCTCTTCGACGGTTTTACTCTTGCACAATGATGTAAAGACACGACACTCTCCTCACTAGAGGGATCTGTTCGGCACAGAAGTACGACGATTTTACTCCTGTACAAATTGTAGTTCCTCTTCCAATTGTAGTTCCTCTTCGACGGTTTTACTCTTGTACAATGATGTGACGACACGACACTCTCCTGGCTAGAAGGATCTGTTCGGCACAGAAGTACGACGGTTTTACTCCTGTACAAATTGTAGTTCCTCTTCGACGGTTTTACTCTTGCACAATGATGTAACGACACGACACTCTCCTCACTAGAGGGATCTGTTCGGCACAGAAGTACGACAATTTTACTCCTGTACAAAGTGTAGTTCCTCTTCGACGGTTTTACTCTTGTACAATGATGTGACGACACGACCTTCTCCTGACTAGAGGGATCTGTTCGGCACAAAAGTACGACGAATTTACTCCTGTACAAATTGTAGTTCCTCTTCCAATTGTAGTTCCTCTTCGACGGTTTTACTCTTGTACAATGATGTAACGACACGACACTCTCCTCACTAGAGGGATCTGTTCGGCACAGAAGTACGACGATTTTACTCCTGTACAAATTGTAGTTCCTCTTCCAAATGTAGTTCCTCTTCGACGGTTTTACTCTTGTACGATGATGTGACGACACGACACTCTCCTCACTAGAGGCATCTGTTCGGCACAAAAGTACTACGATTTTACTCCTGTACAAATTGTAGTTCCTATTTCAACTGTAGTTCCTCTTCGACGGCTTTACTCTTGTACAATAATGTGACGACACGACACTCTCCTGACTACAGGGATCTGTTCGGCACAAAAGTACTACGATTTTACTCCTGTACAAATTGTAGTTCCTCTTCCAACTGTAGTTCCTCTTCGACGGTTTTACTCGTGTACAATAATGTGACGACACGACTCTTTCCTGACTAGAGGGATCTGTTCGGCACAAAAGTACGACGAATTTACTCCTGTACAAATTGTAGTTCCTCTTCCAACTGTAGTTCCTCTTCGACGGTTTTACTCTTGTACAATAATGTGACGACACGACACTCTCCTGACTAGAGGGATCTGTTCGGCACAAAAGTACGACGAATGTACTCCTGTACAAATTGTAGTTCCTCTTCCAACTGTAGTTCCTCTTCGACGGTTTTACTCTTGTACAATATTGTGACGACACGACACTCTCCTGACTAGAGGGATCTGTTCGGCACAGAAGTACGACGATTTTACTCCTGTACAAATTGTAGTTCCTCTTTGACGGTTTTACTCTTGTTCAATGATGTGACGACCCGAAGCTCTCCTGACTAGAGGGATCTGTTCGGCACAAAAGTTCGACGATTTTACTCCTGTACAAATTGCAGTTCCTCTTCGACGGTTTTACTCTTGTACAATGATGTGACGACACGACACTCTCCTGACTAGAGGGATCTGATCGGCACAAAAGTACGACGAATTTACTCCTGTACAAATTGTAGTTCCTCTTCCAATTGTAGTTCCTCTTCGACGGTTTTACTCTTGTACAATGATGTGACGACACGACACTCTCCTGACTAGAGGGATCTGTTCGGCACAAAAGTTCGACGATTTTACTCCTGTACAAATTGTAGTTCCTCTTCGACGGTTTTACTCTTGTACAATAATGTGACGACACGACGCTCTCGTGACTAGAGGGATCTGTTCGGCACCAAAGTACGACGAGTTTACTCCTGTACAAATTGTAGTTCCTCTTCCAATTGTAGTTCCTCTTCGACGGTTTTACTCTTGTATGATGATGTGACGACACGACACTCTCCTCACTAGAGGCATCTGTTCGGCACAAAAGTACGACGATTTTACTCCTGTACAAATTGTAGTTCCTCTTTCAATTGTAGTTCCTCTTCGACGGCTTTACTCTTGTACAATAATGTGACGACACGACACTCTCCTGACTACAGGGATCTGTTCGGCACAAAAGTAGGACGATTTTACTCCTGTACAAATTGTAGTTCCTCTTCCAACTGTAGTTCCTCTTCGACGGTTTTACTCTTGTACAATAATGTGACGACACGACACTCTTCTGACTAGAGGGATCTGTTCGGCACAAAAGTACGACGAATTTACTCCTGTACAAATTGTAGTTCCTCTTCCAACTGTAGTTCCTCTTCGACGGTTTTACTCTTGTACAATAATGTGACGACACGACACTCTCCTGACTAGAGGGATCTGTTCGGCACAAAAGTACGACGAATTTACTCCTGTACAAATTGTAGTTCCTCTTCCAACTGTAGTTCCTCTTCGACGGTTTTACTCTTGTAGAATTATGTGACGACACAACACTCTCCTGACTAGAGGGATCTGTTCGGCACAGAAGTACGACGATTTTACTCCTGTACAAATTGTAGTTCCTCTTTGACGGTTTTACTCTTGTACAATGATGTGACGACACGACGCTCTCCTGACTAGAGGGATGTGTTCGGCACAAAAGTACGACGAATTTACTCCTGTACAAATTGTAGTTCCTCTTCCAATTGTAGTTCCTCTTCGACGGTTTTACTCTTGTACAATGATGTAACGACACGACACTCTCCTGGCTAGAGGGATCTGTTCGGCACAGAAGTACGACGGTTTTACTCCTGTACAAATTGTAGTTCCTCTTCGACGGTTTTACTCTTGCACAATGATGTAACGACACGACACTCTCCTCACTAGAGGGATCTGTTCGGCACAGAAGTACGACGATTTTACTCCTGTACAAACTGTAGTTCCTCTTCGACGGTTTTACTATTGTACAATGATGTGACGACACGATGCTCTCCTGACTATTGGGATCTGTTCGGCCCAAAATTTCGACGATTTTACTCCTGTACAAATTGTAGTTCCTCTTCGACGGTTTTACTCTTGTACAATAATGTGACGACACGACACTCTCCTGACTAGAGGGATCTGTTCGGCACAAAAGTACGACGAATTTACTCCTGTACAAATTGTAGTTCCTCTTCCAATTGTAGTTCCTCTTCGACGGTTTTACTCTTGTACGATGATGTGACGACACGACACTCTCCTCACTAGAGGGATCTGTTCGGCACAAAAGTACAACGAATTTACTCCTGTATAAATTGTAGTTCCTCTTCCAATTGTAGTTCCTCTTCGACGGTTTTACTCTTGTACGATGATGTGACGACACGACACTCTCCTCACTAGAGGCATCTGTTCGGCACAAAAGTACGACGATTTTACTCCTGTACAAATTGTAGTTCCTCTTCCAATTGTAGTTCCTCTTCGACGGTTTTACTCTTGTACGATGATGTGACGACACGACACTCTCCTCACTAGAGGCATCTGTTCGGCACAAAAGTACGACGATTTTACTCCTGTACAAATTGTAGTTCCTCTTGCAATTGTAGTTCCTCTTCGACGGCTTTACTCTTGTACAATAATGTGACGACACGACACTCTCCTGACTACAGGGATCTGTTCGGCACAAAAGTAGGACGATTTTACTCCTGTACAAATTGTAGTTCCTCTTCCAACTGTAGTTCCTCTTCGACGGTTTTACTCTTGTACAATAATGTGACGACACGACACTCTTTTGACTAGAGGGATCTGTTCGGCACAAAAGTACGACGAATTTACTCCTGTACAAATTGTAGTTCCTCTTCCAACTGTAGTTCCTCTTCGACGGTTTTACTCTTGTACAATAATGTGACGACACGACACTCTCCTGACTAGAGGGATCTGTTCGGCACAAAAGTACGGCGAATTTACTCCTGTACAAATTGTAGTTCCTCTTCCAACTGTAGTTCCTCTTCGACGGTTTTACTCTTGTACAATAATGTGACGACACGACGCTCTCCTGACTAGAGGGATGTGTTCGGCACAAAGGTTCGACAATTTTACTCCTGTACAAATTGTAGTTCCTCTTCGACGGTTTTAATTTTGTACAATGATGTGACGGCACGACACTCTCCTGACTAGAGGGATCTGTTCGGCACAAAAGTACGACGAATTTACTCCTGTACAAATTGTAGTTCCTCTTCCAATTGTAGTTCCTCTTCGACGGTTTTACTCTTGTACAATGATGTGACGACACGACACTCTCCTGGCTGAAGGGATCTGTTCGGCACAGAAGTACGACGGTTTTACTCCTGTACAAATTGTAGTTCCTCGTCGACGGTTTTACTCTTGCACAATGATGTAACGACACGACACTCTCCTCACTAGAGGGATCTGTTCGGCACAGAAGTACGACGATTTTACTCCTGTACAAATTGTAGTTCCTCTTCGACGGTTTTACTCTTGTACAATGATGTGACGACACGACACCCTCCTGACTAGAGGGATCTGTTCGGCACAAAAGTTCGACGATTTTACTCCTGTACAAATTGTAGTTCCTCTTCGACGGTTTTACTCTTGTACGATGATGTGACGACACGACACTCTCCTGACTAGAGGGATCTGTTCGGCACAAAAGTACGACGAACTTACTCCTGTACAAATTGTAGTTCCTCTTTCAATTGTAGTTCCTCTTCGACGGCTTTACTCTTGTACAATAATGTGACGACACGACGCTCTCCTGACTAGAGGGATCTGTTCGGCACAAAAGTTCGACGATTTTACTCCTGTACAAATTTAATTCCTCTTCGACGGTTTTACTCTTGTACAATGATGTGACGACACGACACTCTCCTGACTAGAGGGATCTGTTCGGCACAAAAGTACGACGAACTTACTCCTGTACAAATTGTAGTTCCTCTTCCAATTGTAGTTCCTCTTCGACGGTTTTACTCTTGTACAATGATGTGACGACACGACACTCTCCTGGCTAGAGGGATCTGTTCGGCACAGAAGTACGACGGTTTTACTCCTGTACAAATTGTAGTTCCTCTTCGACGGTTTTACTCTTGCACAATGATGTAACGACACGACACTCTCCTTACTAGAGGGATCTGTTCGGCACAGAAGTACGACGATTTTACTCCTGTACAAATTGTAGTTCCTCTTCGACGGTTTTACTCTTGTACAATGATGTGACGACACGACCTTCTCCTGACTAGAGGGATCTGTTCGGCACAAAAGTACGACGAATTTACTCCTGTACAAATTGTAGTTCCTCTTCCAATTGTAGTTCCTCTTCGACGGTTTTACTCTTGTACAATGATGTAACGACACGACACTCTCCTCACTAGAGGGATCTGTTCGGCACAGAAGTACGACGATTTTACTCCTGTACAAATTGTAGTTCCTCTTCCAAATGTAGTTCCTCTTCGACGGTTTTACTTTTGTACGATGATGTGACCACACGACACTCTCCTCACTAGAGGCATCTGTTCGGCACAAAAGTACTACGGTTTTACTCCTGTACAAATTGTAGTTCCTCTTTCAATTGTAGTTCCTCTTCGACGGCTTTACTCTTGTACAATAATGTGACGACACGACACTCTCCTGACTACAGGGATCTGTTCGGCACAAAAGTACTACGATTTTACTCCTGTACAAATTGTAGTTCCTCTTCCAACTGTAGTTCCTCTTCGACGGTTTTACTCGTGTACAATAATGTGACGACACGACTCTTTCCTGACGAGAGGGATCTGTTCGGCACAAAAGTACGACGAATTTACTCCTGTACAAATTGTAGTTCCTCTTCCAACTGTAGTACCTCTTCGACGGTTTTACTCTTGTACAATAATGTGACGACACGACACTCTCCTGACTAGAGTGATCTGTTCGGCACAAAAGTACGACGAATTTACTCCTGTACAAATTGTAGTTCCTCTTCCAACTGTAGTTCCTCTTCGACGGTTTTACTCTTGTACAATATTGTGACGACACGACACTCTCCTGACTAGAGGGATCTGTTCGGCACAGAAGTACGACGATTTTACTCCTGTACAAATTGTAGTTCCTCTTTGACGGTTTTACTCTTGTTCAATGATGTGACGACACGAAGCTCTCCTGACTAGAGGGATCTGTTCGCCACAAAAGTTCGACGATTTTACTCCTGTACAAATTGCAGTTCCTCTTCGACGGTTTTACTCTTGTACAGTGATGTGACGACACGACACTATCCTGACTAGAGGGATCTGATCGGCACAAAAGTACGACGAATTTACTCCTGTACAAATTGTAGTTCCTCTTCCAATTGTAGTTCCTCTTCGACGGTTTTACTCTTGTACAATGATGTGACGACACGACACTCTCCTGGCTAGAGGATCTGTTCGGCACAGAAGTACGACGGTTTTACTCCTGTACAAATTGTAGTTCCTCTTCGACGGTTTTACTCTTGCACAATGATGTAAAGACACGACACTCTCCTCACTAGAGGGATCTGTTCGGCACAGAAGTACGACGATTTTACTCCTGTACAAATTGTAGTTCCTCTTCCAATTGTAGTTCCTCTTCGACGGTTTTACTCTTGTACAATGATGTGACGACACGACACTCTCCTGGCTAGAGGGATCTGTTCGGCACAGAAGTACGACGGTTTTACTCCTGTACAAATTGTAGTTCCTCTTCGACGGTTTTACTCTTGCACAATGATGTAACGACACGACACTCTCCTCACTAGAGGGATCTGTTCGGCACAGAAGTACGACAATTTTACTCCTGTACAAATTGTAGTTCCTCTTCGACGGTTTTACTCTTGTACAATGATGTGACGACACGACCTTCTCCTGACTAGAGGAATCTGTTCGGCACAAAAGTACGACGAATTTACTCCTGTACAAATTGTAGTTCCTCTTCCAATTGTAGTTCCCCTTCGACGGTTTTACTCTTGTACAATGATGTAACGACACGACACTCTCCTCACTAGAGGGATCTGTTCGGCACAGAAGTACGACGATTTTACTCCTGTACAAATTGTAGTTCCTCTTCCAAATGTAGTTCCTCTTCGACGGTTTTACTCTTGTACGATGATGTGACGACACGACACTCTCCTCACTAGAGGCATCTGTTCGGCACAAAAGTACTACGATTTTACTCCTGTACAAATTGTAGTTCCTCTTCCAATTGTAGTTCCTCTTCGACGGTTTTACTCTTGTACAATGATGTGACGACACGACACTCTCCTGACTAGAGGGATCTGTTCGGCACAAAAGTTCGACGATTTTACTCCTGTACAAATTGTAGTTCCTCTTCGACGGTTTTACTCTTGTACAATAATGTGACGACACGACGCTCTCGTGACTAGAGGGATCTGTTCGGCACAAAAGTACGACGAGTTTACTCCTGTACAAATTGTAGTTCCTCTTCCAACTGTAGTTCCTCTTCGACGGTTTTACTCTTGTATGATGATGTGACGACACGACACTCTCCTCACTAGAGGCATCTGTTCGGCACAAAAGTACGACGATTTTACTCCTGTACAAATTGTAGTTCCTCTTTCAATTGTAGTTCCTCTTCGACGGCTTTACTCTTGTACAATAATGTGACGACACGACACTCTCCTGACTACAGGGATCTGTTCGGCACAAAAGTAGGACGATTTTACTCCTGTACAAATTGTAGTTCCTCTTCCAACTGTAGTTCCTCTTCGACGGTTTTACTCTTGTACAATAATGTGACGACACCACACTCTTCTGACTAGAGGGATCTGTTCGGCACAAAAGTACGACGAATTTACTCCTGTACAAATTGTAGTTCCTCTTCCAACTGTAGTTCCTCTTCGACGGTTTTACTCTTGTACAATAATGTGACGACACGACACTCTCCTGACTAGAGGGATCTGTTCGGCACAAAAGTACGACGAATTTACTCCTGTACAAATTGTAGTTCCTCTTCCAACTGTAGTTCCTCTTCGACGGTTTTACTCTTGTAGAATTATGTGACGACACAACACTCTCCTGACTAGAGGGATCTGTTCGGCACAGAAGTACGACGATTTTACTCCTGTACAAATTGTAGTTCCTCTTTGACGGTTTTACTCTTGTACAATGATGTGACGACACGACGCTCTCCTGACTAGAGGGATGTGTTCGGCACAAAAGTACGACGAATTTACTCCTGTACAAATTGTAGTTCCTCTTCCAATTGTAGTTCCTCTTCGACGGTTTTACTCTTGTACAATGATGTAACGACACGACACTCTCCTGGCTAGAGGGATCTGTTCGGCACAGAAGTACGACGGTTTTACTCCTGTACAAATTGTAGTTCCTCTTCGACGGTTTTACTCTTGCACAATGATGTAACGACACGACACTCTCCTCACTAGAGGGATCTGTTCGGCACAGAAGTACGACGATTTTACTCCTGTACAAACTGTAGTTCCTCTTCGACGGTTTTACTATTGTACAATGATGTGACGACACGATGCTCTCCTGACTATTGGGATCTGTTCGGCCCAAAATTTCGACGATTTTACTCCTGTACAAATTGTAGTTCCTCTTCGACGGTTTTACTCTTGTACAATAATGTGACGACACGACACTCTCCTGACTAGAGGGATCTGTTCGGCACAAAAGTACGACGAATTTACTCCTGTACAAATTGTAGTTCCTCTTCCAATTGTAGTTCCTCTTCGACGGTTTTACTCTTGTACGATGATGTGACGACACGACACTCTCCTCACTAGAGGGATCTGTTCGGCACAAAAGTACAAGGAATTTACTCCTGTATAAATTGTAGTTCCTCTTCCAATTGTAGTTCCTCTTCGACGGTTTTACTCTTGTACGATGATGTGACGACACGACACTCTCCTCACTAGAGGCATCTGTTCGGCACAAAAGTACGACGATTTTACTCCTGTACAAATTGTAGTTCCTCTTCCAATTGTAGTTCCTCTTCGACGGTTTTACTCTTGTACGATGATGTGACGACACGACACTCTCCTCACTAGAGGCATCTGTTCGGCACAAAAGTACGACGATTTTACTCCTGTACAAATTGTAGTTCCTCTTGCAATTGTAGTTCCTCTTCGACGGCTTTACTCTTGTACAATAATGTGACGACACGACACTCTCCTGACTACAGGGATCTGTTCGGCACAAAAGTAGGACGATTTTACTCCTGTACAAATTGTAGTTCCTCTTCCAACTGTAGTTCCTCTTCGACGGTTTTACTCTTGTACAATAATGTGACGACACGACACTCTTTTGACTAGAGGGATCTGTTCGGCACAAAAGTACGACGAATTTACTCCTGTACAAATTGTAGTTCCTCTTCCAACTGTAGTTCCTCTTCGACGGTTTTACTCTTGTACAATAATGTGACGACACGACACTCTCCTGACTAGAGGGATCTGTTCGGCACAAAAGTACGGCGAATTTACTCCTGTACAAATTGTAGTTCCTCTTCCAACTGTAGTTCCTCTTCGACGGTTTTACTCTTGTACAATAATGTGACGACACGACGCTCTCCTGACTAGAGGGATGTGTTCGGCACAAAGGTTCGACAATTTTACTCCTGTACAAATTGTAGTTCCTCTTCGACGGTTTTAATTTTGTACAATGATGTGACGGCACGACACTCTCCTGACTAGAGGGATCTGTTCGGCACAAAAGTACGACGAATTTACTCCTGTACAAATTGTAGTTCCTCTTCCAATTGTAGTTCCTCTTCGACGGTTTTACTCTTGTACAATGATGTGACGACACGACACTCTCCTGGCTGAAGGGATCTGTTCGGCACAGAAGTACGACGGTTTTACTCCTGTACAAATTGTAGTTCCTCGTCGACGGTTTTACTCTTGCACAATGATGTAACGACACGACACTCTCCTCACTAGAGGGATCTGTTCGGCACAGAAGTACGACGATTTTACTCCTGTACAAATTGTAGTTCCTCTTCGACGGTTTTACTCTTGTACAATGATGTGACGACACGACACCCTCCTGACTAGAGGGATCTGTTCGGCACAAAAGTTCGACGATTTTACTCCTGTACAAATTGTAGTTCCTCTTCGACGGTTTTACTCTTGTACGATGATGTGACGACACGACACTCTCCTGACTAGAGGGATCTGTTCGGCACAAAAGTACGACGAACTTACTCCTGTACAAATTGTAGTTCCTCTTTCAATTGTAGTTCCTCTTCGACGGCTTTACTCTTGTACAATAATGTGACGACACGACGCTCTCCTGACTAGAGGGATCTGTTCGGCACAAAAAGTTCGACGATTTTACTCCTGTACAAATTTAATTCCTCTTCGACGGTTTTACTCTTGTACAATGATGTGACGACACGACACTCTCCTGACTAGAGGGATCTGTTCGGCACAAAAGTACGACGAACTTACTCCTGTACAAATTGTAGTTCCTCTTCCAATTGTAGTTCCTCTTCGACGGTTTTACTCTTGTACAATGATGTGACGACACGACACTCTCCTGGCTAGAGGGATCTGTTCGGCACAGAAGTACGACGGTTTTACTCCTGTACAAATTGTAGTTCCTCTTCGACGGTTTTACTCTTGCACAATGATGTAACGACACGACACTCTCCTCACTAGAGGGATCTGTTCGGCACAGAAGTACGACGATTTTACTCCTGTACAAATTGTAGTTCCTCTTCGACGGTTTTACTCTTGTACAATGATGTGACGACACGACCTTCTCCTGACTAGAGGGATCTGTTCGGCACAAAAGTACGACGAATTTACTCCTGTACAAATTGTAGTTCCTCTTCCAATTGTAGTTCCTCTTCGACGGTTTTACTCTTGTACAATGATGTAACGACACGACACTCTCCTCACTAGAGGGATCTGTTCGGCACAGAAGTACGACGATTTTACTCCTGTACAAATTGTAGTTCCTCTTCCAAATGTAGTTCCTCTTCGACGGTTTTACTTTTGTACGATGATGTGACCACACGACACTCTCCTCACTAGAGGCATCTGTTCGGCACAAAAGTACTACGATTTTACTCCTGTACAAATTGTAGTTCCTCTTTCAATTGTAGTTCCTCTTCGACGGCTTTACTCTTGTACAATAATGTGACGACACGACACTCTCCTGACTACAGGGATCTGTTCGGCACAAAAGTACTACGATTTTACTCCTGTACAAATTGTAGTTCCTCTTCCAACTGTAGTTCCTCTTCGACGGTTTTACTCGTGTACAATAATGTGACGACACGACTCTTTCCTGACTAGAGGGATCTGTTCGGCACAAAAGTACGACGAATTTACTCCTGTACAAATTGTAGTTCCTCTTCCAACTGTAGTACCTCTTCGACGGTTTTACTCTTGTACAATAATGTGACGACACGACACTCTCCTGACTAGAGTGATCTGTTCGGCACAAAAGTACGACGAATTTACTCCTGTACAAATTGTAGTTCCTCTTCCAACTGTAGTTCCTCTTCGACGGTTTTACTCTTGTACAATATTGTGACGACACGACACTCTCCTGACTAGAGGGATCTGTTCGGCACAGAAGTACGACGATTTTACTCCTGTACAAATTGTAGTTCCTCTTTGACGGTTTTACTCTTGTTCAATGATGTGACGACACGAAGCTCTCCTGACTAGAGGGATCTGTTCGCCACAAAAGTTCGACGATTTTACTCCTGTACAAATTGCAGTTCCTCTTCGACGGTTTTACTCTTGTACAGTGATGTGACGACACGACACTATCCTGACTAGAGGGATCTGATCGGCACAAAAGTACGACGAATTTACTCCTGTACAAATTGTAGTTCCTCTTCCAATTGTAGTTCCTCTTCGACGGTTTTACTCTTGTACAATGATGTGACGACACGACACTCTCCTGGCTAGAGGGATCTGTTCGGCACAGAAGTACGACGGTTTTACTTCTGTACAAATTGTAGTTCCTCTTCGACGGTTTTACTCTTGCACAATTATGTAAAGACACGACACTCTCCTCACTAGAGGGATCTGTTCGGCACAGAAGTACGACGATTTTACTCCTGTACAAATTGTAGTTCCTCTTCCAATTGTAGTTCCTCTTCGACGGTTTTACTCTTGTACAATGATGTGACGACACGACACTCTCCTGGCTAGAGGGATCTGTTCGGCACAGAAGTACGACGGTTTTACTCCTGTACAAATTGTAGTTCCTCTTCGACGGTTTTACTCTTGCACAATGATGTAACGACACGACACTCTCCTCACTAGAGGGATCTGTTCGGCACAGAAGTACGACAATTTTACTCCTGTACAAATTGTAGTTCCTCTTCGACGGTTTTACTCTTGTACAATGATGTGACGACACGACCTTCTCCTGACTAGAGGAATCTGTTCGGCACAAAAGTACGACGAATTTACTCCTGTACAAATTGTAGTTCCTCTTCCAATTGTAGTTCCCCTTCGACGGTTTTACTCTTGTACAATGATGTAACGACACGACACTCTCCTCACTAGAGGGATCTGTTCGGCACAGAAGTACGACGATTTTACTCCTGTACAAATTGTAGTTCCTCTTCCAAATGTAGTTCCTCTTCGACGGTTTTACTCTTGTACGATGATGTGACGACACGACACTCTCCTCACTAGAGGCATCTGTTCGGCACAAAAGTACTACGATTTTACTCCTGTACAAATTGTAGTTCCTCTTTCAACTGTAGTTCCTCTTCGACGGCTTTACTCTTGTACAATAATGTGACGACACGACACTCTCCTGACTACAGGGATCTGTTCGGCACAAAAGTACGACGATTTTACTCCTGTACAAATTGTAGTTCCTCTTCCAACTGTAGTTCCTCTTCGACGGTTTTACTCGTGTACAATAATGTGTCGACACGACTCTTTCCTGACTAGAGGGATCTGTTCGGCACAAAAGTACGACGAATTTACTCCTGTACAAATTGTAGTTCCTCTTCCAACTGTAGTTCCTCTTCGACGGTTTTACTCTTGTACAATAATGTGACGACACGACACTCTCCTGACTAGAGGGATCTGTTCGGCACAAAAGTACGACGAATTTTCTCCTGTACAAATTGTAGTTCCTCTTCCAACTGTAGTTCCTCTTCGACGGTTTTACTCTTGTACAATATTGTGACGACACGACACTCTCCTGACTAGAGGGATCTGTTCGGCACAGAAGTACGACGATTTTACTCCTGTACAAATTGTAGTTCCTCTTTGACGGTTTTACTCTTGTTCAATGATGTGACGTCACGAAGCTCTCCTGACTAGAGGGATCTGTTCGGCACAAAAGTTCGACGATTTTACTCCTGTACAAATTGCAGTTCCTCTTCGACGGTTTTACTCTTGTACAATGATGTGACGACACGACACTCTCCTGACTAGAGGGATCTGATCGGCACAAAAGTACGACGAATTTACTCCTGTACAAATTGTAGTTCCTCTTCCAATTGTAGTTCCTCTTCGACGGTTTTACTCTTGTACAATGATGTGACGACACGACACTCTCCTGACTAGAGGGATCTGTTCGGCACAAAAGTTCGACGATTTTACTCCTGTACAAATTGTAGTTCCTCTTCGACGGTTTTACTCTTGTACAATAATGTGACGACACGACGCTCTCGTGACTAGAGGGATCTGTTCGGCACAAAAGTACGACGAGTTTACTCCTGTACAAATTGTAGTTCCTCTTCCAATTGTAGTTCCTCTTCGACGGTTTTACTCTTGTATGATGATGTGACGACACGACACTCTCCTCACTAGAGGCATCTGTTCGGCACAAAAGTACGACGATTTTACTCCTGTACAAATTGTAGTTCCTCTTTCAATTGTAGTTCCTCTTCGACGGCTTTACTCTTGTACAATAATGTGACGACACGACACTCTCCTGACTACAGGGATCTGTTCGGCACAAAAGTACGACGAATTTACTACTGTACAAATTGTAGTTCCTCTTCCAATTGTAGTTCCTCTTCGACGGTTTTACTCTTGTACAATGATGTAACGACACGACACTCTCCTCACTAGAGGGATCTGTTCGGCACAGAAGTACGGCGATTTTACTCCTGTACAAATTGTAGTTCCTCTTTGACGGTTTTACTCTTGTACAATGTTGTGACGACACGACGCTCTCCTGACTAGAGGGATCTGTTCGGCACAAAAGTTCGACGATTTTACTCCTGTACAAATTGTAGTTCCTCTTCCAATTGTAGTTCCTCTTCGACGGTTTTACTCTTGTATGATGATGTGACGACACGACACTCTCCTCACTAGAGGCATCTGTTCGGCACAAAAGTACGACGATTTTACTCCTGTACAAATTGTAGTTCCTCTTCGACGGCTTTACTCTTGTACAATAATGTGACGACACGACACTCTCCTGACTACAGGGATCTGTTCGGCACAAAAGTACGACGAATTTACTCCTGTACAAATTGTAGTTCCTCTTCCAATTGTAGTTCCTCTTCGACGGTTTTACTCTTGTACAATGATGTAACGACACGACACTCTCCTCACTAGAGGGATCTGTTCGGCACAGAAGTACGACGATTTTACTCCTGTACAAATTGTAGTTCCTCTTCCAACTGTAGTTCCTCTTCGACGGTTTTACTCTTGTACAATAATATGATGACACGACACTCTCCTGACTAGAGGGATCTGTTCGGCACAAAAAGTACGACGAATTTACTCCTGTACAAATTGTAGTTCCTCTTCCAATTGTAGTTCCTCTTCGACGGTTTTACTCTTGTACAATGATGTAACGACACGACACTCTCCTCACTAGAGGGATCTGTTCGGCACAGAAGTACGGCGATTTCACTCCTGTACAAATTGTAGTTCCTCTTTGACGGTTTTACTCTTGTACAATGATGCAACGACACGACGCTCTCCTGACTAGAGGTATCTGTTCGGCACAAAAGTTCGACGATTTTACTCCTGTACAAATTGTAGTTCCTCTTCGACGGTTTTACTCTTGTACAATGATGTGACGACACGACACTCTCCTGACTAGAGGGATCTGTTCGGCACAAAAGTACGACGAATTTACTCCTGTACAAATTGTAGTTCCTCTTCCAATTGTAGTTCCTCTTCGACGGTTTTACTCTTGTACAATGATATGACGACACGACACTCTCCTGGCTAGAGGGATCTGTTCGGCACAGAAGTACGACGGTTTTACTCCTGTACAAATTGTAGTTCCTCCTCGACGGTTTTACTCTTGCACAATGATGTAACGACACGACGCTCTCCTGACTAGAGGGATCTGTTCGGCACAAAAGTTCGACGATTTTACTCCTGTACAAATTGTAGTTCCTCTTCGACAGTTTTACTCTTGTACAGTGATGTGACGACACGACACTCACCTGACTAGAGGGATCTGTTCGGCACAAAGGTACGACGAATTTACTCCTGTACAAATTGTAGTTCCTCTTCCAATTGTAGTTCCTCTTCGACGGTTTTACTCTTGTACAATGATGTGACGACACGACGCTCTCCTGACTAGAGGGATCTATTCGGCACAAAAGTTCGACGATTTTACTCCTGTACAAATTGTAGTTCCTCTTCGACGGTTTTACTCTTGTACAATGATGTGACGACACGACACTCTCCTGACTAGAGGGATCTGTTCGGCAATGAAGCACGACGGTTTTACTCGTGTACAAATTTCAGAGATTCAAGTGAAAATGTTGGATCACGGAGGTTTATCGTTTTCACTTGAATCTGTTCTCTGGCACTTCGCCTTTTTATTCGAACTCCCGTGTCGAACAAAGCCTTCTAGTCGGGAGTGGGTAATGACGTTGGTAAACACCGATTTACAAGTTACAAGCAAAAGTACAGCGTCTAGTCATAAAAAAAAACAAATTGTGGAATTTGGGAAAGTAGTGTACAATGTATTTAATGTAAATTTACTGTACAGTACATGATTGACACTTGCAGAACGCTTGAAATAACTGGCCAACAAGCAAAATACGCTCTAATATTTAATTGGATAACCACGGTTACTTAGTAACAAAGTGCACCTTCTTGGCATGGAACTAATGAGCTTCTCCAGTTCTCCATTGGTGATAACATGGGGCCATACGGCCCTTAGAGACTCAATTAAGACTTTAATTGGGTCTGTAAGGGCCGTATGGCACCGTGTTGTCACCAATTAACAACCAGAGAAGCTCATTAGTTCCATGCCAAGAAGGTGCACTTTGTTACTTTGCTACTCTGGTTATCTAATTAAATATTGAAGCGTATTTTGCTTGTTGGTTAGTTATTTCAATTGTACTTAAAGTGCCAATAAATTTACATTAAATGCATTGTACACTAATTTCCCAAATTCCACTATTTGTTGCTTTTTATGACTAGACGCTGTACTTTTGTTTGTAACTTCACTTCTATTACTGGTAATAACATTCTGTAAAAACTTTTAAATTCAGCATAACATTTCCTTTAAAATGATGTGTAATATGTATTCCTGAGTTTACCATTACGCTGTATAAGTTGACTTCAAACATCAAAAATTTGACTTTCGTTCTACTGGTGCAGGACTTTTGGCCACGATTGTATTTATCATTCCTCGTATTTATTGTTGTTCACAAAGTAACATTAGAAGCCCAATAAAAGAAAGTAAAAAAAAGAAAGAAAGACAAAGCGAAAAGAAAAAGGAAGCAATAGAATTCGACAGGGTCAGAAATGAGAAAGGTACTTAATTGTTAGTCTAAGATATTTGAAGAAAAGCGTTATGACGCAGTTTTAGACCTCAGTGTCCCGAAAAATATTTTAAAGTAAGTATTGGATGGCAAGAAACAGAGAGGAGTTGCAGTGAGTTTTTAATTAAGAAAAAAGCGAAAAGTATGAAGAAAAATCGATAAAATAATCTATCATGGTTATATCATTGATTTGCAAATACAATACGATTATCTGTTAAGTCAAAATGTATAATGTTTAGCAAATCCTTGTAATTTTTATGTCAACAAGTGTGACTGTTTCAGCTAAAGGTTTAAAGATCAACAGGCAAAGGGAAGTTAAGAATGACTGTCGCGTTTCCTGTTTTAGCAAATGGCAGAAAATTACGACTTAGTTCCTGGTGTTATTCTCATAAAGAAAATTATATTGATCGTAAAAAAATAGTTGCACTCAGAAGGAAGCAACTGACAGGAATGAACTTGGTGGGTAAGTTTGACATCGTGAGACATGCAAATGATTCAAGTATCACGCTCGGTCGCGCATGTAACACCAGCAAGGAGGGGTTGTAGCGCTGTGTATGACCTGCTGTATAAGGTCGTCCCATTGAGCGCGCTTGCCATTTTGACTCGTGCTGTTGTGTTGGTTGCATCTTTTGCAAGTGAAATATGCCTAGGAAGCAATTCGTGAAATAAGTTCAGAAGCAATTCGAACACTTGGAGGAGTTCGAGAGGGGCCACATCGTCGGGCTCCGGGAAGCGGGATGGTCTTATCGCCGTATTGCGCGCCATACCGGTCGTGCGGATATCATCATAGCACGCTGTTGGCGGCAGTGGAAAGAACAAGGCACGCAGAAGCGACAGGAAGGGTCTGGGAGACCTAGACGAACCACGGAGAGAGAGAGAGGACCGACGGGTTGTCCGACATGCGCGGAGTGACCCAACAGCCACGATTGAGGATATTCAGCAAGCAGAGGTGCAATCCCTACATCGTCCGATTAGTGCCAGCACCATTGGCAGATGGCTGCACGATGTAGGACTACACGTACGCAGACCGTTATGACGACTGCCCTTAACACCATTGCATCGTCGCCAAAAATTGCAATGGTGTCGGACCAGACTGTCGTGGAGCTAATCAGAATGGCAGCGGATGATCTTCAGTGACGAGTCCCGCTTTTGTCTTGGAGGAGATGACCAACGAATCCGTTTGTGGAGACACCATGGTCAGCGCCCAGATGAACGGTTTGGTGTCGACCGTCACACGTACAGAAGGCCTGGAGTTATGGTGTGGGGTGCGATTGCCTAAGATGCAAGATCACCTTTGGTGTTCATTACAGGCACTTTGAGAGCCCAACGTTATGTTAATGAGGTCCTGCAACCAGTGGTCCTACCATTTCTGAACGCTCACTCCGGTGTGATTTTCCAACAGGACAACGCTCGTCCGCATACGGCTGCTGTGTCGAGAGATTGCCTTCAAGGCACTGACACTCTGCCATGGCCAGCCGCATCGCCAGACCTATCGGCGATTGAAAATGTGTGGGATGCTATTGGACGCGTTATCCACACTCCACCCCTACCGCACAATCTGCAGGAACTACGTGAGAAGATTCAAGCTCCATGGGATGGCTTATCGCAGGACACCATTAGAAGCCAATACAACTCCATGCCGAGACGTCTGCCATGCTGTGTGAGCAAACATGGCGGCCCGACGCCATACTGACAGACACTACTTATTGGCGTGTAGCTCAATAAATATTGATCAGTCTCAATCTTTAATCATTTATTGTTCTGGGTAACCATTACCTTCCTCCTGAATAGCATTGCAATCCGGCACGTCCTTTTGGGTGCAACTATTTTTTTTGACGATTAGTGTATAAAGAAAAGACGTTGTCAAAATGAATTGTTTTAAGATGTCGAGTGAATGACTGGACGATAATGAACTCTCGTTTGACTAATTAAATCTGAACGAAACAGACGCCTAGGTAGTATTGAATGCGGTAGCAGAAACACATTAGTATTGGATGCAGTCAAGAGGAATCTGACCTACCATGTGAAAAAACAGTAAGAGCAACTAATTTAAATTTAGTTATCATTGCAAGAAGTGCAACCTCTCAGCATCAGGTCTCGGATGTTGTTGAACATGAATTCTTCAAAGATCGTCTAAGGAAGGAATGTAGGAAGGAACGAAGATATGAAGAAAACATTTCTTATTTCCAGGTAACGAAATAGAAAAAACTTCAGTAAATTTTGTAAGCTTTTAGATTAAATCTTTCAGGGCTATCATTTCTGCAAAAAGCAGTAATGCTTTTTACAGAAATGATTCAAGGAGAACTGCTTTTTGAATGCTGATGACACCGTAGATGAAATGTCATGGAAACCATTTGAAACGGATAGGAAGGTACATGCTAAGAAAGAGAAAGTGAAGACTAAGTGTGCAAAAATAATGATGAAAAGACTGAAAGAAAAACCAAAAACATACAGTAAATGAGGCTGGTGAAAATGAACATAAAAAAAATTAAAGTGAAAATGAACATAAAAAAATTAAAGTGAAAATGAACATAAAGAAAATTAAAGTGAAAATGAACATAAAAAAAATTAAAGTGAAAATGAACATAAAAAAATTAAAGTGAAAATGAACATAAAGAAAATTAAAGTGAAAATGAACATAAAAAAAATTAAAGTGAAAATGAACATAAAAAAAAATAAAGTGAAAATGAACATAAAGAAAATTAAAGTGAAAATGAACATAAAGAAAATTAAAGTGAAAATGAACATAAAAAAAAATTAAAGTGAAAATGAACATAAAAAAAATTAAAGTGAAAATGAACATAAAGAAAATTAAAGTGAAAATGAACATAAAAAAAATTAAAGTGAAAATGAACATAAAAAAATTAAAGTGAAAATGAACATAAAGAAAATTAAAGTGAAAATGAACATAAAAAAAATTAAAGTGAAAATGAACATAAAAAAAATTAAAGTGAAAATGAACATAAAGAAAATTAAAGTGAAAATGAACATAAAGAAAATTAAAGTGAAAATGAACATAAAAAAAAATTAAAGTGAAAATGAACATAAAAAAATTAAAGTGAAAATGAACATAAAAAAATTAAAGTGAAAATGAACATAAAGAAAATTAAAGTGAAAATGAACATAAAGAAAATTAAAGTGAAAATGAACATAAAGAAAATTAAAGTGAAAATGAACATAAAGAAAATTAAAGTGAAAATGAACATAAAAAAAATTAAAGTGAAAATGAACATAAAAAAAATTAAAGTGAAAATGAACATAAAAAAAATAAAGTGAAAATGAACATAAAGAAAATTAAAGTGAAAATGAACATAAAGAAAATTAAAGTGAAAATGAACATAAAAAAAAATTAAAGTGAAAATGAACATAAAAAAAAATAAAGTGAAAATGAACATAAAGAAAATTAAAGTGAAAATGAACATAAAAAAAATTAAAGTGAAAATGAACATAAAAAAAAATTAAAGTGAAAATGAACATAAAGAAAATTAAAGTGAAAATGAACATAAAAAAAATTAAAGTGAAAATGAACATAAAAAAAATAAAGTGAAAATGAACATAAAGAAAATTAAAGTGAAAATGAACATAAAGAAAATTAAAGTGAAAATGAACATAAAAAAAAATTAAAGTGAAAATGAACATAAAAAAATTAAAGTGAAAATGAACATAAAGAAAATTAAAGTGAAAATGAACATAAAAAAAATTAAAGTGAAAATGAACATAAAAAAAAATAAAGTGAAAATGAACATAAAGAAAATTAAAGTGAAAATGAACATAAAGAAAATTAAAGTGAAAATGAACATAAAAAAAATTAAAGTGAAAATGAACATAAAAAAAATTAAAGTGAAAATGAACATAAAAAAAAATAAAGTGAAAATGAACATAAAGAAAATTAAAGTGAAAATGAACATAAAAAAAATTAAAGTGAAAATGAACATAAAAAAAATTAAAGTGAAAATGAACATAAAAAAAAATAAAGTGAAAATGAACATAAAGAAAATTAAAGTGAAAATGAACATAAAAAAAATTAAAGTGAAAATGAACATAAAAAAAAATAAAGTGAAAATGAACATAAAGAAAATTAAAGTGAAAATGAACATAAAAAAAATTAAAGTGAAAATGAACATAAAAAAAAATAAAGTGAAAATGAACATAAAGAAAATTAAAGTGAAAATGAACATAAAGAAAATTAAAGTGAAAATGAACATAAAAAAAAATTAAAGTGAAAATGAACATAAAAAAATTAAAGTGAAAATGAACATAAAGAAAATTAAAGTGAAAATGAACATAAAAAAAATAAAGTGAAAATGAACATAAAGAAAATTAAAGTGAAAATGAACATAAAGAAAATTAAAGTGAAAATGAACATAAAAAAAAATCAAAGTGAAAATGAACATAAAAAAAAAATAAAGTGAAAATGAACATAAAGAAAATTAAAGTGAAAATGAACATAAAAAAATTAAAGTGAAAATGAACATAAAAAATAAAGTGAAAATGAACATAAAGAAAATTAAAGTGAAAATGAACATAAAAAAAATTAAAGTGAAAATGAACATAAAAAAAAATAAAGTGAAAATGAACATAAAGAAAATTAAAGTGAAAATGAACATAAAGAAAATTAAAGTGAAAATGAACATAAAAAAAATTAAAGTGAAAATGAACATAAAAAAATTAAAGTGAAAATGAACATAAAGAAAATTAAAGTGAAAATGAACATAAAAAAAATTAAAGTGAAAATGAACATAAAAAAAAATAAAGTGAAAATGAACATAAAGAAAATTAAAGTGAAAATGAACATAAAGAAAATTAAAGTGAAAATGAACATAAAAAAAAATTAAAGTGAAAATGAACATAAAAAAAATTAAAGTGAAAATGAACATAAAAAAAATAAAGTGAAAATGAACATAAAGAAAATTAAAGTGAAAATGAACATAAAAAAAATTAAAGTGAAAATGAACATAAAAAAAAATTAAAGTGAAAATGAACATAAAAAAAATAAAGTGAAAATGAACATAAAGAAAATTAAAGTGAAAATGAACATAAAAAAAATTAAAGTGAAAATGAACATAAAAAAAAATAAAGTGAAAATGAACATAAAGAAAATTAAAGTGAAAATGAACATAAAAAATTAAAGTGAAAATGAACATAAAAAAAAATAAAGTGAAAATGAACATAAAGAAAATTAAAGTGAAAATGAACATAAAGAAAATTAAAGTGAAAATGAACATAAAAAAAAATTAAAGTGAAAATGAACATAAAAAAATTAAAGTGAAAATGAACATAAAGAAAATTAAAGTGAAAATGAACATAAAAAAAATTAAAGTGAAAATGAACATAAAAAAAAATAAAGTGAAAATGAACATAAAGAAAATTAAAGTGAAAATGAACATAAAGAAAATTAAAGTGAAAATGAACATAAAAAAAATTAAAGTGAAAATGAACATAAAAAAAAATAAAGTGAAAATGAACATAAAGAAAATTAAAGTGAAAATGAACATAAAGAAAATTAAAGTGAAAATGAACATAAAAAAAAATTAAAGTGAAAATGAACATAAAAAAAATTAAAGTGAAAATAAATAGATGATGAAAACAAAGATCATGCAAATAAAGATAGCGCATATGTGAAAAGAGTAAGAAGTGATTCATATTTGATGAGATTGTTTTAAAAAAAGTAAATAATATTCTATATTTTCTTTACATCATTTTATACGATCTGGGTATTCAAGACTTGCCTTGTATTCGGAGAAATACGGAATTATTTTGTAGATGTCTGCTTGCTCTTGCATCCCTTATCTAGAGATTTATCTAACTTAGATAAACTCATGATAGTTCCATTGAAAAAATGCTGTACACGTGCCTCATTTAGAACTCGAGTCATGGTCCATCGGCTAGCGGAACGGTTCAAGACTCCTTACGTGTTGTACGGATGAAGACAACACATAAAAGAATGTGGTTTTAATATAAAGACACAAAAGACAGACTTTATGAATAATTTCATTTAATTTCTTTTATTTAATTGAAAAATAAGTCAGAAATCTGCATCCTGTAAACGCATTTTGTGAAGCACAACCAATAATGGCTTTTCCTTTAAGGCAACATTTTCACGGAAAGTTCACCTGTGCTAAACTTCACAAATAACTCTACAGAACTACATGTACGATTTGTTCTTTTATTTTAATTTAAGATGAATGAATTCAGTTGAAAATGTACTTTTAAAATCTTTTACTAAAATCAAATTTTTTTGAATTACAAGAACGTGATATCTAGAATGCAAAATTCTTCGTTGAAAGTACCTAAGTTACTGTTCAAATTTTGGTTAAAATTAAAACCAGGCCACATTTTTTGTGTTGATTTTGCGAATTTGCTTTCATCCAGAATCAGTAAAAGTAATTATTTCTATAGCCAACTTTTTTTGTCAACCCATTTTTTTTTTTTTTGTTTCAGAAAAAGGAGACATCAATCTACAGGGTTTTCCAAACAGCACAGCTGTAGGACTTCATTGTTTTACTCCGTGAAGTTCGACGCCATTGGCTCCAGACAACAGTCTGATCATGTGAAAAATAAAGACTACTCTTAAAACTTTTAAATGCTTAATTTTTATGATTTTCCTCCTTTTGACCCTGATTTTGATTCAAAGTAAAAATATTAGTATGGTGTTATATGTAATTAGAGCCACAATAAATAAAAATTTTATAAGATTCGTGTTGTGAATTACGGATAATCTTGACAAAAGAGTGCGAAATTAATTGATGAGCTATTGCATATCTGTTGTCCTGAGTGAACTATAAACAAGAAAAATGACACCAAATTCTGAATCCTTTCTGATGCAAAAACAATCTCTAGAAACGAGAGAAATCAGCAAAGAGAAATTATATTTACGTCCCCAAAGGGAAACTGCATGTTATTTAAAAATGTACGCAATGCTCTTCAGAGTGACGGAAACCAAATGCTAAATGATTTTTTCAGCTAGCTTTCTAGAATAGTTTAAACCAAAACAATAACTACGTTTGGCCACCAGGGAAAGAAACATCCGTTACGAGAAATCGCACATTGCTCCACATACCTGAAGAGATAAAGGGGGGGGGGGGGAAGAAACCCTAACAAATCGACAAATTAGAACAATGGGAATGGAAAAGAACGCGTAATGTTACTTATGCCCTTAGCCGGAAAACTCAGCGTTATTTTAAAACGAAAATTTGCGCAAAATATTCCATAACAGACAGTGCTACACTTCCAAATTTACGGAACCTGACTGAGTTTGTCAAGGATTTATGAAGCTTTAAACTCCTTTAGCTGTAGTTTTAAAGGGTTGGTTAACTGATTATTATTTATGTAATTGGCTAATGCCCTTAAATAGATGCGTTGCACATAAATCACGCTTTGTACACAGTTATCCAAAAGGCCAGTTAAAGAGAATTAGCAGATCGCAGACGTAAGTCCACCAATTTATTCCGTAATCACTTGTGCTTCAAGACATCAAGAGAATCTCTTGCCAGAATATAATCTAGCTGGCTTCAATCTAGGAAATAATCTCGATTCAATGACATTCGTTTCTTGATCAAACATTTTTTTTTTTTTTATTGGAATTTTAACGACCACCGTGAGCAACTCAATGGGCTATAAGCAGTCTCCCGTCCCTAATTAGGGTCACTGGTTCCAGGGAAGGGAGAGAGCCAGTGCCGTAAGACAAACACAACATCCATGCCTCACCGGGATTCGAACCCGGACCCCGTTCGGACGAATGATCAGAGGCCATCGCTTAGACCACGGCGCCACCGGAGCGGCCAAACATTTTTCAAAAACTCCACCGAAAGCTATCAACTCTTATCTCTCTTCAGCTACCAATTCTCAACTCTATCAACTCTCCTTGCATGCATTCAATGTAGCCATTTTGTGTTGCTCTGGCTCAGTGTTGCTAGTAGGGAATTAGAGAAGGCTCAGCACCCCTTGTGAGGCAAGCCAGCCCTCCCTGGAAAATGCACTTTGTTCTAAAATCTTTGAACTTTTATTCTTGCTGGTTTATGAAAATGACTTTTGTATTTCATTACAAGCATAAATGCTTTTCTTTATTTTGTCGTGTATTGCATTTTTTAAAAACAAGAAAAATCGGCAGACGACGATCAGCACAAACTACGCAGCCATCACTTTTAAAGGTAAATCAATAGGAGCAGCTGCTCCAATGATTCTCTGCCTCATGGTGACAGCGCTTGTTGTTGTTTTGGGCCAGGAAAAAAGAAATGCTGTTTTTTAGCACGTCTTTTGTAAAAAACGATCGGGCTTATGTTATCGGTTTGTCCGTCCGTCTGTACCCACGATATCTCTGCAACTATTAGTCCGATTTGAAAAATTATTTTTCGCATTGGGAAGCTTGAAATATGAGCATTATGATCCTTTATTTTTTTTTTTAACAATGTACAATTTCGCCGCTAGAGGGCGTAAATGCAGATGATGTCGAATTTAAAAATACGATTTATTCCACATAATTGCTTCTAAACATCCGATGAAAAAATTATTTATCTTTCGATTCCATTTATGTCGAAGAGTATTTTAGATATAGTTTATTTTTCAAATTGCGCATATATTTTCCGCTAGGGGGCGTAAAAATAAATTACATTTTTCACGATAACTCTTCTTCTAAAGCTCCGATTTGAAAAATATTTTCTTCAGAAGATACATCTCCTGATAGAAAATCGTTTGCACATAATTTCTAATTTTTGGTAAAGAATACTTTGGCCACCAGGGAGCGTAAGTGTTAATTTTTGCTTCTGATGTATTTGCCATAAAATCTGAGCTTCTAAAATATCGATTGAAAAAATTCTTTCGTGGACTGATGCCACTCACATCGATAAACCTTTTCGGAATATTTTCTTCTTAAACTATTCCACAGTTTCTCCACCAGGGGGCGTAGATGTATATCTTATTTTTGTCAATATCTCTACTTCTAGGAGTCCGATTTGAAAAATTCCTTCTTTGAAAATGAGGAACATAAGTTTGCTGTCTGTAGTACGATAAGTTAAAACAAATCTCTAACACTGCCGAATAAAACTCAATTTATTTACAATTTTAAAAACCTATTTACATAGCTAGCACTTTCGGGGCTCACATGGCCCCATTTTCAAGCCCAAAAGCTCCGGAACATATAGAGGCAACGACTATATACTATAGTATTCGTGACTAAGGTGATATACGTCATAAAAATTGTACAAGTGATGCCATTTACATTAAGAGAAAAAAAAATGAGTAATTAAAGTCCAAAAGCAAATACAGAACATGTTCAACTAAAAGTCTCACCTTCTAAGTGTGTAATGGGGGGAGCGATCGATCATCTGTCTCCAAGGTCTCGGGACTGAAATCGGAAAGTCCGTATTACAGCAGACATCGTAATATTTAAAAATAAACAGGCTTTCCGAGAGAAAAATGGTATTCTTTTTAACAGAGGAGTTTAAAACTTTAGCATTTTGCCAATCCGGTTTGTAGCCTTCCTGGTTGACTGCAATGGTGCAGTCAACCAGGAAGGCTACAAACCGGTGCAGTCAACTTCTAATTCTCCGATTTGAAAAGTTCTTTCTGCACAGGATACAGCTCCTGATGAGAAATCGTTTGCACATAATTTCTAATTTTTGTAAAAAATGGTTTAGCCACCAGTTGGCGCAAGCCTTAATATCCGCTTGTGATGTATTTGCAGCAAAATATGAGCTTCTAAAATCTCGATTGAAAAAAAGTCGTTTCTTTACCAATACTACTCATATCGACAAACCTTTTTGGAACATTTTCTTTTTGAAATAATGCATGGTTTCTACGCCAGGGGGCGTAAATGTATATTTTATTTTTGTCAATATCCCTAATTCTAAGAGTCCGATTTGAAAAATTCCTTCTTTGTTGGATAGTGTTTCCGATGCGAAATGTTTTTCCTATAAATTCAAAATTTTCAAGTAAATCATAGACTTTCCGCTGGGGTGCACAAAAGTAAATTGTGTTTTCTGCGTTATTTCTGCTCCTAGAACTCCGATTTGAAAAATTCTTTCTCTTTCGCATACAAGACCTGATGGAAAATATTTTTCACATAATTTCTAATGTTTGGTAAAGAATGGTTTGGCCACCAGGGTGCATAAGTGTTAATATCTGTTTCTGATGTATTTGTAGCAAAATCTATGATCCTGAAAACTCGACTAATTTTTTTTTCTTGGACCGATACGGCTCATATGGATAAACCTTTTGAGAATACTTTCTTCCTAAAAGAAAGCATGGTTTTCCCACCATGGGGACGTAAAGTCACATCTTATTTTTTGTCGATATCTCTGTTTCTAAGAGTGCGATTTGAAAAATTATTTCTGTGTTTTCTCATATAAAATCATGTTTTTCTTAACGCACAAGTCTGCAAACAGAGAGCGTAAGCTCACGATTCCGTTTACAGCAATATATGAGGGATTAAAAACTTGATTGAAAAACTTCTTTCTTCCGTCAGATACTATTATTTTCCATACAAGTTCCATTGACTTTGAATAGCATTGATAAATTTAATTTGCGTCAGAACGGATTCAAAAGACGTGCTTATTACACCCGAAAACTCGGTGTCATCTTTCTTGTTGTTCCTTTTCTGAGAAACATAACATTTTAAACAATATTAGCAAGATAAGAATAAAAAATATATAATGACGGAGGTGGAGGCGTAGTTGGACAGAAAGCTAAGCCCCTGTTGGTCATTTGGCAAGTGACTATGAGATACTAAGTTGCTGTTTGAAAGCTTTCAGATAGTTCCTTGCCTACAAAGAGTGCTGTGGCGGAGATATTTTAACTAATTTTGTCCCTCTAGGCGTTGAAAATAGTGCGAAAGGGAAATCCTTGCGCGTGCGCGAAAGAGAAAAAGTTTTCAACGTCTTCTCGTTAATTGTTTTTCGTCCAGTAGGAGTGGCTTTACTATGGTTGTGCTGTACAAAGAAGTTTTTATATACTGGGATTCTGGGGCTCTTGGTTTTCGAGAAGGAAAGGGAGTGCGTCGATTGATCACGGTAAGAAGTGGCTGCCACCGAACACCAGCGTATCGGAATATGCGATTAAAGGTGAAGAAAAATTTGGAACATAAGAAGAGGAGTAGAAACAATCGAAGTAAGATATCAGCAAATCCCGGATGCCATTACCATGATGCACGGAAAAGAGACCAGAACAGTGAACTAAAAAAATCACGCTGGTTGGAAGTTATTTTGACTCCAGCTATAAGGAACGTGCAGCTCAACCACCATCAACCAAATTCAAAGAATTTGGTTTATTTTTTATACTTCAAGGGAGTTCTGCTTTTTTTCTCCCTTTTTTATTTCATATTTTATATTTTATCTAATTGTTTACCTTTTTTGGCATAACTATTAGCTAGTGACGTAAATTAACAAAGGGAGTTTAAAAACAAGGCGAAGCTTGCGTCTGTATTAGTAAGAAAATGCAGTTCGTAGTTAGAAAACAGAGCTTTCATCCCTACCGGTATTCTTCAGCCTTTTCTGGTGCTGAGACTTATCTACGGTCCTAGTTGCCAAACTGTAAAAGCTATTCGGGGAAGAAATGCACTGTTCAGTAAGAAAAATTTTTAACCGAAAAGTAACTAAAGTTACATAATAAAACAGAAACTCAAAGGGAAGGTTGTTTAGAGATGTACGTTACAAATCTTATTGCAATGATATGACACGAATACAGTTCAGATAGTGACAAAAGTCGTTACCATAAATTTTCGCATAAACTTCACTAGATACGATAAATGTTTCTGTAAAATAATAAGGAATAATGATATTCAATAGGGTTCCATCGTACCAGCCTCATTTTCTTCCCTTTCGCTGACAAAATTGAGTAACATTCAGCAAATAACCCTTTTAGAAAGAATGAAAGCGATTACAGAAGAATATGCAGAAAGAATTTCTAGGAAATGAATTTGAAAAACGACCAACATGTTCGCACAAAAAGAAGAAAAATTATTTGATGGCATCCATATCTTTTGCGTATATGGCTTTTCTTATTTTTACATTCTGTAACGTATACTCTAGATTCACTTTCCTTTTGATTTTTACTATCTCTGGTTATTTTATTTTACTATGTAAATTATCTTCTTACTGAACGAGATGTTATTTCTCCCGCTGAATGAGATCTGGCAATGAGTGTAAGTCATGACGTGGTGGTAGCCAGTATAAATAGGCGCGTTCAACGATACGTAGGAAGAGCTGTTGTTGTACGGTGAGAGCTGTTGTACGAAGTGAGCTGTTGTTTATGTGTCAGAGAGCTGTTGTTGTATAGAGAGAGCGGTTGTTTATGTGCGTGAGAGCTTTGTTTCGTGTGTAAAGAGATCTTCGTTTATGTGAGAGCCAGAAGTTTACCAAATAAAAGATTGTCTTAGTAAGTACGTCTTTCTCAGTTCATAGTTTTGTCAGATCTCTGTCTGACTGTTAGGTTAATTTCATTAGTTGATTATTATTAACAACCAGCATAAGACTTTATTCATCTTAATTACTACTACAACATTACTAGCAGTTAAAAGCTTGTTCATTATTATTACTACACTACTAGCAGGAAAATTTATTCATGATATAATTAACAAACAACAAGCATTAGAAGAAGCATTAGCTTAGAAGAAGCTGAATTCATTATAATTCAGTAGCAGAAGCGAGATATTCATTATAATTCTACAAAACCAAAGTGGTTGTTTTCCCATAGAATCGCGTACACGCAGTGAAGTTTTAAAAATGGTTTTATAAGTCGGTAGTTTAATTACAGATGTAATTCGCTTTCCAGTACCCACAACATCCGAGCACTTCAGCTGCATTATTAACGATATAGCAGTATATCTGATTTCAGTCGAGAAATTTGTTTTCCGCAGTAGGGAACAAATAGATGGCTCGTCCATACTTTAATGTTTGTACCACTCAGGTTCAACACTATAGGATGAGCACTCAGCTCCATATATTGCGCTTATTTCCTCATGAATAATCGTCGCCTCGGAGAAACAGGAAACGCTTGCCCGTCGATTGTCGGAGGCAGGTTGAGCAAGTTTCAGTGAATCTGGATTGGATTGCATCGCAAGCGTGGGATTGACGATAGCGAAAAGAGGAGAGTGTCTTCACTCCCCATGGATTTTTCTTTCTGCGAAAAAGTGTTTTGCTGCAGTCTCTGGACTTAAAGAAAAATTGCCCTTCTAAGGGCAAAGTCCAGCTCAGTCCAAAGCTGAGACTAACCTCCGACAATTAGGTGGTACGTCGTCGTTGTGCCGGTCCCCCTAGTCCCCAGACTAGGCCAAAGCCCGCGCTCAACTGACTACTAAGTTATCGCCAGAGTGGGAGAATCCCAGGGTGCCCACTCAGCACTTAGTAGGTTATCTCTCACAGAGATGTCAGCTGTTCCAAAGGGGGCAACCCCTAAAACAGACGGTTCAACCCAGCCTTGTAAGGTGGTGGCTGTAAAATTGCCAACTTTGACAAAAAAAGTGAAGCTCGTCTTCCCAACCCGGGTCCTCTCGCGATACACAGAAACCTCAGCCCACCCCTCCGAAGTCAACTTTGGAAGCCAAGCAGCGGTCTGAGACATGTGTGTTAGCCACCCCTTCATAATTCTGTGCCCAAATCATTGGGTATTGGGTTGAAATAAATTACATGATAGACGATAGCTCTCACAGATTTCCTAAGGCCCTTGTCAACAGATTTCAGGCAGTGATGTGTAAGGTGCAAGACGCTTGTGCTCAGCAGAGTATGCAGATGGCAGTTCTGAAAGACAGACTGCTAGAGAGGGATGAGCAGCAACGCTCAATCCCAGAAATTAAATTCTATGCCGCAGCGGCTAGGAATGGAGCTGAAAAGACGCAAGGGCCAACGCTTGCTTTAAAGAAAAAGAAGGTGGTGGAAGATCGGAGACACGTTCTCCTGGTCTACCCCACTGATGAGAGTATTTCTTCTGATGACGTGAAAAAACCCTGCAAACTGCAGTGAACCCTCCGAAGCTGCAGATTGGTGTCAAAGGCGTTCGCAGAGTTAGGAAGGGAGGGATCGCGGTTGAGTGTTTCAAAACAGAGGAACTCACCCGTTTAGAAGAGCAGTTAATGAGCAATCCCCTGACCAAGGATTGCACTCTTCCTAAGACTCCTCAAAAGAGTCTCCCCCATCTGAGTGTGTACAATGTTGACGTGGAGCACACCAGACAGGATTCTGAGGACGGGATTAAAGAGTAGAATCACTACCTCGAAGGCGGGTTATAGGCGAGATTCCCCATAAAGGTCAAAGAGGATTAAGATAGACGCTGAACCTCTGGCCTTTAAGGTACTGATTAAAAAGGGGAGACTGAACCTGGGATGGCTAATTATTCGCCTTAGAGAATTTTTGCATGAAGTGAAATGATTCCGTTGCAATGGCTTCTGCCATTTAAAAGCAACTGTAAGGTTGCAGAGGATGGGTGTGGCAGATGCGGTGGGGTGGGCCACAAGCATCACAAGTGTGAAGCCACACCTATGTGCAGTAACTGAACAGCTGCAAATGAAAAGTTCCGCTTGAAGCTAGATGAGAATCATTCCAGCTTCAGTTAGACTTGTTCCAGTCTTATATGGGAGCTTGAGCAACTAAGAAGCCGAGTCAACTATGGTTGATGGGAACATGGCAGGTATTTGAGTACTTCAGCTCAACGCCCACCATGCGAGAGCTGAAACAGGGCGAATTCAGAAAAAGCCAGAGAAGTCGCGGCAAAAATCCTGCTCTTGCAGGAGCTCTACCATTCACACGTAGGATTGATGGATTCCCCATCTCCTAACAGAAATACCACTTTTGAGGAGAGAAGCCCCTGGTAGCCACGGTCGTTCTAGTCCCGGATCTCGCAGTCGTGGAGCTAGAATGCACACAACGTGGTGGCCCTGGGCATCGAGAGTGGAAAGGAGAACATTCTCTTGATAAATGCGTACAACCCACCTTCGGGTGACTCTCAGAGGTGTTAGACTTGATTTCGGGGTTGCTGGAGGCTCACCAGCAACACGAGACTATTATAGCAGGCGATTTCAATGCAAAAAGTTTCCTCAGGGTGAAGTCAGGGTGAGGATGAGAGAGGGAAAAAACTCCTGGGCTTCGCCAGTTTCTCAGAACTAACTATCAGGAACGATTCAGAGAGCGTCCCCATTTTCAGGAGCGCACGTGTCGTTCTGGATCGATCACACTCTCGCCCATTCTTTAAAGTTCTCATTTCTCTAGGATTGGCAGCTCCTCGACGACGTGAGCTGCAGCGACCACCTTGCAATAACCTTGAAGATGGTAATAGAAAAAACTGGGGAAAATCCCAGGAAGAGTTTCACCGCCCAGAACCTCAACTGCCCGGGAAAAAACCCCGGCTGGTGGATCAGCTTGGCGACAGAGATTGCGCAGATCTTGACGACATGGATGACCTGTGCCAATTCTTCAGTCATCTCATGGAAGAGACTGTCGCCACGCTCCAGTTGTTTGGCATAGAGATTTCCTTAAACAGTGGGACCATCTAGCACGAGTACCCCGTGAACAGTACCTTCACACTTCCACGAAATGCACCACATGACTTTCCCCTCGAACCGTACTCTTTTCACCACGGACTGTGCTTCCTGGTATGACCTCAGCCACTAGTTACCAGAGTTAGAATAACATAGGAATATCCATTTTCAGTAGCTATGACGACACTAGGTCAAAAGCTGTCTTACTATGGATTTGACAGCCATCTGGTATAGACAGCGACACTATTTGGCCTGCTGGGGTATCAATTCATGGGGAACCATTCGATGGCGCATGGAGATGAAACCAAGGTGATGCAAGTGACCAACGATCATGGATTGGGAAGACTCCAAATCAGTTGCTAGTTGTAGTGCACTTAGATGGGTGTTCAATGTCGCAGTTGACAACGGTGTCAGTGGTGGTGGTCCTTAGATGCCCTAGCCTCGGCTTGTCTTCGAGATTGGTGACTCCAGCACTGAAATGCCGGAACCATTTTTGCGCAGTTCTACTCTCCACTGTTTTCTCACCTTCAACTGCGAAAATTTATCTCGGTGCTGCTGTCGCGTTTGACACGTTTTTCAAAAATGGTGTAGATGCATTCCAACTGCACGTTTATCGGCCTCCATCCTCTGCTCACCTGATAATGCAGTGTGGCTCCGTATAAAATTTACATCATCATCTTCGTGTGTTGGTGTCACTGTGCATCCCCATTCTCCGACGTTGGCTGCGTTTCGCACTGAATGTGTGACTCAAAACCTGATAAAATTCTGATTTACCCTGGTACATCTGATTTTACTAGGCTCCATTAAACTCCAGGTTTTTAATGCTTTTTCCCTTTTTAGTGCGCAAGTAAAATTTTCGATACTAGTTTATTACCGCTTATTTATTAAATTATTTTAAATAGGTTTTGTTTATTGATATTTTTGAATGGCTCACAAGAACGATGATACATCAGTGATTTGCTGCAGCATTTTTCTTATCAGACAGCAAAGCACCAGTCAAATGAAGATACACTTAAAGATCGGAAAGTAAAGTACAAAAGGTATCTTTGTGAAACATCTGATGGAGTGGCACATATTGAAAAGCTAGGCTGCTTGACCTACATATATTACATAATGCAGTTATTTGAATTCAGATCAGATTGCTCTGTTCAAGAGGTAAGTGTTTCACTGTAACATTATTTTGAACCTTTGCAAAAAAGAAACGGAGATAAATTATCAAGACGGTTTACATTAAATATTCAGTAGAGAAAAAGAGGTGAAATGTCGTAATTGTTTTTACACTTCTTCCCAAAGTTTAAAAGATTAAAAAAGGTAGGGAAAACATAAAGATCCAACTGTTGGCATCTTTACAAACTAATCGAAAAATGACTGAAATGTTAAGACAATGTCACACATAGTGTAGCGCTGAAATCAGCATATTACGCTGTGTACAAAGATCTGTTAGATTCGTTTCCGCTAGAGATTTTAATGTGATAAATGTATACCTGGATGAATAGGGCTAAAGGCTCTCAAATATTCCAAGATACCTTAAAAATGTCATGACTATACACTTTTGCACAAAACACTCAAAATATAATGGTTTTCCAAAATTATAATAGTAAACATCAACTGCACTATCCTTTCTCTGATCGGTGTGACTCCTTCTCTTTTATGAGAATTGAAAAAGACTTCGGAAGGACATCCTAAGTCGTTCAGAGAAATTAAGTCGTTCAGAGCAATCTGCTGAAAGAACTTTCAGAAAGTAATTTTACGTACAAGAGAATAAAATGCACATTCGGATGCGTATGTGCGGATGATAGTTTGAAGGTTGTTTTCACTCTGTTCTCTTATTTTTCATTCTGTACATACAACGTCAGACTGTACACTTGATCGCAAGGAATCTCTACCGGTAACGATCTAATAGATGCAAAATGAAATCGCATTTATAAGCACATTATCCTCTTTCATAAGACTCCATTAGATTTTATGCTAACTCCGTTTGTTTCACTCACAGCTGTAACATCTTTCAACAAACGAATTATCCTTGCCTGGTGAACATCTGCTTCATTTCCAACGAATACTGAAGCTTAACTGCGGCGTTGTTTGAAAGCCCATTGCGTTCCTCCGTACGACTTCAGTTGCTGATATTCAAGTAAACATGAAAGTCAAGTTCGTAGTTTTGCTCTTCACTATCGTCTTTTCGGCGAAAGGTAAGTGCAAGTTCTTTGACACACAAGATTGATGTGCCCGTAAGAACCCTGCAAAGCTTCCCTTTCGCGGGAGTGCGGAGGAGGTGGTTTGATAACGTCAGCTGTCTTTCAAACTAACTGGTTTGGTGCATCGGAAGTCAAAGCAGCCGCAAATATCATTTGTTGCGTTTTCTTCTGCTTCTTAAATGATTTTAGTGGAGCTAAGTTTGTTTGCAAATAATTTATTCTTTCGAGAGCTTCAAGACCCTGCGCTGTTGCAGATTGCAAGAATATCTAACTATACCAAATGATAGCCGATTATACGGTGTCATGATTTCCGAAAGTGATTGAGCTCTGGAAGTTATGGGAATCACCCTGTAGACGACATGATGTTTGTTTTTTTAATCCAGAATGCTACTATTTGCTACAAACATTTGCGGAAGGCGACTACGAAAGAAATATGCAAAATAAACTACTGGAATTTCCATAGAAAGAGCATTGAGCGGATGTTCTTCCAAATCCATAGTGAACATGAAACTAAAACAAAATGAAAAATATTACGAGAAACGTATCAGAGGCAATAGCAAAAACGTTTCCTCTGAAATTCAGCCGAGGCATTAAATTTTTCATCAAAACACGTACTCTGATTCGAATGAGGAACATCAAAAGTCCCAGTTGACAGAGAAAATAAGTTAGTAAAATCATGCAATGCATTGGTTACGATACGCTTTCCAGCATACCAGAAGTCATTACTCAAGTTATGAGGATAATGGCTCTGGAAAAAATCTCGCTCCTGTCCCCTGACCTTTGACCTCATTTTGTTGATATTAAACAGAACCGGTACATCTCCGGAACAACATGATGAAGTTTTGTCACGATCGAAGCATTTTTACGTAAGTTATGACGCATAAAGGCGATGGAATGGATTCCCTCCTATGCCCTGACCTTTGACCCTATTTCGTCCATTTTCAATAGGATTACTTTCCAGGTTGTCCCCTACCACATACTAAAATTTCATCGAAATCAAACCATTTTTACAGGAGTTATCGTGCGGACAGGCAGACAGACAGCCGGACAAAGCTGGAGCATATAGGCTTCTTCAACCTACGGTTGGAAAGCGTAAAAAACCCGAAATCGTAAGCTTCTGAATATATCTACATTGAGAAAGGAATTTTTTTCAGGTATATTATTTCTCACATTTGTTCAATGGCGCCCTGAGGATTTCTTTATGTGCGTGGCCCAAAATACTGAAAGTGCAAATAAAAATGCACCGGAGAAAACATCTCCCAAAATACTGGGAAACGATAAAATAATGTTCACCGTATTAAAGTATGATCATTCATAAAATATATATTTGAAATTACGTAAAAATATATTTTAAAATACGCGGCCAATAACAAAAACGAAGGATCAAGTGATACCTCATTAGAAGGCCCCCAACCAGGGCTCACAACTGAGTGCGTCAAGGAATTTGTTTATTTACAGTATTTTGCATAAAACATCTTTTGATTTTTCTCTGACGCCATGTTGACGCTTAGTGATAATGAAATTCGGCGACAAATACTGTAATGAGAAATTAATTTGTTACAGAACTAAATTTACGAAGTGATTACGTGCACGCATTGCTTCTAACAACAGACTGCTGCATGTCAATACACAGCTGGCAACTCACATGTTCGCTGCGTTCACTTGTAAGACAGGTGACGTCAGAAGAAATGCTCTGCAGGAAAGCTCATCCCGTACTCCCGTATGAGCAAACCTGGGACAAGCGTTAGGTTCGGCACTTCCTGTTATAGTATTGTCGCATCCAGAAGAATGAACAGTATGGCTCACAATGCAATACATTGTTCCCTCTTAAATATGCATAAGCCACTGCCTTCCGTATTTCCAACAGCTACGTCCTCTACGCAGTGGCGCACAGAAAATTTCATCAAGGTGGGGTATTACAAGAAATTTAGATTAAAAATGAACTTTCAGAAGACAAAAGTGATGTTCAATGCTTTTACAAGAAATGAAGATTTATCGATTGATGGAGAAAAGCTGGAGATAACAGACACGTACGTTTATCTTGGACAGCAGATATCAAGTGAGGGTCACATTGATGAAGAAATTAATCGGCGTACAAAACTTGCCTGGAGAGCTTTTGGAAGAAACAGCATAATTTTCAAGAGCAATATGCCATTATGTCTTAAAAGAAAAGTGTTTGATCAATGCATCCTTCCAGTGCTTACGTATGGTGCAGAGACGTGGACCTTAGCTAAAAGAGACATACAAAGGCTGCAGACAACTCAAAGCAGCATGCAGAGGTGCATGCTTGGTGTAATCAGGAGAGATAAGAAGAGGAACTCGTGGATCCGAAAAATGACAAGAGTGGAAGACATCATGATCAGAGTCAAATCCCTGAAATGGCAATGGGCTGGACATACTGCCAGAAGGACAGATCATCGATGGACAGCCGAAATTTTAGATTGGATTCCAAGGGACAGGAAAAGACCCAGAAGAAGACCACATGGGAGATGGGTGGATGAAATTCGAAAGTATGCAGGGGTGACATGGAGGAGACTGGCACAAGACAGACCGTTGTGGAGGAAACTTGGGGAGACCTTCGTCCAGCAGTGGATTGATAATGGTTGACAATGATGATGATGATGATATATATATATATATATATATATATATACCAACAAGTAATTGGACACCTGTGAAAGCAAAGGAAAACGTTTATTCACCTTCAATAATTGGTGGAGCCTCCACGAGCGGCGATTACAGCTGCGACCCTCCGGGGCATACTCTCAAGCAGGCGTTGTACGATTGCTAGCAGTATTTTCTTCCACTCGGCTTGGAGAAGACAGGTCAGTTCCTTCACCGATTTCAGACGGTGGGGGCACCCTTAAGTCGACGCTCCAACTCGTCTCAGAGGTGCTCGATAGGGTCAAGGTCCGGGCTCTGCGCAGGCCAGTCCATTCGATTAACCCCATTGTCACCATACCAAGCCATGGTGGAACTCGCAACATGACAGGTGGCATTGTCATTCTGAAAGTAACATGAGTCCACCTCGTAAAACTGCTACAACGTAGGAAGCGCATGGTCATCCAAATTGGTGCAGTAGGTCTCGGCGTTGAGTCTACTAGGAATTGCGACCAAGGGTCCCGTGCCATACCAGGAGAAACACCCCCATAGCATAATTCCACCGCCGCCGAACTTCACAGTTGGCACAATACATTCCGGCAGGAGGCGTTCTCCAGGCAGACGCCAAACCCAGACCCTGCCATCCTAACGGTAGAGGGTGAATCATGATTCGTCGCTCCAGAGAACCTGTTTCCACTGTCCACTGTCAATGTTCTTTGCACCACGTTAGCCGAGAAGCGCTATTGGACTTGGTGATCAAAGGCTTGTGGGCGGCAGCACGTCCATGATAGCCGAGCATATGAGCTTCCTTACGGGTGGTATTCATCGAAAGAACACTCCCGGATGCCTGCTGAAACTCCTCGCGGATATGGCCCATCGATTTGGTGCGGTTCTTCCGAATTTCTCTGGAGAGCAGGCGTCGGTCTCTAACTCACAGTTTTGTGGGTCTGCTGGGTCGGGGCACATTCCGACAGTCACCTCTCATCTTCCACTTGCCAATCACGTTGGCCAATGTCGAGTTTGGGTACTTCAACTCGCTGGATATGTCACGTATGGATCGGCCATTTCTGCGGTACCCGACGATTACACCTTTCTCGAAATCAGAGAGCTCCGAACTGCGTGGCATCTTGCATGCGACTGGTTGCGTTGTTGTTTCCCACACGATATTTAACGGCGGCGGCCGTGACGTGTATCAGGATCGCAGGTATCTTCGATTGCAGGGGTGTCCAATTACTTGTTGGTAGATAGTGTATATATACATACACGAATGTACACTATATTATCAAAAGTGTTCGGACACCACAATGTTTTGGGACAAATGGCTTTATTATCGCAATTAGTAGTTAGTCTGTCCGCCTTCCCTTGTATGACATCGGCAACACGTCGTGGCATACAATCAACTAATTTCCGGTAGGTCTCGACAGGACTAGCTCGCCATTCTTCCTGTAAATTTGCTGCCAAAGTGGAGAACGAAAACGGTCGTTGTGGTCGATTTCGTATCCGTCACTCCAGTTCATCGCAGAGGTGTTCTATGTGATTAAGACCAAGACTCTAAGCAGGTTAATGTAATAATATCACCTCATTTTCAAGAAACCAGTCCTGCACACCCCGTGCAGTGTGGTAGGGAGCCGGATCGTATTGGAAGAGACAACGGTAATTTCCATAATATTGCCATATTGTTGGTAGCACAGAATTGTCCGGAACGTCGAGGTACACTTCAGAGTTCATGGTTTGGGGTATAATAACCAACGGGCAGAGTCCCATCCACGAAAAGCAACTCCATATCTTGATGGAACCTCCGCCGAACTTAACGGTTTGAAGAACACAGTCCAACGAAAATAGTTCGCCGGGCTGTCGTCAAATCTAAACGCTTCGACCAGATTGGAAGAATTAAAAGCTTGATTCGTCACTCCTAAGAACATTTTTCCAGTCGCCAACAGTCCAGGGACGAAGGGAAACTCACCACTCAAACGGCGCTTCGCATTCACAGTACTGATGTGCTGCTTGTGTGCCGCTGTTACAGAATGTTAAACCACACTGTACAACTGTCTGCGGATAATTATGGTACTAACTGAGCCATTACACGCATTTCCTACCTCAGAGAGATGGAATCGGCAGAGGAAGAACGGGATTTCTTAACATTTCTCACCATGGCTTTTCTGCCACGTTCCAACAGTTTGTGCGGTTTTCCTAAACATGTTTTTACTCTCGTTTCACCGTCCTGCTTCCATCTGTTCACGACATCGCTTACAATAGATTTTTGTGTGTTTATTTTAGCTTCAATTCTCCAGATGGAAACGTTACTCAAATGACATCCTATGTCCAGCCCACGCTGGAACTCGGAAAGTTCACGTCCACGCGGCATATCCGTTTCAAAGTTACTAATAACATGACAAATCAGATCATATGTAGAGGATTTTAGGAAGGGAATGTCTGACCCTAGGTCTTAAACAACCCTTAGAAATGGGAAGCTAGGAGATTTGGGCTTGAGTGCCCGATAAGGAAGTCACACGGAAACGAGGTAGAAAGGGTGGGAAAGACGCCCTTACTTATTACCGGAGGGCCAGTACCCGGGGTCCGTGCTCATCCGACGCACGGCGGATATTTAGTGGTTCGAGCGTTCGTACCTGCTGGTATCGAACTTGAGGTCTTCTCCGTGGCAGTCACAAACGTTGACCACTAGGCCACCCGCGGCCCACACGACAAATCATCTCAGCTATATACGTAGTATAAAGCTGAGTTGATTTTTATAAGCTGAGATGACCTCCTCATAAACTGAGATGACCTCCCAATAAGCTGAGATGACCTCCCCAGTCACACAGCGCGCACCTTCTTGCGCAACCGTTCTTTGCACTTATGCACATTTTTGGCAGCGTCAGAATACTCTTGATAACATAGTGTATGTATGTACGTTCTTAATGAACGTTAGCATAAATCAACACAGATGAACACACAGTTTTTAAAAATTCTCTGAAGAAGTAAAATAAATTCAGTAATCATTGAGCATAAGACGTTCTTAAATATAACGATCATTACGGAAACTAAAATTAAGACGGACAGAAAAATAACTGATCATAACGAAAATACTAAATTTATAAAACTATGCGCAGAACATATTTTTTTTTAATTTAGCCATAGTCGGATGTATTCCAAAAGAAAATAATTTCTCTGGCCTTCTTGGGAGGGGTCCCAAGCCGACTGACGCCCCCTTCCTCCCGTGTGTGCGCCACTGCTTCTAAGATACCGCGGATTTAAATGTTGTTGCGCCCTCAAAGGGGTGCATCAATTAATTTCAGTAGTTTATGCCATTGAGGTTTTTCTTATCGCAAAACTGCATGGTATAGGAAAAACACATAAACAGCACAGATTTAAAAGCATCAAAAATAAACAAATACGTGGATACTTTTCACACAACACAAAATAATCTAATATACACACTGTGGCAAAGAATGTTTAAGACTGGGTCTGTAAAATGAAATAGAAACAAGAAATTATAATTTGTTTTGGTTTGTTATTCAAAATAAGTCCCTCCGGCTTCAATATACTTGTTACAGCGATTTAATAATGATTCGAATGCCTGTTCCAGTTCACTTTGCAGAATTGCCTCCAAAGCACGCGTCGAAGCTGTTTGTATGGTCGAAATTTCATCAAAATAACACCCTTTTAACGTCATTTTAAGTTTTGGGAATTAAAAAAGTCGCAGGGTGCTAAATCAGGCGAATACGGTGGATGATTCAACACACAGACGTTATTTTTTGCCAAAAATCCACGAACAAGAAGTGAGGTGGGACTGGGTGCATTATCGTTCAACAAACACCAACTGTTTTCATCCCGATATTCTGGATGAATGCGACAAATTCTGCCCATCAAACGCCTCAAAACATTTAAATAAAACTCACCAGCAATTGTTTGTCCACTTGGAACAAATTCTTTGTGGATAATACCCTTACTATCGAAGAATGTAATGAGCATTGTTTTGATTTTCGATGGAACTTTTCTTGTTTTTTTGGCTTGTGGTGAGTTTTTTGACTTCCATTCTGCACTTTGTTTGCTTTGTTTTATGATCATATTTAAAACACCATATTTCATCACCTGTAACAATCGATTTTAAGAAGTTTGGATCATTTTCAGCGGCTGAATGTGCACTTCTCCTTGATTTTTGTCCATTGGTTAATGTGTGTAGAACAAATTTAGCACAGACTTTTGTTTTGCCCAAATCTTCATGCAGGATGGTTCGAATAGTTTCTTTGTTGATGTTTAAAGACTCTTCCATCATTCTTAGTGACGCACATCGATTGTTTGCCACGAAATCACGCACTTTTTCAATAATCTCAGGTGTCCTAGATGAACTTGGTCTTCCGGTATGCTTATCATCTAGCGTCTCTCTTGCGTCCAAAAAACGTTTGCGCCACAGGAAAACATTTGATCTACTTAAACAAAACTCACCGTAAACTTGTTTCATCATTTGGTACGTTTCCGAGGCACTTTTACCAAGTTCTGTGTTAAATTTAATAACAGCCCTTTGTTCCATCTTAATAATTCAACATGAAAAACATTTTACTTCTCTAATGAACGGCCGTTTCGTTTGAGTTCCTTTAACAACTGAGTAGTACTTTTGGCAGAAAGCAAGCAGATGGTCACGGTTTATAACGCATTCGCGATTTCACTGGTGGCGCCACCGTAGACTGAAATCTAGCCCCAGTCTTAAAAATTCTTTGACGCACTGTGTATGGCACAAATATTTAAATTGTTCTCTAGCATATGGAAGAGAACATATGAGCTTTTTGATCTTTTATTGGTCTTTGAAAATGACATCAAAAATGGCAATAAATTAGCATGCCCAGCTGGGAGTTTCGAAAAGCTGATGAATTGCTCCAATCCATATTTGACGTAAATTTATCCTGTGTCTTCTCTGAGAAACAGTTCCTCGCATACAAATAATTAAAAAGACACGTTAAGGCGGCAGTACTTACAGTTTCTTCCTGGCCGGTCGAGGTAATTCAGTTGTTAATTGGCACATAATAACACAATTAAAAAACTGCGTTTACGGATACCTTCCCAGCAAGTCTACACTCAGACATAGGCGCTCCGTTAGTTAGGATGGTTATGACAGCAAAGCAACAGGGCATAGTCGTATCACGACACCTCGGTCTTCTCTACTCCTTGGGTCCAGGTTGAAAGACCCACGCTACTGGCTTCTCTCTCTTTCTGTCGCAACGACCCTTTCATACACAGACTGACTAGCTATCTCTCGCCAGCCTTTCTAGGAGATTTCTAAATTTCGCAAATCACGAGCCTACCTCAATGTAGTTTCCAGCGGTCAGCCTTTCTTTTCTGTTTTTTTACAAGTTGCTTCACTTGCTAGCCATATACAAAGGATCGCCCTCCCCTTTCTTGGAGCGACTGACTCTTTCTACGTCTGCTTTCCTACTCTTTCTACCAACAGGTGCGTGTCGACACGTTTCTTCTCTTTTCCCTATTACATGCTTTTTCGCGTCCGGGACCGCACACAAAGCACTGGAAATTAAAATTCCATAAAAAGGGACGAATTTATGAGCAGCCACTGTCTTTCGCTCCATTCCCGTAAATCCTCTGTAAGTAGTGGACAACGACGCCGATTTCGTATTGCCTCAGAAGTAACATTGTTTATTGTAGAAGACACGCACGAGACTGTATAACGGCAATTTGTGACTCCAGCGTTCTCGCTTTAACAGACCACCCTATAACAAAGTAAATTTCTCCGTCATTTTTTATCTACCGCGGGATTCGAACCCAGGTCCCCTCATTCCGGAATAAGTTGCTCTACCAATTGAGCTACGCGGACATTTTATTCTGATTCCTATCTGCCTTTATGTCGTGTGCGTCCTTCTGGCAGGTACGTCACATCTCCTGGTACGTTACATCATCTCCCCCTTATTTTTTTTTTTTTTTTCGAAGTGCTGGAGAAAGGATTCTCTTATTTTTCCTATCTCGCGGTGTGGAAATAACATCACACCAATGCGAGATTTTGAACGGTCGGGTCATCCGGATAGTTCGGGCGCCATTATAACGAAGTAAATTTCTCCGTCATTTTTTATCTACCGCGGGATTCGAACCCAGGTCCCCTCATTCCGGAATAAGTTGCTGTACCAATTGAGCTACGCGGACATTTTATTCTGATTCCTATCTGCCTTTATGTCGTGTGCGTCCTTCTGGCAGGTACGTCACATCTCCTGGTACGTTACAACCCAACCATCGCAAACTGCCTCTTTGTTCGTCCCATTTTTCCAAATGAGTTCAACAAACACTCCGCCCTTTTGCATTTTCTTCCCTGTCAGAACATGCCAATGAAAACTCATTTCTCACATCCGTGCATTCGAAAAAGGAGTATCCTTCATTTGACCGAAAGAATTATCAGTTGGCCGAAATTCACTAGACCGAAAGGTAGATTTCATAGAATGGTTACTTGACCAAAACGTTCATTTCACCGAAGTGGGGTGCTTCACTTAAACATTCATTTCAAAGAAAGATCATTTCACCAAAAGGTCATTATATTGAAACCTTTAGATTTTCTCCTAGGATCTGTTGAAGTGTAGCGCAACTTAGGAAAAACTGACCAACAAAGAGACTGGGGATCGCATAAAGTAGACACTTTGGATTTCAGTGTCCACTCTCCCGTAGGTCGGTCTCTGTCATCATTTATAAAGCCCTAAGCCGGGGAAATTTTAGAAAACTTTAATCAATATAATAGTGCTGCTGCGAGAACTTTCGAAATAATTTCCAGCAGAGCTTGAACTCATGTTGGAAATTTTAGTGTAGCTTATAAATTTAAAAATTTAACACTTCCTTGGGAACTACACAACTAAATGTGCTTGTGTGGGGAGGGATATATGTGTGTGTGTGCGTGCGAGTGAATGATTTTACAAATTGATTGTTCTAATGAACTACTTTCTTTTCAGCAACCAATCCATTTGAGGGGTTTATCAGATTCTGCGACGCATCACATGCATGACAATAACTGGTTGCAATGAGACATTTCTTGAAGCGTACAAAAAAAGTGGAAATTCCGCAGGCGATCGAAATACGAATGAGGCCGATTCACAAGTATATCTTTTTACCAGGAGCAACAAGATTCAACCAGAATGTTTACACAAATGCGGCACCACGCTCCCAAATAACACACTATTTAATCCAAGAGAAAGAACCATCATTATTGTTCCGGGACATAAGAGTGGTTATCATACAATTGCTTATATCTCGGTAAGTAATTTTCCTCTTTTAAGTAAAACTTCTGAGTTGGGAAAGTGTTGCCTTTCTGCGTTCTTGTGTAATTAATGTTGTAGCCCATCACGGAGGCATCAGAGGAAGCTACCACTAAAGAATCATCGCTGTCCCTGGTGGCGCGGTGGTCTAAGTGCCTGATTATTACCGTTCGTTTTAGTGGTTGTGGGTTCGAACAACGGATGAAGCCTCGGTAGTGTTTTTGTCCTACTGCATTGGCTGTTTTCCTTCTCTGCTACCAGTGACCCTAAATTAGGGACGAGCCACTGTATCTAGCCAGTTTAGTTGCTCGCGGTGGTCGTTAAAAAAAGCAAACGAAAGAAAAAAACAGTTACTCGTAAAACAGAAAACTTGAAAAGCAAATATGATATATTCTATGTAGCAAGATATAGTTCAAAGCCTGCATAGAATATTTTATGGCGTGTTTTCTTATATTCGTCAACAGAAGGGACTGTTATCGACTAATGGAAATACAGCATTAGCCGATAGGAGTACTCTGTGTTAAGAAAGTATAAATTACACAGAAATATCCTTGCGCTTTCCTGAATATCTACTATACAGTGGTAGTTGCAACACAAAAAACATCTCATATATAATTAATTTGTATTATAGAAGAAAGTTTATTTATTTTTCAGGCCATGTCACTACGTTTTTGGCACAGTCCAATCTTCTGCGTTTATGTTCACCAGTGAGTAAAGGCTTTGCCTTGATTTTAATGTACGCAGCATTTTTCTTTTGTTTTAGAGTTTTTGCGACTGCCGTATGACAAACGTTTTTAGGCAAAGATCGAGCAATTAGTCCTGTAGACATATTTATCAACAGTTGCTAAATGAAATACGAGTCGTTTACCTCTTTCCCTCAGTGATGGCTTCTGTCCTATCATTGCTGTTTGAATGGGTTTATTCTTATTCCTTCCAATATTTAATACGGCTGCTAAAGTTCTTCCGCTTAACTTGACAAGATCAAGAATCGAAGACTGTCGTATGCACGATTGAATAGTTAAGAAATTACATTTAAAAATTGATATTTATTTACAAGTTGAATGAAATCAGCTACACTGGCAAGAACTTTCGAGGCTACTTTAGATTCATCATCGGGCCCAATTGCGCGAAAGGGTTGTTACAGGCATTTATATGCAATCATGGAATAACAAATGGTGTTGCCATACTGGAAATGGCATGTTACAAATAATTATATGTAAATTGAACTCACGTATGTGGAGATCCAACAGGTGAAGCATTTAGCTGGTTCAGTAGCAGAATCTAAGGCGAATTATAATTACAGGCAAATCGTCATTATAACACTTGGAGGTAAACCGTGTAATACACAAACATTCAGCAAGCAACAAAGAATGTTTATCAGGTGCAGAGGCAATCAGTGTGGTACGACTCCAGTCTGGGTAATGTTCACCTTGCGCCACTGTGCGGGCTAAGGCAGAAGAAGTTGAGCCAACACGAACTGCATATTTGTGCTCCGCCACCCGTATTTGAACTGAACGTAGGGTGGAGCACATATAGGAAGTGTCTTCATAAACCGGTGAATAAGAAACGAGTGGAATGTTATAAACACCAGATCTATGTAGTGGGTGAATCTTGTCACAGTCCTTGCGCAGCAAATTGAATCAATTGAAGGTGCGTATTCCAAAAGAAATATGAACAATAGCGCAGACATTCCCAAGGATGTTGACAATGGTTGGGTTGAAGTCAATCTTACCCACATATCGCACAGTTTGCGACTCTCGTTGCAATGCTGTGAATTGAAGACGATTCACCCTTCTGTCCAGGTGGGATATGTCGTCGTGAGAGTAGCCAAACGTGGAAGCAACTGTCAAAATCTTCTGAAATTCTGCACGTTGTAAAGAGGGGTTCGAAGAATGGGAATAGGAGCTTTTGAGTAGAAATCTAAACGCAGCTAGCTTATGGCTCCATGGGTGTGAAGAGTCGTGAGGACTAAGTACGGGACACGCAGAAGGCTTCCTGTATACACAGAATATTGTAAATCTGTAGAACTATGTGAAAGTAGGAAGTCTAAAAAGGTAGGGAGCCTTGTTGCTCCAACTGAATGGTTAATTTAATCGTAGGATACTGTGAGGATAAAAAACCTGTAAAGGAATGAAATTGTTCAACAGAAAAGGACCAAAAAAAACAGAATGTCATCTACATAACTGAAATACAGAAAGGGTTTGAAAGGAAAAAATGAAAGAGCGGTATTTTCTAATTCCTGTAAGAGAAACTCTGAAAGAACAGGAGACAGGGGGAGCCCATAGGTGTTGCCCCCTGTTGTTGGTAGATGACATTATTAAATTTGAAAAAAGAGCGTGAGGCCACAAGCTGTAAAGCTGACATTATGGCCTCCACTTCGAGAGGGGAAAGGCCAGGGTAAGTGGAAAATTTCCTCTCGATAATGCTATGAACACCAGGGATGGGCACATTTGGAAATAAAGACTCCACATCCAATGAAGTCATAAAAAATTTGCCTTGAAAAGAAAATGCTCGAAGGATATTCAGAGCTTGGGTGGAACTTCTAATAGAATATGGAGAAGATCTAATCAGGGGAGCCAGAAACTTCGCCAAAGCTGACTCAAGGGGTCGAGATGGGCTATTTGCACGTGAGACCAGGGGACGAACTGGATAACCTGGTTTATGTAACTTGATTTTACCAAATGCAAGCGGGATACTGGGTCCAGGGGGCGGATGCAAGTTTGCAGAGATTGTCTGGGGTAAACAACCCTGACTTTTTAGTATGGAAATGGCCGAGATTAAGGCCTTAGTCGGGTCTTGAGAGACTACCTTATGAGGAATCTTTTGGATAGCTGCATGCAATTTAGCGTTATAGTCACTGGAATGCAGTATTACTATTTTCTGTGACTTATCAGCACTGATAACAGCGAAAGTAGTATTACGGCAATTGACAATTTCTCTATAACTTAAGAATTTCTCTATAAGATTTGTTTTGGCCAAGATAAAATAACATTTTTCTGACCTCTTCCTCGCGTAACTCTGTAATCCTCGGCATGTTTATGCAGAATGTATTAATAGTGTAAGGCTGTTTACTTGCAACAAAAGGAATTAGGAGGATCTGCGTAGTATAAGTAACGTAAACCACGTGAGCAAAATTTGCATATGTCGTTCTTTAACACTGTTTTTTGAATTGCATTTATAATCGTTTTACAATGACTCTGGACTGAATATTCTATTTTTTTTTAATTAACTAGACTCTTTTTGCCTTATTTGCTTTCAGTTGTTGAACACTTGTTTTTTAATTAAAATAAAGAAAGCTCGCATTTTTTTTGGTGTTATTGTTGAACTAAAGACCCTTCTAATCGCCGAACGAAAAACGTCACTGTATTTATAATTTCTTTACACAGTGTATTTATCGAAAAGGTGACATAGGCAGAAAAACATACGTTTTACTCAGTTGCTTTCGACAATTTGTACTTCAAGTGCATCTGAGCCACCCCGATGCGTAGTTACCTAAGCGCTCGCTTCTGACCGTTCTAACCAGTGGGCAGTGTTCGAGTTCTGGATGAGGAATGGGTGTTGTGTTTGTCTTGTACATTAGGGACGGGCGGATACTTTTCTTCGGGGTGGGAGGTTAAATGACCACCGTCAGCAACCCTAACGGTTATAAGAATTTCTTTCCTTAATTTAGGGCCACGATTCCAGGGAAGGGACAGAGCCAGTACCATAAGGCAAACACTTCACCCATGCCTTATTGGGACATAAGCCCGTGGCCCCTCTGACGAATGGTTCTTAGATCGCTGGACCACCGGAGTGGCTAACGATTGCTTATTACCCTAAGAGTTGCCCACGGTAGTCATTACACCCAGAAACAAGAACAGTATCTTTACTGAACTTCTCATATAATGTACGACGATGCAATAAAATTAAGGTTCATTTAATTTTTCGATATACACACGAAAGTCTTTCGCACACTTCTTAATTTAAAATTCATGTTATTCAATAGAGCACCTTTCTTTTCTATCATGTCAGATGTATATCTATAATGTTTATCATTAAGTGCACAAGGGCAGTGTACGGATTTCCAGGTTCAAACTACGCTCGATTTGTTTTCTGCATTAGCCAATATGAAACTTCTCTTAATTTAAAATACCCACATTAATTATGTAGGACAGCGTTTGACCGATTTTCTTAATTTTTCCGAATGAGAAGTCATTAATAAGGTCACACTGAGAGAGGTAACAGCAAGTAGAGGCCCGAGCCTGCAATGGAAGGTTTAACTTTTTGCCTCTACATTCAAAAACATCTTTTGTCTATCAAAACGAAGACTGACTTGCCAAATAATCAGATGGTGAAGTTCACTGAGTAAAACGAATCTTCCGGCGGATGCATTGATTAATTGCAGCTTAAACCAAAGAGTCGGGCTGTAAGATGAGAGTCTGAAATGGTTCATTTCTTTTAAGGTTGAAAACAAATTCTGTTTTCACGTCGTTGGCTTTAACGATTACAACACGTGGGTTTTTTTTTCTTTCCCAAGAAGTGTTTACGAGAAGATGATAACAGTCGTCAATGTCTCGAAACACAAACCAAATGGAAATTCTGGCGCCATTCGTTGTTACAACGGACATGTTGAATTTCGAAGAAATTGTTTACATATTTGAGTGTCTTACCTTGTTTGCATTTAAGTGTGACGGACAACGTCTCATGAAAGTACAAAACAGGTCGGGCTGGGCAAGGCGTAAACTGGGAATTTCTGCAACACGTTCAGTGACGTCAGTTTCACTGCGGGAGTGCCTAAAAACAGAAACTGTGCAATCAATCTGCAAAAATTCTAAATACAACACACTCCAGTATATAATCCATTTCAGATTTAAGCATTCCATTGCTAATGTTCAAATTGTAATTAACGAATTAGAGGCTTTTAGATTATTACTGAATAGCGATTAGTCATGAAGATTACCGAGTAGTCCGAGGCGTTAGCTGATCAGTCGTCCAACATAGGCCAAGGATTGAATCCCCGATGAGATATAGGTGGTGTGGTTCTCGGATGGCGCTGGCTCTATCCCTCTCCTAGGACCAGTTGCCCTAAATTAGAGACAGGCGACTGCTTATAGCCCTTAAAGTTGCTCATTACACGCCGAAACAAAGTCATGAAGGTACCACAAACGATACCTTCACGACCATTTCGTTTCTTTTAAGGTACTTAGGAGCTGCGTAAGTGTAATGCGACGTCCCGGTGGCGCAGTAGTCAAAGCGCTGGTTTCTGACCATTCGCCCGAGATGGATCAGGGTTCGAATCCCGGTGAAGCATGGATATTTTGTTTGTCCTACGGAACTGCCTCTCTCCCTTCCCTGGAATCAGTAGCCCTAAATAACGGACGAACGACTGCTTCCAGATCATCGAATCGCTCACGATGATCGCTAAACCTCCAGACAAAGATAAATAAAAATACAAAGTATTTATATACAGCATATGTATAGGATTTTCATACCACTCAGGAATCAAAGTCCACACAACGGGTGTTTCTGTAGTTGACGTCCATGAAGAAAACAACAAGGCTTTAGCGAACACCTGTAAATGACATGATATTCCTAACAGAATACCAAAAGTAGATGCGTCATATGACTGGTGTTTGCATTCAAGACAACAGTATGTCCTACTGTGAGAGCACGGCCACTTAGAGACACAGAAGGTCTAGGTGATTGTTTCGTGACGTCACAGGTAGCAGTAAAATTCTTTTCAATTTTTGATTAACTCTGATTTCCCTAAACAGGTAAATCAGAGCCAACCAGTCATCTAAAAGAAGTAAGCAGCTACGAGGTCTGACAATTAAGTAATGAGACTGGGTCAAAAAACACATTTACTTACACTTTTAATCAACTACAATGTGATCACCTTCGACGTAGTTCCCTTGCGCTTGCACACACTTATTCCAACGATGCTGCCATTGCAGGTAGCAGCTGTGGAACTCATCAGCTGAGACACTGTTCAAGCCCTGCGTCACAGCCTTTTGGACGTCTGCTGCTGTTTCAAAATCGCGTCCTTTCACAACTGATTTCAGTTTTGGGAATGAAAAAAAAGGCGCAAGGAGTCATGTCGGGTGAATAAGGAGGATGCGGTACTGTTGCAATGCATTTGGACGACAAAAATTGGCGTACCGACACTACGGTATGAGACAGCGCATTATCGTGATGCAGGATCCAGTTGTCAGCTACGTGCGGACGCACACGGCGGACCCGCTTTCGAAGTCGTTGGAGAACTGTTTTGCAGTAATATTGATTCACAGTCTGTCCAAACGAAGTACCCATTATTTGTGCACAATGCCTTTCGAATCAAAGAAGGTCACAATCGTGCATTTCACTTTTGATTTCGCCATGCGAGCTTTCTTTGGTCTTGGGGATGTCGGCGTGCACCATTGCTAACTTTGCCGTTTTGTCTCTAGATCGTATTGAAAAAACCAACTCTCGTCACCAGTGATCACCCGGTTCAGTAAATCTGGCTGCAATTCCACCTGTTCCAACAGATCAGCTGTCACATTTCGCCGTTCTTCTCGCTGTTGTCCTGTGAGATTTTTTGGAACCAATTTCGCACAAATTTTTCTCATTCCCAGATCTTCAGTCAGCATTCGGCGAACACTTTCGCGAGCCATGATCAGTTCTTCCGCTATCATTCTCACTGTTAATCGCCTATCACGTTGCGCAACTTATCTTACCCGGGTTGTGTTGTCCTCTGTCCGTGTTGTTGTTGGTCACTCACTCCGGTGTTCGTCTTCCACATTGGTTCTGCCCTCACAAAACATTTTGTGCCAGCGGAAGGCTTGTGCTCTAGACATTACCTCATTGCCGAAAGCCTGCTTCAGTTTTCCGCACGTTACCGCCGCATTTTCACTGAGTTCCACACAAAAGAAGATAGCATACAGCTGCGCAATATTCCGCGAGTCCATTTTCATGACGAGGAGCTCACACACGACTTCACGAGCCAAGCATCTACTACACAGTAAGGCCTCCAGGGTGCTGCCACTTGGACTACGGGTAGGAATAGAACCAATGTCACACATATGTCACGTACGAGGCTGCAGGGTTGCCACAGCACGCGACAAAATCAGTCTCATTACTTAATTGTCAGAACTCGTATATCTGACATTAAGCATTGAATGTGCAAGCCTGTTGTGTATCTAAATGGCAATGATAAGAGCCCGCTGTAGTATATGCGCATGTAAGCAGTTCGCTTGCGTCAATGTCCCTCAAATTATCCCATCGAAACATTTTCAGTTAATTCCAACTTCATGATTAAGATGCGAGCATAGCAAACCTCTTCTACGGCCTGTCCATTTGTCGAAAAATTTAGTGTCTAAATATAAGATCACTTGCTCACTAAAACGGAAAAATGCTTCACGTGTGGGAAACATGGCCTCAGCCGATATGTTCAAGACTGATTCCTTAATACACTGAGGAATATCTATTAAAAAAAGTGCGTACATATAGGAACCAGGGACGAATCCTCAGAGCATGCTTTGGAGATGCGTTTTTATGTTTTTATTTAAGAGTAATAATAACAGCAAAAATGCCGACCCGGTGGCACAGGATTCTGACCATTCGCCTTAGTTGGATCAGGGTTGGAATTCCGGTGAGTCATGGATGTTTGTGTTTGTCTTTCGGACTGGCTTTCAATGTGTTACTGGTTATCTGTGTACATTGGTCATTTAGCATAGTGTAAAACCTATGTTTGATGTATACTTGTTCACAATGTGTTACATGATCAACACTGTCTACATCTGTGTAAATTGATCATTTGGCATGCTGTCAACCATGTATGATTTGTACTTGTTCACAATGTGTTACATGATCAACACTGTCTACATCTGTGTAAATTGATCATTTGGCATGCTGTCAACCATGTATGATTTGTACTTGTTGTGTTACATGATCAACACTGTCTATATCTGTGTAAATTGATCATTTGGCATGCTGTCAACCATGTATGATTTGTACTTGTTGTGTTACATGATCAACACTGTCTATATCTATGTAAATTGATCATTTGGCATGCTGTCAACCATGTATGATTTGTACTTGTTGTGTTACATGATCAACACTGTCTATATCTGTGTAAATTGATCATTTGGCATGCTGTCAACCATGTATGATTTGTACTTGTTGTGTTACATGATCAACACTGTCTATATCAGTGTAAATTGATCATTTGGCATGCTGTCAACCATGTATGATTTGTACTTGTTGTGTTACATGATCAACACTGTCTATATCTCTGTAAATTGATCATTTGGCATGCTGTCAACCATGTATGATTTGTACTTGTTGTGTTACATGATCAACACTGTCTATATCTATGTAAATTGATCATTTGGCATGCTGTCAACCATGTATGATTTGTACTTGTTGTGTTACATGACCAACACTGTCTATATCTATGTAAATTGATCATTTGGCATGCTGTCAACCATGTAGGATTTGTACTTGTTGCTGCGCAATTTCTGTCACCTGTTTATGTCTGCCTGTTTGTCATGTCTGTACTACCAGGTCCAATAAATCATCATCAAACCTACAAACAAACAAAAAACAGTAGAAATACAAAACTGTGCATTTAACATATTAAATAAGGTATTTGTTAGTTTTTTTAAATGAGGCATCTAAGCGCGCTCGCCTGTGTTTGTTTCTGTGGAAGAGCGCCATGCATTACTTTGGAAGCTCCATTACAAGCAGCTTCCAGTAAAGCATACACGACATGATGGGATCTGAGACTGCGCGCGTAGCTCGATCAAGGTCGCCACAATACACTGACAGGAAGGACTCGAAGCGCTGATACCAGGCGCTTCTCTCACAAGGGAAACTATCGGACTTTCCGACGACATCGTCACGGAACGTTCTGTGGTAGACAAGCATGACACCAAAGTAACAGGTGTAAAAGTACGGTATTTCACAATTGCCCGCAACCCCTAGAACATAGCTTATAAAAGTGGGACACTCGTCTGTAATGTATGCAGGCATAAAGTGTACAAAATGTAAATGTGGGTGTGATGTGTTGGGTGATCCTGCGCATGCCTGGAAGGTGCCCTGCGTTGTGTATTACAACGACTGTTAAACGTGAGTAGTGTGAGACAGCGCACTGGCCTGTTCGTACGCATACAAATATTGTGTTGTGTGTTTTAAGAAAATGTCTTGTAACCCTCATGCTGTAGTACAGATACTGGTGAACGCTTGTAACCCTCATGTTGTAGTACAGATACTGGTGAACGAGGTGACGCAGAAATACCAAGCGGATGACACTGCTTCAACATACATCGACCGGCGATTTGCAAGGCAGTTGTATAGTGTATAGTGTTTATATAGTGTTTAGGAGCAAAATGTCATTAGAAGCGCTGTCATGTTTGAAAGACAGACATTGTGGCTTGATAGTGATGAAACGTCGGACACATTATCTGAACATAGTGATGCACCGGGTACTCCAGCACACAACGTGCCAAGCAGTTCGAATTCCTATGAACCATCACCCCCAAAATGAAACGGAAAAGCATTCACGAACAGTTTTCCGGACAAACCATGCGGAGTGCTATGACAATGTGAAGGTCGCAAGGAAAACCGTTGCAGCAACTGCCCGTAAATACAAAATATCACCAGAAAAAGTGCGGTAAATAGTACTGGCTGTTGAGAGTGGTGGTACGATGAAACACAAAACTCCACGCATTTGCCGGCATATGTACACCGAATTCCAAGATGCGCGTAGCATGGGACTCTCAATTCACTACTGGCACTTAAAGATGTGGGCGAAGGAAGCAGCAAACACAATGGGTATCCCCAATTTTAAAGCCAGCACATATTTCCTGCGCAAATTCAAACGCCGCTATAAAATATCATCACGCAAGATCACGAGGTTCGTTGCCAGGCCGGATGTTACCCTTGACAAGGCCGTAAGGAACAGCGCATTGGAGTTTGTACGAGATGTTACGGACAACATTACTACCAATGCAATTGATGCCGACATGGTGTTCAATACAGACCAAACTCGATAGAATCCGAACTCACGTCAAACAGGACGCTATCACTGACTGGGGAGAAGACAAATGAATCTGTTGTGCAATCCGTTGCATCGACTACCCACTCCTATGTCATTCAGGTGCTTATGTCCATGCCAGGACTCCTTGCAAAGAAACTGTACATCCGCTTTCGGAAAGCGGGTGGAAAGTTTGGTAAACGTGTTTCCGAAACAGTACGGCGTAACCAACCTCCAAATATAGAATGTGACTGCAGCACCAGTGGTAAGATGTCCACAGCTCTCGTTCTGTCCTGGATGCGTAAGGTACTGGAACCAGAGGCAACAGGACCTTCCCTTCTCTTACTGGATTCGTGGTCTGGTCAAACCGACACTAGTTTGCCAGCCAAATCCTTCGGGGACAGGGACGTCAATTTGCACACAAAAATCATACCACTGAAAGCCGCCAAATACTGCCAGTCCCTTGATGTGTATTTCTTTCGACAATAAAAATTTTTTACACGACGCATGGAAGAGTACATATGTTCTGATGAGGTGCATGGTGTCAACCTGCATGACAGAATTTTCATTTTCAAGTTGCATTCATTTGTATACAACCAGTCGTGTGCACCACAGTACCAAACTATGCTTCGCTATGCGTAAGGCGTCTGGATACTTGCCACACGAAACGCCTCTTCCGTTCCGTAATGTGATGGACATCAATTTTGCTGTGTGTGACATGTGCAACGCTCCTGACTGTGATTCCAATGTGGTCATTATCTGCTCGTGGTGCAAGATTCACCTTTGCTTGCAGCACTGCCTTCTCTCAATACATTACCATGACTTGGAGTGAGGTATGTATATGACATTTGCAACTTAATGGTATTGTACGTGGTCTCTCTCGATATTTAGGTGCCTCATATCTAACAGGTAAATGTTATTTGACACTTTATGGCTACAGACATTACACGCGGGCGTCCCACTTTTATAAGCCATGTTCTAGGGGTTGCGGACGATTGCTAAATGTCGTACTTCACACCTGGTACTTTGGTGTCATGCTTGTCCACCACAGAACGTTCCGTGACGATTGTCGTCGGGAGGTCCGATAGTTTTCCTTGTCAGTAGATTTCATTCTGCTGTGTGTAGCGTGAATTTCCCGTTGCAATGACACTGTTGTTTCAATCTGAAATTCTCTCCATGGAAGACGAAGGAAACGACATGTCAAATTAGTAAATTATTGTCAAAATCTTTTTCTAGAAGAACTATTTCAGGAAAAAAAAGGAAATTGTGAGAAATTGTCCAACGCTTCCAAACCTCATAAAGAAGAAAGTAAAGAATGTGTTAGGTATTTTAACATCACGCAATATAAAAATAAGCACTGGTTAAAGGGCTCGAGTAAGCTAAGCAAACTTTTCTGATGGCCTGTGATTTTCTACAGAATGCGGAGTTTGGTCAAAAAGTGTTTTCGACAATTTAAACACACTTAATTTGGCTGTAACAGGCATGAGAAATCCCCAAACCACATTAAATGTTCTTTGCAATTAAACAGTTTTGGAAGAACAAGGATTCATTATCAGCTCAATGAACAGCAACGAATCAGTACAATGTGAAGAAAACAAACAAACAACGTGATTGCCTTCTATGTTTTTTAGATGTTTTAGCTAAAAACTTGTTTTTCAGCAAAGCAAGAATTACCAGTTTGAGGCCACGACGAATCAAATATGTCTGTAAACAGATGTAATTACGTAGAGATTCTTGAAGTAATTAGTCAGTTTTAGAAAATCATTTTAAAGACTCGACAATTTTAAGAGGTACTTTTTCTGCCGTCAGTTATTTAATTACTGCCAAAATTAAAAAAGAAATTGGGTACGCTGACTCTGTGTCAATTATTTCAGATGAGACATCAGATATAATAAATAAATCACAACTTTCTATTGTTCTACGTTTCATTGACGAAAATGATGACGTTTAAGAAAGATTTCTTTTTTTCATTTATGTGAGTGGTAATCGTTCCGCTAAATCCCTACTTGAGCACCTTAAACTTATTTTGAATGATTTTAACTCTGGAAAAAAACGTATTGCTCAGACGTACGATGGTGCAGCAGCAGTGGCGAAGCGTCAATGGAAGCAAAGGAAGCATTGATTCCCTTTGGTTCATGCGCTTTCTTCTGAATGAATTAAAAATATGTAGCATTAAAGTAAAATAAAAATATCACACCAACATAACGCAGCGGGCATTTTTTTCAGTATCTTTTATTTTTAAGAAAGCAATTTCATATTTGCAATTTTAAGAAAAAAAGAACAAATGTCTCGTACGTAAGTCGCTAGTAGTATAAAAGGACCGGTCCGAGCGCAAGGAGCAGCTCCTTCTAGAGAAGGAGCAAGGGGCGTGGCTTGCGGCAGAAGGATGGGGGCGTGGCTTGCTGCAGAAGGATGGGGGCGTGGCGTGTGGCCGAAGGATGTTGGGGCGTGGCAGATGACGCTAGTGCGTTGGGTCGATGTGCTGCCCCCTAGCGGTGCTTCTTGGAACTTTTAATGGACCTTTGTTTTTGAGGGATGGCAACGACCGAGTGCGGGAAAGGGGTGTGTACGTTGCCCCCTAGCGGTGCTTTTTCGATCTTTTCTCGGGAGATTTATTGGACGTTGACAAATTTTTGGGAAGTCTTTCCAATATTTTTGTTTTTTTATTTTCTCGGGAGATTTACTGGACTTTGTCAAATTTTTGAAGGAAGTTTTTTTGTTGTTTCCAATTTTTTTTACTCGTATCTTTTTTGTCCTATTTTTTCTCTCTAATTTATTTTATTAAATTTATATTTTCAGGAATTCCCTGAGGTATTATAATTTTTATAGACGTTGCATTATTTTTTTAATTTTCTCGGGAGATTTATTAGATTTTGTCAAATTTTTGAAGGAAGTCTTTCCAATATGTTTTTTTTATTAAATTTATATTTTCAGGACTTCCGTGAGATGTTATAATTTTTATAGACGTTGCATTTTTTTTTAATTCTTATATGTGTCCTCCCTCCAATTTTAATTTAGGCGAGGAAAGGCTTCGTTTGAAAAGATTTCGTTCCCGTTGATTCATGTTCCGCCATTTTAGTTTCACCACGTTGTTATTTTGTGAGCCATGTGTTTTGGGATGAGTCACAATTTTCTCTTTGACTAAGAAAATTTTGTATGACACGTGTTTTGGGATGAGTCATTATGATGAGTGACGCATTCGTGATAGCAGACATGACATCAGCCAACGTCGTTTTCTCCTCAGCGGGGTCGGCTTTATTTTTTTTTTTTTTTATTTTCTCGGGAGATTTACTGGACTTTGTCAAATTTTTGAAGGAAGTTTTTTAGTCGTTTCCTCAAATTTGTTTTATTAAATTTATATTTTTAGAACTCCATGAGGTGTTATAATTTTTATAGACGTTGCATTATTTTTTTAATTCTTATATTTTTCTTCCCTACAATTTTAATTTAGACGAGGAAAGGCTTTGTTTGAAAAGATTTCGTTCCTGTTGATTCATGTTCCGCTATCTTTTGTGAGCCATGTGTTTTGGGATGAGTCATCAGTTTCTCTTTGACTCAGAAAATTTTGTATAACACGTGTTTTGGGATGAGTGACTATGATGTGTGACGCATGTCGTGATAGCAGATATGACATCAGCCAACGCCATTTCAACCGCGGGGTCGGCGGTTGACGTCATTTGAGATTCTGTAGACACATTAAGTTCCGAGACTGACTTTTTTCAATAACTTGATCATTTTGCAACGAATTTATTCCTTATTTTTTTCCCTAATTTCTCATTTTATATTCATAATTCTTCAACGTAACGATTTTTTTATTTTCTTTGAGGAGACTTCACGCATTTTTAACGGACGTTCCAACATAAAAACGTTTTCCAAAGCTTTGTGCTGCAGACATAATCTTAAAACACGATTGTTTATTAACGTACTTACGTGTTCATGGCATTTTCTGTTACATTTTTTAACGTGTACCTTTTTCCGCCATACAAAGCCGCAATGTTTTATACATAGTTGAAATTTTTTTTTATCTTTCCGTATTTTCTTTTATGATTAATCAGTGAAATGTACCTTCTAATCCATTATCTTAATCTACTTTTTTTCTAAATGCTTGCATACTCGTTAAACTTCTCGATGTACCATCATTATTTTATTTTCTTACTTTTCAATCTAACAACTACTTTTATCGAGGCTTTATTTTTTCTGATTTAAACAAGCAAACGTTTCTTCATTATTATTTCTTTTTCCTACGCAAAGAACTTTTCTTACTTGTTTTTAATGTATGACTTAATCTGGTTTTTTATATAGATGTTTCATGTTTGCGCAAGAAATATACAGATCTATAGCAGATATACATAAAATTCGTTCTTAACAGTATCTTTTTTTTATTAGATTTAACCCAACATACGTTTCTTAACGACTTGATATCTGTTCCACTAGGTGTTACAAAACTTCAGATTTTTAAGTTTTTCCCTCTGAAACTGTTTTTTTTTTCTTACTTGCTTTTAATGTATGGTTTAATCTATTTTTCTATCTTATTACTTTTCTATATGTGTACAAGAAATATACGAATCTATAGTAGTTAAAATTCGATTGAAACAATATTTCTTCATTCTTACTATATTTTTCCATTTCTTTCATCTATAAGTAGTTAAAATTCGATTGAAACAATATTTTCTCCATTCTTACTGTATTTTTACATTTCTTTTCAACAGACGTTTTTTCTTCTCAATTCCCGTTATCTAACTTAATCTATGTTTTGAATATCATTCTATGTTCGCGTATTCGTCCATTATTTTATTTCAAACTTTGCTAACTACCTCATACTTATATTCTGACTTTATATTTTTCATTTCAACCAACGTTTCTTAACGACTTGAATTTCCGGATGTGACAAAACTTCAGATCTATTTTTTCTCATCTTAAACTATTTTTTTCTTACTTGCTTTAAATGTGACTTAATTTATTTTTTACATCGCTGTTTCGTGTATGTACGAGAAATATACAGATCTATAGCAGTTAAAAATTCGACTGAAACAGTATTTTCTTTATTTTTACTTTATTTTTACATTTCTTCCTGACAAACATTTTTTTTTCACATTTTCCACATATTTAACTTAATTTTGTGTTTTTGAATATCATTCTATGTTCACGTATTCGTCCATTGTCTTTTTTTCTAACTTTACACTTCATTCTTACTGTATTTTTCCATTTCATTTCAACCAACGTTTTTTAACGACTTGATATCTGTTCTACAACATGTGACGAAACTTCAGATTTTTAATTTTTTCCCTCTGAAACCGAGTTTTTTCTTACTTGCTTTTAATGTATGGTTTAATCTATTTTTCTATCTCACTTTTCTATGTGTGTACAAGAAATACACGGATCTATAGTAGTTAAAATTCAATTGATTTCTTCATTCGTACTGTATTTTTCCATTTCTTTCATTTACAGTAGTTAAAATTCGATTGAAACAATATTTTCTGCATTTTTACTGTATTTATACATTTCCTTCTAACATACGTTTTTTCTTCTCAATTCCCGCAATCTAACTTAATCTATGTTTTGAATATCATTCTATGTTCGCGCATTCGTCCATTATTTTATTTCAAACTTTGCAAACTGCCTCATATTTATATTCTGACTTTATTTTTTTTCATTTCAACCAACGTTTCTTAACGACTTGAATTTCCGGATGTGACAAAACTTCAGATTTATTTTTTCTCCTCTTAAACTATTTTTTTCTTACTTGCTTTAAATGCGACTTAATTTATTTTTTACATAGCTGTTTCGTGTATGTACAAGAAATATGCAGATCTATAGCAGTTAAAAATTCGATTGAAACAGTATTTTCTTTATTTTTACATTTCTCTCTGACAAATATTTTTTTTTCGTATTTTCCCCTATTTAACTTAATTTTGTGTTTTGAATATCATTCTATGTTCACGATTCAGACTTTATTTTTTCATTTCATTTCAACCAACGTTTCTTAACGACTTGATATCACAAGATGTAGCAAAACTTCAGATATTTTTTATTTTTTTTTGTTTCTTCATGTAACGTAATATTTTTTCAAAACTCAATTTTAAGTATTCCTAAAAGCTTACATTTATGAGAAATATACAGATCTGTAGTGGTAAAAATTGGACTGCAACAGTATTTTCTTTATTCCAACTTTACTTTTCTATTTCTTTTCAACAGGCGTTTCTTCATTATTATTTCTTTTTCATATGTAAGCAACTTTTCTTTCTTTCTTTTAATGTATAACTTAATAAATTTTTCTATCTTATCTTTTCGTGGGTATACGAGAAATATACAGATCTATGACAGTTAAAATTCGATTGTATTAGTATTTTCTTTACTATGACTTTATTTTTTCATTTCATTTGAGTAAACGTTTCTTAACAAATTGATATCACAAGATGTACCAAACACTTCAGCATTTTTGTGTCCCTCACTTTCCAACTCACTTAAGTATTCCTAAAAACCTGCATGTATGTGAAATATTCATATTTTTTCATTCTATCCTAATTTGCTATACTTTTCTTTAACTGACCCAACAGGAAAAGCATTCATTGTCAATACATTCATTCTAAAGCATTATTTCTTACGATAAAATTTATATCCTTTGCAATATATTTTCAGTATATTTTTTCTAAATCAACAGAAAAAACATTCATTCTGGAGACATAGCGACCAAGTCCATACTTCCACTAAATATCGTATTCTTAGCAAACATTTTTTCCCCTACATAGCAATTTCCTAACTCACCAGAAAAGCAGCTATTCTCAACATGTAGCTAAAATATCGAATTTCTCCAGACAAATGTAATAATTTTTTTAAGAAAGACTTAGTTCTTTTCTCTGTATAACGACTTAATCTATTTTTCGAAAATCTTTTCTACGTTTACGTATTTTGTTTAACTTTGCTTTACACTGTACTTCGATTTTTTTCTTTGTAGTACTTTTTTCCTGTTTCATTCCAACAAACTTGTTTCTTTTCGACTCGATCACTCTCACATCTCCATACAAACTTTCCTAATATCAGAAATGTAACAAAAACTTCAGATATATTTTTTAACTTTAGAATAAGTCTCACCGACATTTATTATTATGACATAAACTAAAATTTCATACTTTTCCCAAAAATAGTTTTCTTAATGAGTTGTTTTACACTTTTTTCATAATTGGCAAAGACTAATTTTTTTTATAAGGTTAGTTTCGAGAAAGTTAAATTTCGTCTAGTGTTAATCGAACAGAAGAAATATACATCAAGGAAAGAAAACTGAAATTATACATATGCAAAGAATTTGCTACGGCTGAAGGTCCCCCGAGTGAGTTATTCAACCAATGCTCGTATTACCCATTCAAAGATGGAGGTATCAGGATGACCAAATACCTCGTTGTTGCCTTACTTTCTTGTAGCAAAGGAGGTGGTGAACTTCACCAAACATGGTTCCATAATATTGGAGAAACACATTAAGGTTTACGGAGCAATTAAGCCCACGCCAGTGACCTTCTTCGTTCACATACACTCACATTCAAACAGAAAAAAACATAAATGAATGACAAAAAATAATGAAATAAAAGTAGTCCTGAAAAGGACTGATGTTTAGTCGTAAAAAGGACTTTTTTTTTATTCCTCAAAAGAACTTTTTTTTTTTTATTCCTCAAAGAAAACTTTTTTTTATTCCTCAGAAGAACTTTTTTTCTCTCATCTGGACTCTAAATTGCTCCAACGTATCCCACATTCTTGAGCTTCCACAAGAATTTTCTTCACATTAATGTTCTCGAAGAAAAAGTGAGTAATGGTGGGATGTATCAGCGATTGAAGGCGCTCACCAAAGTATTTCCCCAAAGTTTTGGGTTCAACAAGAGCAAATGCTTCGTCAAAGCATAGAGTCCATTTGTCTTCTTCTGTTTCGTTAAAGCACCTATGCCCCAGCTGATTGTTTGGCATGAGATTAGGATGCAAATGACATTCTCTGCAGTAATACACTTTTGCAATGTTTTTTCCAACCGCATCGACCAGAGCAAGTTTAAGAGCATTGGTATCTTGATCAGATATCGTATGTTCGAGTCCGAATTTACTGCATACCAATCTCACTGCATCACGAAAAACTGTTCCAAACTGTAATTGCAGAATACCGTCCCACAGCTTTTCAGAAGCATCGCGAAGCGTGTTGAATTGTTCCCAGGTTAGGGACACAGAAGCACAATTCAATTGCAAGACATCATTGGAGCACGTGAACAGTTGTTGAAAGGTGTACACAGGCCCATCAGATGAAGGTGAACAGTTCATCAACAGTTCTTTATTGATCACTTTGATTTTGTTGAGGGCGTCATAACAATGCGAGCGGTCCATGAACTTCTTGAATGTTCTAGCAGACATTGTCACGCCATATTTGGTAGGAAACACTTTTTCTCCTTTGGTAGTGTAGCTGCGAATGTGCACTCTCACAGTTCCAGAAAAATCAGTCACTTTAGCAACTTTGTTTCCCCCGAAGGACACATGATGAAGAGGCATGCTTTCTAATGAAATACCGTAAGGAGGAGGTTCGGCAAACGGATCAGGACATCCATAGTTTAAAAGCTTCCATCGTGCTTCCATTAAGCGCGGATCATCACACACTTTTTTCTTGGCATCAGAAACATCTGAAGACGAAGAAGTTCGCTTCATGTTTAACGCAGATCGACGAGGAGGTAGGTAACACAACGTGCACAGAATTCGAAGTCAGAGAACAGAATGAGTGAGCTGGTCTGTCCTCGGCCAAAACTGATAACAAATTGTTGTTGACGCATGCGCGTTGTTCACTGTGTGATGACGTGATTGTATAGCCAAGTGATAAAGGAGCCTCTGTTATCATCTTTCTATAGGTCAGATTTAATCGAACATCAGGTGCATTTTCGCAACGTGGAAGGTCGTGAAACCATGACTCATTCGTCTTGTTCACGCATGTGTGTTGTTCGCTTCTTGATGACGTGATTGCATAGTCACGTGATAAGGTTGACCCTGTTATCATCTTTCTAAATGTGAGATTTAGACGAATATTGGGAGCATTCTTGCAACGTGACAGTCCATGATACCATGACTCATTCGTGGAGGGTAGCATTTGTAAAAGGGATCCACATTCCAAAGATATGACGACAGGCTGAAAACCATCTCTTTTAAAAACAAAGTCCCTTGTTTGCCCTAGAGAAACTGAGGCAATGCATGAATTTTTTACAATTTCACATTCGTCATCTCTGTGAAAACCAATACAGGGATTTCCATTTTTATACTTATTAATGAAAACAAAATTGAATATTTCTCCACATACATTCTCAACAGCATCCTTGATTTCACGAAGTACTGGTATCCAAGGTTTAGTCAGCACACTCAATCCACTGAATGAGTAATGGAGATGATACTCACCGTAGACCACATGTTGTCTAGGAATTTTATATGTTTTTCCATAAATCTTAATTTTGCTGAGATCATCACCGATATATTCTACTTCATTTTCGAGGTGGTTAAGATAATCTGTAGCTTCAGAATAAAAAAATAATTTCTCATAGGAAAAAGGGAGGTCATCCTTATGATACATCTTAGAAGAATACATTTCTTCAGACGAAAGAAATATTATGGAAACATGTTTGGTGAAGTTCACCACCTCCTTTGCTACAAGAAGGCAACAACGAGGGATTTGGTCATCCTGATACCTCCATCTTTGAATGGGTAATACGAGCATTGGTTGAATAACTCACTCGGGGGACCTTCAGCCGTAGCAAATTCTTTGCATATGTATAATTTCAGTTTTCTTTCCTTGATGTATATTTCTTCTGTTCGATTAACACTAGACGAAATTTAACTTTCTCGAAACTAACCTTATAAAAAAAAATAGTCTTTGCCAATTATGAAAAAAGTGTAAAACAACTCATTAAGAAAACTATTTTTGGGAAAAGTATGAAATTTTAGTTTATGTCATAATAATAAATGTCGGTGAGACTTATTCTAAAGTTAAAAAATATATCTGAAGTTTTTGTTACATTTCTGATATTAGGAAAGTTTGTATGGAGATGTGAGAGTGATCGAGTCGAAAAGAAACAAGCTTGTTGGAATGAAACAGGAAAAAAGTACTACAAAGAAAAAAATCGAAGTACAGTGTAAAGCAAAGTTAAACAAAATACGTAAACGTAGAAAAGTTTTTCGAAAAATAGATTAAGTCGTCATACAGAGAAAAGAACTAAGTCTTTCTTAAAAAAAATTATTACATTTGTCTGGAGAAATTCGATATTTTAGCTACATGTTGAGAATAGCTGCTTTTCTGGTGAGTTAGGAAATTGCTATGTAGGGGAAAAAATGTTTGCTAAGAATACGATGTTTAGTGGAAGTACGGACTTGGTCGCTATGTCTCCAGAATGAATGTTTTTTCTGTTGATTTAGAAAAAATATACTGAAAATATATTGCAAAGGATATAAATTTTATCGTAAGAAATAATGCTTTAGAATGAATGTATTGACAATGAATGCTTTTCCTGTTGGGTCAGTTAAAGAAAAGTATAGCAAATTAGGATAGAATGAAAAAATATGAATATTTCACATACATGCAGGTTTTTAGGAATACTTAAGTGAGTTGGAAAGTGAGGGAAACAAAAATTCTAAAGTGTTTGGTACATCTTGTGATATCAATTTGTTAAGAAACGTTTACTCAAATGAAATGAAAAAATAAAGTCATAGTAAAGAAAATACTAATACAATCGAATTTTAACTGTCATAGATCTGTATATTTCTCGTATACCCACGAAAAGGTAAGATAGAAAAATTTATTAAGTTATACATTAAAAGAAAGAAAGAAAAGTTGCTTACATATGAAAAAGAAATAATAATGAAGAAACGCCTGTTGAAAAGAAATAGAAAAGTAAAGTTGGAATAAAGAAAATACTGTTGCAGTCCAATTTTTACCACTACAGATCTGTATATTTCTCATAAATGTAAGCTTTTAGGAATACTTAAAATTGAGTTTTGAAAAAATATTACGTTACATGAAGAACAAAAAAAAAATATCTGAAGTTTTGCTACATCTTGTGATATCAAGTCGTTAAGAAACGTTGGTTGAAATGAAATGAAAAAATAAAGTCTGAATCGTGAACATAGAATGATATTCAAAACACAAAATTAAGTTAAATAGGGGAAAATACAAAAAAAAAATGTTTGTCAGAAAGAAATGTAAAAATAAAGTAAAAATAAAGAAAATACTGTTTCAGTCGAATTTTTAACTGCTATAGATCTGTATATTTCTTGTACATACACGAAACAGCGATGTAAAAAATAAATTAAGTCACATTTAAAGCAAGTAAGAAAAAAATAGTTTAAGATGAGAAAAAATAAATCTGAAGTTTTGTCACATCCGGAAATTCAAGTCGTTAAGAAACGTTGCTTGAAATGAAAAATATAAAGTCAGAATATAAGTATGAGGTAGTTAGCAAAGTTTGAAATAAAATAATGGACGAATACGCGAACATAGAATGATATTCAAAACATAGATTAAGTTAGATTGCGGGAATTGAGAAGAAAAAACGTCTGTTGGAAAGAAATGTAAAAATACAGTAAGAATGGAGAAAATATTGTTTCAATCGGATTTTAACTACTATAGATGAAAGAAATGGAAAAATATAGTAAGAATGAAGAAATATTGTTTCAATCGAATTTTAACTACTATAGATTCGTATATTTCTTGTACACATATAGAAAAGTAATAAGATAGAAAAATAGATTAAACCATACATTAAAAGCAAGTAAGAAAAAAAAACAGTTTCAGAGGGAAAAAATTAAAAATCTGAAGTTTTGTAACACCTAGTGGAACAGATATCAAGTCGTTAAGGAACGTATGTTGGGTTAAATATAATAAAAAAAAGATACTGTTAAGAACGAATTTTATGTATATCTGCTATAGATCTGTATATTTCTTGCGCAAACATGAAACATCTATATAAAAAACCAGATTAAGTCATACATTAAAAACAAGTAAGAAAAGTTCTTTGCGTAGGAAAAAGAAATAATAATGAAGAAACGTTTGCTTGTTTAAATCAGAAAAAATAAAGCCTCGATAAAAGTAGTTGTTAGATTGAAAAGTAAGAAAATAAAATAATGATGGTACATCGAGAAGTTTAACGAGTATGCAAGCATTTAGAAAAAAAAAGTAGATTAAGATAATGGATTAGAAGGTACATTTCACTGATTAATCATAAAAGAAAATACGGAAAGATAAAAAAAATTTCAACTATGTATAAAACATTGCGGCTTTGTATGGCGGAAAAAGGTACACGTTAAAAAATGTAACAGAAAATGCCATGAACACGTAAGTACGTTAATAAACAATCGTGTTTTAAGATTATGTCTGCAGCACAAAGCTTTGGAAAACGTTTTTATGTTGGAACGTCCGTTAAAAATGCGTGAAGTCTCCTCAAAGAAAATAAAAAAATCATTACGTTGAAGAATTATGAATATAAAATGAGAAATTAGGGAAAAAAATAAGGAATAAATTCGTTGCAAAATGATCAAGTTATTGAAAAAAGTCAGTCTCGGAACTTAATGTGTCTACAGAATCTCAAATGACGTCAACCGCCGACCCCGCGGTTGAAATGGCGTTGGCTGATGTCATATCTGCTATCACGACATGCGTCACACATCATAGTCACTCATCCCAAAACACGTGTTATACAAAATTTTCTGAGTCAAAGAGAAACTGATGACTCATCCCAAAACACATGGCTCACAAAAGATAGCGGAGCATGAATCAACAGGAACGAAATCTTTTCAAACAAAGCCTTTCCTCGTCTAAATTAAAATTGTAGGGAAGAAAAATATAAGAATTAAAAAAATAATGCAACGTCTATAAAAATTATAACACCTCATGGAGTTCTAAAAATATAAATTTAATAAAACAAATTTGAGGAAACGACTAAAAAACTTCCTTCAAAAATTTGACAAAGTCCAGTAAATCTCCCGAGAAAATAAAAAAAAAAAATAAAGCCGACCCCGCTGAGGAGAAAACGACATTGGCTGATGTCATGTCTGCTATCACGAATGCGTCACTCATCATAATGACTCATCCCAAAACACGTGTCATACAAAATTTTCTTAGTCAAAGAGAAAATTGCGACTCATCCCAAAACACATGGCTCACAAACTGACAACGTGGTGAAACTTAAATGGCGGAACATGAATCAACGGGAACGAAATCTTTTCAAACGAAGCCTTTCCTCGCCTAAATTAAAATTGGAGGGAGGACACATATAAGAATTAAAAAAAAATGCAACGTCTATAAAAATTATAACATCTCACGGAAGTCCTGAAAATATAAATTTAATAAAAAAACATATTGGAAAGACTTCCTTAAAAAATTTGACAAAATCTAATAAATCTCCCGAGAAAATTAAAAAAATAATGCAACGTCTATAAAAATTATAATACCTCAGGGAATTCCTGAAAATATAAATTTAATAAAATAAATTAGAGAGAAAAAATAGGACAAAAAAGATACGAGTAAAAAAAATTGGAAACGACAAAAAAACTTCCTTCAAAAATTTGACAAAGTCCAGTAAATCTCCCGAGAAAATAAAAAAATAAAAATATTGGAAAGACTTCCCAAAAATTTGTCAACGTCCAATAAATCTCCCGAGAAAATGAAAAAAAAAATATTGGAAAGACTTCCCAAAAATTTGTCAACCTCCAATAAATCTCCCGAGAAAAGATCGAAAAAGCACCGCTAGGGGGCAACGTACACACCCCCTTTCCCGCACTCGGTCGTTGCCATCCTTCAAAAACAAAGGTCCATTAAAAGTTCCAAGAAGCACCGCTAGGGGGCAGCACATCGACCCAACGCACTAGCGTCATCTGCCACGCCCCAACATCCTTCGGTCACACGCCACGCCCCCATCCTTCTGCAGCAAACCACGCCCCCCATCCTTCTGCCGCAAGCCACGCCCCTTGCTCCTTCGCTAGAAGGAGCTGCTCCGTGCGCTCGGATCGGTCCTTTTATACTACTGTCGCTCGTTGGAAGCAACGCAGATAATGCATCCAGCTGAACCTCAGTAAAGGGCATGACACCCCGCAGAGTGGCCATCCACAGCCAGTAATGCTATGCTAAGCACACAGCGTGCGGAAGTATTCTCCCAAACGCTTCCGCGGCTCCGAAGGTAGAACCACACAAGAGAGTTTCAAGGATAAAGTCACTAACTTGAGCATGCGTTCAGTGTTACCAGATTGGGAAGGGTTTTTTTCCTCATTTTGGGGAAATATTTAGCTGCTGGGGAAGTATTGGGGAAATAATTTTACAGATGAAATTTGGGGAAATTTTGGGGGAGTTGTCAGTAGTAGTTCGAAATAGTCTCGCTCTGGGAATAAAATTGAGAATGATTACTAGAGGCATTTTCTCAGAGTGAGCTGTAACTTGAATAAATGATAATTGGGAAAGCAATAAAAAGGTTATACTTGTAAGTGATTATTTATTGAATAGTTCCCATTACAGTTGTCCCTGGATGCACCCTACCTCTGGCACTGCGGCCTAATCCTTAACAGCGCAAAAACGTGTTTAACACCAACACCTCCAGAGCCGCCCTGGCATCACTACCGAGGTGAGGGGAGGAGGGATAAATTGCTATATGGAGGAATGTGCAAAATAATTTGAAAGAAAAAAATATTTTTTTAAATTTCAGTGCTTGACATATTTAAAAAGAATTAAAGATGGCCTATATATATATATATATACATATATATATATATATATATTTTGTTGATGTGTTTTTCCAAACAGTTACTATTAAATCCCACGAAGAGACAATAAGTTGCTGTACTTTGTAGTCATAAATCAATTTGTCATAAACTTAAAAGAGAAAAATTTGGGGAATTTCCGTTTGGAAACGCCAGTTTTGGGGAAACTCTGGCTATAGCATGGAGAATTTTCATTTTTAACTTCTGGTAACACTGCATGCGCTCTTTCCAAACGTTCAGTCAGACTCAGCACTCAGAGGACTCCCGTAACAATAGTTTGAAGTTGCAATTTGTCAAAAGTTTTCTGTGTTAGTGTAATTAGTTGATTCAGTTCCATTATTGGCTTATGGTTTGAACTTTCAGTAGTTTTATGTCGCACGTTCTTTAGCGGTGACATGTCATTATTTCAACAATATAAAAGTAAGCATTACTTTGATTAGTGTAGCTATTTGTTTCTGTGACTCTTCTGAGGAATGTAAGCGCCATAGAAGCAATGGACTCTGGCACATCTACAGTATACGGCCACGTGAACTCCCAAAACTACGAAGACTGCATTCTAGAAAAAATACTTTCTCTGTCTTTTGGATCATTTTCATAATCATATAAAATAACATTTATAAATAAAAAAAAATTATCTATAAAAGTCATATAAAATCACATTTATATATATGTGATTTTATATGATAATTTATATGTGAGTTTAGATATAAATCATATAAAATCACATTTATAAAACAAACAATTATCTTGCTCTCCCTTTCTCTAAGAGCCCGAGCTCGAACTTCAGTAAATATTCTACGGCCTTCGGGCTCGGGCTCAGCCCATCTCAGCTCTGATAGAAGCAACCCCTATTATTTTCGTGTGTGGGTAGACAAGTTTCTTTCCCTTTGAACATTTCCCCTGAACATTTTTTTTATAAATCTTTGCGTTTGAACTTCTACATAGACATTTATTTCTGGTGGTACGCGCATGGTCGCGTTTTTTTTTTTTTTTTTTTTTTTTGTTCCTTTTCTTTGGGTCTTACGATGCTTTCTGCCATGCCATGCCGTATTGTCAACGTTGCATGTAAGCTACGGGTCACTTGTTGATTTTAATTATTATAAATTTTCATATCACTTTTGCCATCTATTTATCGCATATTAACTGCATTGCTTTCCTTACTTACAAAGTCACGATTCGCCACTGTGCAGCAGTAATGGCTGGTAAAATTAGTGCCTTAAATAAACATGTACAAGAACTGTATCCTTATGATACATTTGTTCACTCTTACAGCCATACGCTGAATTTAACTCTACAGATATCAGCTTTACACATCAAGGAGTGCAATCCCCCCCCTCCTCAACTCTTTCAGGTCTTGCAGTATTTTTTTTTTTTTTTTTTTGAAGTCATCAAAACGAAAGTCGCCCTTCAGGCACACCAAACAGATTTTTTTTTCTGAACAAAAGCCCTTCAGGCTTTGTTGAGAAAACATTACCAAGGGTAGCGCCTACGAGATGAAACTTTTCTTCAAAGCTAGTTATCTCTGTAAAGGAATATTGTAAGCTGTTAATTTTGTTTTTTCGTTACGTACTTGACAATTCTGCAGACTGAGGCGTGAAAGCCTAAGGATTCATGTCTTTTATTCAGAAGATCGAAACTCGGTTCTTGGTGAATTTGTTTTCGGCAATATTTTCCCTTACTGATGTTCTTTTCAACAGTGTACAGGCAAAAGGCATATACACTGGCGTGCAAAAAATAAGGAAGAGATGGTTTTTCGAATGTAACGTCGTGTAGAAGTGCTCCACATCGACTCAAATCATAACATAAGATCCCCAAGATGTAAGAATATGGGACAAGTGACCAAAACCGTCCAAACAAGGAATCCAAAGGATACAAGGGCACTTTATTGAAAAGGTAGCTTCGAGCACAACTGGACAGAAGCCAGAAACGTCCATGTGACAGGCGGCTGCCGAGAAAAATCCAGTCTTTAATAGGGGATATGATCACCCCTGACTGCGTTGCAAGATTTACAACATCTTTCCATGCTGAGGACGAGGTTGTCAAGGAGCTGTTGAGGCATCGCTGCCCATTCCTCTTGTAGCGCCAATCGCAGCTGCGGAATCGTTGCTGGCAGCTGCGGAAGCGTCTCCCGAGAAGGTCCCACACGTGTTCGATTGGATTTATGTCCGCGGACCTTGCGGCCCAATCCATGCGTTGAATATCTTCACTCTCCAACAGCTCTGTGACAGCCACTGTATGATGAGGTGTAGCGTTGTCGTCCATGAAGCAGAACTGAGGACCCACAGCACCTCTAAACAGACGCACGTGAGGCAGGAGAACCTCGGTACAATAGCAGACACCAGTGACTTAACCTCCTTGGAAAATGTGGAGGTCAGTACCGCTACCAAGCATGATACCGCCCCAAACCCAGAACTCCGCCACCTCCAAACCAGTCCCGCTCGATGATGTTGGACGTGTGATTACGCATTCCCCTGCTCTCTTGAGATGTGTATACGTCCTGAATCGCTCGTCGGACTAAATCGGCTCTCATCCGTAAAGATAACTCAACCCCATTGCTGATGTGTCCAGTTCTTGTGTTCCTGGCACCACAGAAACAGCCGTCTGCGATGAGCAGGCGTTAATGGCACACACCGTACTTGTCCTTGTGCAAATAGGCCACCTTTGTGCAGCCTCCCGGCCACGGTAAAACGCGATAACGGACGTCCAGTTGTCTGTTGCATGTGCCTTGCGATTTCTCCCGCTGTCTGCTGTTCGTCTCTTCTCGCCTATAGGACAATATACCGGTCGTCCGCCGCCATGGTTGCTCGTGGACGGCCACTGCTAAACTCTCGGACAGCTGTTCCTGTCGTTTGAAATGCTCTCCAAGCTCGTGAAACAATGCTGTGCGCGATCCCGAACTCCTCGGCCACACTAGTCACCCTTCGACTTCCTTCCAACTTCCCAATAACGCGACCTTGGGTAAAGTCATCCAGATGTCGTCTACTGGATTGCCTGTTGGTCATATCACATGGTGGCAGCAACTCGACGTCGTTCAAACCGATGTAAACCGTGCAATAACGTTCACCGAATTGCTGAGCGTACACCGCCCGTGTGCTTTATACCCTTCCGACCCCCCCCCCTACGTCATGCTGCATATATGCGCATGTCCTACCGTACCGGACCCTAGTCTATCTCCTGAGTGGTCTTTCGGTCCGTTCCGCTGTTATGCTAATTACTCCTCTTCGTCCTTAATTTTTGCACACCAGTGTATATTGCTTACTGTGCTAAAAAAGTCGATGAACTCACTAAACAACTGTAAAAAACCCGGGAAAACGACTTCAGAAGAATTTTTCAAGTTGGAAATGGATCCAAAGAGCATGGTGAACCGGCTGAAAAAAAAATCAGAAGGCTCATGTGAAGTTGAACAGCCAGGAGACTCAGGTTATAAAGCTCTGTTCAGTGAAATTTTATACAATATTTTGATTCAAATAAAAGTCCGATTTCAGGCCCTCAAAAAATTGGATTCATTCTCTTTACTGAACCGTGATATGTACGATAAACACAATGAAGTTTCCCAATTGTGCAGTGAAGTGTTTGGAGAACCATTACGGCTCCTTTTTTGACACTGTTCGGTTGAAGACTGAATTAAGTGTTTTGTACTGTTCCGCAGATTTTAAAAGTATGGCAGGTTTTTAATTGGTAAAATCCAGAGAAGAAAATAAATTAAATTTGGGAACGCCTGAAGTTTACAAACTGGCAAAGTTAATTGCAACCACTTCTGCAACGACAGCTACAGCAGAAAGGACGTTTTCTGCAATGAAAAGGATCAAAACTTACTGCTGCAATACTCGAGGCCAAGGAAGACTGTCTTCCCTAGAAAAAACTTTCTTCGAACAATTAAAATTAAACTTACTGCCGCAATACTCGAGGGCAAGGAAGACTGTCTTCCCTAGAAAAAACTTTCTTCGAACAATTAAAAAACTTTCTTCGAACAATTAAAATTAAACTTACTCCCGCAATACTCGAGGCCAAGGAAGACTGTCTTCCCTAGAAAAAATTTTCTTCGAACAATTAAAAAAAAACTACATTTTATGATGATGTGAATAAAAAATTCGCTGAAAAAAATAGACGGGTAGGCTTTATTTTTCAATAAAAAAAAATAGCAAATTAATTTTTAGGATATTTTATAGCCTTTTGTAATTCAAGAGTTTTTTAATTTCAATTTTGTTGCTTTTATTTGCATTTTGATTAGCGCATATTAATCTTTTAATCCTGCATTATAATCTTTCATGTATATATTGCAATAGTGTATTATACATTATTGCCCACTCTCGTTCCACTAATGAGATCATGCCTAGACTTGTAAGTCAAGATTCGCCACTGATAGGAACAAACCAATGTCTGCTGACAAGTGGCCCCAAAGTCAATGCAAAATATCACTCAAAACAGACTTGGAAGCAAAATCTACAAACAAACGTAACGAAATGATAGAGCAAAACTAAGCTTACCAAGGAACCGAATTCTACTCATGGAAAGAAATCGTCGAAAGGCGCCACTCGGTGGAAAGATAGACACTTAAGTAGAATAACGATTAAATAGAAACGAAGAAATGTGCAACCGAGATAAAGATTGTGGTTAAGTGAAGGAATTGTACGAATGAAAAGTTATGACCAAATCTAACCGAAATGGCGTGTGTAGACACTGAATGTAAGATTGTGGACCTACTTTGTACACGCCTTCAGCTACTAGGGACTCATCAAGTAGCGTTCGGTATTACCTCGAGAGGTTGAGCTTGTAGGACCCGAGGGTAAATCCAGACAGGATGGAAAATTTAAAAAACTGGAAATAAGAATTGAACTTAAAAATTAACTGTTTTAAGTATTTATAAATAAATGAACAATATACTTATTAATCTTAAATTTATTGATAAGAAGTTTGTGCTTGTTCTTGATATTTTCTTGAGTGCTACAGATATTAGCATCTATATGAAATTGAAAAATAATAACATTACGATGAGTATCTGTGGATACATTTGAAAACCAATGCGTAAAATGATTAATTTAAAATCAAGCCTTTTCTCATACAAGTCAAAAGGAAGCTGTGTTTTTTGTTGATCTTTATTTATAAGTCCAAATACACTCATTCTAATAAAAATCCGCGCACCAGGAAGAAAGAGTTGGATTGAAATGAGATTTTAGTAGTGAGATGGTACATACCAAGGACAGAAGTGATTACAATATCACAGTAGCAGACAGATTCCCCGTGTACATACGGTACACATTTCGGTCCGACGTAGTCCGACACAGGCGGGATACGGTCCGGCATGGAGTCAAAGAGACGCCGTTCAAGAAGTGTGGGCCAATCCTGGGACAGATTGGCCCACACTTCTTGCAACTGACGCTCTAAATCACGAACACTGGGACATAGAGAAAGCTGGGATCCCATCTGGTCCCACACGTGCTCGATGGGAGAGAGATCAGACGATTTGGCAGGCAACGGAAACGTCGAAGCCTGACGTAGACAGTCTTGAGAAACCAGAGCCGTGTGCGCACGGGCGTTATCTTGTTGGAAAATGGCTCCGTGCAGCCCACCAGGAAAGGCAGCACATGGGCCGCAGGATCTCCTGGCTGTCAACGTCCCTCGGATCACTGCGAGGGAAGTCCGGTTGTCATACGCGATGGTTCCTCAGACTATCACGCTGCAGATCGGGACATGTGCCGCTGCACAGTGAGGTTAGAACTGTAGCGCTCATCTGCGGTCCTGACACTCTGACACGGAGGTCTTCCGTTCCCATAGAGAAGCGGGACTCGTCGCCGAACACTAACGTCGCCAGTCTGTAGCATTCCGCGTTGCTCGCGGCTGACACCACGGCAATCGATGCCGACGATGGTCAGGTGTTAATGGCGGAAAACGTGAGGGCTGTCAAGAGTGCAGATTCGCGCCTCTGCCAGGCGTCTAGAAATGCTTCTAGCGGACACAGGAGTCTCTTATACAGGGTGATCCATTTAAACCAGTACCCTGAAAAAACCTTACATTTTTGCAAGGGATCGCGCAAGGAACTTCTTTTTTCAATAGAAGCAGCAACTCCTGGAGAATGAAAACCCCCACCGTGAAGAAGATTGTTAACCGTAACCGTAACTCAGCTCGTGATTTGTTTGTTGTTGCGTTGTCATTCACTTGTGTGCATTCGGAAACATGCAGCACTCTGTTCCAGAGCGTGTTTTTTTAGTGAAATCGTATTGGTTAAACAATTCTGTCATCGAAACGCAACGAGCATTTCGAAGAGAGTTTGGAGTTCGAAAAGTTCCAAGCAAGTCAACAATTCTGTCGATGGCAAAAAAACTGGAGCAAACCGGTTCTCTTCTCAGCGGTAGCGGTATACATCACCCTCCGATGCCCCAAACGCGTGTGGACGATGTTCGGCAACGTGTACTTCAATCTCCGACGAAATCGTTGCGCAGATTAAGCAAACAGACAGGAGGATATTCATACGGAACTTGTCAAAGGGCAGCAAAAAAAGCGAATATTCGACCATTTAAAGTGCACGTAATCCATCAGCTGCAGGAACCGGACAAGAGAACGAGGGTAAGTTACTGCAAATGGTTTAAAAATTTTCTTTATTTGCGATCTGATATTCTCTCCATCACATGGTTTATGGATGAAGCCTGCTTTCATCTGTCAGGCTACGTCAATTCGCAAAACAGCCGATACTGGGCTGCCGAAAACCCACACTTTATGTGTGAAACACCGATGCATTCACAAAAGGTTGGTGTATGGTGTGCGGTTTCGTCTACGAAAATTATTGGCCCCATTTTTTTCTCTGAGACTGTCAACACTAACGTTTATTGCCGCATATTCAATGAATTTGTGGAACAACTTGATGACATTGAATTGACAGATGACTACTTTCAGCAGGATGGCGCTACGTGTCACACATCGAAAGTCTCAATGGAACTCATAACCAGCTTCTTTGATGACAGATTTAATTTCAAAAAACATATGGCCTCCCCGATCTCTGGACTTAGCTTCCCGTGACTTTTTTTTATGGGGCTACTTAAAGGATAGAGTTTACAAAACCCATCCAAAAACATTGGATGCATTGCGTGAAACAATCACGACTACAATTGGCAATGTTACTGCTCTTACTCTACATGAGACATCACTGAATATGGTGCGGCGTGTTCAACTGTGTTTACAAGAAAATGGAGGACCATTCCAACATTTACTTTGATAAAATGATTCTCCAATACCACATGTATAATTCTCATCTTACTGTATGATTTTGTTGTTATTTATAAAAATGTTATAAGTAAATCACATGGTACTGGTTTAAATGGATCACCCTGTGCAATTGCCACATGTCTCTGGATATTGAACAAGGACGTCGTTGCATCTGTGCGTGCCGCTTTTCGCGGTCCTTTCTGCTGGTGATGTGTCTGGGTCGTCCAGAGCCAGTCCGCCGTGTCTGGGTGCCTTTCCGCGACCACTGCTCCCAACTAATCGGCACGCCGGCCATCCTACATCTCTCATCCCGACGATACGGCCTCGTCCAAACTCCGTCAGTTGCCCGTACGCACATTTAGGGCGGCTGCTCGGCATGTCTATCGCTCAGGGATCTCACCTGACTCTTACCGTGCACTTCGGTACGAATGTGCAGTCCCCTGTGCGGTGCCTTATGAGCCCCGAGCATTACGATTGCAGCGCCGGTCTTGAGCGCACGGGCACACGGAATCGCACGAAACGTTATTCATTGGCATGTCTGCCCACACCGTAGTTATTCGCCGGGTTTCGCGTTAATCGCACGTTCTTTCTTGGTGCGCGAATTTTTATGACAATGAGTGTAGTTAACCCTTGCAGACGTAGAGTCAGTTTTTTCCCAGTGAAAGATCTGAATGCAAATTTGTAGACACCTGCATGGTACTAGAGTTGTTGACAATAATGTCATCAATTGTATATCTAAATATTGAATGAATTTCTATTCAAAGTGATTTTAATCTGAATTCATTCTCGTTCCTTGTCCTATCTAGTTTAAATTAGCTGCGAATAGCTTTAAAAACGAGCTCTGAATGAATTTCGATCACTCTGAATCGAAATTCGTTCGTAGTTACTCTTTTGAACTTGGTACCGTACTTGAATATGCTTCGAATACAACGACGGGACGTCTATGTGCAATTGACTAATACGAAACGGAAAAGGACCGTCTACAGGCGAGAACTCGAGGTCAGCCTACGAGCAATTTCCTCACTGGCACTACTCAATGTGAGCACAGTGCAATGTTGGGTGTCACGCTCACAAAACGCAGAATGGCAAGACGGGGTGGAAGTTTATCAAGATGCTGAACGAGAGCACGTCACTATCGCTTACTCCGCAGAGGGGCTGTTCACTCCCCATTCAGTCCCATGATTGTGTTTCAGCGTGACCTACCCGCTGCAGTGGGTACAGACGTGACTATTCAGAGTAAACGTTTGCACAACGTAGGACAGAGAACGTGACACAAAACCGATAAATTCCCGTTTATGCCGCATAACATGCCAGTTGTCGAGAATTATGCAGAGAGAGACGACGCTGGATTGTGGAATGTAGGAGAGTACTACTCCCAGATGAGTTCAGGTTCTGTTTCGGTGTACCAGAAGGCATCACATTTGTATGGCGTTGTCGCTATCATCGGAATGCAGAGGTTTTTGCAATAAATTGTCACACAACGTCTCGAAGTTGTACAGCGGTGTGAGATGGCATCCGATACGGCAGGAAAACATCCCTTGTCCATATTCCTGGCACTGTCACAGCAAGAAGCTTCGTCGATGTTATAACCAAATTCGTCAAATCACCATTCCTAGCCTCCATAATAGGAACGAACCTGTAGCATGACAAATCCAGTCCGCACACTTGTCAGCGACAGTCTGCAGGGCGACTGTCGCTTACAACCATGAAGACTAAACTCTCATCCTCCCGTGGAAACTAAACTCCCTGGACGTGCCACACACGATCGACGGACGTGTCATTCGTCGATCGTCTGTGAGACCTTATTAGTCGTTAACTCAACCGGCTTCCTCGGGCAGCGGGTTCTCAACAGCTGCGTGCCCATTTTTTCCTCGGCCAGCGGGTTTGCAACAGCTGCGTGCCCATTTTTTCCCTCGGCCAGCGGGTTTGCAACAGCTGCGTGCCCATTTTTTGGTGCTTGGAATGCCATTACCTCATCCGAACAAACCACTTCATTTGAATCATTGTTTACCAGCTGCATATCGTTGAAGAAGTCTCTCAGAGCAATTAAATCATTTCCCATCATATCCAGACATGTGAGTTATTAAATTATATGGATGCATGCCGATGTTACCAAAAATGTTGCGAATGCTGGGGTGACAAATTGCGCTCATTCCGTGATGGCATGTGCGCTAATTATGGATCAGTTTGTTCCAAGGATACATGATTTACCCGATTCGGAACAGTACAGTTTACAGATCTCCTTAGCCTAAAATATCCCTGATTTCTTGCTTGGGAGTTAAGAATATGTACAGTACTAATTACTCCGCGTCTACAGAACAGAAAAATCTACGATCAGTTACGACTAATGCCCAGATTCCCGATCGAACTGATGGCTTCCTTTGATGGTCAGGTACTTCCTACCAGTTCGTTCTAAACTGTTTTTCAAGAGCAGTCCCCTACGATGTAACGAATCGTTTGCTACTTGCTTCGCAGTCAGATGTCAGGGTTGTCTCATCAATTTCCATTTATTCCTGTGGAGAAATCATGCATCATTTATTTGCATATTCTTTGGTGATTTTCGGATGCACACCCTTCGCATAAAATAAGACATACTTGTACTTTCTACTGCGCTAACAACACAGAAATCGCAAGAGCAGTTAAAGGATTTGTAACTTCCATTTAGACTACCAAGTAAGATTTTTGAACCGTTATAGTTTTTTTTTAAACATGTTTTTTTCTTGCGAGGAAGGGACCTGTTTTTGTACCGTCCGCATTAGGGGTTGGACGTGTGTAGTCCAGAGCTGGAAATAACGCTTTGCGTTGACCATCTAAATACACTGACGGAAAAAAATCCCAACACCAAGAAGGGGTTGTGTTAGATAAACGACAGTTAGTAGGCGGTGAGAGTACATCTGTAAACTGACGTCTATGCAAATTTCGCGCTCGGCGCATACGTGTGGCACTAGTAGCGCCCCTCGGGACATGCAAAGCAGGTTTGCTGTAAATACGCGCTGTAACGTTCGTGAGCGTTAGTTATCGTTGAGATTCGACGTAGGGTGTTGATGTTAGTCAAGAATGCCTTTAAGAAGACGAAGAAGCCATTATCAACAGCTCACGGAGTTTGAACGAGGTCGTGTAATAGGGCTACGAGAAGGTGGATTTTCTTTCCGCAATATTGCAGAACGACTTGGCAGGAATGTAGCCACTGTGCATGATTGTTGGCAGCGGTGGTCAAGGGAAGGTACTGCCTCAAGAAGACCGGGTTCCGGCCGGCCACGTGGCACTACTGAGAGGGAAGACCGCCGTGTACGGCGTATGGCCGTAGCGCATCGTACCGCGTCTGCGGCAGCAATTCGAGCTGCAGTTGCCACCACAGTGACACAACGAACTGTTACAAATCGGTTACTTGAAGGACAGCTCCGAGCCAGACGCCCTGTGGCGTGCATTCCACTTACTCCAAACCACTGCCTTTGGCGACGTCAGTGGTGTCAAGCTAGAGCTCATTGGAGGACGGAGTGGAGATCTGTTGTGTTTTCTGATGAAAGCCGGTTCTGCCTGGGTGCCAGTGATGGCCGTGTGTTGGTTAGAAGGAGGCCAGGTGAGCGCCTGCAACCAACCTGTCTGCGGCCGAGACACACTGGACCTACACCTGGAGTTATGGTCTGGGGAGCAATTTCCTATGACAGCAGGAGCACTCTCGTGGTTATCCCATGCACCCTGACGGCACATTTGTACGTCGGTCTGGTGATTCAACCTGTTGTGCTGCCATTCATGAACAACACTCCAGGGGGTGTTTTCCAACAGGATAACGCTCGCCCGCATACCGCTGTTGTAACCCAACATGCTCTACAGAGTGTCGCCATGTTGCCGTGGCCTGCTAGATCTCCAGATCTTTCACCAATCGAGCACGTATGGGACATCATTGGACGACAACTCCAGCGTCACCCCCAACCAGCATTAACCGTCCCTGTATTGACCGACGAAGTGCAACAGGCATGGAACTCCATCCCACAAACTGACATCCAGCCCCTGTACGACACAATGCATGAACGTTTGCGTGCTTGCATTCAACATTCTGGCGGTTACACCGGTTATTTATGTACCAGCATTTCACATTTAAAATGGCTCTTCTCACGCTTACAATAAGCTGTGATCTTGAAACCTTAATCGATTAAATATGTTGCCTGTGCAAATGTATTGCCGCCATTTCATTCCTCTACAACTATTTTTTCGTGCTGTTGGGATTTTTTTCCGTCAGTGTAGATGGTATCGGAGCAGCACGGTGGGCATTGTTTTCCCCCAAGAGTGGGCGCGAGTCCCTGGTGCTAAAAGTTAACTATACCGCAGAGAAAGAATAACCTTAAGTTTTCTCTATTACCTGAAGAAATGGAAGCAACAATTATGTTCTTTTGTTAAGTTTTTTAAAAAAAAGAGAGAGACTTGGTCTATTATTGGAATCTGGTCCTAGTTTGGGCACAAATATTTAGTTTCTTAGATACATTTTAAAAGAAAGAGAAACTAATGGCATCCTACCACAGAGGAAAACAAACTAAACCAGGCTTGGTAGCTCGCACTAGGCTGATAGAGCCTTCTGAAGGTAGGTGACGATAGTGAAGCAAGGGACGTTACAAGTGTATTTAAATTCCTTTTTCAATGACTTTCAGGAAATGAAGACCCAGCTTCTTGTAAGAGGCTCGTACAATGTAATCGTTTTTGACTGGACATGGGGTAATGGCATTGATCTCTACGGTACTGGTATCAACACGGAAGTTGTGGGAAAGCAATTAGCCTTTTTCATTGAAAACTTAGTCGTAAGTATTTTGAAATGTTATTCTACACTTCTAATTCCGCAAATCTCGGCTGAATTCCGTGTTGTTGAGTTGTATAAATGTGAATTACAGATTGAGTAACAATTTAATGAACTGTAATGATTCGAAATGTTCCAATGCGTTACTCTGTTTGATACCAATACACTAATTGTAAGGTGCCGAAAAAAAACTCGTAAGGGTGCTACCATTTCTGCTACATGCCACCACACGCATGCAGTAAATAGCGTCGCCTGTAAACGACGTATGTATGTAGGCAGATATCTCCGCAAGCTCAAGTAGCAGCATTAGCAGTTCAGATGGCAGCTTATCAGGATTCCAGCGATTTCGAAAGTGGTATGATGGTCGGCGCCCCATAGAAATTTCACTCCTCAGAAATAACCACAAAATTTGGATTTACACGGCCAACAATTTCAATAGTGTACCTGGACTACACAAACTCTGGGAAGAAATCCAGAGTGTGGACGTAGAAAAGCCCTGGACGATCGTGGACAGCGGCATCTGTCAGGCATCGAAGCATTAGCCAGGCGTGCAACATTGCCATAAATCACAGCGCAATTTAAGGCTGGGGCCAGTAGTAGCATCAGCGTTCGGACAGTAGTGCAACGTTCCCTGTGTCCTATGGGGTTCCGGAGCCAACCAACGACCCCCCCCCCCCATGTGCCATTGCTGACCATACGTACGACACAAGCCTGTGCGCCTCGCCTGCTTTCGGGAACACGGCCATTGGATGGCTAGAAACGTGTAGCCTGGTCGAACGAATATCGGTACCAACTGTTTCGGGAAGATGACCGATTCCACGCGTGGCGACAACCCCACAAGGTAATGGATCCCGCATGCCTACAAGAGACAATGCAGGCTGCCGGTGGCTCTGTTATGGCGTGGGGTGTCTTCAGCTGGCAGGCATTAGGGCTCGTCAAATGTCTTCAGACCGCTCTGACCACTGGAATTAACGCTGCCATCCTTGGGGTTCATTTGCACCCGTTCATGTCATGCAACCGCTCCGACGAGTGCGACCTCTTTCAAAACGACAATGCATCACCGCACACGTCCATAGTAACCCGATTATGGCTTGGGAAACATTTCATAGAGTTTTCTTCGCCTCTGCGTTCCCGAAATTTAAACGCCATCGAAAATACACTCATTGTCATAAAAATCCGCGCACAAAGAAGGAGGCGTTGGATTGAAATGAGATTTTAGTCTGAGATGGTACATACCCAGGACAGAAGTGATTACAATATCACAGCACCAAGACGATTTCCCGCGGACATACGGTACACATTTCGGTCAGCGTTAGTACTGCATCGGGCCGCCTCGTGCTCGGATACATGCGGTGATACGGTCCGGTACGGAGTCAAAGAGACGCCGTTTGTTATCCTGGGACAGATTGGCCCATATTTCTTGCAACTGACGATGTAAATCCCGAACACTGGGACATGGAGAAAGCTGGCTTTACATCTGGTCCCACACATGCTTGATGGGCAAGAGATCAGGCATTCTGGCAGGCCACGGAAGCATCTAAGCATGACGTAGACAGCCTTGGGAAACCCGAGCCATGTGCGAACGGGAGATATCTTGTTGGAAAATGGCTCCGGGTCTTCCCCAAAGAAAGACAGCACATGGGGCCGCGGGATCTCCTCTACGTAGCACTAAGCTGTCAAAGTCCATCGGATCACTGCGAGGGAAGTACAGCTGTCATACGCGATGGCTTCCCAGACCATCATGCCTGCACTTCGGGACGCATGCCTCTGTACAGTGAGGTTGGAATTGTAGTTCTCACCTGCGGGCCTCCACATTCTGACACGATTATCGTTCATTCCCATACAGAAGCGGGTTTTGTCGCTGAACACTATGCGTTGCCAGTCCGTAGCATTCCACGTTGCTCGCTGCTGACACCACTGCAATCGACGCCGACGAAGGTCAGATGCTAATGGCATAAACCGTAAGGGCTATCGAGAGTGCAGATTCGCCTTTGCCAAGCGTCTGGAAATGGTTCTGGCGGACACAGGAGTTCCTTGTACATCCGCCACATGTCTCTGGATATTGGACAAGGACGTCTTTGCATCTGTGCGTGCCACCCTCACGATCCCACGGTCCTCTCTGCTGGTGGTGTGTCTGGATCATCCAGAGCCAGTCCACCGTGTCTGTGTGCCTTCCCGTGACCACTGCCCCCAACACGATCGCACCGTACAGTTCGACCGGCCCAAATGGCGGCCGATTCGGCGCGCCGGCCACCGTACCTTTCTCATCCCGACGATACGGCCTCGTTCAAACTCCGTCAGTTGCCCGTACACACATCTACTGCGGCTCCTCGGCATTGCTATTGCTGAGGGATCTCACCTAACTCTTACCGTGCACTTTGGCACGTACGTGGAGTCCCCTGCGCTGTGCCTTATAAGCCCCAAGGATTGCGATTGCAGCTCCGGTCTTGGACGCGAGGACATGCGGAATTGCACGAAACTTTAACTATTCGCATGTCTGTCCTTCCCATAGCTATTCGCCGAGTTTCGCGTTAACCGCGTTGTTTTTTGCTTTTTTTTTTTTTTTTTGGTGAGCGGATTTTGATGACAAGGAGTGTATTATATTTGGGATGATGTCAGTGTCAGAAATCCTCCATCGGAGAATATTGTGGAATTGGGGGACGCTCTCCAGGATGCATGGTGTGCAGTGTCTCCTCAGTACTGCAGAGTGAAAAAATCCATGCCCTGTAGTGTTGCTTTCGTTATCCAACGGCGAGGACGACCAACGCGGTATTAGAGAGGTATCCTAGTTTTTTCGGCACTTCAGTATATTTTTTATTCGCGATGTCCGTCTGAAAATGTGGATGTTTGACGTACTTTGTTTTACTATTTTAAATGGGAATTTACAAGGAAACATTCACTAAAATGCGATTGGGCAACGTCATTTCTGCTCTTCCATATTGCACAGCAAATCATTTGCTATATTAAAATTTCGTTCTTCATGTTATTTCTTTTGCATTTTTCAACAATTTGTATGACTTTGAACACATTTGTGTTTGATGCGTTGAAGATTTTGTGGCTTATTGAAGAATAAACTTGTAGAAATTAATTATTCGAGTTCTATAGTAAAGCAGTAGTTATTGCTTTTTGCTCTTTGATTTTGTGTTTTAAATTTTTATTGTTTTTATTTTTTTGAAAAGTAAGTTTTTTGAAGAAAGTTACCCTCCGTTTCATAAATAAATGTTTTTTATCAGTGCTCAGAGTTAACTGCGAAAAAGTTCTAAGCGTTTTCAAAACTTCGTGTGTGAACAATGCATTTTTTTCTCTCCCTTCTTTCTGTCTGTTTCCTTTCTCTGTTTGAGAATAACAGCAGAGTATGCAATTATTTTGATTTTAGTCCGGTTTATAATCCTATCTTCCCTTTGAAGTGGAGAAATGTTTTCCCCGGTACTACATTAAGGGAGTAGTGCAATTTAATCACAAAATAAGTAAAGGATTTTTATCATCATGAAAGAAATACGGGATTACGCCATATAATACAAATTTTGAAGATGACAATCCGTTAAGAATCTTATCCCGTGTTTGCTTCTCCGGGCAAACACGGGATAAGATTCTTAACCTCCAGATTCGCTAAACATGAATGCCGGTTGCTTCGACTAGCGAATTATGTGATGGTTAAATTCAAATTGATCGGAAACTTGAAACTTGGTCGTCCTGGGTGGTGTAGTGGTTAGCATACCCGGGAGTTTTCTGGGAGACGCGGGTTCGAGTCCCGCTCCAAGAAGATGAAAATTTTCAAGTTTTCGGATATTATCTGACTTACCATCCTTGTCACATTTACGCCAAAAATCGGATTGTCATTTTCAAGATTTTTATCATGTTTATACCTGAAATTTCTAAATGATGAGCATCCATTGAACTGTTTCTTTCTTCTAAGCGCATTTCACACTAAATATTCATGCTACCTATGGCACAGCATAACGCAGTAAGCATAAATAAATATATAAATAAAAAAGGAAAGATATTTTTCAAAAAACAACAACTTTTTGAAGCTCAAAAAGTACTTGAAACATAGTCTTTTTAAAAGCCTTGCATTTATTCATAATTTTCAATAATTATTAAATAGCCACCAAAACGTTTGCAAAGATATCTATGTGATTTTTGTGTTCATTGATAACAATGGTATGGAAATAAAATTTATATCCTACTTGAACACGTCATATACTGCATGTAGTAAATGTTTTAATTTCACATATTTTTTTATTTTTTAAAGTGGATTTTTGATGTTATTCGAGACATTATAGATTATCGCATGTTGAAACACCATTAAATATTAGTGTCCGTCCAGGAATCGAAAAGCAAGGAAGGAAAGAAGTGTAACTTACAAATTTTTTAATTGTCTCCTGGTTGTCGACGCATATTCTGCGAACGATTCCTGTTTTCACGCTTCACAAATATTCCTTGGTGTCACAACAGCATGTGTGCATACAAGGCAACTTCGATGTATAATATACACCGAGGAGCCAAAACATTATGACCATCGCGTCTTCATGCAAATCGAAGGAACTGCAAGTAAAGGGCGTCGTGTGTGAAGGTTATAAAACGGTGCAAATAATATCTAACTGATACTGAGCTCTGTTCGTCAGTGCTCTTCTTATTCTTCAGATGGGACAGGCAGCGGACATAAGCGAGTTTGACAAAGGCCAAATCGTAATGGCCAGAAAACTGGGTCAGAGCATTTCCGAGACAGTAAAGCTTGTGGGGCGCACACAGGCAGCCGTGGTTAGTACCTTCAAAGTGTGGCCCGAGGACGGAAGAGTGGCCCGAAGACGGAAAAGTGACCCTAAGACGGAAGAGTGACCCTAAGACGGAAGAGTAGCCCGAGGACCGAGGAGTGGCCCGAAGACGAAAAAGTGGCCCGAAGACAGAAGAGTGGCCCGAGGACGGAAGAGTGGCCCGAGGACGAAAGAGTGGCCCGAGGACGAAAGAGTGGCCCGAGGACGAAAGAGTGGCCCGAGGACGGAAGAGTGGCACGAGGACGGAAAAGTAGCCCGAGGATGCCGGCAAGATTTGGGCCGATTACGGCTCATCGATGCTAGAGGTGAGCGAAAGCACGAGCCAAACGAACGGATACTGTGGCACAACACGCCGATAATTTGAATGCTGGTCATGGAAGTAATGTGTCACAATACACAGTACATCGAACCCTGCTGAAAATGGGGCTGCCTAGCCACAGGCCGCTCTTATTGGCCATGCTAACCTCAGCTTACAGTGGAAGACGACAACAATGGGCACGCGAGCATCAAAACTGGACACTAAATGATTGGACATTGATTGAATTAATGATTGTCGTCTGGTTCCTTGAATCTCGTTTGCTGTTGCACCATGTGAGCGGCCGGGTACATGTTCGTCGAATACTTGGGGAAGTGTTGGCACTAAAATGCACCGTGGGATGAAAACAAACTGGTGGAGGAAGTGTAAAGCTTAGAAATGATTGTTTATCTATTCCTAACTCAATAAATCGGATTTCTAGCATACTTATTTCTATTTTCTGTTAGCGCCTTCTTTCAGATGATAATGCGCGGTTCCACACTGCTTGAACAGTTCGTAGGACATGAGAATGATTTCCAGGTATTGCTCTGGCTCTGAATTCCCCAGCCATCAATCCAATCGAGCATCTGTGGTTTTCGTTGGAACAGCAAATCCCATCTGCAGCGGCTCAATCACGTAACTTACAAGAGTTAAAGGTTGGTACCAGATCCCACAAGACACCTTTAGAAATCTTATAGCGTCCATACCTTGCCGGTTAAGAGTTGTTTTGGCGGCACGTGGGAGACCAACATCATATTAGGATGGTGGTCATCACGGTTTGGCTCCTTGGTGTATATTACCAAAGTAGTAAGGTGGCGTGTTTCAAAATATAAGCTCAGTGAATCATTATTTGGCTTACTGCTACTGCAACACTCACTACCACCGCTTTTTTTCCTCTCGGCGTTGTTTTTATTTACTCACTGTCAGTGTTGCCAAAACCTACACTATTTACCAACAAGTAATTGGACACCCCTGCAATCGACGATGGCTGCGGTCCTGATACACGTCACGGCCGCAGCCGTTAAATATCGTGTGGGAAACAACAACGCAACCAGTCGCATGCAAGATGCCACGCAGTTCGGAGCTCTCTGATTTCGAGAAAGGTGTAATCGTCGGGTACCACAGAAATGGCCGATCTATACGTGACATATCCAGCAAGTTGAAGTACCCAAAATCGACAGTGGCCTACGTGATTGGCAAGTGGAAGATGAGAGGTGACTGTCGGAATGTGCCGCGACCCGGCAGACCCACAAACTGGGAGTTAGAGACCGACGGGTGCTGGCTAGAGAAATTCGGAAGAACCGCACCAAATCGATGGGCCACATCCGCGAGGAGTTTCAACAGGCATCCGGGAGTGTTCTTTCGATGAATACCATCCGTAAGGAAGCCCATCTGCTCGGTAATCATGAACGTGCTGCCGCCCACAAGCCTTTGATCACCAAGTCCAATACCGCTGCTCGGCTAACGTTGTGCAAAGAACGTCGACAGTGGACCGTTGAACAGTGGAAATAGGTTCTCTGGAGCGAAGAATCAAGGTTCACCCTCTACGGTTCGGATGGCAGGGTCTGGGTTTGACGTCCGCCTGGAGAACGGCCTCCTGCCGAAATGTATTGTGCCAACTGTGAAGTTCGGAGGCGGTGGAATTATGCTATGGGGGTGTTTCTCCTGTTATGGCACGGGATCCTTGGTCGCAATACCTGGTAGACTCAACGTCGAGACCTACTGCACCATTTTGGATGACCATGCGCTTCCTACGTTGTGGCAGTTTTACGGGGTGGACCCATGTTACTTTCAGGATGACAATGCCACCTGTCTTGTTGCGAGGTCCACCATGGCTTGGTATGGTGACAGTGGGGTTAATCGAATGAACTGGCCTGCGCAGAGCCCGGACCTTAACCCTATTGAGCACCTCTGGGACGAGTTGGAGCGTCGACTTAAGGGGTGCTCCCACCGTCCAAAATCGGTGAAGGAACTGACCTGTCTTCTCCAAGCCGAGTGGAAGAATATACCGCAGGCCGTCGTACAACGCCATGGTTGAGAGTATGCCCCGGAAGGTCGCAGCTGTAATCGCCGCTCGTAGAGGCTCCACCAACTATTGAAGGTGAATAAACTTCGTTTTCCTTTGCTATAACAGGTGTCCAATTACTTGTTTGTAGGTAGTGTATAATGAAATTAAGAGAACTGATGAGACGTTGAGAAGTAAAATCTGAGAAGTAACAAAATTTAAATAAGAATTCAAACTCAAAAGGAAGGTTGAGTTAGAAATATACGTCATATATTTTCTTAAACAGTTACAAAAATTTCTGCACGGCAACTTGCAAGATATTCGTCAGAGATGGGTGCAGATCAAATCCCGGTTAAGGCATGGACAGCGTGTTTGTCTTACGACACTGGTTCTCTGTCCCTTCCCTGCAACCCGTAGCCCTAAATTAGGGACGGATGGGTGACTTCTATACCCTATTCAGCCACATGCGTGGAGTGCCTGTTGTACATCTGCTATTATTATTCGGAACATTATACGGCGACTTCAAGTTTCCGCTCCTAAAGCTGGCACAGCTTCACACATATCCTGATGGTTCATCTTTGTTTTAGTGAAAAAACATGTTTTCTTCTTAGCGGATCAACAAATAGCAGCTAATGGATCATTTCACCACGCGCAATACACGCTCTCATCTCAGTTCATCCCGAAACTCCGCTTAGTCCTACCAGGGAAATATCCTTACTTTCGCCTCAACAACAATCTGTATCAGTTCTCTACAAGATGCAATCCGTCTGGGACTTCTCTCAGCCTTAGACCATCGGGTGGCTCTCTCTCCTGCAATGTTGAGAGGAGTACCACCTTCTTCCTCACATACGTGTTCAGACGCCAGCCCATTACTCACTAAGACGCCGAAAAGCGTTGCACAATAAACTGTTTGACACTGTTTATTGTACAGCTGTTCTACATGGTATTCACCAGGCCTCTACTGTCCGTGTGCTGTACGCAAATAGTGTCCTTTGCTGTTTTTAAAACATATGTTAATACACTCACGGACAATGGCATTTGCGTACCTAGAAGAAATCATGCTACAAACACGAAACTTTGCGAATAGCAAACGTGCGTGCTGATATGCCAAATGATTCACGTTTGGTGCGATTGCGCATGACCGAACACCCTGTGATGGCGATGCAACCACGAACCGGCGTGTAATCGATGCCCCATGAAAGCGAAAAGCACCGGCCGACGCAAGCAAGAGTACAGAGTGACAAGAATGCTGGGTAGACGCCAGAGACGTCTATTTACGCAAATTACGGACTTTGAGAGAGTCCGGATCATCGGGCTGAAAACCGCAGGGTGGTCGGCGCGACGTATAGCCCGCCACGTGGATCGTTCTGACCATACCGTCCGACTGTGTTCAGAGCAGTGGATAGATAACGGCACTGTTTTTTGTTTTTTTTTCATTAAATATCTAAGAAAAGATAGCATAAAATAAAAGATTAGTAATATTATTTTGGCTGTAAGAATATTCAAGACTTACATGTTTTGACACAATTGAAGAGGAAATGTAAAATATTTGTAAATGACATCACTAAAAGTTAACGCATCAAAATAAAAGATGTTCTTCATCTCAAAGCATGTTCAAATCCTACGTGGATTTCATGCAAGTCAATGTGAATTTTGATTCAGTTAGATATAATTAAGTTTTCTCGATATTTTATCAAATGAACACAAAGCAGCATTAGTTAGTGGCAATTAACACCTTTTTGGAAAAGAAAGCGAGAATAAGTAGGTCTCAGTGTCGTCTTAAGTTTTCATTTCAATAATACTGTAAGTGCGTGACGTCCGAATGATCAAAATGCAAACATTTTACAACAAAGTGACTGATTTCTATGTCTTCACACACTTTTTCATTCTATCTAGGCTTATACATCAACTAGCGCTGATCAGGTTTACATGATCGGATTCTCATTTGGTGCTCACGCAGCGGGAATGGCTGGTCAGCGGTTCTATGCAAACACAGGTGCCAAAGTAGGAAGAATAACAGGTACAAACATAGATATATCTTCCATTCTTTTTCATTGCACAGACTTCCAATCTGTCTGAGATTGGAAACATCAGAACAGAGTCTGATAAAACAATTATTCTGCCATTTATCTGTCAAAGTTTCATATTTAAAACATTTTAAACAAACTGTACTAACTGGAAGAAAACTTTTTATTATTTAAAATAAAACAAAAATTATAATTTCTTTCGGGGGCTGATAATATGTATCACGAATAATATGCTTCTTTTTGTTTTGTGGTTTACAGTTCACTTAAGAGAGACTTCTTGGAAATTAAGATAATGGGACTTTTGTTTTGTTTTTCTTCTTGTTGTTGTTTATGCCAACAGTTTCTTTGTTGGAAAAGTATTTTCACAAATCGTCTTTGCCGCCACGGTGGCGCAGTGGTCTAAGCGATGGCTTCTGATAATTCGTCCGAAAGGGGTCCGGGTTCGAATCCCGGTGAGGCATGGATGTTGTGTTTGCCTTACGGCACTGGCTCTCTCACTTTCCTGGAACCAGTGGCCCTAAATTAAGGATGGGCGACTGCTTATAGTCCATTGAGTTGTTGACGGTGATCGTTAAACCTCCAATCAAACAAAACAAATCATCTTTACCTTTTTCTGGTTTTTTTTTTATTAAGAACCACCTTTTACCTTCTTTTTAGTTAATCAAATTTCAAGTACAATGCTGGTCACCCAAAATGCAGCACCAAGAAGGACACGAGATAGCAAAGCCAGATTTACTGGACACCTAACAACAGATACAAAGGTGAAACGATTGAGCTTACGGGCCCGTGCGACTTGCGGAACACGCAGACATCAATAGTTCGTGTGGCCCCCATGGCTGGCAATAACGGCCGCTACAAGCCGCGGCATTGAACAAAAGAGGCTTTGGATGTGGGCTTGGGGTATGTCGGTCCAGGCTGCTTCCACACGTTGCCACAGTTCATCAGGCGTAGCCGCAGGTGGTGCTTGCCGGGCCACTCGGTTGCCGATCAGCAACCAGACGTGTTCGATGGGCGACATATCTGGAGAACAGGCGGGCCACCGCAGCAGCGACACCTGGTGGGCCGTGAAGAATTGTTGTCCGATGAGTGCCACGTGCGGGCGCGCATTTTCCTGGTGAAACGTGGCCGCTGGCAGGTCTTGCAGGTAAGGGAGGACTACAGGCGCCAAAACGTCGGAGATGTAGCGGTGGGTGTTGAGTGTACCGGCGATGCGTACCAGAGGGGTGCAGGTGTCATATACAACTGCGCCCCAAACCATAACGCTAGGCGACGGACCGGTATTTCGATGCATAATGCAGGCGTCATACAGTCTCTCACCGCGATTCCGCCACACGCGGATCCGACCATCGTGGTGTTGCAGGCAGAAGCGGGATTCGTCGGAGAAGAAAATTTCGTTTCATTCCGTAGTCCAGGTGCGGCGTTCAAAGGCCCACTGCCGCCGTACTGGCCGGTGGTATAACGTCAATGGTAATCGCCGTGCGACAAGTGCCCGCTCCTGCAGACGACGTCGAACGGTACGTGTTGACACAGGTTGCTGCGCAACACATCCTAATTCCTGCGCTAACGTTCGTGATGTGACAATGCGAGCCGTCAATGCCCGCCGCACAACATGCCGGTCCTCTCGTTCGGTGGTGTGCCGCGGCTGCGGCAATCGCTCACGTCAGTCCGTCAGTCCCTCCTGCACCCACCGAATCCATACTCGCCTCACTGTGGCTGAATGTCGTGAGGCGAGTATGTCTAGGTACGATAAACCGCTGTCGCGATAAGCCACTATTCGTCCTCTGTCGAACTCCGAAACGTGCCGGAACGACTGCCGTATTCTGCCACAAGGCATCAGGAAGCTTCCCACGCACAAGTCCGGCAGCACAACCCACTTCCACTACTTACATCCCGCCTTCTGTGCACCCTCCTTACAGTGCTTCTCAGTGGCCCGCCGGGCGCACATGTTTTGCATATGCCCTGCAATGCTAATCGTTTGCATGTCCTCTTGCGGGCGACGCATGCTGCAAATTTCAGGCCAATCGGATGTTTCCTTCTTGATGTTGCATTTTGGGTGGCCAGCAGTGTATGTTCGCAAATTAAGCCCTTAATATCCCGAATTAACGGGTAGAACTCTCACCAAATTTTGTGAAAAGTCAGTTCCTTCCTGACAAACATATTTATACCCAATTCTTTTTTTTTTATTGGTTTAACGACCACCGTGAGCAACTAAACGGGCTATAAGCAGTCGCCCGTCCCTAATTTAGAGTCACTAGTTCCAGGGAAGAGAGAGACCCAGTGCCGTAAGACAAACACAACATCCATGACTCACCGGGATTCGAACTCGGACCCCTTTCGGACGAATGATTATAGGCCATCGCTTAGACCACTGCGCCACCGGGGCGGCCCCAATTCTTTTTGAAACACCGCAGCTTGTTGGCAACTAAAGATACCGAATTACATTTGTAGCTACAATGCAAATGACATCAATGCCTTCCAAAGCACTTTAATAAATTCCTGTAATACTGTCAAATAAAAACAAACTAAACATTTGAAAAAAAAAAAAAGAAAGGTAGGTCACATTCTTTTAATGCTCTTTCAGCTGCAATATTTTCATACAGACGAATTGATGATTCTAAACGCAGAAATTTCATTCCATTGAGAACCATACTGAATAATCACATTTTGAACTTAATACGCAAACACCTTGCATGCACACCCGTAGGGCGCATTTAAATTACAATGAATAAATGTGCCCTCCACTAGGACACAAATTACGTAATACGATTTAAATGGGTTTTGCGGGTGTTCCTATAAGGAATTTACGATTAAGCTTCCCTGACAACTGTCGGGTGAAAGACTCAGCTGAATGCTCAAGTGGATTTTATTAGGAAATCAGTGAGTCCTGTGAAACTGTCATTTCCTTGGATCTCACGAGATTTGTGCACATACGTTTTCTTGTAATCTCATGAGATCTGTGTACATCACATCTCTTTGAATATCCTAATTCTGTGTACATTTAATTTCCATGGATTTCACAAAGCCTGCGACTTCCATAAAACCCACGAAATCTGCAGAAATCTGATTTCCTGGGGATCACATGAATCCGTGTACATTGAAACAGCAAATTATCAGATTTTGTCCAGACTCGATTCGATATGATATGTCCAAAGCAGACTTTATCCAGACTCGATTCGATATGATATGTCCAAAGCAGATTTTGTGCAGACTCGATTCGATATGATATGGATTCAACGAGGAGATGATATCATTCTATGGATGTGTTCAGCCAAGCGGCTCTGTGATGGAGTTGCTCAACTGCTCAATGTTCGATGGAGGAGGATCCCTGTAACGAATGACTCTCCCAATCTCCCCCAGTAGGTGTTAAATTGGGTTGACATGTAGGGACCGCGTGAGCACTAGTTCAACATCTAGCGACCGTGGGGGCTTTCTCATCACTTTGAAGTCACTTTCGCAGTTGTGGAACCATTGCGGGACGATCCGAGTCTTATGGAATGGCGCATTAAGTATCTCCCCATCAGTAGCCACTATGTACGTGTACTAATATGTCTAGTCTGTTGTGATGTTAAGATACCTCGTGATGTCCAGATGCTGTTCCGCAGGTATTAAAATGCCCAGTGTCCGTCATGAAAAACAGACCCTAGATCATTACAAAGCCTCCACTAGGTTGTACAGTTAATGCTAGGCAGCTGTTATCCATGGATTCGTGCAATTGACTAAACATTCTGGCACGTCCATTGGCCTGTATTAAAAGTAAGCGCGATTCATCGGACCAGGCGAGATTTTAACTGTCCTCAACGGTCTCGTTTGGTGCTCTTGTGCGGATTGCAGACGAATTTGTCTGTCATTAGCAGAGACGAATGGTACAAGAAGGAGACGCGTCTGTTGTTATAGCCCATTCGTACCGACGTGCGGCAGGTTGTGTATTCGGAAATTCTCCTCTCGATCCCGCTGTCGTACTGCGCGGTTTCTTGACGCAATGGGGCTGGCTTGTTATCTGGCACAGTCTTCTACAGCTGCCGTTGCTCTCGAACGTCGACCAGTCATTTCCGACCCCAGAAAGGCTGCTGGCGGCTTGTTTTGCTTCCTGTGCACAACTCATTGAACATCCTTGATGCAGTTACTCTTGCATAGCCGAGAAGGTTTACCGTTTCTGTGACGCTTGCACCTTCCCGCCTAACGTCCACTATCATGCCTCTTTTAAAGTTACTTAAATCACGATTCTTTCCTGCATTGTCACTATCTACGCTTTGCACGCTGCAAAGGTCTCAATCCTTTGCAGCGTGAGCTTTCATAAGACCATCTCAACGTCATTGTTGCATAAGTAAGTGAGGATGACACGCGTTGGTGATTCTAATAATTTTCTACTTCAGTGTACGTCAAGTTAAATGAAATCACATGAGTTCTGTAGATATGGAACTTCCTAGGATCCCATATCATCTGTTTGCATCTGATTTCGTCGTGGCCGACTGGATTGAGGCGCTGGTTCGAGTCCTGGATAAAGCACGGGTGGTGGCCTTGTCGGATGGCGGTGCCTCTGTCCCTACCCTGGAAATGGTGGCCCTGAATTTGATACGGGCCACAATTTATAACCCTACGGGTCGCTCATAGTGGAAGTTAATTCTTTCTCTCCCAAAAAAGGTTCTTCTGTGGGATGAGTTCGAAGGATATGTGTTATCGAGGTAACTCATAAATTTACGTATTTTTCAAGGAAGTGAATATGTTTTATGTTATCAGGAAATATAAGAATCCCTTCTCAAAAAGACCAGAATTATGTCTTTTTCTAATACAAATGCAAGTTAGTAACAGAAACTTATCCTTGTGCCTTAATGACAGTCCCCAGTTTTTAAGATATTCATGGTGGGAAGACTGGAAACGCGTTTCCATGTAATGCGAAAAGCAAAGTTTATTTTTATAAAATCCAGAGGGTTTCATGGAAATGAAGATTACTTTTGTTACCTGTATTTCAACATAGGTAGCCTAATAAGAGATTACTCAAACTGGTGCTTGTTTCGTTGTGACAAATTTTGTGAAAATCCAGATTTCGATGTTAAATCCTGTCTGAATTGTGAATATTTCTTAGGTCTCAGTCCATACGGCCCTAGCTTTAGAGGAGCTGATCCAGATCGGAAATTAGATGCAAGTGATGCCAAACTTGTGGATGTCATTCAAACTGGACAAGCACCTTGTATCCTATCTGGCAAGTATTGTCATATCTTAACAATTTATATTTTTTGAATGATCGGTGAAACAGAACACTTCTGCTGATCTGTTAAGGAGGTGTGATGTTGACTCGAATTATGGATACGGAGGTGTGATGTTGACTCGAATTATCTATACGGAGAAGTGATGCTCACTCGAATTACCTATACGGAGGTGTGATGTTGACACGAATTACCTATACGGAGGTGGGATGTTGACTCGAATTATTTATACGGAGGAGTGATGTTGACACCAATTACCTATACGGAGGTGGGATGTTGACACGAATTACCTATACGGAGGTGTGATGTTGACTCGAATTACCTATACGGAGGTGTGATGTTGACTCGAATTACCTATACGGAGGTGTGATGTTGACACGAATTACCTATACGGAGGTGTGATGTCGACACGAATTACCTATATGGAGGTGTGATGTTGACTCGAATTATAACACGAACCATTGTCAAGCTTTACATGAACAATTTTTGTTGCTAACTGCTGAGTTCCTACACAAATCATCATTAGCATGAAAAATCACTGTGAAACCTGCATTGCTACTAGGGTTGACCACACTCCCGGTCCCTTTAGCAATTTCATTCTGACAAAATCATTTCGCAAGAAACACTTAATTTCGACAAAACTGTAGTCAGTTTTGTCGAAATTAAGTGTTTCTTGCGAAATGATTTCGGGTCTTCTTCTAACGTACGACATGATAAAGGTTTCCAGCAAATTTCGTAACATTTCATTATACATTTTTTTGAATTATCACAATTTTTCTGGATTTTTTTTAATTTATGGAAACCATTGCACAATAGCTGGCGCCCCAAATGGATAAGGAAAAAAAAATCCGTTGCTACAATAACCTACACGATGAGCCATTACATTATGACCACCTACCTAATAAGATGTAGGACCCCCTTTAGCCCGTAAACAGCGGCCACTCGGGAAGGCATCGATTTGATCAGGTGGCGATAGGTATCCTTGGGTATCTGGTACCATAATGTCAACAGCAGGTCCCCCAGTTCCCGTACATTTCGGGGTGGTGGTGATTTAGCGCGAACCCGCTTTTCCAAGACGAACCACAACTGTCCGATTGGGTTCATGGCCAGGGTATTAACAGAAAGTCACCAGAATATTCCTGGGACCACTCCTTGACGATTCTGGTAGTGTGGCATTGCGCAATGCGCATTGTCCTACTGGTTAATGGCCAACACCAGCAGAGAACACAGTTGCTATGAATGGCTAACGATGTTCAGATACCACACAGCTGTCAGGGACTGTGTCATTGTTGTAATAAGGATTAAAGTCTCCCAAAAAGCATCCCCCACAGCATAACACTGCCACCGCCGCCGCCGGCCTGTTTCCGTCCAACATTGCATCCAGGTGGCATAGCTTCCGTTGGTAATCGGCGTATCCGCGTTCTGCCGTCTACGTAATGCACCAGGAATCTTGATTCGTGAGACCAGGCCAGTTTCTTCCAATTATCCACCGTCCAAACTCGATGATCTTGGGTCCATTTTATGCGTTGTTGGCGATGACGTGCAGTGCACATGCAGACCCGGCTGGGTCTTCGGCTACGCATGCCCATGCGCAGAAGGCTGCGTTGAACTGTGTGCTGTGACACATTGCCCTGATCACCATTGTTGTACCTGCGGGTGATTTGTCGCACTGTGGCCCTGCGGTCGCTGTGAACAATGCGCGACAGTCCCCGACCCCTCTGGCATCAATGAGCTGCGGACAACACACAGCTGGACGACGTTTCATCGTTTGGCCATCTACGCACTACTTTTGATACGTACACACTACAGCGGCGCGTGAACAACCTACAAGCCGCGCCGTTTCCGAGATCGTAGTTCCGACGCGCCGTGCCATCACAATTTGTCTTTTATCAAACTCCGATAAATCGGTAGCTTTTCCCATTCTGACTCCGAGCACTCTACTATCCGAAAGCCGGTCCTTGGGTTCTATATATACTGCTCTCTGAACTTTACCAGCGCCACCGTTCGGTCTCCAGGCGCTCTCATTTCTCTACGCTGGGGGTGGTCATAATGTAATGGATCATCCGTGTAAATATCATGTGATATGCTATCCACAATATGCAATATCGCTACCGGATTTCAAAATCAGGTCCTCCGCCAAACGATTGCAATTTAATAATTAATAAAGCCCCAACTATGTCCGTGTATATAACATACCAGTATATATAAACATACCTTGTATCATCAGTAATTACATATAATAAAGTACAGGACATCATCCTGTCGACTGCCTGAATGCGATGCAGCAGGTGCTGTGTTCAGGCATTTTGGATTTCGGATGGATTTGAGGTTTAACGACCACCGTGAGCAACTCAAGGGGCTATAAGCAGTCGCCCGTCCCAAATTTTGGGTCACTGGTTCCTGGGAAGGGAAAGAGCCAGTGCCGTAAGACAAAACCCAACATGCATGCCTCACCGAGATTCGAACCCGGACCGCTTACGGACGAATGATCAGAGGCCATCGCTTAGATCACTGCGCCATCGGGGCGGCTCAGGCATTTTGCCTGTCAGGCCGAAACTTTGCAGTTGGTTTTTCTTTAGGAAGAATGCCTTTATTTGAAATTGCCTCAGTAATCAACCAGGGGGATGTTCAATACTTTATTATAATCATCGATGATACAAGGTATGTTTATGTACATATCTACATACTTAATGGATTATACACTGAGTGGCCACTTTATTATGACCACCTGACCGCTTTAAGCAAATGAGCTACGGCTGCACACTGTTGCCGTTAGAGTGCGAGGATAGTATAAAAAGGGAAAGCTTAGTGCTTGCGACAGTAGTAGAAGTGATTTTGGGAGGACGAGATGGATAAAAAATGCGATTTGGCGGACTTTCAAAGTGCGATGATTGTAGGAGCTCGGAACCATGGAGCGAGTATCACCGAAACCGCCGCATTCGTGAAATGTTCCAGAGCAGCTGTTGTTAAAGTATTTAAAGACTGGACTGTCAGCCAAAAAACTGAGTCTCTACGTGCAACGTGTGGTCGTCATCGACTAGTGACTGCTCGGGCTGAACGGAGAATGTCCAGACTGGTAACAGACAACAGAAGGGCAACAGTGCAGCAAATTACAGACCATCTTAATCAAGGATCCCCTCAAATGATATCTGCACGCACTGTTCGCCGTACATCGGATGGGATATGGCAGCCGAAGGCCTGTTCGAACACCTTTGCTGTCTGCAGTTAACAAGAGAAAACGTCTCCGGTTCGCACAAGAGCACAAGGATTGGACAGTCGATAATTGGAAGCAAATTATGTGGTCCGATGAATCACGTTTTCAGTGGCACCAGGCTGATGGCCGAGTGAGAATTTGGCGGAAACAGCACGAAAGCATGAATCCAAAATGCATTGTTACAACCCTTCAAGCTGGTGGAGGCAACGTAATGGTTTGGGGAATATTTTCCTGCCATGCTTTGTGCCCTTTAATTTGTGTTGATCAACGTCTGACTGGCACATCATATCTAAACATCGTTGCGGACCAAGTGCATCCTGTCATGTGGATGGTTTATCCCAATGGCGATGTCTACTTTCAACAAGATAATGCGTCCTGCCCTAGTGCTCGTATTGTACAGGATTGGTTTCAGGAACATGCCAGTGAGTTTACTTTGCTTAGGTGGCCCCCACAATCTGCAGATCTCAACCCCATTGAGAATTTGTGCGATGAAGTTAAACGAGACATCAGACAGCTGGATCCACAACCCTACAATCTCACACTCCTGGAAAGTGCTATTCATCAAGCATGGTCTCAGATTCCACAAACCACCTATCAACATCTCGTGGAGTCCATGCCACGAAGAATCGACGCAGTATTAAAGGCAAAAGGTGGCCCAACGAAGTGTTGAGGGGTGGTCATAATAAAGTGGCCACTCAGTGTATTCCACAGCAGAAATACAGCGTCACTCTCTATCTGCGTTATATCTCCATCTCTCTTTTGTGTGTCTTATCATCCCCGACTCCTCATCGTCGGAGACTTGGATCTTTGATATCTAGTAAAGAATGTCATTTTGGTTCAGCCTCTAAGCATGTGGGAGGCTAACCGAACATTACCATTGTGTGTGACGAAATCTTTTCTTCAAAAGTCTGACACAATATGGCGTCTTTTAACACGAGTCTTACAAAATGACGAACAATCTTTGAAAAGACTAAGTGTCCTTTTCCACACAAGGTGCATTACGATTGTGGATAAAACATAACACGCAAAAAAATTCGTGTTCATCACTGTAATGCAAATTTGAATAATTGACAAACTAAAAGAAATACATAAATGCTATTTAAATATTAATTGATGCATCCTCTACTCTGAGACTCTCATAATGACTACATTTGGTATCAAAAATTGATTGAACTCATATTCTTGGGATTTCAGCAGGAATAAATCTCCCAGAAACTGTAATATTTCTTTTGAAAGTTCCAGAAACACCACGAACATTAAAACGATTACAATGGCTTTCATACTGATACAGAATATCGATAAAAACACTTTCCAAAAGTTCAGCGTATCTAGTGCAGGGTGAGCAAAAAGTCACTGTGCACCTAGCAAAAAAATACACGTGCAACAAATGCAAGCGTATCTTCTATAATAAATGCTGGAAATAGCTCCCTCCTGCGTGTAGACATGCATCCACGAGTCTGAACATGTTCTCAAAGACACGGGACAGGTACAACGATGAAATGTTTCTAATTACTGTGGTAATGGCTTTCTGTAGTTCCGGCAGAGAACGGGGATTGGTCTTGTAAAAAAAGTTTTTCACTAAACCCCACAGACAATAATAATCTGGAGGCGTGAGATCGGCCGAACGTGGCGGTCATATGTTTCCGAACACATCAATCAACAAGACATGACCTGTGTGGACGTAGTGGAGCTCTGCTCGAAACAGCCATTAACAATTTCCTCCTCGGTTAACTGTTCGATGAATGGGCACAGGATAATGTCACATACCTTGCCGCGTTAATAGTCCGCTCGAAGAATATGGGCCCAAGTATCCGTCTTCCACACCACACTCTTCTGATCATGTAATGGCATTTCGTCTTCGAGATATCGCACAACACACCCCACTCTTCTGATCATGTAATGGCATTTCGTGTATCTGATGCGAATAGCTGGGACACCATACGCGACTCCTTTAGCTGCTCATATATCCGGATAAGTGGAACAGAACCTCGTCGGAGAAAAACGGGAAGTCCAGAATATCCTCTATATTGTCATTAATAAAGTCCAGGAACCATCTGCAATATTCCGCACACTTATCGTAGTATTTGTCTTTCAGTTCGTGCACTGCTTTAATTTTGTATGGTAGAGCTGCAGTCTCGTCTTTAGTGCCCTACGGGTACTGCTGTACGAACCATCTCCAATATTCCGCACACTCATCGTAGTATTTGTCTTTCAGTTCGTGCACTGTTTTGATTTTGTATGGTAGAGCTGCAGTCTCGTCTTTAGTGACCTACGGGTACTGCTGTACGAACCATCTGCAATATTCCACACACTTATCGTAGTATTTGTCTTTCAGTTCGTGCACTGTTTTGATTTTGTATATTAGAGCTGCAGTCTCGTATTTAGTGCCCTACGGGTACTGCTGTACGAACCATGTGCAATATTCCGCACACTTATCGTGGTATTTGTCTTTCAGTTCGTGCACTGTTTTGATTTTGTATGGTAGAGCTGCAATCTCGTCTTCAGGGCCCTACGGGTACTGCTGTACGAACCATCTGCAATATTCCGCACACTTATCTTAGTATTTGTCTCTCAGTTCATGCACTGTTTTGATTTTGTATGGTAGAGCTGCAGTCTCGTCTTTAGTGACCTACGGGTACTGGTGTACGAACCATGTGCAATATTCCGCACACTTATCGTAGTATTTGTCTCTCAGTTCATGCACTGTTTTGATTTTGTATGGTAGAGCTGCAGTCTCGTCTTTAGTGACCTACGGGTACTGGTGTACGAACCATGTGCAATATTCCGCACACTTATCGTAGTATTTGTCTCTCAGTTCATGCACTGTTTTGATTTTGTATGGTAGAGCTGCAGTCTCGTCTTTAGTGACCTACGGGTACTGGTGTACGAACCATGTGCAATATTCCGCACACTTATCGTAGTATTTGTCTCTCAGTTCATGCACTGTTTTGATTTTGTATGGTAGAGCTGCAGTCTCGTCTTTAGTGACCTACGGGTACTGGTGTACGAACCATGTGCAATATTCCGCACACTTATCGTAGTATTTGTCTCTCAGTTCATGCACTGTTTTGATTTTGTATGGTAGAGCTGCAGTCTCGTCTTTAGTGACCTACGGGTACTGGTGTACGAACCATGTGCAATATTCCGCACACTTATCGTAGTATTTGTCTCTCAGTTCATGCACTGTTTTGATTTTGTATGGTAGAGCTGCAGTCTCGTCTTTAGTGACCTACGGGTACTGGTGTACGAACCATGTGCAATATTCCGCACACTTATCGTAGTATTTGTCTCTCAGTTCATGCACTGTTTTGATTTTGTATGGTAGAGCTGCAGTCTGGTCTTTAGTGACCTACGGGTACTGGTGTACGAACCATGTGCAATATTCCGCACACTTATCGTAGTATTTGTCTTTCAGTTCATGCACTGTTTTGATTTTGTATGGTAGAGCTGCAGTATCGTCTTTAGTGACCTACGGGTACTGCTGTACGAACCATCTGCAATATTCCACACACTTATCGTAGTATTTGTCTTTCAGTTCGTGCACTGTTTTGATTTTGTATGGTAAAGCTGCAATCTCGTCTTCAGGGCCCTACGGGTACTGCTGTACAAACTATCTGCAATATTCCGCACACTTATCGTGGTATTTGTCTTTCAGTTCGTGCACTGTTTTGATTTTGTATGGTAGAGCTGCAGTCTCGTCTTCAGGGCCCTACGGGTACTGCTGTACGACACAGCTACTTATTGTTCCAATTTTCGAACCGATTTCTTTCGACGTTTAGTTATGCGAACGAAAATATCTTCCACCTTTTCCTGTGTTAACACTCGTGCCATACCGCTTCTTGGAGCATTTCTCACTGATCCGATTTTACGAAATTGTCTATTAACCACCTCACTGCATTGCGATGGGGTGCTTTAGTACTGGGAAATTTTTCTCTGTACCTAGGTTTCACTTTGTCCGTATATTCACCCCCACTACGGAACACAAGTTCAATCAGAAACTCAATCACGGCAAGACACCAGACGCCGGAAATACTGGCTGCGTCGTTCATGTTACGACGGCAGTGTGCGCGTAATCCCGCCCCAAACACCCGAACGTTCTCTACTCACAATATTACATGTACGTGCGCGGTAAGTACACTTCATAGATTTCTTATTATTTTTTTCATATCACAGTACGTCAGATATACAGGGACCTCACCCTGTGTATATCTTATTACTCATAGAAAGAAAAAGTGAAGGCTGTTTGAAAGACTTCCTTATATGATGACACTCACCCGATAAGTTCCATTTCTGTTTGAAGAATTTTGCGATGTTTTGTGACTCGAGATATCGAACATCAGTAATGACACGGTGAAATTTCAGGTTTCTTTCTGTTACAGAAATTACTTCTAAACTTTTTTTCTTGTAGTCAACCACAGGTACAGGTGGGTGTTCCTTCACTTAAAAACTTCTTTAATTACTACGAGAAAAGGAACAGTTTCAATTTAGAAATATTTTCACTCAGTACATATTTTCGATTTAGAAATATTTTCATTCAACAAATATTTTCAATTCAGGAATATTTTCATTCAGTAAATATTTTTAATTTAGAAATATTTTCAATTTAGAAATATTTTCAATCAGTAAAGATTTTTTTCTTTGGATCTTTTTTTTTTACAATGCCAAAATGTTGTGAGCTGCTTATTTTTACAACGAATTGCTCTCTTTGTCAATCTCACAAATGTCTGGTTCGCGTGAGTTTCCAGTATGTAATCGTACATTGAGTTTTAAGAGTTCCCTTTTTTCATTCTGTTAAATCAGTAATCTCATTGCGTATTTTGAAATTAGTTCCACAGTCTGTGGACTAAAATAATCTTGCAACTTCCACTTGACTGTCTCTAATTTTTCGATCGCACTCCACCTCAGTTCATCTGTTAAATGATGTCTTGCAGCCATTACAACAAATCTTCTATCTCAAAATCCTTTCTTTACATTCCGCAAACGATGTGGAGCACACCTCTGCAACAGCACCTTTAAAGCTGCGGCTTTTTTGCATCGCCACTCATTTGCATACGATACACTGACTCCATATTATTTATATTTTACGTCATATACCCTTAGTTTCGTACGTTTCTAACTCTTCTTTCTCATATAATCGCGATTTTCGTATTCTTTTCTATAATTTCAGGAAACCAGTGTATATCATGCCACCGCAAGAAAGTGGGTTGTTAAAATATCGTACGGATGGTTGTGGGATGTCTCTTAACACAAAATTTATTATAGCAATCAAAACTAAATTTACATTTTGGTGCTTTGTGAAATAATTTCATGAAGTAGTACATTTCCCCTTTTCTTATGCATAATTGAAAGTCATTTTAAGTATAAAAAACTCGTATTCCAAAATATTCAATTGATTTGAAAAATCATGATGTTAAAAATGTAATTTGTGATAAATCCTATAGTACAAAGGTTGGTTAATAAGTAACGCTCAATCACCTGTAACTAACCAGTTTTCAAAGGTTAAATCATGAACGTTGGTGGGTAGTAACCTTGGATCTTTGGCTTTGGAGATAAGTCACTCAATGACTTCACTCATCCATTGGCTTCACTACATTGCAGCCAACGTTGTTTCCATGATAAGAATGCACGTTGGTGAAACTCCGGAGATTGGTCATCACACCACTTCCTGACACACGCAATGAGTTCTGCGTCCCTTTGAAATGCTTTCCCACGTAGATGTGCCTTCAGACGACCAAACAGATAAAAATCCGATGGTGCCTAGTCTGGGATGTACGGTGGTTGGGGCATCAGCGTCCAGCCGAGTCGAGTCACTTTCTGCACTGTCATCTGTGTAGTGTGAGGTCTCGCGTTATCGTGATGCAGTTTGATGTCCTCGACTTGCAAGTGTGTTCTCTTAGTTCTGATGGCATGCGTGAGCAGAACTAAGGATGACCAATAACGCTCTTTGGTAATGGTAGTCCCACTTTCCAGGAAGTCGATGAAGATAACGCCCTGACGATCCCAAAAAACTGTGGCCGTCAATTTGTTCGATGACCTTGAAAGTCGTGGCTTCTTCTTGCGCGGTGATCCCACATGCTACCACTCCATTGACTGACGTTTGCTCTGGGGGTCACAATGAAACAGCCATGTTTCATTAACTGTTATCACGCCATAGTGGAAAGCCACCAGCGAAATGTTCAAGCAGATCGTTACACACCTCTTTCCGAATTCTCTTCATCTCTTTTGTGAGGAGCCGTGGTACCCAACAAGCACAGATTTTCTGGTCTCCTAAGTACTCTACCACTGTTAAAACACTTCCCTTTGACATACCAAGGTGGTCCATAAGTTGAGAAGTGGTGATGCATCAGTTATCCTGAATCAGCTTCTCAATGACTTCCTCAGTTGCAGTGGTTGTCACAGTGGTAGGTCTGCCGCATCGTGGCTTATCATGAATGCTAAAATCACCTCTCTGGAACCTCTGCAACCATCGCTACACGCGATCCATTGTTGTCTCGCCATACACTGGCAACAATTGTCTGTGGATCGATGTGACTGAGCTATCCCCAGATTTCTAGTGAAACTCTATTACCGACCGATGACGTAGTAGGATGTCCATTTCACCATCCATTACGCTTCACCTGCAAAGAGAAGAAGCAACTGTTAATGGTCATTTGGAAGCTAATAGAATGAAGGTCCTACCCACCAACTTTCATGATTCAACCTTTGAAAATTGGAGAGTTACAGGCGATTGTGCGTTACTTATTGACTAACCTTTGTAAAAAGTAAAATTATTATAAAACTATTCAGAAAAATAATGAGCTCGTACAGAAGATAAAATAGCTAATAACCTGCATTGATAGCCAAAAATATTTCATCATCGCGCGATTCAAGAGTGGATGCCATACGCATTGACAGCAGCTAACATGACACGTCGTCTGGAGCTGCGCATTTCCCTCCTTGCCGTCACGAACAGGAGGAATTCCTTCATCGGATCGTAACCTACGAGGAAAATTTATTCCTTTACCACAATCGTAAGCTATCAGGTCCATGACTAGGTACCATGGAGCCAACTAGACACGGTCCAAATCCAGTCCTTCACGCGCAGAAAGTGTTGGCTCTCTGAGGATGATCTGCTGCCGGCTCGATCCGTCATTCATTTCTCCGACCAGGTGAGACCATCAATTTGGACTCCTATTGCGCTGAAATGCAGCAGATGCACAAAACTCTCCGTACCAACCACCCAGTTTTGGTCAGCATGCATGGGAACCTTCTATTACACGACTACGTGCACCCAGATGTCCACAAATGGACCATATAACAGTTCCACCACTTGGACTACGAAACCCTGCATATTCCCAGCATCAGGATTCTTTCCTGTAAGAGGAGACCTCCCCAAGCAACCAAGCTGTATGTCAGGTCGTTTCCATCTTTTCTTTCTTACAGACTTCACAATTTCACTACCGTGGGGCCCACAGCCTAGTTACCCGTTGTTAAAATTGTGTCGATGCACAGGAGAAAGTAGTTTTGACTAGGTAGGTAGGTACTTCTTCTTGTTATGAAATTTTCCAGGTAGCACTTTCATTTCGGGCAATTCATCTGCACCAACACAATACTTTCAAAATTATTTTCAACAGCAAATCGGCGAGGAACATTTTGATAGCAAGAACACTGTTGATCTGGTGTTTCCTACGTTACTTCGTGATTTATGTAGGCGTCGAGGCTAAAATAAAATTTAAAGACACCGGAACAGTGGAGTGGCGCCACAACCGCACCCTCCCGTCAGCTCGATACAGCCTGAAAAGGGGATTCGTCTGACTATACGACGCAGCACCACTCTGCGGTGGTCCAGTTTTGATGTTCCCGGCACCAGGCGAAGCGTAATGTCCGATGACGAGTTGTCAACAGTAAGACACGAGTAGGACGTCAGCTCTCGTAACCTAAACTACGCAGCTGGCACCATACCGCTCGCTCGCTCACGCTGCTTGGGACTCCAGCATTTAACTTAGATGTGATTTGCGCCGACTTTGCCAAGCGGTGGATCTGCACTAGCCTGCATAGTCTACGACGGCCTCCGTCATAAAGACGTGTGGCCGGTCACCGCTTGCTCTCTGGGCGGTGGTACATCCGTCGATGGAATACTCGTGATACACCCTTGATACACTTGCTCTCGAGAACCCTAGTGAACTTAGCACTTGGGCGATAGAGTGAACCATCTGTCTTGCTTCAACAATGCGTCCACAATCAAAGTCGTACCCATGCGATTGCGATAAATTGTTGGAAAGCCCTGCTGTCGGCCAATTTATCACCCGTGATCGGTTTGTGTCTGTTCCACTCCGCGTGGGGAGTACCTATGGCAGTTGCCCATCACTTCTATCTCTAATGTTTTGTCTACTGAGTGTATATTCTTCTGTTCTAACTCGGCACATTCCTTGATGTCAGGAACCTTTATTTTAGACTTAAGCCGCGCCTGTGAGACTTCGCTGGTAAAAAGAAAAAGGGGAAAGGGAAAATCGACAAGGAGGGGCAATTTTGTTTTTTCTTATATTTGTTTTCTTTCTTTCCTGTCACTTAAAATTACACATCACAAATTTCTGTCTTTAGGGAACAAGAAAACCAAAACCAAAGGACAAATACAATCTCCTGAAGGAAAGTTCAACTCAGAAACTGGACACGAAATCCTTGAACTTAAACGGTTCGTCTAGCAGACGATGTAATGGATGTTCAGTTAGGTTGAGAATATCTACGACACCATTCAACCCAAGCTGATCACATCAGAGATTGTCACATAAATGATTCGTCATTAAAGAAACATAAGCGACTGATGGACATTTTGTTCCCTTCCTGGTAGACATAAAAATGATTCTCACACTATGCAGTCAGTTATTACACTGGCGAGCAAAAAATAAGGACGAGACGGTTTTTCGAATGTAACGTCGTGCAGAAGTGCTCCACATCGACTCAAATCATACCATAAGATCCCCAAGATGTAAGAATATGGGACAAGTGAGCAAAACCGTTCAAACAAGGAATCCAAAGGATACAAAGGCACTTTATTGAAAAGGTAGCTTCGAGCACAACTGGACAGAAGACAGAAACGTCCATGTGACAGGAGGCTGCCAAGAAAAATCCAGTCTTTAGTAGGGGATATGATCAACCCTGACTGCGTTGCAGGATTTACAACGTCTGTCCGTGCTGAGGACGAGGTTGTCAAGGAGCTGTTGAGGCATCGCGGCCCATTCCTCTTGTAGCGCCAATCGCGGCCCATTCCTCTTGTAGCGCCAATCGCAGCTGCGAAATCGTTGCTGGCGGCTGGTGACGTGCTGCCAAGCGTCTCCGGAGAAGGTCCCACACCTGTTCGATTGGATTTAGGTCCGGGGAACTTGCGGGCCAATCCATGCGTTGAATATCTTCACTCTCCAACAGCTCAGCGACAGCCACTGTACGATGAGGTGTAGCGTTGTCGTCCATGAAGAGGAACTCAGGACCCACAGCACCTCTACACAGACGCACGTGAGGCAGGAGAACCTCGGTACAATAGCGGACACCAGTGACTGAACCTTCTTGGAAGATGTGGAGGTCAGTACGGCTACCAAGCAAGATACCGCCCCAAACGAGAACTCCGCCTCCGCCTCCGCCAAACCGGTCTCTTTCGATGATGTTGGAGGTGTGATTGCGTGTTCCCTGCTCTCTCCAGATGTGTATACTTCCAGAATCGCTCGTCAGACTAAATCGGCTCTCATCCGTAAAAAAACTCGACCCCCATTGCTGATGTGTCCAGTTCTTGTGTTCCTGACAATACAGAAACCACCGTCTCTGATGAGCCGGCGTTAATGGCACACACCGTACTGGTCGTCGTGCAAATAAACCAACTTTGTGCAGCCTCCTGGCCATTGTAAAACGCGATGACGGACGTCCAGTTGTATGTTGCATGTGCCTTGCGATTTCTCCCGCTGTCTACCGTCTGTCTGTTCTCGCCTGTAGGACAATATACCGGTCGTCCGTCGCCGTGGTTGCTCGTGGACGACCACTGCTAAATTCCGGGACAGCTGCTCCTGTCGTTCGAAATGCTTTCCAAGCTCGTGAAACGATGTTGTGAGCGATCCCGAACTCCTCGGCCACACAAGTCACACTTCGACCTTCTTCCAACTTCCCAATGACGCGACCTCGGGTAAAGTCATCCAGATGTCGTCTGCTGGATTGCCTGTTGGCCATATCACACGGTGGCAGCAACTCGACGTCGTTCCAACTGATGTTCACGGTGCAATAGCTTTCACCGAATTGCTGAGCGTACACCGCCCGTGTGCTTTATACCCTTCCGACACTCCCCCCTCCCGCCTACGTCATGCTGCATATATGCTCATGCCCTACCGTACCGGACCCTAGTTTATCTCCTGAGTGGTCTTTCGGTCCGTTCTGCTTCCTCGTTCCGCTGTTATGCTGATTTCTCCTCTTCGTCCTTAATTTTTTCACACCAGTGTATTTGGTTTCACTTAAAACACGGGCTAAGTAAAACCATATGATATCCATATATACGACACTAGGAAAAATATGTGTTTACATATCTCTTTCCTTCTTTTCATTTTTCCTTTTTTTTCTTTTTAATTTTTTTTTTTTCAACTGTCTGAACTTTCAGAAGAACTGTTCAAATTTTAATTTTTCCTTTTCCCGAAAAAGCCAAATTTTTATTTTGCTTTCTAGACTGCTCCGGTGTCTTCATATAACACCACTGTGCTTCCACATTCAACCAATGTTCAATAATATCGCTTTGTTCTTTCTACGCGTTTAAAATCATCTCCTGGTGTTACATGTGATATGTCAGTCATTATTTCATCAGCTTTCCTGGATGATACCGGCACTGAGGAACAGCGAAGTGGCTTAGGCAAATAACTTGGGCAAAACAATTGCTACATGATGTTCAAGATAATGTTATTCACTTTTGAGCAACTGCACCGATTTCTGAGGACAATGATGTTGAAATATTGCCTATTCCTTGCAGTGATTGCAAGCATTTTAAATTTTCATATTAAATTTATAATCATATGAATCATTTTCACTTTTTCTATGGTGTAGGTTCAGCAATTTCAACTTTTAATTACTGCGATAAAAATGAGAAATTGTGATTTTTTTATATAAATTGCATAGTTGCACATAATTCGGTTTTTCAGGGTTCAGCACTACAGACAAAAGTGGTCATGCAGATTTTTATGTAAATGGTGGTGGACATCAGTGGAGTTGTCAACCCGATATGCTGACAGCGTTTTTAAAAGGAGATTTTCTTATTGGTGAGTAAATAAAGGTTTAAAATCTGGATTTTTGTCATACGTCTTTACCTTTTCAAGGGGATCTACATGTATCTCACAAAAAAGTTACATGCCCATGACATTAAATATTTTTTCCCTTTCTTTTCATTTTCCTTTGTCTTTACAAATGCAAGGGTAGCTCAAACAAAAATTTGCCTCCAAATTTATAGCACGTCCGCTTCTGCTTCTACACGTGCGATTTAAAAAATTATTTGAACATCGGATGCCATTTACCTTGTAGAACACTTTAGATTAGTATATAAGGAGTTATATAGTTCACAATTCTCTCAGTAGGTGGTGTTTTTTTTTTTTTTTTTTTTTTTTTTTGATTGGAGATTTAACGACCACCGTGAGCAACTCAATGGGCTATAAGCAGTCGCCCGTCCCTAATTTAGGGTCACTGGTTCCAGGGAAGGGAGAGAGCCAGTGCCGTAAGACAAACACAACATCCATGCCTGACAGGGATTCGAACCCGGACCCCTTACGGACGAATGATCAGAGGCCAGCGCCTTAGACCACTGCGCCACCGGGGCGGCAGGTGGTGTTTGTGTACTTCAGTTTGCACCTGTGTCGCCGCTTCTAAAAACCCTATTGAAAACTTTTTCTTTACTGTAATCCATTCGCTACCATATAGATGGGGAACATTATCCTCTTTAAATAATGCAAAGCGTTCAGGCTAGGAGCGTAAGGGTCGAAATATCTTTTTTTGTCTTTTTGTTTTTTCGCTATCTTTGCTTCCGGAGGACGTACTTGAAAAGTTCTTTATCCTCAGCATAGCTTTTCCCACGAAGAATATTTTTCGCATATTTTCAACTTTTCCCAGCAAAAATAGTCTTTCTGGGCCAGCACTGGGCCATTGCTGGCAGCCAGCAATGGCCGATCACTATGTTGCCGCTGCCGAGCCGTCAATAAAATGTCCGGGCAGCCAACAGAAAGGCCAGCAGTTCAGGTCAACAGTTGGCCCCCCATCTGTTGTCATATGCCAGAACAGGGCCATTAGTTGTCCATCACAGGCAGTAGCTGCCACAAGTGGCCCTTCAGCGGCCCTGCAAGCACGTGCCAGAAATGATGACTAGCCTAATGTGGTCCGCTAGTGTGCCGGTAGTGGCAACCGGCAACCACGTGACGTAACTGGTGGCTTGCCGAATCTTGTCCGCCAATTTCCAGTAGTAGCCATAAAAAAAAAATTAAAAAAAATCAAGGATAACCGCAGTTCACCAAAGCTACAACTTTTTTTTTTTCTACCCTTACATGTGGGAGCTGAGGTCTCTTATCAGCCGGACTAATTTGCCACGCACTCGCGTGTGCTTGAAGCTGTCTGTTTTGTGCCGAATATGTAATTTAATTGTTCCCTCTTTCATTTTATAATATTGCGAGGTATTTTTCATAAAAGTCAGTTTCATTAATTCATAAACTTATTTTTTCAACTTAACGATAGTTTTTTTTTTTTTTTTTACCTTAAGGGAACTTCACTCATTTTCAAGGAGTGTACATACTTAGCGTCGCTTTCCAAAGTTTTGTACTGTCCTTGTCGTCTTGAAAGCAGATTGTTGAATTAATATATATTTACCCGGGTTCATGTCACATTCTGCTACATTTTTAACGTTGTATCTTTCCTTTCCGTTGTCCGAAGCTACATTTGTTTTAAAGAGGAAATATATTTTATTTTACTTCGAATTCCTCCCAGTCTTGTGTATTCAACCCATGGATGAGTACATTATATCCACATAGCGTTGCTTTTTTTTTTTTTTTTTCAAATAATTAATAAATGTTGTACGCGTATAATTCTTTTTTTTTTTCAACTAACGTTTTTTTAATGGTTTTCCAAGACATCAGTTTCAAGCGGTTTCAATTTTTTTCTTGTTATTCACGCACTCCATTCCCATCTATCTAGTATTTCATAGCTTAATCTGTTATCTTCGTAGACGTGGAATTTCATTAGGAAATTAATTCGCCTCTCTACATATGTATTTTTTCCTTAACATCCACAAAAATAACACGATGGCGATAGCGTCGTCTTCAACTAACTGGTACCATGAGAGACACAGCAACTGTTGCTTCTGCGCATGCGCAGTCCCGTTGCTTCCATCTGCTGTTGGGGTTGCATTGGTTGCCAGCAACGGGCCACTAGTGGCACTTGCTCGGAGGCCCACAACTCACGGCGATGCTGCAGGGCCATCACTGGCTCGCCAACTGATAGCGCTGCCACCAACGGACCGCTACCACGGCAGATTTCAGCCAGAAGTGACCCATCACTGCCAGCTGGTGGCCAGCAGTTTCCCAGCACTTGTGTTTTTGCTGGGATCCATTATGTAAAATTCTTCCACTAGAAGGCGTAGAATTATACCTTGTGTCGTTCTGTATTTCTTCTTCTAACTGTTCGATTTCGAAATATCTTTGTTTCTGATACTTTGTCTCTGATACTTTCCCTCTGCTGTGCGAAACTTTTTGTGCGCCATTTGTTAACTTTCGTAGCATACTTTTTAGCCACTAGTGGAAGTAAGAAGCTGCCTTTACTTCTGGATGTTTTATCGATTATAGAAACCGTTTCATTGTTTACCCAACCGGTACCATTGTCTTTGAATAGCTTTGATAAATTTAATTCGCGTCAGAACGGATTCAAAAGACGTGCTCATTACAGAGGCGTAGCTAGGCATTTCTGTGCCCGGGGCAAACCACAAAATATTGCTCCTTCATGAGTTTTCCAGATACTGAAATTGGTTTTGTCTGTTGATTACGGTCAAATCTGCATTATTTAGTACTCACACGCATATGCAATTACAGTTTTTCAAGAGAAATAACAATGGGCACTGGTATTTACTTCTGACATTTCACTTCACACTGAATTTCATACTTTTTTTATGATATTCTCTGGTTAATTGATAACTAATAATCACTAACGATTGTGCAATAGATTTTAAAAAACGGCTAGCTTTTTGGCGGACCAGAGGAAGACCTTTGCCATTTTAATTGTAGTTTAACAACCTAACTTTTAAATATTTATTAGAGTATGATACTGCAAGTAGGGTATTAAGTGTCATTTCTTATCCCAAACGGCAACGGCATTTTGCCCTCTAATTGCGTCGGACAAATTGGGAAATTGGGACAACACTTAGCAGAAGGGTTTTGTGCATTTCTCTTATCCGTACTTCCATAAAAGATGTTTTGAGTGGTGAAGCTCAATTGGACGCGGAACGCCATTTAGGTCTGTAAAATGCAAAATGCGAAGAGAGCTGCCGCGGAGTTCCTACCTTTGGTGCCACATTAAACGAACCGAATGCAGCTTGCAGTAGTGGCAGTAATGATCGAATTGCCCTCAGAGGATCTTCAAAATTATGAACGACATCCTTATCTTGTAACATACAAAAAACTGCGCCGTCATTTCTGATTGTGAGCAACTTATATCCCCTGCACATTTTGAGAAAGAAATGCGAATTTTTAGTGGAAAGAAATTAGAGGTAAATTCTGTTCCAGAAACTGGTGCAAAAGTTTCAATTCCGATTTTAATCAGACTTCACGTACTGATTTTTGCGCCCTCTCTGAAAGTGCTCCCGGGGCAGCTGCCCCACCTGCTCCGCCTGCCCCGCCCTAGTTACGACTCTGCTCATTTCAACCGAAAATCCGGTGTAATCTTTCTTGTTTTTTTCTCAGAGGATGTTATCGAAACGTACTGACATACACTGACGGAAAAAAATCCCAACACCAAGAAGGAGTTGTGTTAGATAAACGACAGCTGGTAGGCGGTGAGAGTACATCTGTAAGATGACGTCAATGCAAATTTCGCGCTCGGCGCATACGTGTGGCGCTAGTAGCGCCCCTCAGAACATGCAAAGCAGGTTTGATGTAAATACGCGCTGTAGCGTTCGTGAGCGTTAGTTATCGTTGAGATTCGACGTAGGGTGTTGATGTTAGTCAAGAATGCCTTTAAGAAGACGAAGAAGCCATTATCAACAGTTCACGGAGTTTGAACGAGGTCGTGTAATAGGCTACGAGAAGGTGGATTTTCTTTCCGCAATATTGCAGAACGACTTGGCAGGAATGTAGCCACTGTGCATGATTGTTGGCAGCGGTGGTGAAGGGAAGGTACTGCCTCGAGAAGACCGGGCTCCGGCCGGCCTCGTGGCACTACTGAGAGGAAAGACCGCCGTGTACGGCGTATGGCCGTAGCGCATCATACCGCGTCTGCGGCAGCAATTCGAGCTGCAGTTGCCACCACAGTGACACAACGAACTGTTACAAATCGGTTACTCGAAGGACAGCTCCGAGCCAGACGCCCTGTAGCGTGCATTCCACTTACTTCAAACCACTGCCGTTTTCGACGTCAGTGGTGCCAAGCTAGAGCTCATTGGAGGACGGAGTGGAGATCTGTTGTGTTTTGTGACGAAAGCCGGTTCTGCCTGGGTGCCAGTGATGGCTGTGTGTTGGTTAGAAGGAGGCCAGGTGAGCGCCTGCAACCAACCTGTCTGCGGCCGAGACACACTGGACCTACACCTGGAGTTATGGTCTAGGGAGCAATTTCCTATGACAGCAGGAGCACTCTCGTGGTTATCCCACGCACCCTGACCGCACAGTTGTACGTCGGTCTGGTGATTCAACCTGTTGTGCTGCCATTCATGAACAGCATTCCAGGGGTGTCCAACGGATAACGCTCGCCCACCTACCGCTGTTGTAACCCAACATGCTCTACAGAGTGTCGACATGTTGCCGTGGCCTGCTAGATCACCAGATCTTTCACCAATCGAGCACGTATGGGACATCATTGGAAAACAACTCCGGCGTCACCCCCAACCAGCATTAACCGTCCCTGTATTGACCGACCAAGTGCAACAGGCATGGAACTCCATCCCACAAACTGACATCCAGCACCTGTACGACACAATGCATGAACATTTGCGTGCTTGCATTCAACATTCTGGCGGTTACACCGGTTATTAATGTACCAGCATTTCACATTTAAAATGGCTCTTCTCGCGCTTACAATAAACTGTGATCTTGAAACCTCAATCGATTAAATATGTTACCTATACAAATGTATTGTCGCCATTTCATTCCTCTACAACTATTTTTTCGTGGTGTTGGGATTTTTTTTCCGTCAGTGTATGTACGTCTTATTTAAGAACACTAATTTCCACGTACTCTCCATCTGGTTGTACGTCTTTGCATTACTTGGAAACAAATTCTGTATTGATTTCCATTGAAATCACAGTTTTATATTATTGAAGAAATTTTAAATTCTGGAAACTGAAATATCGATTTTCATGCAGGCTTCCTTCATGATTCGAAGTCTCAGTGATATTCAAGTGGTAAGATTCGTATTAGCCGGTTTTGCACGATTGGAATACACACAGATAGATAAGGTCTCGGTTATTAAAAGATTTAATATTAAAAAGATTTCATATTAAAAACTCTACGTTAAAACTTATATACACATCAATGATACATATGAGATCTTTCGAGACTACCATAGACTCATCTTCAGATTAAAGGCGAACAGAATACAGAATGACGACTCAAATAGCAAGTTTAACACCAAAGTAATAACAAGTTCGTGACGCATCTGAATAGGCGTGTCGATCACTTAATGGGGGAGGGTGACGCAATGCGTGAGTGAAAACCTGAGAACACAAATTCACAGTTCAGGACCAGAGTGATTAACCTAATTGCCACGTTTTTTTTACAGAGATCAGTGTTTTCTATGGTTGAGGTACATAACAGGATAAGTCATCATTACAACAACAATGTTGTAGATAGTGTATAAACAGACTTTCCATAAATAAAATCCAAGAACGTGAATTAGTAAGGGCCAACAAATCTTCTCAAATCAGGAGGTTAGTGCTCCCAATCGTTAAACGTGAAAGAGCTATCGACGATGCATTCTTACTTACGTCATATTGATGTTCACTCAATCTAATCTTCAATAAACAGAGCGTCGATCCGATATACATTAGGTCGAGTCTTGGGGTATCATTGGTTCTCATGGGAACCCCGTATGCTTCACATCGGTCGTTTATGTCTTCTGGATCTCGGTCTTATTTGACCAGCGTTTGAACTTTGAAGGTGTTTATGCCAAATATCACATGATGTCTACGACATACATTTATTAAAATGCTAGTGATGTGGTGATACAAAATTAATAGAACCCACAAATTTGGGATTTATAACTTATCTTTGTAGGGTAATTTGTGTCGATCTCGAGTAGTTTTTTCAACATATTCCGAACAATTTCAGTAGAATACCCATGACTTTTAGCTATTTCAGACTTCAAGGCAACGAAGTCGGTAAGTGGAAGAATGGGTTATTGCACGCCGAAGTAAAACATATATGGAGGATAGTTCCTAACTGAGATGGTGGGTGGAAGAAGAGGGGTTGTAAAAACTGAATATTGGATTAAATTTCTGAATATTGGATTAAATTTCTATTGGATTAATATTTCTGCTAGGATGGCCCATGTGTGTTTCTTCACACTGTCGGTAAATAGGACTATCAAAATGGAAATATGTTCTCTGGTGTGCCAGTCGAAGAGCATTAAGAATACTTTTTATTTCATTTGAGGAGATAGATTCCAATTCATTGAGCTTATGTTCAATTATTTTATGTACAATAAGTACTGAAACATTTGGGTACAATGATATGATATCCTGGGATGCCATAAAAATGGGATTTGGTGGTACAAAATTCATAGAACCTAAAACAAAAGTAATTTGATGGTACAAAATAAAAAATGGGATATAGCCTGAGTTAAAAGCCTTTATCTTGTTTAATGTTTGGATGGAGCTAGTGACAGAATTTCTTGCGGAGGATATGACAGTTTGAAAATATCTGGCCAGAGATTTTTTCAAGAGGCCTAGTAAAGCTGGCACACGTGGAAACAAGTGGACGGATAGGGTGGTTGTCCTTGCGAAGCTTTATTTTCCAAAATAGTTCTGGGACCCTTGCACCAGACGGTTGGTGGGTGCATTGAGTTAGTAATACTTTCTGGGACCCTTGCACCAGACGGTTGGTGGGTGCATTGAGTTAGTAATACTTTCTGGGACCCTTGCACCAGACGGTTGGTGGGTGCATTGAGTTAGTAATACTTTCTGGGACCCTTGCACCAGACGGTTGGTGGGTGCATTGAGTTAGTAATACTTTCTGGGAGAGATCCATGATTTTTCAATCTACTCACCGCATTAATAGTTGCAGCAGTAGGATCGCGGGGAATAATGACATGAGAGATTTTACTAATAGAGGCCAGCATCTTAGTTGAATAATCCTGTTTATTTAAGATGATTAACTGGGTGGATTTATCATCGGATACTATCGCAATATCAGGATTCTCACGTAGTTGTCTAAGTGGTTTTTCCTCATCAGAGAATTGACACATTTCAGGACGCCTAAATCTTGTAGTTAAAGTGCCAATAGCCTTAATGATATTGTGCTGAGTAATGTCCTGGTCAGAAGGTGGAAAGTTTTTAATTACATGCTTTACCTGAGAAATAAATTGAAATTTATTGATTAGGATATGCATATTTTAGTCCTCGGTTTAGTGCAAGAGTCTGTGTTGAATTCAGTTGACAGAGACAAATGTTTAGAAACGTATTCGGTTGATGAATCACTCGTTGTTGTGCACTGTAAACCTGGGTGGTCACACCTGGGTGTCACTGGTGGTTAAACCTGGGTGTCACTGCCTACCTACCCATTCGTCCACTTACCGACTTCGTTGCCTTGAAGTCAAAAGAATGACTGAAACAGCCATAACTCATGGGTATTCTACCGAAATTGTTCGGAATATGCTAAAAAACCTACTGAGATCGACACAAATTACCCTACAAAGAGAAATTATAAATCCAAATTTTGTGGGTTCTATGAATTTTGTACCACCAATTACCAGCATTTTAAAAAATGTATGTCGTGGACGTCATGTGGCGTTTGGTTTAAAGACCATCAATGTTCAAATGCTGGTCAAATAAGACCGAGATCCAGTAGACATAAACGACCGATGTGGAGCACACGGGGTTCCCATGAGAGCCAATGATACCCCGAGACTCGACCTCATGTATATCGGATCGACGCTCTGTTTATTAAAGACTTGATTGAGTGATCATCAATATAACGTGCGTAAGAATGCAGCCGCCCCGGTGGCGCAGTGGTCTAAGCGATGGCCTCTGATCATTCGTCCGAACGGGGTCCGGGTTCGAATCCCGGTGAGGCATGGATGTTGTGTGTGTCTTACGGCACTAGTTCTCTCCCTTCCCTGGAACCAGTGACCCCAAATTAGGGACGGGCGACTGCTTATAGCTAATTGAGTTGCTCACGGTGGTCGTTAAACCTCCAATCAAAAAAAAAAAAAAAAAAAAAAAAGAATGCATCGTCGACGGACCTTTCACGTTTAACGACTGGGAGCACTCACCTCCCGATTTGGGAAGAGGCACGTGTGTTGGCCCTTACGTTCTTGGATTTTATTTATGAAAAGTCTGTTTATACCCTATCTACAACATTGTTTTTGTAATGATGACTTACCCTGTTATGCACCTCAACCATGGAAAACATTGATCTCTGAAAAAAAGAAAATGTGACAATTCGGTTAATCACTCTGCTCCTGAACTGTGAATTTGTGTTCTCAAATTTTTACTCACGCATTGCGTCACCCTCCCCCATTAAGTGATCGACACTCTTGTTCAGATACGTTATGAACTTGTTATTACTTTAGTATAAGACTTGCTACTTGAGTCGTCATTCTGTTTGCTTTTAATCTGAAGATGAGTCATGGTCGACTCGAAAGATCTCATATGTATCATTGATGTGTATATAAGTTTTAACATACAGTTTTTAATATTAAATCTTTTAATAACCGCGGCCTTATTCATGTGTGTGTATTCCAATCGTGTAAAGATGGCTAATGCGAATCTTACCACTTGAATGTTTACTAGCACGAAGTTCGTATATTGTGCTGTGTTAGTGGTAATTCCCTCAGTATATAACAATCCAGTCCCCTCTGATGACATCATCCGTACGTTGCCATTTTTCTCTTTGATTACACCCAGAGAAACTCGATGGGCTATAAGCAGCCGCCCGTCCCTAATTAAGGGCCACTGTCTCCGGGAAAGGGAGAGAGTCAGTGCCGTAAGACAAACACAGCATTCATGCCTCACCGCGATTCGAACTCGGACCCGACTCGGACGAATGATCAGAGGCCAGAGCTTAGACCACTGCGCCACCGGGGTGGGGTTACAATTTCTCGGATTTCAAGGTATAGTAAAAGTGCTTCTGCGCGAACTCAGTAAACGTTTTTCTGATGTTTTCGGACACTGCATTCCATTTGGTTTTTAACCATAAATGACTTCCTTGGTTATAACTGATGGCCTTCAGCGGTTGATGTAATCCATGGATCATTTGTAAATCTTTTGGGAAATATCTAAAGCTGTTTTTCTCAAAGACTGCAAATTTTTAAAATTTCGAAGCCTAAATTTAATTTCGTTTAAATAATTCACTGAAATGTAAAATAAACTTGGATACCTCTTAATGTTGGTCTTCCTCGCGATCGGATAACGGCAGCAACGCGAAGGGGCATGGACTGCATGAGATGTGTGTAGTAATGTGGAAAAAGTGCACACCATGCTTCCTGAAGAGCGTTCCACAATTCCGAAATATTTGACGGTGGAGGATTCCTGGTATCGACGGCACGTTGAACAGCATTCCAAATGTGTTCAATGGCGTTTAAACCCGAAGATCAAGGGGAGCCAAGTCAGCATGTCAAACTCCGTGGAATGTTCTTCCAGCCATAATCGGGTGTCGGCGGACGAGTGAGGTGACGCATTGTCGTGTTGAGATAGGTCGCACTCATAACATGAATTGATGCAAATGATCCCCAATTATGGTTACGTCGCCTCTACTGGCCAGAGCGGTCTTCAAATGCATGAGGGGTCCTAATGCGTTTCAGCTGAAAACACCCCACACGATAACAAAGCCACCGCCGGCTTGCACTGTCCCTTGTCGGCATGATGGTCCATTGCTTCGTGGGGTTTTCACCACAACCGGAGTCGGCCATCTTCCTGAAATAGTTGGTACCGCGATTCGTAGGACCGGGCTACCCGTTTCCTGTCATCTTGCGTCTAATTGCGGTGTTTATAGTCACCTTGCGTCTAAAGGCGGTGTTTATAGTCATCTTGCGTCTAATGGCGGTGTTTATAGTCATCTTGCGTCTGATGGCGATGTCTATAGTCACCTTGCGTCTCATGGCGATGTCTATAGTCACCTTGCGTCTCATGGCGATGTCTATAGTCACCTTGCGTCTAATGGCGGTGTTTATAGTCATCTTGCGTCTAATGGCGGTGTTTATAGTCATCTTGCGTCTAATGGCGGTGTTTAGAGTCATCTTGCGTCTAATGGCGGTGTTTAGAGTCATCTTGCGTCTAGACTAGGCGTATATAGTCTTGTGTCGCCGGGTCAGTAATATCACCCGGGTGAGTCGTTGGCCCCGGAACACCGTAGAACACAAGGAACTTTGCATTGTCCGAACGCTGATGCTACTGCTGGCCCCAGCATTGAATTGCGTTGTGATTTGTGGTAAAGCTGCATTCCTGGCGGATGTTACAATGCGTGCAAGACACCACTGTCCACGGTCGTCCGGGGCTGTTTTACGCCCACACCGTTCTCGCACTCCGGACTTTTCCACTGAGTTTGTGTATTCCAGGTACACCCTCGAAATTGCTAACTATGTAAATTCAAATTTCCTGGTAATTTCTGAGTTGAAGTGACCGATCTCCCAGGCGCCGACTATCATACCACATTCGAAATCACTTAAATCCTGACAAGCTGCTATCTGAACTGTGAATGGTACTACTTGAACATGCGGAGATGCCTGCCTCCATAAATACGTCGTTTGCTGACGATACCATTTACTGCATAGGTGTGGTTGCATGTAATGGAAATAGTAGCGCCCTTCCAAGTTTTTTTGTTTGTTTTCGGTGCCTCTGTGTATTCTGACCAGTAAAAAAATTAATTAAAAATAAAGTTAGCGAATCACAAAATCTTGAGAGACGTCTAAAACTGTTTAAAAATGATTATTCCTTTCTTGGGGAACTTTTATAAAACTATAGGGGCCATAAGTACTAGTTTTCCACGGAAAAATCACCAGAGACGAAAGCAATATAAACGAAAAAAATTTCAATCATAAAAACAACACATATATGAAATAGTTCAAGGAAACAATTTCTTATTGTATTTCATTCGGTTCATTTAAAAAAGTAAAAATGATTTAGGAATATTTTTTATTCATTCAGTCATGCGAAAAAGCAAATTGCAAAATCAAAACTGAAGTATTGCAGTATTGCAGTTCCAAGAAATGCATGAATCAAGCACGTTAATCAGAGATCCGTGTTTATTATTATCATTATTGTCATTATTATTATTATTATTACAATGAAACCTCCAAGCTACGGTGAGTTTTGACTGGTACAGAACATCGGCCGTAGAATTAACATTAATGATTACCTCCGAACAACGAAATCCCTTAACAGCAGATCAATGAACACCACTGCCAGTCCCGAAGGACATCTGAAGGACACTTTGTTCTTTACGATTTCACGTTGTTCCTTCAGCACTTCCACCAGAGGGATGAGATAGGGACAAGCAATATTGCTATGGAATTTTGCCTTGTTCACGATGGGTTGTATTGTGGTGAGCACAATGACGTGCTTAGGAGAAAAGACATATTTAGGGTTAAGTTTTACTTGACGCGAACTCCAGCTCCAGTGTATGTTTCAGTCGCCACCTGGGAGCTGCGCGCTAGTGCCTGGAATGTTTCCCGTTGGTCTCGTTTGGCACATGTGATTTTTGTTTCTGCTTTCCGGGAAGTGGCCAGCTAACTGTGCAGTTACACTTCACTGTCTGACGTTTCTCTTTCCTATCACGTACCTTAACCCTAATGTCCTAATTTGTTATTCCTAATATCATTTCAGCACCAGACGGGAGACAATGCTTACTTAAAATCTTGCATACCGTGATTTATTTGTTAAATTATTACATTGAGTATTATTCAGTATTTGGAGAAAGTACTGCAACTATTTTCTTTGTGTGTAAGCTTCATACACTTATTCTGCTTTTGTACAAACAAGGGACGAGCAATGCTAACTTAGGCCTAACCTCCTAAAAACAGCCACCTCCCAACAATTGTTACATTTTTCCGGACCAAACTGTGAGCGTTATACGAAGATTTCGTTGTATTATTACAGTCATTTGCAAACGTTTAAGACCACCTGTTGAGAAGGTGGTCTTAAACTTTTGCTATCACTGTTTAGACCATTCTGCCTTGGCGAAGCTTGTAGATCCATACTCTATAAAGCTACGGCAATCTGAAATTCCAGAATCGTCCGGACCAATCATCCCGAAGTACATAAAAGTGTAGGCACTTGGTATGGAGAAAAACTTGGCGTCTGTTACTGGGAAACTGAATGCTATATGAAATCTGAGTTCCTGTATTGAATTCCTCCTTATGTTCAAGTTCTCCTGAGAAGAGAACAACAAATACGGCGCAGATATGGAAAACTACGGTAAGATATCACACACTTTGGAATTTGAAAAACTTCAATCAATTGAATCCTATTGTTAAATTTTTTGTCAATACTTTCAGTTTTAAAGCGCGTGTTTTTTTCTCTTCCTTTCAGCATTTGTATATATGATTTCTAGTGTTTGCTCTCATATTCAAAGCACTCGGTATTTCATTGCATCGATCAACCCTTGCCGGTGTCAGTTCGTTGGAGTGGAATGTAGAAATTACGGCGAATTTAAGTCGGAACAGTGCAGGTCATGTGGTGCGGATGGTTCTAAATGCGCAGTTATGGGATTCGATTTTGACAACTATCCACATGATGCAGGAAACCATTCGTATTATCTGGACGCAGACCTCTTATGCCCTTACTGCAGTAAGCATAAAAATTTTGCTGCATGTCTGCAGACTTTTAGTAATTCATGTTTTTGTATGTGCATGCGTTATGAAAGAGTGAGCAAAAAATTGTAATTTTGGAAGTTCACGCTGAATTTTCTGAAGATAGTTTTTATGTACTTTCATATTATTCTTCAATAATAAATATATGATGTTTTTATAGTATAGTAATAACTGTATAAGAGTGGATTTACGATTTAGAATAGTAAGTCATGCAATGCTTCTTGTGCTGTTGCGACACGGACTTTTAAAGAACCAGCTGCTTCCCAATAAATTGTGAACTATACACAGTGTGGCAAAGAATTTTTAAGACTGGGTCTGTAAAATGAAATAGAAACAAGAAATTATAATTTGTTTTGGTTTGTTATTCAAAATAAGTCCCTCCGGCTTCAATACACTTGTTACAGCGATTTCATAATGATTCGAATGCCTGTTCCAGTTCACTTTGCGGAATTGCCTCCTAAGCACGCGTCGAAGCTGTTTGTATAGTCGAAATATCATCAAAATTTTAACGTCCCTTTTAACGTCCTTTTAAGTTTTGGAAATAAAGAAAAGTCGCAGGGTGCTAGCTAAATCAGGCGAATACGGTGGATGATTCAACACACAGACATTATATTTCGCCAAAAATCTACGAACAAGAAGTGAGGTGTGGGTGCATTATCGTGCAACAAACGCCAACTGTTTTCATCCCGATATTCTGGACGAATGCAACGAATTCTGCCCATCAAACGTCTCAAAACATTTAAATAAAACTCACCAACAATTGTTTGTCCACTTGGAACAATTTTTTTGTGGATAATACCCTTACTATCGAAGAATGTAATGAGCATTGTTTTGATTTTCGATGGAACTTTTCTTGTTTTTTTTGGCTTGTGGTGAGTTTTTTGACTTCCATTCCACACTTTGTCGCTTTGTTTTAGAATCATATTGAAAACAACATGTTTCATCACCTGTAACAATCGATTTTAAGAAGTTTGGATCATTTTCAGCGACTGAAATGATGTCTCTGCAATGTGCACTTCTCCTTTGTTTAGCCCAAATCTTCATGCAGGATGGTTCGAATCGTTTCTTTGTTGATGTTTAAGGACTCTTCCATCATTCTTAGTAACACACGTCGATTGTTTTCCACGAAATCACGCACATTTTTTAATATTCGCAGGTGTCCTAGATGAACTTGGTCTTCCGGTATGCGTATCATCTTCTAGCGTATCTCTTCCGTCCAAAAAAAAAAAAAACGTTTGTGCCACGGGAAAACATTTGATCTACTTAAACAAAACTCACCGTAAACTTGTTTCATCATTTGGTACGCTTCCGAGGCATTTTTAGCAAGTTTTGCGTTAAATTTAATAACAGCCCTTTGTTCCATCTTTATAATTCAACATGAAAAAAATTTTACTTCTCTAATGAACGGCCGTTTCGTTTGAGTTACTTTAACAACTGCGCAGTACTTTTGGCAGAAAGCAAGCAGATGGTCACGGTTTATAACGCATTCGCGATTACACTGGTGGCGCCACCGTAGGCTGAAATCTAGCGCCAGTCTTAAAAATTCTTTGACGCACTGTGTATTCCGGCAAAGCACTAACAGTGTTTTTAAAATCAGGACGAGATGTAATAATCTACAGTACATTGTAAAGGTGTGAAACGAGAACGTTCATGAAAAACCGTTCTGCTCTGTTACCATAAAGTGATGAGAGATATTCAAATAGCAAAACCAAATATTTTTAGCCGAAGGGATGTACAGTGTTAAAAATAAGTGTTGTGAATTCACGAAAAATTTCTGAAAATAACGCGCAGCAAATTTGCTGGTAGATGTCCGTCTTTACAAAACATTTAAAAGTGCCCGTTTTCTTTAAATTCCGTAGACAAAAATTCCGTTCATTTTTAAAAAGTCCGTTTCTTGTAAATCCGTACTTATACAGAAATTTCGCAAAATCGAAGACGCTGAACTTTTAAGCCCCGGCAGCAGATAATCCTTTCGTAGCGGTGGGGATCGAACCCACGTCGTTTCAGTTATTTCAACAGCTAACGTTCGTCTTAACCACTGAGCCAAAAGGCCTCGAAAATCTGCATCACGTTCTGCTAAAACTAATTGCGCGATGCTGAATTTTTTTTTTTTTTGTCATTAATGCGAGTGATTTCGTCAATTTGTTTTCTCTTGGAAATCATTATTTTTTTTTGAAGAGGTTTCTAATAATTTTATTTTTCTGTAGGAAGGCATATCACAAAAAAAAATGTTTTTTTGCATCGTGAACTTTCAAAACAACAGAATGCTTTGGAACTCGAAATCTTTTAAAACTAACAATGGCTTTCAGTGATCTTTAAAAGGTGAAATGTTTTGTTTTATAGTATTATTTCATAAAACTCCTAAATATATAAAATTTGCTCTTGATAGCTGTAGAAGCGGACTCACTCATCAATTATGTTAACACGCCTTAATGGTATGCTTCGTGAATGCTCACGTCATAGGCTCCCTTACAGCCAGTAGAGATAAAAGGTTCGTTACCTAGAACCATACCAAAACAAAGATTAGATGATAAGACGAAATGCTCCCCGGTTTAGTATGTATTCTGCGAATCAGGAGGATGGAGATTAAGATCAGTCTCTGAAACTTAGAAGAATTACCAATGTCCAAACGTAATGAACGATATCCAGGATAAACTTAACGGTTTATTGGATCAATCAAAATATCGAGTTCCGTCTGTCTGCTGAGTCACCGTTTTTGATTATAACTCAGTACAACTGCTATCTAATGAAAGGTCATGAGGTCACTACATTAACTTGAAATCATTCTTACACTCTATCTCTTAACTTTGAGCGAGTGTCCTACTCCTCGGAGATAGGATCAATATCCTTCCGTGGTTACTAATCTTCGTAGCAAATTAAGGCCCAGCTCCGAGAGTCGCTTCCTCGACCTGTATCATTACTGCCTAAAGTTGCCTACCTTAGATTGCTTAGAAATATTTGTGAGAGTCCTCAAGTCTTGGACCTGTATCACGAAAGCATAGCTTCAAACCCGTCCCGTCGCTCCTCGGTACGTGGTCATCACCTTTGGCTCTTCCGTCCGAGCCAACGCGCGTCCAGCCGTAGGTCACGGTCCAGCTCCCCTGAGCTAAGCCGCTAGACAACTTCTCCTCCCTTCCGAAGGCAGACTAACACACACCGCATTCTCCTTCTCCTCTCTTCTCGCCTGCGTCACACGTACGTCATTTTTCCTGCTCTGGCTTGCAAGTATGCCAACACTCTCTCTCTCCGCCGACGCCTACGTCACGGGAACGATCTGGCGTCCCCCTCCCCCTTACTTGCTTGGCACTCCTGTCTTGTCCCACGCGTCGTGCGGTCGCTTTTATGAGATTAACTGCTTACTTGAAGTACCTCGGCGCGGGATTCTACAGACAGACTTACATTATTTCAAAAGCACAGTAATACAATACACTCTACTACATAGATACAATAGTTAATGGCAGTAAGCCAGACATCTTGGCGTCTGCTTGTTGCTGGCAATGTTCAACGGATGTCGTTAACCCAATGGCTGATGCTATCTGGTCTGGGAAAATAGTTTTCTTTATCCGGGCGTGTGAATAACAGCCCCTTTACCAACCGCACAAAAAATTCTGAAAACGTTCTAGAATTATCTTTTCTCCGTCCACTGGATCACGTTTTAGTGTTTCGTTAATATACCATGTGCGTTAATGTTCATATCATAATTTCATATAGCACAAGTGATTCATGAAAATACCGGCATGATGTTCATGTTATCAGTCCATTAACATATAAGATTCCTGAGAGTGCAGGCATAATGTTTATGTGATTGGCTTATTAATATACATAATACCTCTGCTTTTACAATAGCTATAGCAGCTTTTGCCTTAATGAATCCCCAAACATATACACTATATTGACAAAAATCACCGGACACCTAGAACAAAAACACAACATAGCATTTAATGACATACATTAGTACGGTTTTGGGCCAACTTTGGCCTTAAGGAATATGCCACTACCTGGTCAGCGCCGATCTTGTTCTACCCAATGAGATGACTGACCCTTCGAGACATGCTTTCGACAAGGTTTTGGAACACAGCGATACTATACCGTGCAAATTAATTGGGACAAGCTATTGTATTCTCAGAATTGTAATGTGATCGCCAGATGATGTCGGAAACCCACGTAAACCGGTTTTATCAGCTGTGAGGTGGTGTTACTGTTAGAACTCGATTATAAGAATGTGGTTTGACCGGTTTTAAACAGGAAATAGGCACTTCAGCTTCAGTTGTGAGCTTTCGTGTGTGACAGGTGGATGTTAGTTTTTGCTCTCTGTGAGTACGTGTTGCTTTCGTGTATTTAAAAATGGATATTTCCCCAAGGAAGCGTGCAAAAATAATTGCTCTGAAAGATCACACTTCTATGGCAGTGGGAGATATCGCTTCTGCAGTTGGTGTAGGCAAATCAAGTGTATCAAGACTTCTTACGCGATACAATGCATCTGGATCATCGTCTCCAAAAAGGAGAGATAAATGTGGAAGAAAACGAAAAACAACTCCACGAACCGATAAATATCTAATCAGAAATAGTAAAATGAATCCAAAACAAACAAGTACCGACCTTCAAAGAGATTTATTGGCTAGTGGTTGTGATGTTAATGATTCAACTGTACGCCGTAGGCTTCTGGAAGTTGGCCGGAAGGCAAGAAGACCAAAGAAAAAACAATATTTGAATGCGAAAATGAAGATAAAACGTTTAGCATGAGCCAAAAAATATAAATCATGGACTGCTGACGACTAGAAAAAGGTAATTTTCAGTTATGAAACTCATTTATTTGTACAGGGTTAACAAGCAAATGTCGTTAGACAAAGCAACTGTGAACCCTTAAGAAATGAGAATGAAAAACAAACTGTAAAACACCCTCTAAAACAGATGTTTTGGGGTTTTTTCACATCAAATGGCACTGGAAGCTCAGTTCCTGTTTAAGGTATGATGAATTCAGTCAAGTAAATAGAAATATTACAACGTAGGATTGTTCCATTCTTGCAAACTTTTGATGGGACATTTCAACATGACTTGGCCCCATGTCACAATTCGAAATTGGTCAAGAATTGCATGCTGGAAAATCAAATTCATTTGTTTGATTGGCCTGGAAATTCACCAGACTTAAATCCCATAGAAAACTTGTGGAATATTCTGAAGAGACGTTTAGGTAAAATGGACTGTACAACGAAAGAACGCGCTATAACGAATGCTATAAAAGTGTGGTTCCACGATTATGAAGTCAAAAAATTGCACTCAATTAGTGGAGTCAATGCCAAAACGAATTCAAGAGGTAATATCTGCTAAAGGAGGACATACTTCATACTAATGCAGGTATTTATCAGTGTATATCAAGCCATAGAATGATTTAAAGGCATAGTTTTGGAAAATAGAGTGATTTTTTACTTTGTCCCAATTAATTTGCACAGTATAGTAGGTATGCGCTTCCATTCAGTACATAATTCTGCCGCTAACTGTTGCTTAGTAGTAGGCCTTGGTTCCAAACTTATTATGCGGCACTCTAATTCATTCCATAGGTACTCTATGGGTTTAAGATCAGGATTCTGTGCTGGCAAGTCCACACACGATATGGAATTATCGTCAAACCACGCTGTAACAGTCCTTGCTTTATGACTCGGTGCATTTTCCTGCTGGAACCAATAAGGCTCGGTTCCGTAGTATTGCCACAGAGTTGGTAGGGCATAATTGTCCAGAGTATCAAGGTAGACGTGCTGGTTAACAGGTTTGTCCACGATAACCAATGGGCCGGGACCATACCACGAAAAACACCTCCACACAAGTGCACTGCCAGCTCCAAATTTGACCTGCGGTAAAGGGCGTTCCCCCGGCTGCCGCCATACCCACACACAGCCATCAGACTGATGGATCGTGTATCTGGATTCATCAGTCCATAAGGCCCGTTTCCATTAATCTACGGTCCACGATAAATGTTCTTTACACCATGCTAAACGGCGAGTAGCATTCCGAGTGGAGATGAAAGGCTCATGAGCAGCCGCACGACCACGGTTACCCATGGAATGAAGTTCTCTGCGAATGGTACGTGTACATACCGAAGCTATAGCATTTTTTACTCATCTTTACACTGAGGTCTTGTGCAGTACTCCGTCGATTAGCTGTAACGACTCTCCTGAGGCTTGAGAGTCCTCTGTCACTGATTTCCTTCGGTCTGCCGGTATGTTTTGTTGCTTCATGCACGCCATGTGTCTACCACTTATTCAGTACATCCAAAACAGTTGACTTGGGTATGTTTAAACGCCTCTCGGTTTCTCTTATGGACAACCCACTAAAGTAACACTCAACAATCTTCATTTCTCAAAGTCAGTTCTCTCCCGCCGCGACATTTTCACTCAACCTCACAGTGCGATATGATTGCGGTCAACTGCAGGCTTATTTTTGTACCGTTTGCAGCTGTATCACGCATCTTAACAACGCAGCGGATCAGTTCATTTGCTTTTGAAGGGGTGTCCGGTGACTTTTGTCAATATAGTTTATATTGACGTCATAAAATCACCAGTACAATAATTTAAGTACCCGGTTTCTAAAGGTAACACACAAATATGCTGGTGCACAAAATTTGGGAAAGGTGAAGAAATATCCTGTTCCACAATAACCAAAATTCATGCGAAAGGCATAATATCCGATCTCGCTAGAGAACTTCAAAATTAGTTCCTTTGACAGATGATTGGATTTTAACAGTTAATCAAACCTCAAGTATTCTCCGGAAACGCTCCTATATTACCGGAAATTTTTCGTCACACGGATACGGAGAACCCCCTACGGAGTACCTACTTTCGCCAGGATACTTGTCACTACGTCTGTGCGCTGTTCACGGGGATGAGAAATACCCAACAACATTAGGGTTGAATACGGAAAAAGTGAAAACGCAACTTTTCCGTCAATATACGAAAGGAATTCCCGAAAGTTTTCTGAAAATTCAGAATTTTCCGTTAACACATCTTAAAAATGGAAATTTACCAAAACAAACCCGAATATCTGATTTCTTTCCGTCATTTCACGGAAAATATTGTATCAGAAATATGTTTTGCTAATTATTCAGTCCAAAATTTATTTTTAGAATCTTTTACTAAAATCAAATTTTACCAATTTACAAGAATATGAATTCTTGAATGCTTTCTTAATATGAAATCTTTATCTTGAATATGAAATCTTGAAAATATTCGTTGAAAGTACTTAAAGTTACTGTTCAAATTTTGGTTAAAATTAACACCAAGTTACATTTATTGCAAGCTTGTGTTGATTTTGCGCATTTGCTTTTATTTAGAATTAGGAAAAGTAATTCTTTATTTGGACAATTTTTTTCTCAACCCATTTTTTTTTGTTTCAGAAAAAGGAGACATCAATCTACAGGGTTTTCCAAACAGCACAGCTGTAGGACTTCATTGTTTTACTCCGTGAAGTTCGACGCCATTGCCTTGAGACAACAGTCTGATCATGTGAAAAATTAAGACTACTTTAAAATGCTTAAATTTTTATGAATTTTCGCCTTTTGACACTGATTTTGATTGAAACTAAAGACAATGGCATGGTGACATATGCAATTATTGTCACAATAAACAAAATTTTTATAAGATTTGTATTGTGAAATATAAATAAATCTTGACAAAAGAATGCGAAATTAATTGGTGGACTATCGCCATCTGTCGTCCTGAATAAGTGTAAGACAAGGAAAATGACACGATATTCGAGCACGTATTTTCAATCATTCCTGAAGCAAAAACGATCTCTAGAAACGAAAGAAATCAGCTAAAAGAAAGTACATTTAGAGGATAATTGGATTTATCCTCTAAATATCCTCTAATTGGATTTATCCTCTAAATGATAATTGGAAGTACATTTAGAGGAAAGTGCCACTAGAGGATAATTGCATGTTATTTAAAAACGTGAGCAGTGCTCTTCGGAGAAAAAAGAAACCAAACGTAAAATTATTTTTTTTTTTTTTTTTTTTGGCTGGCTTCCTAAAATCGGTAAAACCATAAAAATATCTACTTTTGGCCTCCAGCGAAAGAAACATAAATTACGTGAACTCGTATATTGTATACAAAATGATGTACACACAAATGCAGACTAATACAATTAAAGAGACCGGAATAAATGTTGTTTTAAATTTTTGCACAAAATTCAGTAGATGTGATGATTGGTACAGCAAAATAATAAAAAAATAATGATATTCAGTAGGGTTCCACCGTAGCAGCTTCACCTTCCTCCATGTGACTCCTTTACTCTGCCAAAATTGACGAACATTCCGTAAGGATCCCTCTTGAATAAATAAAAGCGAATGCAGGAGAACGTGCTGAAAGAACTTCCAACCTCCGGGAAACGAATTTCAAAAACGACGGATATGTTCGATACCTTTATGCACAAAAAGAAGGAAAATGATTTGATGGCGACCATATCTTTCAGAGTATATAGTTTTTTTATTTTACATTCTACAAAACCAAAGTGGTTATTTTTCCGTAGCATCGCGTACATGCAGTGAAGTTTTGATTACAGTGTCATAAGTAGGACGTTTACTGACAGATGGCTTTCGAGTACTTTCAACATCCAAGAAGTTCAGCTGTATTATAAGCTGCGCAGTCAGTTACTGTTGCACATGCTCGTGTCCTTTGCGTATGAACATCTGCCTATACTTCATATTAATACAAGTGTTCGGCTGCTATGCCTGCTTCCAAAGCTCACTGGGCCTTTTCGTGAATCCACACTGGTTGGTATTAGACTTGAATTTAAGCGGTCTATTATGATTTTGCTTCGCCGTTTTTATTTCGAAGAAAATCAAGCTTTAGGTAACGTTTTTCGTTATGTTATTAACGGGAAACGGATTTTTAGGTGCTAAAAAACAGAAAGATTCTTTTGTTTTATGCCCTAATAATTCCAAAAATGTTTGCTAAAAATTAAAAACATTGCTGAAAATAAAAATACATTTTCTGCAACGTTAATGTAACTAGTCACTTTCTGTGATAAGAGATAATGTTGGTACTCAACTTCTTTGGAGTTGCGGTAGCCAACAAATGCCATCTGTAGATTTCCCATCACAAATCTATGCCTGTTATCACGAAACAATGATCTATATGGAGAAAACGATCGTTCCACGTCACAGGAAGTCAACCTTGCATGTTTTAAGAGGGATATGTCACTAATTCTTAAACAGTTAGTTTCGCGTACAAGTTGGGCTTGAAAACTTGTGAAACTCATTAAATACTGTAGAAAAATGTGAGTCACGCTTACCTCCACACAAAATAAAACGAACAAGCGTTCTTTTACGTTATCTAGAGATTAAACTGAACATTAGAAGAAGAAGAAAATGTGCGGATGATTATTGGGGGACGTGCTCAGCGTTTTTGAAAGGAAAATTAATTAGAAAATACTATTTCCTTCTGATAGTTCTGACTTCAGGAAGCAGATATACAGGATGCATAGTAAAGTCGTGCGGCAGCCGCTTCACAGGAAAAAGGGATCTAATAATGATGTAAAACTAACGGAATCGAGGCAAGTGTCAGAGGGCCGATGCCATCATCCCGACACCGGTGCTCATTCCGGAAATATGATAGACAGAGAAAAAATGTCGATTGCAAAGTTGGAGAACATCTTTCTTTTGCTATGAATCGGTCATAAAAAGTGAGGATCAACGTAAAAAATAGTGCTGTACACCGAGGAGTCCAATTTAGAAAACCCCGTAATCGATAAAAATACACCGCTATTGTCTGAGTGTGACAAAGTGTATAAATAGTAACGTGAGAATGAATTGTAGATGTCTAAAACACTCATGGTTTATGCATACAAGCACATGCTGCCAGATGTAGCTGACACATTATGAGAAATGTAGCCTGTCACAATTCAGCGCATTCCACGTATTCAACATCGGCTGTAATCATACCTCAATCGACGGAATAAGTTATTCTGAATATCTGTCAACAACTATCTAGACTGTATCGTATCGTCAATGATGTTTAAAGGAAGCAGCGTGATGGTTTTCAGCTGTTTGTCGGAGTTCGGCTTGTGTATGTATGTGTTCCGGACATGGTTTCCAAATGTTTTTCATGATTCGGCTTATTTTAGACAAAACCATGAATTCTGAGCTCAACTTAGACATCCTGGACAATTATGCACTAACACGTTGTATTAGTACTTAGGGGGAAGATCCACACCTCATCAGCAGGACAATGCCCGATGCCACACTGCTCGCGTCGTTTCAGATTGGTTTGAAGGCATGTCTGTCTAAAAGCTGGGTTTACCAGCCCGGAGTCTTAACCTGAACCCTAAGGAGAATCTGTGGACAAGTTGGATCGTCGGGTGTGTGGAAGAGGAGATTTTCCAGCAAACAAAGTCCAACTGAACACTGTTTTGAAGTCCGAATAAAAGGATATATCGGTAGACATTTACAGAAAACGAATGGAGAGTATTCTACAAAAGCTATATATCATCATAAAGGCGAAAGGTATGCACACAATACTGAATTTTCTGTAAATAAAGATTATTTGTAGACATGCAGGTATCCGGATATTAATGGTAGGGCGGTGTATGTCTTCATGCTGTTGATCGGTATATGAACGTTTTCCTCGATACTGTGACGTGCCTGCCCCACAGGACGCACACGACATAAAGGCAGATAGCAGCGAGAACGAACGTCCGCGTAGCTCAGTTGGTAGAGCGACTTGTTCCGGAATAAGAGGACTCGGGTTCGATCACCGGCGTGGACCAAAAATTACGGAGAAATTTACTTCGTTATAATACTTTTAAGCGTTAGCTAGCATGTGTCTCTGTACCCTTGGAAGGTAACTGAACCGGAGCAGAGTCCCAAATGGATGTTCACGTTTGTTAAACTGCAAAAAAGAAAGAGATAGAATGATCATGAAGCTAATAGATGAACAGGGAGTGACGTATACCTATAATTCAGACTTCCTTAAAAGTTCCTGTTTTCTTATGTCAGTTTGGTTTCTTTTATTTAAATATTTTCTAAACTTAACGCCATAATGTTTCTTCCGTTGAATTTTATGTTGGCAATCCTGGTAGCAGGTCGAACTGCAAGCTAGGTATTTAAAGACGCATGAGATAAGAGCTGAGTACGCAGTTTGCTAGGGGCAGTGTCCTATATGAGTGGTATTCTAAGAGGAATGTTTGTTACATGATTCATGATTGACTTATGTTTATGCAACGATACGATAGCAAGCTGAAATTTGTAAGCTCACGATGTGTTGAAAGCCGAGAGAGTTAACTATAATTGTACTTGAAGCCAACAAGTGTTTTGTAACTAGTGTATTCAACTCTGAATGGCGTGGCATAGAAGTCATTAAAGTGGATTCATAGTAAATCAATACTGATTCATTTAGTTCTTTTAGCCGTTAGAGTGTGTCCTATTTAGTAGTCCCAAAATTATGTTCACTAGTACTTAATCACATCTTAAGCAACTGTAACATTTACACAAATTAATTATACAGCTTACAGTTGAAGCTGAAACTTCAACTGTGAAAGCAACTACTACGCATAATTAAACTTGAACCTAGCATTTGCAAAACAATGTAAATCATTCCCAAGCAAAGGCAATATCATGGTAAGGGAAAGAAACAATTCACGGGCCAGACAGCTCAAAGAAAAGAGCAATCTGATCCATATTTATCGACGTCAAATGAATAAAATGTGCAGGAATAAATGTCCCCGTACCGCAATTGAATAAAATGTGCAGGGTAAGATATGACATTTTGCCGAAAAATTACGCGAATGCTTTCCTACGTCTTCTCTCTCTATCTGGGTGTGTCTCTCTCTCTCTCTGTCTGTCTCTCACTCATCTCTTAGTAGCATTTTACCGTAGATTCATAATAAAGCTGAAATATCATATGATGCTTGCTTTCTGGGAACATACTGCGCAGAATTGTACAGTTACGCGAGGCGTTCACTAATATATATTCATTATTGAACGAGTATATCACCAACATTAAATGATGCCGTAAAACTAAAACTAGAGAAGGTTGATTAATATTTCTCTGAATAATCACCATCCAAAGTGATAGACTTGTGCCATTGATAGAGACACTTGTAAATATGCCTTCTTTGTACAATGTCTCAGATTGTGTTTTGAAGCACGACTATCACGCAAAAAATACAGCGTCATCATGAAGATAAACACGTGACCCATAGAAATGGAAAACAAAGAAATCAAAAGATTCCGGGTCAGGCGAGTAGCGCTGATGGGGGGAATTATCGAAACGGTACTCACGTCCGTTTTTTATGACAGCAAGGGAAGCATGAGCTTCTGCATTTTTCTGCAGCAGCAAGACAACTTCCGTTAGTATTTTTCGTCTTTCAGATTTTCACGCAATTTGCCAAGAAGATTATCATGACATACACTATATTGAGAAAAGTCACCGGACACCTAGAAGAGAAACACAATATGGCATTTATTGACATACATTAGTACGGTGTCGGTCCACCTTTGGCCTTAATCCATGCACTGGCTCTTCGAGAAATGCTTTCGACAAGGTTTTGGAACACAGCGATAGATATGCGTTTACATTCAGTACATAATGCTGCCGCTGACTGTTGCTTAGTAGTAAGCCTTGTTTCCAAACTTCTTGTGCGGCGCTCTGATTCATCCCATAGGTGCTCTATGGGATTAAGATCAGGGGTCTGTGCTGGCCAGTCCACTCACGATAAGGAATTATCGTTAAACCACGCCGTAACAGTCCTTGCTTTATGGCTCGGTGCATTATCCAGCTGGTACCAACAAGGCTCGGTTCCATAGTATTGCCACAGAGTTGGTAGGGCATAATTGTCCAGAATATACGTTTGACCACGATAACTAATGGGCCGGGACCATAACACGAAAAACACCTCCACGCAAGTATTTCACTGCCAGCTCCGCACTTGACCGTTGGAACAGTACACCGTCGTAAATAGTGTTCCCCCGGCTGCCGCCATACCCACACACGGCCATCAGACTAATGGATCGTGTGTTTGGATTCATCAGTCCATAGGACCCGTTTCCATTGATCTACGGTCCACGATAAATGTTTCTTACACCATGCTAAACGACGAGTAGCATTCCGAGTAGAAATGAAAAGCTTATGAGCAGGCGCACGACCATGATGACCCATGGAATGAAGTTATCTGCGAATGGTACGTGTACATACCACAGCTGAGACGGGCTGAGCCCGAGCCCGAAAGCCCGAGGCAGAGCCCGGGCCCGATTCGAGCTCGGGATGTATAATATTTACTGCGGTTCGGGCTCGGGCTCTTAGAGAGACGGAGAGCGAGATAATTTTTTTATATAAAAATGTGATTTATATGATTTAGCAAATTAGACACTTTATAGTTGGTAAAGGGAATTCTTCGGCAACTGGTTCTGATTAGGGAGCAGGCATTCGAGATGGATATTTATTCCGGGCTTCGGTAGAAAATGCCATAGGCCTTGCATTAGCGTGTTTCTGCAGAGAAGAAAAAGCTTTTTCAAGAACTATAGATATTGGATAGTTAATAGCATGCCAACGATAATTTACCCCTAATTCTAATTCTATTTAGCAACGTACATATTGCAGCGCATTATGGCGCAATAATATTAGCATTATTTAAGCAATATACAATTGCAGCACCGCCCGATCATTTTGGATGCCCGCCCGCCCGCCCGAAGCACACAAGTGGAAACAAACGTCCAAAGAAAATCGTACAGTTACACTGTGAAAAAATATAGAGAGAGGTCCCTTCCCCACTCCCCATTTGAGAAATACATTGGTTAATATCAGGAAGAGGAGGGAGTGAAAGTGTGGAAAAGCAGATGTTTTTTATTTATGGTTGAACAGGTTAGCCAGTTTTCGGGCTCGTTCGGGCCCGGGCTCTATCTTTCAGTATAAAATTCGGGCTCGGGTGGGCTCGGGCTGATATACCACGGGCTCGGACGGGCTCGGGCTCCGAAAATTGAGCCCGAACTCAGCTCTATATACCGAGGTTTCAGCATTTTTACTCACCTGCACACTGAGGTTTTGTGCAGTACTCCGTCGATTAGCTGTAACGACTCTCCTGAGGCTTCGACATCCTCTATCACTGATTTTCTTTTGTCTGCCGGTACGTTTTGCTGTTTCTGGCACGCCATGTGTCTTCCACTTATTCAGTACATCAAAACAGTTGACTTGGGTATGTATAAACGCTTCTCGGTTTCTCTTATGGACAACCCACTAATACAACACCCAACAATCTTTCCTTTCTCAAAGTCAGTTCTCTCCCGTCGCGACATTTTCACTCAACCTCACAGTGCGATATGATCGCAGTAAGCTGGAAGCTTGTTGTTATACCGTTTGCAGCTGTACCGCGCATCTTAACAACGCAGCGGATCCGTTCATTTGCTTTTGAAACGGTGTCAGGGAACTTTTGTCAATATAGTGTATGTGTCGTTCATACTAGAGCACTTTCGAAAGCCTCAGCGGGGTTTTTTTTTGGGGGGGGGGGGTTGATCCCAAAAGACGATGGGGGCCAGGTATGGGTAATATGGAGGATAGGATAGGATATCAACGGGACCGATTTGGAGCTGTGACCTGGCACATTATCCACTTCCAGAAACGCCCACTTCCTATTGATGAGGGCAGGGTACCCTTAGCGCAGATCATCATGGATCCGCTCAAGTTGTTCGGCATAGAGATTTCCTTAAACACGGTGGGAGCACGAGTTCCCCGTGCACAATACCTCCACACTTTAACGAAATGCACCGCATGACTTTCCTCTTGAACCATACTCTTTGCACCATAGGCTGTACTTCCTGGCATGACCTTAGCCACTGGTTCCCAGTGTTAGGATAACATAGGAATACCTACTTTCATCTCTTCTGACGATACGACAGGCATCTGGGATAAGGAGCGACACGTTGTTTGGCCTGCTGAGGTATCAGTTCATGGGAAACTATTCGATGGTGCATGGAGGAGAAGTCGAGCTGGTGAAGGTGGGGAACGATGGTGGATTGGGAAGACCCCAAATCAGCTGCCAATTGTAATACACTGGGATCGGTGTTCATCGTCGCAGTATTGACACGGTGTCAGTGTTGGTGGTCGTTAGACGTCCTAGCCTTAGCTTATCTTCGTGATTGGTGCCTTCAGCACTGAAATGCCGGAACCATTTTTGCGCAGTGCTGCTCTCCACTCTTTCTTCACCTTCAACTGCCCAAATTTATTTCGGTGCTGCTGTCGCGTTTGACACTTTTTTCGAAAATGGTGTAGATGCATTCCAACTGCACGTTTATCGACCTCCATCCTCTGCTCACCTGATAATGCAGTGTGGCTCCGTATAAAATTTACATCATAATCTTCGTGTGTTGGTGTCATTGTGCATCCCCATTCTCTATTCGACGTTGGCGGGCGTTTCATACAAGATGTGTGACTCAAAACATGACAAAATTTTGACACACCCTGGTACACCGGAATTACTAGGCTCGATTAAACTCCACGTTTTTAATGCTTACTAACTTCTTTGTACGTAAGCTGAACTTTTGACATCCTTTCATTACCACCTATTTATTAAATTATTCAAAATAGGTTTTTTATTGACATTTCAACGGCGAAAAAGATTATTATGCATCGATTATTTGCTGACAAGATCGATGATACACTCACGGAGAACAACATTTGCGCACCAAGAAGGAAGCATCGGATTGAACTGAAATTTTATGGACGTAATGATGCAAATGAACGATACACATGGTGGCAAAAACAGAGCTGCAGGACAATTACAGAGGGATCTGTGGCAAGCAGTCCCGTCATCTTCATTAGCGCGTTGCATTGCCTCGTTCGGCGATACATGCTGCAATACGGTCCAATATGGAGGTGAACAGAAGCCTGACGTTGTCCTCCGGCAGACTGGTTCACACGTGTAAGACGGTGTGCCCCTATTCCTGGATAGTGCTGCACGGTTGTAGCTTGCGTTTCAATTGGTCCCACACATGCTCGATTCGGGACATGTCCGGGGTGCGGGCAGGCAATGGAAGTGCCTGGACATGACGTAGGCAATCATGGGCAACCCGAGCCGTGTGCTGGCGGGCATTATCCTGCTAGTATAGCGCACCTGGAGTCCCGGCCAGGAATGGGAGCACATGGGGCCGTACGATCTCACCCACATACAGCTGGCCCGTCAATGATCCACGTACCACTACTGGAGCTGATAGGCTATCTAAGGCAATGGCTCCCCAGACCATAATGCCTGTAGTGTGGGAGGTGTGGCGCTCGATAGCAAGGTTGGAATTGTGCCGTTGACCCGGGGACCTCTACACCCGGACACGATGATCATCTGTCCCTAAAACGAAGCGGCACTCATCGCTAAACAGCACACGTCGCCAGTCTGTGTCGTCCCACATCGCTCTGGCCTGGCACCACTACACACGGAGCCGGCGATGTTCCGGTGTTAATGGCAGCACACGTAAGGGGCGCTGGAATCGCAGTTTGGCTTTAGCGAGGCATCAGGAAATGGTTCATGGGCACACAGGAGCCGCTACATCTGCCTGAATAGTGGACCGGGTCCCCGTGTAATACGTTCGGGCCTGGCGCACGATCCGCGACCCTCTCAACCGGTGGTCCTCCGGGTCCATCCGGAGTCTCTCCGCCGTGTGGCAGTGCCGTCACGTGTTCACTGCCCCCAACACAGTCGGACGGTATGTTCAGAACGATCCACGTGGCGGGCTATACGGCGCGCGGACCACCCTGCGGTTTCTAGCCCGATGATCAGGCCTCTCTCAAAATCCGTAAGTTGCGTAAATCGACGTCTCTGGTGTCTACCCTGGCGTTCTTGTCACTCTGTACTGTTGCTTGCGTTAGCTGGTGCTTTTCGCTTTCATGGGGCATCGATTACACGCCGGTTTATAAGGCTGCCGGTTTGTGCTTGCAGCTCCACCACAGGGTGTACGGTCATGCGCCCTCGCACCAAACGTGGATCATTTGCATCCACGTTTGGTGTGGATCATCAGCACGCACTCTAGTTATTTGCAAAGTTTCGAGGTTGTAGCATGTTTTCTTCTAGGTGCACACATTTTATTGCCAGTGTACACTGAAGAACAATTGAATTAGAGACAGCTGGCGTTATGCAAATGTGGCGCTGTGGTCGGCCCTGTAAACGAAAACGACATGACGTATGCAGTGATCCGACGATATAAGGAGTGATGCGACGGGAATTAGTGAGAGTCGGATCCAGTATGGGTAAGACGAAGTATCTAAGCACATTTGATATTGGGCAAATTGTCGGGGCCCGACGAATCGGTCACTCCATCTCGGAAGTCGTGCAGGCACTGGGATTTTCACGAGCCACTGTGTCACGGGTGCACCGTGGGTACATCGAATCCGGTAAAACCATCCCTGCAAGGGCCAACTGCCGTGGACAACAGGGTGTGGATGAGCTGGGTCATCGTCAGCTAGCTCACATTGAAACAGCAGACAGACGGCCACAATAACGGCCACAGTTCACAAAAACGTGTAAGCAGCCACACCATCCAGAAACATCTCCTCGTTATGGGGTACAGAAGCCATCGTCCCACGAGAGTACCGCTGCTGACCGCACATCATAGGGTGCTAAGATTGGCATGGGCGCGGGAACATCGCCACTGGACCCTAGACATGTGGAAAAATGTTGCCTGGACTGGTGAGTCGAGATTCACGTTGGTACATGCTGATGGAGGATACGAGTGCGGCGCAAACCACATGAAGCGATGGATCCTTCTTGCCAGCAGGGTACTCTTCAAGCTTGTGGGGGTGGCATTCTCCTCTGGGGACTGTTTACGTGGACTGAAATGGAACCCCTGGTAAGTGTGACATCGTCCCTCACAGGTCAACGTTACCGGGATATCCTGGACGACCATTTGCTCCCGTTTGTGCGTCTTCAACATCCCACTGGGGACCTCATCCAGCAACAAGACAATGCAATGTGCCATCGCTAACGAATTGTATCCGAATGGTTGGATGAACACTCCACTGATGTGAACTCGCTTCTTTGGCCAGCTAGTTCGCCTGACCTCAATCCCATCGAGCACATCTGGGATGCCATCGAGAGATATGTTCTAGGCTCTGACCCCCTCCATCAAATCTTTGTGAACTGTGGGAGCTTGTTCCGGGGTCGTGGATCCGTTTGGCTTCCCATCGCTTCCGGTGTCTTGTCGAGTCCATGCCGAGACGAATCGCCGCCGTCATCAGGGCGAAAGCTGGTTCAATTGCTCTTCAGTGTATATCGATGGTTTCCTCCAGCCTTTTTCTTGTCAGACAGCTCAACACAGGTCAAATGAAGATACATTTCAAGATAGATGCAGTATTGGAAAGTAAAGTGCAAAGGTATTTCTGTGAAACATCTGATGACGTGGCACATATTGAGAAACAAAACTGCTTTAGCTAAATTTATTATACAACGGCCGTTGCATAAAAACTGAGTGTATTTTTTTTTTTTTTTTTGAGTTGAGAATAGTGCGAAATAGAAAAATAACCACTCAGACGACTAACTGAATTGTGGAAGTATCTATGGCAACATGTGTTAGCCGTGGCAGACGATTCTGGTTTTGTTATTGCGCAGTTGTTTAAGGTATGTCTGCATTTCGCCATACAGATATGGAGGTGAGTGATTCTGAGTGATTCAGAGTTAAAAAGTGAAATGCGTTGTATGATAAAATTTTGCTATCGTTTGGGTAAAACGGCTCCAGAAACAGTTGATTTGATGAAAAAGCTTAGAAAGATAAATGTTTGGATGAGTCAACGAATTTTAGACGGCACCGTGTTTTCAAAAAAGGGCATTTGTCGGCAGAACTCGCTCCTAGGCCTGGTCAACCTGAAAGTGTTGTTACGGAGCGTATTGTTAACACTGTTTGAGAGATCCTGCAAGAATATTGACGAATGACGTGTGAAGACATAGCGACGTCAACTAATATTTCAAAAACGACGGCATTCTGTATTCTACGCGAAAAATTACTGCAGCATCGTGGGTGTTTCAGATGGGTACCTCATCACCTGACGAGAGAACATTTGTTAGCCAGAGTACAGGTGTGTCATGAATGGAAACAAATGATTGCAAAGGATCCAGACTTTCTAAACACAGTAGTAACTGCCGACGAAACATGGGTCCACTGTTTCCAGCCCCTCACGAAGCGCGCAACGAGTGTCTGGAAACACACAGGCTCGCCTCCTCCGAAAAACGTCCGCCAAACCAAATCAGCTGGGAAGGTGATGATGATAATTTTCTTTGATTACAAAGGTTTGATCTACCAGCACGCCGTTCCTCCACAAAAACATTTCAATCTTGAAGCGTCTGCGACGACACATATCGATTAATCGACCGGATCTGGTGGGGAAGTGGACCCTAAACCAAGAAAACGCCCGCCCACGTGTGTCTACTTGTGTTAAACAGTTTCTTACGAAATGCAGTATTGAAATCATGCCACAGCCTGCTTTCAGTCCTGACCTCGCCCCGTGTGATTTCTGGTTGTTTCCAACAACGAAAGAGAAGTTTCGTGGCGCAACATTCAACACAGATGCTGGCGTTACTCAAGGTGTACAGGGGTTGCTGAAGCAGCTTCCACAAAATGCCCTCGCCACATGCTTAAAGAAAGAATAACATATATTTTGCTGTATCTATATTTCTTCATTCTGAGTGATTTTACTCTCAGTTTTTATGGAACGTGTGATAGTCTTAGTTTTATTAAACGAGTGACATACTGTAGATGGTTGCAGACATTTCTTCGGGAAAATCCGGGCATTCTGGAATACACGTGGTTCTCGGACGAGGCGTGGTTTCGCCTGTCCGGATATGTCAATTCTCAAAATTCCCGTTTCGGTGACCGCGTCATTTCGAAGTGTCTATTGACACCTCGCTGGCCTGTTCTGATGTCTCCTGACTACTTTTTATGGGGATATCTAAAAGGGAGAGTTTACCAAAAGAAACCGCGAACCATAGATGCCTTGAAAGCAAACATCACCAAAGAAATTCAGGCAGCGACGGCGGACGTGCCGGCAAGGACTTTCCACAATATGTTGCGCCGGGTTCAATGCTGTCTGGACGCAAATGGTGGCCACTTCCAGCACATGTTGTGATGTCATAATGAGGTAAGTCCACTTGAAATTTCGTTGCAATATCTTCATTGGTGTTAATATTATTAAAGAAATGCCGGGCTCGGTAGCGAGTGGGACACCCTGTGCAACGCATTTAATGGAATTCAGATCGGATATTCTGTTCAAGAGGAAAGTGTAATATTGTTTTGAACCTTTGCAAAAAAGAAGCGGAGATAAATTATCAGGACAGATTACTTTAAATTTTCAGTAGAGAAAAAGAAGTGAAATGTCATAATGGTTTTTACAATTCTACCCATCTATGAAGAATACGGTTTAAAAGATTTAAAAAAGGGAACAGGAAAAATGCATAACGATCCAACTGTTGGCATCTTTAAAAATTGTTCGAAAAATGACTCAAATGGTAAGATATTGTCACACATAGTGCAGCGAGAAATCAGCATATTGCACTGGATACGAAGATCTGTTAGATTCGTTTCCGCTAAAGATTTTAATGTGGCAAATGTATACCAGGATGAATGGGGCTAAAGATCTCAAATATTCTAAGACTTTCTTAAAAAATGTCATGATTATACGCATTCACACAAAGCACTCAAGGTGTGATGATTTTTCAACAAATAATAATAATAATAATAATAATAATAATAAAGATTGATTAATGTTGCTATGTCAACCGCACTATTCTCACTCTGATTTATGTGACTCCTCTTTTATGAAAATTGAAAAACACTTTGGAAGGACATCGTTTTGAATAAATCAAGACGTTCAGCAAATCTGCTGAAAGAACTTTCAAATGTTTCTTTTTTTTTTTTTTTTTTTTTTTTTTTTTGCACACTGGATGCGTATCTGCGGATAATAATTTGAAGGTTGTTATTTATTTTTCTCTGCTCGATTACTTTTCATTCCGTGTGTATGAAATCAGATTGGACATCTGGTCGCAAAGACTCTTATGCAAGATGAAATTGCAATTACACGCACACTATTCTTTTTCATAGGACACACCCATGGTATTCGAATTCTAGCAACATTCTGCTGTTTATAATTTACACTCCATGCGATTTCATTCTAAGTGCACTTGTTTCACAGCTGTGACGTCTTTCAACAGAGGAATTACCTTTGTCTAGACAGCATCTGCTTTATTTCCTGAGAATAAAGAACTTAGCTCTGGTGCTGTTTGAAAGCCCATTGCCTTCCTCCTTCCGACTACACTTCCTGGAGTTCAAGTGAACATGAAAGTCAAGTTCGTTGTTTTACTCTTTGCTATCGTCTTTTCAGCGAAAGGTAAGCCTTCGATTCGGCACTTGCTGTTTTGTTAATATTTGGCCACGGAACTAATCCAGAAGAATCAAGAATGTGGCTCACAATGCCATATCTTGTTCTTTCTTAAATATGCATATGTTATTGCCTTCCGAATTCCCAACAGCTTTGGCCTCTACAAAACTGCGGATTTAAATATTGTTACTCCATCGGGGGTGGGGTTTGGGGGGGGGGGAGTGAAACAATTAATTTGAATAGTCTATCGCATTGCAGTACTTATTACGAAGTCTGCATGGTAGGACAAACAACACAGATTTAAAAGCATCCGAAAAAAGTCAACGGCATGAATTCTTTTGGCCCAACATAAAACAATTTAATATGTGGCATTACACGGTTGTGTCAGAATAACATGGCTACCTACCAATAACAGTGCTAAACCATCAATTTACGGGCCCCCGGGGAGAGCACATGAGCGGACCCACACCCCTTCTCTTGATATGTCAATAAATAGCCCCCTGCTATGAAAAAAAATTATTTCGTGCTACAAAAACAAATGAAAGAAGTATATAACGGTGGTCCCACTTTATCGTGATTTAATGAAAGATAAATACAAGCATTAAGAAATTTTTTTTTTAACATATTTATGATCACACAGCAAAATATTTAGATATCAAGTAGCAATGGTTCCAAAAAGCAGTGGATGGCGAACGTTTTCTCAAGTTTTACAGGTACCTGCTTCCGATTTTTCCCCACGGGATACCAAGTTTTGCAACTTCACTGGTTTATCCCGTGATTAGTATGCCGTAAATTAAATTTAATCAATCAGAACACATATACTGAAGAGCAAAAACATCATTATGTCTTTGTGCAGATCGAAGCAACTGAAGGTGAACGACGGCGCGTGTGAAGGTCATGAAACGGTGTAAATAGCACCTGACACTTAGTTCTGTTAACCAGTATTATTCTTGTTCTTCAGACAAGAAAGGCAGATGACTTAAGCGGGTTTGACAAAAACAAAATTTTAGTGGTCAGTCAACTGGGTCAGAGTATTTTCGAGACAACAAGGTTTGTGAGATTTACTTCAGCACCCCTACGCACAGCAATTTTCCCAGGATTTCGAACACGAGGGAGGATGCAGTTTTCGCGGTGTGTGTATGTGTGGTAGTTGGGGGGGGGAAGGGGTTAGGAAGTCAGGAAGAGTGTCTGTAAAAGTAATATCAAATCTATTACTTAAAAGTAACTTTTTAAATAATAGATTTGACAATACGTGTAATTGCTTTGTTCACAACTAAAATAAATCACTTGAAGAAATCACCCTCTTACATAAGCAGATCTGTGGCTGCTATGAATAAATGTTGGCACCTGTCGTGCACGTAATCCTAGGTAACTGACCGTTTTCCCACATCCTCCACGGGGAATGCCACTGTGGCCTCGCGCTTTTCCTAAGCAGGGCAGAGAGAGAGGGCGATCGGAGAGCGATCGTATTATTTGCAATCCATTGCAGAGCAATTGTATTACAACCCGAAGTCAAAGAGCCGAACACTTTGTGACCTGACTGCCACGCAGGACGCACATGAGATAAAGGAAGATAGCAGCGAGAGCATACGTCAGCGAAATTCAGTTGGGAAAGTGTCTTATTCCGGAATGAGGGGACCCGGGTTCGACGCCGGGCGTGGACAAAAATGACTGAGAAATTTACTTCGTTATAACTTTAAATCTGTTATACATTCAGTGTTTTAAGAGTAAAACTAGGCATTTATTTAGGCGAAGCTAAATGTATCTTAAAGCGAAATCTGAATCTTTGGGTTAATTATCGTGCGTGTTCGATTTTTTTCAATAAAACTATAACTGGAAGCTACAGTACTCCCCTTCGTTACCCACCCCCGCGGATGCGGCGGTGGTAGTTACGCCACTGGTAGCTAGCCAACAGTAGGTATATTGTGGCATAACTGGCCGGAAATTCGAATGCTGGGAAAGGGAATAATGTGTCACAAAACACAAAACATCGAACCTTGCTGAAAATGGGGCTGTGTAGCTGCAGGCAGCTTTGAGAGGTGCCCATGCTAACCTCAGTTAACTGTCGAAAATACTTTTTAAATGGAGCTGTGTAGCTGCAGGCAGCTTTGATGGGTGCCCATGCTAACCTCGGATCACTGTCGAAAGTACTTTTAAAATGGGGCTGTGTAGCTGCAGGAAGCTTTGAGGGGTGCCCTTGCTAACCTCGGTTCACTGTCGAAAGTACTTTTAAAATGGGACTGTGTAGCTGCAGGCAGCTTTGAGAGGTGCCCATGCTAACCTCAGTTAACTGTCGAAAGTACTTTTTAAATGGAGCTGTGTAGCTGCAGGCAGCTTTCAGGGGTGCCCATGCTAACCTCGGTTCACTGTCGAAAGTATTTTTAAAATGCGGCTGTGTAGCTGCAGGATGCTTTGAGGGGTGCCCTTGCTAACCTCGGTTCACTGTCGAAAGTACTTTTAAATGGGACTGTGTAGCTGCAGGCAGCTTTGAGAGGTGCCCATGCTAACCTCGGTTCACTTTCGAAAGTACTTTTAAAATGGGGCTGTGCAGCTGCAGTCAGCTTTGAGGGTGCCCATGCTAACCTCAGTTCATTGTCGAAAGAACATTTGAAATGGAGCTGTGTAGCTGCAGGCAGCTTTGAGGGGTGCAAATGCTAACCTCGGTTCACTGTCGAAAGTACTTTTAAAATGGAGCTGTATAGCTGCAGACAGCTTTGAGGGTGCCCATGCTAACCTCGGTTCACTGTCGAAAGAACTTTTAAAATGGAGCTGTGTAGCTGCAGGCAGCTTTGAGGGGTGCCCATGCTAACCTCGTGTTTACTGTCGAAAGTACTTTTAAAATGGGTCTGTGCAGCTGCAGGCAGCTTTGAGGGTGCCCATGCTAACCTCGGTTCACTGTCGAAACTATTTTTACAATGGAGCTGTGTAGCTGCAGGCAGCTTTGAGGGGTGCCCATGCTAACCTCGGTTCACTGTCCAAAGAACATTTAAAATGGGGCTGTGTAGCTGCAGGAAGCTTTGAGGGTGCCCATGCTAACCTCGATTCACTGTCGAAAGTACTTTTAAATTGGAGCAGTGTAGCTGCAGGCAGCTTTGAGGGTGCCCATGCTAACCTCGGTTCACTGTCGAAAGAACTTTTAAAATGGGGCTGTGTAGCTGCGGGCAGCTTTGAGGGGTGCCCATGCTAACCTCGGTTCACTGTCGAAAGTACTTTTAAAATGGGGCTGTGTAGCTGCAGGCAGCTTATAGGGGTGCCCATGCTAACCTTGGTTCACTGTCCGAAGAACATTTAAAATGGAGCTGTGTAGCTGCAGGAAGATTTGAGGGTGCCCATGCTAACCTCGGTTCACTGTCAAAAGAACTTTTGAAATGGAGCTGTGTAGCTGCAGGCAGCTTTGAGGGTACCCATGCTAACCTCGGTTCACTGTCGAAAGTACTTTTAAATGGGACTGTGTAGCTGCAGGCAGCTTTGAGAGGTGCCCATGCTAACCTCGGTTCACTTTCGAAAGTACTTTTAAAATGGGGCTGTGCAGCTGCAGGCAGCTTTGAGGGGTGCCCATGCTAACCTCAGTTCACTGTCGAAAGAACATTTAAAATGGAGCTGTGTAGCTGCAGGCAGCTTTGAGGGTGCCCATGCTAACCTCGGTTCACTGTCGAAAGTACTTTTAAAATGGAGCTGTATAGCTGCAGACAGCTTTGAGGGGTGCCCATGCTAACCTCGGTTCACTGTCGAAAGAACTTTTAAAATGGAGCTGTGTAGCTGCAGCCAGCTTTGAGGGGTGCCCATGCTAACCTCGTGTTTACTGTCGAAAGTACTTTTAAAATGGGACTGTGCAGCTGCAGGCAGCTTTGAGAGGTGCCCATGCTAACCTCGGTTCACTGTCGAAACTATTTTTAAAATGGAGCTGTGTAGCTGCAGGCAGCTTTGAGGGGTGCCCATGCTAACCTCAGTTCATTGTCGAAAGAACATTTAAAATGGGGCTGTGTAGCTGCAGGCAGCTTTGAGGGGTGCCCAAATGCTAACCTCGATTCACTGTCGAAAGTATTTTCAAATTGGAGCTGTGTAGCTGCAGACAGCTTTGAGGGGTGCCCATGCTAACCTCGGTTCACTGTCGAAAGAACTTTTAAAATGGAGCTGTGTAGCTGCAGGCAGCTTTGAGGGGTGCCCATGCTAACCTCGTGTTCACTATCGAAAGTACTTTTAAAATGGGGCTGTGCAGCTGCAGGCAGCTTATAGGGGTGCCCATGCTAACCTCGGTTCACTGTCCGAAAAACTATTTAAAATGGAGCTGTGTAGCTGCAGGCAGCTTTGAGGGGTGCCCATGCTAACCTCGGTTCACTGTCCAAAAGAACATTTTGAAAATGGAGCTGTGTAGCTGCAGGAAGCTTTGAGGGGTGCCCATGCTAACCTCGATTCACTGTCGAAAGTACTTTTAAATGGGAGCTGTGTAGCTGCAGGCAGCTTTGAGAGGTGCCCATGCTAACCTCGGTTCACTGTCGAAAGAACTTTTAAAATGGGGCTGTGCAGCTGCGGGCAGCTTTGAGGGGTGCCCATGCTAACCTCGGTTCACTGTCGAAAGAACATTTTAAAATGGAGCTGTGTAGCTGCAGGCAGCTTTGAGGGGTGCCCATGCTAACCTCGGTTCACTGTCGAAAGAACATTTAAAATGGAGCTGTGTAGCTGCAGACAGCTTTGAGGGGTGCCCATGCTAACCTCGGTTCACTGTCAAAAGAACTTTTAAAATGGAGCTGTGTAGCTGCAGGCAGCTTTGAGGGGTGCCCATGCTAACCTCGTGTTCACTGTCGAAAGTACTTTTAAAATGGGACTGTGCAGCTGCAGGCAGCTTTGAGAGGTGCCCATGCTAACCTCGGTTCACTGTCGAAACTATTTTTAAAATGGAGCTGTGTAGCTGCAGGCAGCTTTGAGGGGTGCCCATGCTAACCTCAGTTCACTGTCGAAAGAACATTTAAAATGGAGCTGTGTAGCTGCAGGAAGCTTTGAGGGGTGCCCATGCTAACCTCGATTCACTGTCGAAAGTACTTTTAAATTGGAGCTGTATAGCTGCAGGCAGCTTTGAGGGGTGCCCATGCTAACCTCGGTTCACTGTCGAAAGAACTTTTAAAATGGAGCTGTGTAGCTGCAGGCAGCTTTGAGGGGTGCCCATGCTAACCTCGTGTTTACTGTCGAAAGTACTTTTAAAATGGGGCTGTGTAGCTTCAGGCAGCTTATAGGGGTGCCCATGCTAACCTCGGTTCACTGTCCGAAGAACTATTTAAAATGGAGCTGTGTAGCTGCAGGAAGATTTGAGGGGTGCCCATGCTAACCTCGGTTCATTGTCCAAAGAACATTTTGAAAATGGAGCTGTGTAGCTGCAGGCAGCTTTGAGGGGTACCCATGCTAACCTCGATTCACTGTCGAAAGTACTTTTAAATTGGAGCTGTGTAGCTGCAGGAAGCTTTGAGGGTGCCCATGCTAACCTCGGTTCACTGTCGAAAGTAACTTTTAAAATGGGGCTGTGAAGCTGCAGGCAGCTTTGAGGGTGCCCATGCTAACCTCGGTTCACTGTCGAAAGAACTTTTAAAATGGGGCTGTGTAGCTGCAGGCAGCTTTGAGGGGTGCCCATGCTAACCTCGGTTCACTGTCAAAAGAACTTTTAAAATGGAGCTGTGTAGCTGCAGGCAGCTTTGAGGGGTACCCATGCTAACCTCGGTTCACTGTCGAAAGTAACTTTTAAAATGGGGCTGTGTAGCTGCAGGAAGCTTTGAGGGGTGCCCATGCTAACCTCGGTTCACTGTCGAAAGTACTTTTAAAATGGGGCTGTGTAGCTGCAGGCAGCTTTGAGGGTGCCCATGCTAACCTCGGTTCACTGTCGAAAGTACTTTTAAAATGGGGCTGTGTAGCTGCAGGCAGCTTTGAGGGGTGCCCATGCTAACCTCGGTTCACTGTCGAAAGAACTTTTAAAATGGGGCTGTGTAGCTGCAGGCAGCTTTGAGGGTGCCCATGCTAACCTCGGTTCACTGTCGAAAGAACTTTTAAAATGGGGCTGTGTAGCTGCAGGAAGCTTTGAGGGTGCCCATGCTAACCTCGGTTCACTGTCAAAAGAACTTTTAAAATGGGGCTGTGTAGCTGCAGGCAGCTTTGAGGGGTACCCATGCTAACCTCGGTTCACTGTCGAAAGTACTTTTAAAATGGGGCTGTGTAGCTGCAGGAAGCTTTGAGGGGTGCCCATGCTAACCTCGGTTCACTGTCGAAAGTACTTTTAAAATGGGGCTGTGTAGCTGCAGGCAGCTTTGAGGGTTGGCCATGCTAACCTCGGTTCACTGTCGAAAGTACTTTTAAAATGGGGCTGTGTAGCTGCAGGCAGCTTTGAGGGGTGCCCATGCTAACCTCGGTTCACTGTCGAAAGTACTTTTAAAATGGGGCTGTGTAGCTGCAGGCAGCTTTGAGGGTTGCCCATGATAACCTCGGTTTCACTGTCGAAAGTACTCTTAAAATGGAGCTATGTAGCCGCAGGCAGCTTTGAGGGGTGCCCATGCTAACCTCGGTTCACTGCCGAAAGAACTTTTAAAATGGGGCTGTGTAGCTGCTGCAGGAAGCTTTGAGGAGTGGACATGCTAACCTCGGTTCACTGTCGAAAGTACTTTTACAATGGTGCTGTGTAGCCGCAGGCAGCTTTGAGGGTGCCCATGCTAGCCTCGGTTCACTGTCGAAAGTACTTTTAAAATGGAGCTGTGTAGCTGCAGGCAGCTTTGAGGGTGCCCATGCTAACCTCGGTTCACTGTCGAAAGAACTTTTAAAATGGGCTCGCGAGCATCAACACAGGACCATGAATGATTGCAAGAAAGTCATCCAGTCCGATGGATCTCGTTTCCTGATACACAGTTTGGACGGGCGTGTCGTTTACCTGGGAAATGTTGGCGCCAGGATGCACCCTGAGATGAAACCAAGCCAGTGAAGGCTGTGTCATGCTTTGGGCAATGTTCTGCAGGGGAACACTGGGTCCAGTCATTCACATGCAGGAAACCATGACATCTACCACTCACATCAACATCATTTTGATCAGGTGTACATCCTTTCATGGCAACGGTTTTCCCCTCTAGTTGAGCCTTCTTTCATTCAGCATGATAATGCGCCATGCTACACTGACTGGATTGTTCAAGAATGGTTCGTGGAATATGAGGATGACTTAGGAAGGACTTCTTTGGCCTTCATATTCCTCAGGCAATAATACAATCGAGCATTTGTGGTTTGTATTGGAACAGCAAATCCGAACTTTGGCGGCTCAGCAACGTAATTGACAAAAGTCAAAGGATCTACTGGTGAAGTCTTGGTACCAGATACCACAAGAAACCTTTAGAAATCCTGTAGCGTCTCTGTCTCGATAGGTAAGAGCTGTTTTGGAGGCACGTGGAGGACCAACATCATGTTGGGCTGGGGGTGATAATGTTTTGTCTTCTAGGTGAACTGTTCCTTTCAAGCTCCAACGCTGGCCGTTTAAAGGGGTTGCAAAACAAGCAGAAATTTTATGCTCAACGGTAGGAGAATAGTTTAGATTAAAAGCGAATTCCTATTTACCAGCTCATTGCCAAACGTTTTGAGTATTGTTAAAAATGCATACAAAAAAAACACACTCATAAAATACCCACGGAAGAAATGCCCAAATCCCTTAAATATGTAGAAATGCCCATAGTATTTTAAACATAAAAATTATTGCTTAGCTTTGATTCTCGTCCTGGTTTACCGCGTGCGATGTAGCTTTTGTTTTAGGGAGGTGAATCAATTACAGTTTCTGTTTAATCCTTTTGTCATGCTTTCTCAGTAATTGTGTTTGTTAATAAAATTTAGCAAGGAAAAAAGATAGATTTATGATTTACATATTTTTGATGTTTTAAAAATACTCCTGAAACATACTTTTTCCAAATAGGGTGGGTTTGTGTGTGAAGTAGACATAATGATGAGGTTTTTTTCCGTTTTCATAAAAAATACAGTTAAAGATATGTCCACTTGTTTTGAGGAGATGTCTATTGCATTTGTTCCTACGCAAAAACATTGTTCTATGCCAACACTGTTTCATATAAATTTCACAGGACGCTGCTGTTGATTGTCCAGTAGTGTCTTGAAAATTGTGCCTGCTGCTTAATTCTGAGCATTAGTTACACCGACTGGTAAAGACACAATTAGTAAGCTAATATAACAATCCGCATTTGCCCCTCTTTTTGAATGTAGGCACTTTTTTTTAAATGGGAATAATTCTGTGGGTATTTTTATTCTTGGTATTATTTGCGTATACCAGTTTTTGGTGCATAACAGTACTGAAAGAAAATGCACAATGTTTAATTTGAACAAATTACAAATAAAAAAAATGTTGAAACTTTTTTTTTATTTCGAAATCTTTGTCAATTTTTTACCTTTTATATCAGTGTACTACATCATCCAACCTAACTAAAAACGAACTTTTGCAGAAAAGTTTGGATTTACCTGACTGAAATCAGTTTTCCTGGAGAGCTTGCTTTCTATGCATACAGTAACAGCAGATAAGCGTACATTCCTCATTGTAGACCTCCTGCTGCTTTGTATAAGAAATTCATTGAAACTACGTTCTGCCGCAGCAACAGTTACAGGCAATGCAGAACTTTCTCAGAGCAACGCACAATTCACGAAACACTAACTGCAATGATTTGTCATAAATTTCTCTCAGAAGAATGACAGGTGGTAGTTCAGATTGTAACGTACCAGGAGATGTGACGTACCTGCCAGAAGGACGCACACGACATAAAGGCAGATAGGAATCAGAATAAAACGTCCGCGTTGCTCAATTGGTAGAGTGACTTATTCCGGAATGAGGGGATCCGGGTTCGAATCCTGGCGTGGACAGAAATGACGAAGAAATTTACTTCGTTACAATGGCGCCCGAACTATCCGGATGACCCGACCGTTCAAAATCTCGCAATGGTGTGATGTTCTTTCCACACCGCGAGATAGGAAAAATAAGAGAATCCTTTCTCCAGCACTTTAAAAAAAAAAAAAAAAAAAAGGGGGGAGATGATGTAACGTACCAGGAGATGTGACGTACCTGCCAGAAGGACGCACACGACATAAAGGCAGATAGGAATCAGAATAAAACGTCCGCGTAGCTCAATTGGTAGAGTGACTTATTCCGGAATGAGGGGATCCGGGTTAGAATCCTGGCGTGGACAGAAATGACGGAGAAATTTACTTCGTTATAAGATCTGTGAACTTTAATAAAATTCTTCCTAAATGTGCATCGAAAGATTTTTTCAGGTCATAAAAGAAGTTTTCAGTCAGATCTGTGGCATGCATTTTCACAAAAAGTTTCCATTTTTCTTCAAGAGCATCCTCTGCGGAATTCAGGTATGATAAGATGGGACTGAACACTTTTCTTATACAGTATTATTGGCAGCCGCAAATCTGTGCTTCAAGTCTTTTCTAATGTAATCCAAAGCTTCATAGAGTTCCAAATTAATTCTAAATGATGATTCATATTCACCATCACTATGCACAGTATCTGCTTCTCCCGAGGCAGCGACATCACAGAATTTTTCCCTTTCTTTGTCATTTTTATTGGGAAGTGTGATGGAAGTCCCATATCCTCTACAACTGTGCATGCTTCTGATATTATTATGGGTCAATCGTCTCTTAGCGTTCCAACTCAGTAATAAGACTGTGAATCTAATCGAATTTACGTCCATCGTACAAAGGTCACTTGTTCTCAAAAAATGGGTAGAATTTTCTCATTTCTTCATTGCACCCACAGTCCTAAAGGTGGGAGGAGGCATAATCTCTAAGGAAAATATACTTTACTGGTCATTTCTAAAAGCACAATATTTCTGGATTTGTACAACTGAAAATCTATTTAAATTGTTTTTCCATTTCACCCACATTTTTGTTATATATTATTTGAATTGCCACTTAAACTCCCTTGCTGAGCCACGGGCCTACCAAAACCTCCCCCGCCCCCTGGTTGGGAACTTCGTAATAATGGTAATAACCACCCTTGCCCGGGTGACAGTGGCGAGAAAGCGTGGCATGGACGCAATGAGGCCCTGCAATGTTGCCCGAGGCACACGTGCTCATTTGCACTTCAGAAGAGCACGGAGGTCCCGGACATGGCGCGGTTGTGGGTCGGCACGTCGAACCTGTCGATCGAAAGTGCTGTGTGGGATTGAGGCAGGCCGATTTCTCCAGCCAATGGAGAACGGAGACATCGCTGTTATGTTCCCGGAACCAATCACGCATCCCCTTAGCGACATGGCAGTGCGCATTGTCCTGTTGTTAGACACCATCACCACCAGGGTAAACGTCCAACATGAAGGGTTGCATGTGGTCAGCGAGGATGGACATGTAGCCATTGGCGTTCAGGAACTCTCCAGTGGTGCCGGCGGTCCCAGGTCATATCAGGAAAACATCCCCCAGAATTGCACACTGCCACTGCCGTCCTGTACTTGACCAACAAGCGTGTCTGGAAGTTGGTTCTTGTGGGTCAGACGCCATATCCGCCACAGCCAATCACTTCTGAGGAGTAGAAACCTCGTTTTGTCGGACGTGGCAACCTTTTTCCACGCGTCCACTGTCCAGTTACGGTAGTCACATGCGAACTGCAGGCGTCGTTCCCGATAGACCTGGTTTAGCATGTGCGCCGTGACGCAGCGTCGACTCTGGAGACCCATGCGTATCGTATCAGGGTTCACTCTACTTTTATCGGGGAGATGTACCTGGGTGCCGCAGCACTCATTTGCGTGGTAAGCTACTGCACTTTTCCGCGTCGATTGCCCTTTAGCAGTCGACGGAGGCGACGTTCTCCTCCGGGGTCGATGGCCTTTGGGGCTCCAGCGTTATGACGTCAGGAGGTACTCGGTGTGCCAGCGGTACATTCTCGGTACAGCCTTACTACAGCACCTCGCGAACAGCCCGCGAAGTCTGCTGTTTCTGAGATGATTCCACATTTGGCGCGGTAGTCGATGATCATTTTTTTAACGTCCGTCAAATCACTACCTCTGACCATTGTGCTTACGTAACGCACTATTGCTCATCTGTCCGGGCCGGCCGCTTATATCTCCGTCTGGTTGGCCTTGTCACGTGCACTCTGTGACGCTCCTGTGCGTGTACACTGTGATCCCGGGGGTGGTCATATTATTCTGGTATGAGTGAGTATGTTTAGATTATTCCCTAGCATTACAAAATATGAGCTTTTGGACCTTTTATTGGTCCTTGAGACCGACATCAAAAATGACAGTCAATTAGCATGCCCAGCTAGGAGTTCCGAAAAGTTAGTGAACTGTTCCATATCGATATTCGACATAAATTCATCTTGTGTTTGTTTAGAGAAACAGTTCCTGGCATACAAATAATTAAAAAGACATATCAAGACGGCAGTACTTACAGTTCCTTCGTGGGTGCTCCAGGTAATTCAGTTATTTATTGGCACATAATAACACAATTAATAAACTGCGTAAATCCACTTGGCCAGGAAGCCTACACATACACACACACATTGGCGCTCCATTAGGTTGATTTTGGCAGCGAAGCGACAGGGGGTAGTCGTATCACCGTCCCTCAAGCTGCTCTCCCCTTTGGGTCCAGGGTAAATGACCCACGTTGCTGGAAGCTTCTTTGGGTTCCTACGGCAGGTAACCTTTTGCACACAAAGAGGAGCTATCTCTCGCCAGTCTTTTCAAGAGATTTCTAAATTTCGCAGATCACGAGCATACCTCAATGTACTGTATATCCCAGCCGTCAATCTTTCTTTTCTTTTTTCACAAGTTTTTCGATATACGATCCATATACAAGGGATCGCTCTCCCCTTTCTAGGTCTGCTTTCCGCCGTTTTCCACCAGCAACTCCCTGTCGACTCATTTCTTCTGTTAACTTTGTCACGTGACTTTTCGCGTCCGGGTCCACACAAAAAGGCACTGATGCTTGAAATTCCATAAAAAGGGGACGATTTTATGGGCATTAACGATGTTTTGCTCCTTTTCCTGTAAATCCTCTGTAAGTAGTGGACAATGACGGCAATTTGTGTTATTCCAGCAGTACCGTTGTTTAGTGTAGAAGCCACGCACGAGACTGCATAACGGCAAATTATGACTCCAGCGTTCTCGCTGTAACAGACCAGCTAACCATCGCCAACTGCCTTTTTGTTCTTCACATTCCTCCAAAGCATTTCAACTAACAAAGCCCTTTTGCATTCTCACCCTTTTGGAACCCGCCAATGAAAACTCATTTCTCACATCTGTACAATTGAAAAAGGAGTATATTTCACTTGACGGAAAGGTCACATCACCGAAAATCAGGTGGCCAAAATTTACTAGACCGAAAGGCACATTTAACAGAAGGGTTACTTGACCGAAACTTTCATTTATCCGAAGTGGGTCGCTTCACCTAAAACGTTCGCTTCATCGAAAGATCATTTCTCCGAAGGGTCAGTATATCAAAACCTTTGTATTTTTTCTTAGAATCTGTTGAAGTGTAGCGCAACTTGGGAAAACTGACCACCAAAGAAACTGGGGGTAGCCTAAAATATGCACTTTTGATTTCACGGTGTGCACTTCCCCGTAGATCGATCTTATGATCTCCATCATCAATTATAAAGCTCTAAGTGCGGGCAAGTTTAGAAAACTTTAATCAATACAATAGTACTGCTGCGAGGACTTTCGCACTAATGTCGGAAATTTTAGTGTGAGCTTATAAATTTAAAAATTGAGAACTTTGTTGGATACTACTCCACTAAAGATTCTTGTTGGGGAGGGATGTCAGTGCGTGCGCGTCAGAGTGAATGATTTTAAAAATGGATTCTTCTAATGAACTACTTTCTTTTCAGCATTCAATCCATTTGAGGGGTCTATCCGATTCTGCGACGTATCACATGCAGAACAATAACCGGATGCAACGGGACTTTTCTTGAAGCGTACAAGAAAAGTGGAAATTCCGCAGGCGATCGAAATATGAACGAGGCCGATACACAAGTGTATCTTTTTACCCGGAGCAACAAGATTCAACCAGAATGTTTGCACAAATGCGGCACCACGCTCCCAAGTAACACATTCTTTAATCCAAGAGAAAGAGTCATCATTATTGTTCCAGGACATATGTCTGGTTATCATACAGTTGCTTATATCTCGGTAAGTGATTTTCCCCTTTTAAGCAAAATTTCTCGGTTTGGAAAGCTTTACTTCTCTGTCTTGTGTAATTAAGGTATTAGCCCATATCTCGTATATAATTAATTTGTATTATAGAAGAATGTTAGGCGGTATAGTGTTTCAAGATGTTTATTACACCATTAGACACATAAGTAAAAGTAGAGCTAACAAACATTTTTCTGTAAAACAATTGTAGATACACATCAGATACTTTAAAGCAGAAAATAATATTTCCTGAATTAATATTTATGTCACTTCCATTTGCCTTAATTGCGAACAAATTCTATTTGGCGTTGCTGTTACCAAGTCTTCTAACGTGCAAACGTTGATTTGGTCCCAGTAGCGATATATAGCGACTTGCAATTTCTTGATAAAGAATATATCTTGTTTTGTTTTTTCATATGCAAGCCTGACAAATAACAAATAAACATTTTCCATTGGGTTTAAGTCTGGGCTCCGAGACGGCCAGTCCATTACATCTATTGTTTTCATTTGTAAACCACTGTTTTGTAGAATTAGCAACATAGCAGTGCGCATTTTTCTTTCGGAAAATTCTAGTTTTTCCACCTAGTAGGAGTTCAAATGGAATTAAATGTTCGTACAGCATAGAATGGTAACATGAATGCCATATTACCTACGATGTAACTTAGTAACATAGAATGCCATATAATAACATAGAATGCTATAAAATGGCATATAGTAACATATATTCTGACGTGAATTAAATTTATCAAAATCAATGGAACCGGTTAGGAAAACAGTCAACTGGGTTTCTACAATCGATAAAACATCCAGAAATAGAAACATCTACTTACTTCTAGCAGCGTCTAAAAAGCGCGTTATGAAAATTAACAATGGCGCACAAAAGGTTTCCCATAGCCCAGTGAGTATCAGAGACACAGAGATTTTCAAATCGAACAGCTAAAATAAGAAATATAATAGGAAACATGATATAAATCTACGCCTTCTAGCGGAAGAATTTTTCATAATGGAAAAGTTCAAAATAGGAGAAAAATATTCTTCATGGAAAAAGCTATACTAAGGAAAAAGAACTTTCGAAACACATCTCCCGGAAGCAGAGGAAGCAATAAAAAGGTTTTGACCTTTGCGCCTCTTGCAGGAAATCTGTGCATTAATTAAAGAGGATAATGCTCCACATCTCTATTGTAGTGAATGGCATGCAGTAAAGGAGAAATTTCTCAATACGGTTTTAGAATCAGCAAACTGCAGCACACAGACACCACCTAGCGACAGTACTGTGAACTGGAGAGCAATTCAACCCTAATGCACGAAAACATCTGATTAAGACCTTTCTCCTAGGCATGAAATTTTCTTTTAATCAGGATGTGTTACTGGTGCTGGTAGCCGTATGTAACTCTTGCTGGTAAGGGTATGCAACTCTTCAGGTTTTACTAATTTTTTTAAAAATGGGGCAGGAACAAATGTGCAGAAAATGAATCCAAGCAATAAATTTTTTTGTATTCCAAAAAATGGAAAAACTTCGAGACAGTTCCGAAATTAATGAGTATGTATCAAGGAGGCGGAGGATTAGGGGGAAGGTTGCACGAATACCTTTGCAGTATGTAGTAAAAAGCATTAACAAAGTCTTTATTTTAGTGTTTCGTAAATAAAGTTGCTATCAACTTGCCGTAATAAAAATAATACTCCCCCCCCCCCGCCACCCACACTGACTTAGAAGTCCAGCGACGTCCCTGCTCCTAAAGATCTTCCGCTTCACTTTCCAATTTATCTATCAGATTTGTTTTAGCCAAGATAAATTAACTTTTCTGACCTCTTCCTCACGTAACTCTGTACCCCTCGGTATGTTTACGCATAATGTATTAATAGTAGAAGGCTGTTTACTTGCAACAAAAAGAATTAGGAGGATCTGCAGAGTATAAGTAACGCAAGCTACGTGAGAAAATTTTGTATGTGTCCTTCTTTAAAGCTGTTTTTAGCACGTCTTTTGTAAAAAAAGATTGTACTTATGTTACCAGTTTGTCCGTCCGTCCGTCTGTACCCACGATATATCTGCAACTATTAGTCCGATTTGAAAAAATATTTTTGCATTGGGAAATATGCGAATGATGATCCTTTATTTCGTGTTTTTTTTTTTACAATGTACAATTGCGCCGCTAGGGGGCGTAAATGCAGATGATGTCGAATCCTAAAATACGTTTTATTCCACATATTTGCTTCTAAACATCTGATTGAAAAAATTATTTTATCTTTCGATTCCATTTATGACGAAGAGTATTTAAGATATAGTTACTTTTTCAAATTACGCATAGATTTCCCGCTACGGGGCGTAAAAGTAAATAACATTTTTCCCGATAAATCTTCTTCTAAAACTCCGATTTGAAAACTTTTTTTCTTCAGCGGATACACCTCCTGGTGGAACATCTTTTGCATATAATTTCAAATTTTTGTTAAGATTACTTTAGCCACCAGGGGGCGTAAGTGTTAACTTTTGCTTCTGATGTATTTACCATTAAATCTGACATTCTAAAATATCGATTGAAAAAATTCTTTCGGGGACTGATGCCACTCACGTCGATAAACATTTTCGGAATATTTTCTTCTTAAAATATTCCACACTTTCTCCGCCAGGGGGCTTAGATGTATATCTTATTTTCGTGAATATCTCTACTTCTAGGAGACTGACTTGAAAAATTCCTTCTTTGTTGGATAGTGTTTTCAGTGTGACATGTTTTTCATATAATTTCAAAATTTTCAAGTAATTCATAGACCTTCCGCTAGGGGGCGTAAAGGCAAATTGCTTCCACCGTATATCTCTGCTTCTAAATCTCCGATTTGAAAAATTCTTTCTGCACCGGATACAGCTCCTGATGAGAAATCCTTTGCACATGATTTCTATTTTTTGTAAAAAAATGGTTTGGCCACTAGGGGGCGTAAGTCTTAATTTCCGCTTCTGATGTATTTCCAGCAAAATATGAGCTTCTAAAATCTCGATTGAAAAAAGTAGTTTGTTGACCGATACTACTCGTGTCGACAAACCTTTTAGGAACATTTTCTTTTTTAAATAAGGCATGTTTATTACGCCAGGGGGCGTAGATGAATATCTTCTTCTTGTAAATATCTCTACTTCCAGGAGGCCGATTTAAAAAATTCCTTCTTTGTTGGATAGTGTTTCCGATGCGAAATTTCTTTCATATAAATTCATAATTTTCAAGTAAATCATAGACTTTCCGCTAGGGGCGCAAAGGTGAATTGCGTTTTCTGCGTTATTTCTGGTTCTAAAACTCCGATTTGAAGAATTCTTCCTGTGTCGCATGCAACACCTGATGGAAAATATTTTACATATAGTTTCTAATGTTTGGTGAAGAAAGGTTTGGCCACCAGGGGCTATAAGTGTTAATTTCTGCTTTTGATGTATTTGTAGCAAAATCTGGGTTCCTGAAAACTCGACTAATTTTTTTTTCTTGGACCAATACCGCTCATATGGAAAAACATTTTGAGAATACTTTCTTCCTAAAATAACGCATGGTTTTCCCACCAGGTGACGTAAAGTCACATCTTATTTTTTGTCGATATGTCTGTTACTAAGAGTCCGATTTGAAAAATTACTTCTGTGTTGGAGAGCCTTTCCGGTGAGAAATGTTTCTCATATAAATTCATGTTTTTCTTAATGCACAAGTCTGCAACCACAGGGCGTAAGCTCACGATTCCGTTTACAGCAATATCTGAAGGTTTAAAAACCCGATTGAAAAACTTCTTTCTTCCGTCAGGTACTATTGTTTTCCATACCGGTTCCATTGACTTTGAATAGCTTTGATAAATTTAATTTGCGTCAGAACAGATTCAAAAGACGTGCTTATTACACCCGAAAATTCGGTGTCATCTTTCTTGTCAGAATTGTATTTATAATTGTTTTACAGTGACTCTGAACTGAATTTTTTATTTTTAAAAACTTTACTAGAGTCTTATTGGACACTAGTTTTTGAATTAAAATAAAGATAGACCGCAATGTTTCTTTTTTTAGCACGTCTTTTGTAAAAAAAGATTGTGCTTATGTTACCGGTTTGTCCGTTCGTCCGTCTGTACCCACGATATATCTGCAACTATTAGTCCGATTTGAAAAATTCGTTTTGCATTCGGAAGCTTGAAATATGCGAATGATGATCCTTTATTTCGTTTTTATTTTATTTTTTTTACGATGTACGATTTCGCAACTAGAGGGCGTAAATGCAAATGATGTCGAATTCAAAAATACGTTTTATTCGACATATTTGCTTCCAAACATCCGATTGAAAAATTATTTTACCTTTCGATTCCATTTATGTCGAAGAGTATTTTAGATATAGTTACTTTTTGAAATTAAGCATAGATTTTCCGCTTGGAGGCGTAAAAATAAATTACATTTTTCCCGATAATTCTTCTAAAACTCAGATTTGAAAAAAATTTTCTTCCGCGGATACATCTCCTGATGGAAAATCTTTTGCATATAAATTCTAATTTTTGGTAAAGAATACTTTGGCCACCAGGGGGCGTGAGTGTTAATTTTTACTTCTGATGTATTTGCCATAAAACCTGAGCTTACAAAATGTCGATTGAAAAACTTATTTAGTGGACTGATGCCACTCACATCGATAAACCTTTCTGGAATATTTTCTTCGTAAAATATTCCACACTTTCTCCGCCAGGGGGCGTAGATGTATATCTTATTTTCGTCAATATCTCTACTTCTAGGAGTCTGATTTGAAAAATTCCTTCTTTGTTGGTTAGTGTTTTCAGTGTGACATGTTTTTCATATAATTTCAAAATTTTCAAGTAATTAATAGACCTTCCGCTAGGGGGCGAAAAGGTAAATTGCTTCCACCGTATATCTCTGCTTCTAAATCTCCGATTTGAAAAATTCTTTCTGCACCGGATACTGCTGCTGATGGGAAGTCCTTTGCACAAAATTTCAAATTTTTGTAAAAAATGGTTTCGCCATCAGGTGGCGTAAGTCTTAATTTCTGCTTCTGATGCATTTGCAGCAAAATATAAGCTTCTAAAATCTCGATTGAGAAAAAAGTCGTTTGTTGACTGATACTACTCATGTCGACAAACCTTTTAGGAACATTTTCTTCTTGAAATAATGCATGGTTTTTATGCCAGGGGCGTAGATGAATATCTTATTTTTGTCAATATCTCTACTTCCAGGAGTCCGATTTGAAAAATTACTTCTTTGTTGGATAGTGTTTACGATGCGAAATGTTTTTCCTATAAATTCAAAATTTTCAAGTGAATCATAGACTTCCCGCTAGGGGGCACAAAGATAAATTGCGTTTTCTTCGTTATTTCTGCTTCTAAAACTGCAATTTGGAAAATTCTTCCTGTATCGAATACGAGACCTGATGGAAAATATTTTTCACATAATGTCTAATGTTTGGTAAAGAAAGGTTTGGCCACCAGGGGCCATAAGTGTTAATTTCTGCTTTTGATGCATTTATAGCAAAATCTGGGTTCCTGAAAACTCGACTAATTTTTTTTTTCTTGGACCAATACCGCTCATATGGAAAAACATTTTGAGAATACTTTCTTCCTAAAATAATGCATGGTTTTCCCACCAGGTGACGTAAAGTCACTTCTTATTTTTGTCGATATGTCTGTTTCTAAGAGTCCGATTTGAAAAATTCTTTGTGTGTTGGAGAGCCTTTGCGGTGAGAAATGTTTCTCATATAAATTCATGTTTTTCTTAACGCACAAGTCTGCAACCAGAAGGCGTATGCTCACGATTCCGTTTAGAGCAATATCTGAATGATTAAAAACCCGATTGAAAAACTTCTTTCTTCCGTGAGATACTATTGTTTTCCATACCGGTTCCATTGACTTTGAACAGCTTTGATAAATTTAATTTGCGTCAGAACAGATTCAAGAGACGTGCTTATTACACCCGAAAATTCAAAAAAAAAATTCTTGGTTTTTCTTTTTTGTTGTACTGAAGACCCTTTTACGAGTATTTGCCGATCGAAAAACGTCGCTGTATTTATATTTTCTTTACGCACTGATGCATTGCTCGAAAACTGGCCATAAACAAAAATACACGTTTCACTCAGGTTTTTTCGAGAAATTGTATTTCAAGTGTAAGCTCTCAGGTAACTGCCCCGGTGGCGCAGTTACCTGAGAGCTGGCTTCTGGCCGTTCTAACCAGCAGTCCGGGTTGGAGTCCCGGATAAAGCATGCGTAGTGCGACTGTCTTACGGCACTGGTTCAGCTCTACTTCCTACTCTGGAAGCAGTAGTTCTGAATCTGGCACTGGCGTTCATTTTTTTACGCTTTCCAACCGTAGGTTGAAGAAGCGTATATGCTCCAACTTTGTCCGTCCGTCCGTCCGCACGATAACTGGCGTAAAAATGCTTCGATTTCGATGAAATTTTAGTATGTGGTAGGGGACCACCTGGGGACGAACCCTATTGAAAATGGGACAAATAGGGTCAAAGGTCACGACGTAGGAGCGGGATCCATTCCAGTGCACTTATGTGTCATAACTTGCGTAAATATGGTTCGATTTCAATGAAAGTTTACTATGTGGTAGGAGACCGCATGGGGACGAATCCTATTCAAAATGGGTGAATTGTGGTCAAAGGTCAGGACATAAAAGCGGGATGCATTCCATTGCCTTTATGCGTCATAACGTGCGTAAAAATGGTTCGATTTCGATGAAATTTCAGTATGTGGTAGGGGACCACCGAGGGACGAACCCTATTGAAAATGGACGAAATGGGGTCAAAGGTCAGGTCATAGGATTGCGATCCATTCCATCGCCCTTATTCCATATTATTAAGGTGGACGTCAAGTAATTTTGCTTACTATACTTCCAATGGAAAAACTTTTGTACACATTTCCTTCACAATTAATGTGTTCCCAAGGATAAAAATTTGAACATCGATTAAAATTACTTTATATTATAACTTGGAATACTTAATATTTTCTAAAACATAACCATAATTATATTAAAAATCAATAACTTTTCCTTTGGTGGTGTTGAAACCAGAAAAAGAATGGCGCGACCTGTACTTTGATGACGTCACTAGACAAACAAATGTTGGATTGCATAATTATGGTTATGTTTTAGAAAATATTAAGTATTGCAAGTTATAAAATGAAGCTATTTTAATCGATGTTCAAATTTTCATCCTTGTGAACGCATCAATTGTCCAGAAAAAAGATGGCGCGACCTGTATTTTCATGACGTCAGCAGACAAAAAAATGTTGGATTGCATAATTACGGTTATGTTTTAGAAAATATTAAGTATTGCAAGTTATAAAATGAAGCTATTTTAATCGATGTTCAAATTTTCATCCTTGTGAACGCATTAATTGTCCAGAAAAAAGATGGCGCGACCTGTGTTTTCATGGCGTCAGCAGACAAAAAAATGTTGGATTGCATAATTATGGTTATGTTTTAGAAAATATTAAGTATTGCAAGTTATAAAATGAAGATATTTTAATCGATGTTCAAATTTTCATCCTTGGGAACGCATTAATTGTCCAGAAAAAAGATGGCGCGACCTGTATTTTCATGACGTCAGCAGACAAACAAATGTTGGATTGCATAATTATCAACGAGATAGAAATACTTCACGTTGATAATTATGGTTATGTTTTAGAAAATATTAAGTATTGCAAGTTATAAAATGAAGCTATTTTAATCGATGTTCAAATTTTCATCCTTGTGAACGCATTAATTGTCCAGGAAAAAGATGGCGCGACCTGTATTTTCATGACGTCAGCAGACAAAAATGTTGGATTGCATAATTATGGTTATGTTTTAGAAAATATTAAGTATTCCAAGTTATAAAATGAAGATATGTTAATCGATGTTCAAATTTTCATCCTTGGGAACGCATTAATTGGGAAGAAAATGTGTACAGAAATTTTTCCATTCGAAATACAGGAAGCAAAATTAGCCGCCCCGGTGGCGCAGTGGTCTAAGCGATGGCCTCTGATCATTCGTCCGAACGGGGCCCGGGTTCGAATCCCGGTGAGGCATGGGTGTTGTACTTGTCTTACGGCACTGGTTCTCTCCCTTCCCAGGTACCAGTGACCCTAAATTAGGGACGGGCGACTGCTTATAGCCCATTGAATTGCTCTAGGTGGTCGTTAAACCTCCAATCAAAAAAAAAAAAAAAGCAAAATTACTTGACGTTTACCTTAAAGGAGCAATTCTTGTATGTATGTAAATTTTATTTTGAAAACGGCTATGAGGATTTTGATGAAAGTCGTTAACCTACCGTTTTCTGGTATTAGAAATCGATTTAGCTTGATCTCGACTTTAAAAAAATGTGTTTAGTGGGTTAAATAACCACCCCGAATCACCAAGTTTGTAGTGTGGTGTCATGGCGTCGCCCATTAGATGTTGGTGAGCGGTCATGCCATCTATCTCATTAGGTCACGCGTTGTTTGTGGTTCCTATTAAAGTTTTATGACGTCACACCTTGCTAGCAGATGGTCGCGATTCCCATCTGCCTCATTACGTCACGCGTTGTGTGCGTATGTTCGTCCGCGCGATGACTTGCGTAAAAATCGTTCGATTTCGATGAAATTTTAGTATGTGGTAGGGGAACACCTGGGAAAGAACCCTATTGAAAGTGAACGAAATGGGGTTAAAGGTCAGGACATAAGAGCGGGATCCATTCCACTGCTCTTATGCGTCATAACTAACGTAAAAAAGGTTCGATTTCGATTAAATTTTAGTATGTGGTAGGGGACCACCTGGGGACAAACCCTATTGAAAATTGGCGAAATAGGTGTCGAAGGTCAGGACATAGGAGCGGAATCACTTCCATAGCCATTATGAGTCATAACTTACGTAAAAATGTTTCGATTTGGATGAAATGTTGGTATGTTATAGGGACCTTCCTGGGGACAAATCCTATTGAAAATGGGCGAAATGGGGTGAAAGGTTAGGACACAGAAGCGGGATCTATTCCATAGCGCTTATGCATCATAACTTACGTAAAATTGCTTCGATTGCGACAAAACTTTATCATGTTATTTCGGAGATATACTGAACCAGTTCTGTTGAATATCATCCGAATGGATCAAAGGTCAGGGCACAGGGGTGAGATTTATTCCACAGCCATTTTCCTCATTACTTGAGTAATAGCTTGAGTAATGATTTCTAGTATATTGGAAAGCGTATCATAATCAATGCATTGCATGATTTTACTAACTTGTTGTTTTTGTTTTTGTTATAATTTTTATTTGAGGGGAGGGAGGGTAAATGTCCACCGTGGGCAACCCTAAGGGCTATGCGCTGTTCCCTGATTTAGGGCCACTGGTCAAGCAATGTGAACCTTCTCTTAAGCTTAAAATTGTCCACATTATTAATGTAGGACGGCGTTTGACTGATTTTTCTTAATAATATACAGTTTCCGAATGAGAAGTCATTGATAAGGCCACACTGAGGGATAACAGCAAGTTGAGGCCCGGGCCTGTACTGCAAGGTTTAGCATTTTGCCCCGACATTCCAAAAATCTTTTCGTCTCACAAAAAGAGGACTGACTTATTAAATAATCAGATAGTGAAATTCACTATGTGAAACGAATCTGTCGGAGGATGCAATTATTAAATACAGCGTAAATCGACAAGCCCGGCTGTAAGGTGAGAGTCTAAATGGGAAGGCCAATTTCTTTTAAGGTTGAAGCCAAATTCCGTTTTCACGTCGTTGGCTTTAACGACTAAAATCTGTGTTTGTTTGTTTTTTTTTCTTCTTTCCTGAGAAATGTTTCCATGAAAAGAGTTACTAGCTTCTCGAAACCCAAACCATAAGGAATTTCTGGCGCCATTCGTTGCAGCGGAGATAAGGAAGTTCGAAGATTTTGTTTACATATTTGGGGATCGAAGACTACCTTGGTTTGCATTCAAGTGTAGAAAAGGCAAAGCATTTACACTTGCATCAAACATATGTAGTTTGGCCGAAGTCTGAAACATTTATGGAATTTCTACCAGAGGTCTCTCTGTGTTATGGAGAGCGCTTCATGAAAGTACAAAAAGGTCCGGCCGGGCTGGAAACTGAGAATTTCTGCAAACGTTAATAAGTGATGTCAGTTTCACTGCGGGAGTGTCTGAAACTGAAACCGTACAATCACTCTGTAAAAATTCTAAACATAAAATACTCCACTATATAATCCATTTCAGATTTAAGCTTGCCATTGTTAATGTTGAAATTGCAATTAACGAATTAGAGGCTTTTAGGTTATTAGAGGAGAAGGTCTAAATACGGGCTACCACTTTCACTTGAGGACATACAAGCATACCCTTTAAAGATTTTCGAGATTGAACACAGTACAATCTCGAAAATCTTTAAAGAGAGTCTTGTTTCCCGTGTGGTTTCGGGTTGACGTAATTTTTAAAAATGTCGGCTGTGTTTGAAATGAAGGTTTTACAATGAGAGGCAAAATGATGACTGTGATGACCAGCCAGGAGAATGCCGTTCTTTCGTTACTTTTCCGCATTCATGATTCTTACTATATCCTTATATTACCCGTCACATTTTCGTAAATAAGATGGCTTCATTATTTCATGACAAGAGCTTTATTAAGCAATCCCATCAGAACATACTGTATATATACATTTATTTACAACTTGATTTTCACTTTCCGTGGGTGACCAACGAGCAGCGTCCATTTTGCTTCCTACCCTCCCCGTGTCCTGCTCTCATCTCCCCTTTTTACAACTCTCTCTCCGAACTTCCGCCTTCGGGCACGTCCAACCTGACCAACCTTGGCGATTCTCCGAAAAATCACCTTTCCCATCTCAATTTTTATATCGTCACTGACATTGCTTTACCCTTCTTGGGGAGTCGTGGTCACCCGGAAAAGAAGTTTACATCATGAGTGGCATTACAGAAGTTTTACATTTTGGAAGGATCATGACAACCCCTTCCTTCAAGGTTTTTTCATAACTTCTGGTTATAAAAAACTCCACTTTGAGATCCTAAAAATGTGAAACAGACTATATAGAATTACTTGGTTAATCATTATATCATATAACAGTATTCGTCTTGAATTTCAGTTTCTCTCGCTCCATATAAAAACACACATTTGCATTTCACATTGTTCTTCATTTTAAATTTCACTTTTTCGCTATATACATGTACTTCGGAGTATTATGTCACTCCCAATTAATACTTACATGTAAGCAAGTACATTTACCCTGCACAAGTATTGCTGTCCGTAAGTAATCGGGTAAGGCTATCTGCATTACATTGTAACTTGCCTGCCCTATGCGAAATAATGATTTTGTATCGCTGCAAAGCTAATGCCCACCTCTGCAACTTCGGTCCCTGAGGGCATCCATCTGTCAGGTACGATAAGGGATTATGATCAGACCTTATATTTACCCTTGTGCCGAAAATCCAATGCTCAAATTTCTTAAGGGCCCAAATAATTGCATATGCTTCCTTTTCTATCGTACTCCATCTTACCTGAGTTGGAGTTAGTTTTTGGCTGATGAATGATATCGGTTGATACTTACCTTTCTCATCCTCTTGAGATAAGTATCCTGCAACCGCAATGTTAGAAGCATCAGTATCCAGGTAAAACGGTTTTCCAAAATCGGGAGCATACAAAGTTGGTGCTCTGCATAATTGCTCCTTCAATGATACAAATGCGTTTTCTTCTCTTTCCGACCATGGAATTTTATTGGGCACTTTCTTGGCTGTAAGGCAAGTTAAAGGATGCGCTGTTTCAGCAAAATTCACTATATGGTCCCGATAATAGTTAAAAAGACCTAAAACACGTCTCACTTCTTTCTTCGTCGTTGGTCGGGCTATGTCTTCTACTACTTTCAATTTATTCGGGTCAGGTTTTATTTTACCTGATCCCACCAAATGGCCTAAAAACAATACTTCTTTCTTTCCCAAACAACATTTATCCTTATTAGCAGTAAAGCCTAAATTTTCTAATTCTTTCAGAACTAAGTCCAAATGTTTGAGATGCTCCTCCCATGTGGTTGAGAAAACAGCCACATCATCTATATACGCACAGGCGTATGGTTGATGTTTTGCCAATGCCTTGTTCAAGTTTCTTTGAAATGTAGAGGCAGAATTTTTTAAACCAAATGGCATTACTGTATGTAAATTGGTACTGACCATTATGCGTCGCAAATGCTGTTAAATGCTTACTTTCCTCAGCCATAGGAATCTGCCAGTATCCTCTCAATAAATCAATTGTACTAATATACACTGCCGGAAAGTGAAAAAAGAACACCAAAAAGGAGACGTTTGATACCAACGAAATTTATACAGCATAATAACGGAATACAGAGGATAACGTGATCAAAACATTATGGCAAAATACATCTGTATTTGCTGGTAAACTGAAAAATAACATTTCCATGTAACATGGTTAGTACGAGGTTGAACCACCCTGAACTGCGTCACACTGTGCAATTCTGGCTTGGAGTCTGTCGTACAGATGTTGGATGTAAGTTTGGGGTATTGAGTTCCAAGCATCCTCAACCTGGACGCCTAAATCGGAGACGATCGTGGCTGGCCGTGGAGACCGGATAAGTCGCTGTCTCATAAAATCCCACACGTGCTCAATGGGGGACAAATCTGGTGAACGTGCAGGCCATGTAAGTTGTCTCACACCCTGAAGTGCATGTTGCGTTGCACGTGCCGTATGTGGGCGTGCGTTATCTTGCTGGAAAACACCACAATGGACCTACCTTACAAATGGCATAACAACGGGCTGAATGATGTTGTTGATGTAGGAGGTGCTGTTTAACGTACCCGGTACAAACACTAGTTGTGTACGGGAGTGATAGCTGATCGCTCCTAAAACCAGGAGACCAGGTGTAGGCCCTGTGTGTCGCTGGCGGATGCAAGAAGGGTGGAGACGCTCCCCTGTGTGTCTGCGAACACGCATACGGCCATCGGAGGCTCCCAAGCAGAATCGGGTGTAGGAGAACTGGCCACCGAAGAAGTGGCCACCGGAGAACTGGTCACAAAATTTTTAAAGGGTCGTATAAAAATTGCGTTTTTGACCGCTTCATTCCCACGACCCCCAGAGGTTGGTTATCTGAGTCATATAAAGTTTCCGTAATTTCGTCTTTTCTTAATTGCGATAATTAATGTAATTTTTTAGAAAAAATGTTTATGACGTACATTTCAACAGAAGATTTCAGGGTTTTCAAATTACAAGTTTGCAAATTATCTGAGCGCATGTGCTGACTCAGGACACTTAGGGGGGGGGGGACCAAAAGTGTAAAATATAAAGCATTTCTGGTCCGATCGGGAGGTTTTCATCATTTACAAGTTACAACTCGACACATTATCTTAGCGCATGTGACTACTCTGGAAAACTGTCGGGGGGGGGTTACCAAAACTGTAAAATATGAAACATTTCTCGTGCGATCGAGAGATTTTCAGCGTTTACTAAAAGCTACGTACAACTCGACGCATTTCCTGAGGGCATGTGCCTAATATGCAAACCGGGGGGAGGGGGGAATACCAAAAGTGTAACATATGAAGAATTTCTCGACCCATCCGAAGATGATTTTCAGAATTTACAAGCTACAACTGGACACATTATCTGAGCGTATGTGCCTACTCTGGAAATCTGTCGGGGGGGGGGGGGGTTAATACCAAAAGTGTAACATTTGAAAAATTTCTCGTCCGATCGGAAGATTTTCAGCATTTATAAGCTACAACTGGGCAAATTTTCTGACGGCATGTGCCTACTCAGCATACTGTCGGGTAGGGGGGGGGGTATACCAAAACTGTAAAATATGAAAAATTTCTCATCCGATCCGGAGATTTTCAGCATTTACAAGCTACGTACAACTCGACACATTATCTGAGGCCATGTGCCTACTCTGCAAACCCGTCGGGGGAGGGAGGGGGGTTAATACCAAACTGTAAGATATGAAGAATTACTCGTCCGATCGGGAGATTTTAAGCATTTACAAGTTACAACTCGACATATTATCTGAGCGTATGTGCCTACTCTCTCTGGAAGCCTGTCGTGGGGGAGGGGCATACCAAAACTGTAAAATATGAAGAATTTCTCGTCCGATCCGAAGATTTTCAGCATTTACAAGCTACAACCTCCGCCCCCCGACAGGTTTCCTGAGTAGGCACACGCCTTCAGATAATGTGTCGAGTTGTAGCTGCTAAATACTGAGATTCTCCCGACCGGACGAAATTGTTCATATTTTACACTTTTGATATAACCCCCCTCCCCGACAGGTTTACTGAGTAGGCACATGCCTTCAGATAATGTGTCGAGTTGCCGCCCCGTTGGCGCAGTGGTCTACGCGATGGCCTCTGATCAGTCGTCCGTAAGGGGCCCGGGTTCGAATCCCGGTGAGTCATGGATGTTGTGTTTGTCTTACGGCACTGGCTCTCTCCCTTCCCTGGAACCAGTGACCCTAAATTAGGGACGGGCGACTGCTTATAGCCCATTGAGTTGCTCACGGTGGTCGTTAAACCTCTAATCAAAAAAAAAATGTGTCGAGTTGTAGCTGCCAAATGCTGAAAATCTCCCGATCGGAGTCGGACGAGAAATTTATCATATTTTACACTTTTGGTATGCCCCTCCCCCCCTACACACACACACTCACAGGTTTGCTGAGTAGGCAGATACCGTCAAATAACGTGTCCAGTTGTAAATGCCAAAAATCTGCCGATCGGACGAGAAGTTCTTCATATTTTACACTTTTGAAATCCCTCCCCTCCCGGACGGGTTAGCTGCGTAGGCACATGCGCTCAGAACAGAAAATTTGCCGAGTTGCACCTTGTAAAAATACGATCGGACGAGAAATTCTTCATATTGTGCACTTTTTGTACCCCCTCCCCCCGTCGCCGACAGGTTTCCAGAGAGTGCACATGCGCTGAAAAAATTTGTCGAGTTGCAGCTTGTAAATGCTGAAGATCTCCCAATCGGAAGAGAAATGAGAAATTCTTGATATTTTATGCTTTTGGTATCCCCCCCCCCTCGACTAGTTTCCTGAGGCAGCAGATGCCCTCAGACAATTCGATGACTTGCAGCTTGTGATGGCTGAAAATCTCCCGATCGGACCAGATATCCTTTATATTCCATATTTTAGGTTTTAAGCCCCCCGCCCCCGACAAGTTTCCTGGGTTTGCTCATACTCGCAGAGAATTTGTTTAGTTATAATTTATAGAAAAATATCGTAAATAAGAAAATACGAAATTACGGACATTTTATGTGTGTCAGATAACCAATCTTGCGTTCTGGGGCCACGGAGCAGCCCAGAACGCAATTTTTATACGGCCCCTTACAATTTTTGTGGCCAGTTCTCCGGTGGCCAGTTCTCCGCTTAGGCTTAGCTCCGAAAATCATAGAAATGTCTAAATTTCTTACCGAAAATGAAATATTAAAAAAAAAAAATTATGGACAGAAGTTGCTCAAGTAGTGGGGAATATACACGAAATTTGTTTATGCAGAACAATTTTATGGCACTGAAATTGCAATGTGTCCAGTTCTCCGGTGGCCACTTCTCCGGGGTCCAGTTCTCCTGGGGCCAGTTCTCCGTACCCGAGCAGAATCTGCTTTCATCGCTGTAATACGACAAATCGCCATTGCGTTCTCCAGTGCAGACGTTGGCGACACCACTGCAGCCGTTCGTGATGGTGGGATGGGGTCAGAGGTACACATGCCAGAGGCACAAGTGCACGTAGTCCTGCATCCAGTAGACGGTTGCGGATTGTTCGCACAGTCACCTCAGGTGCAACGGCAGCTCGGATTTGCGTCGCAATGAATGTTCTGCTTGACAACGCCGCTCTTCTTATGCGTCAGTCGGTCCGCTCATCAGTCCGTTTGTGACTCCCGGTTCCACGTCTTTTCGCGTGGAAATGTTCCTCGGACCATCTACGCCACCATCGTACCACCACCGATACTTCCCGTCCAATTTGCTCCGCAATACGACGATACGACCACCCCGCCTCGCGGAGTCCGACTAGACGACCTCGCTCAAAGTCCGATAACTGCTGAAATCGTACACGTCTTCCATGCCCAGGCATTGCAGCTTCTTCAGGGTCTTCGCACGTGTCCGTACGCCGACGACTGATTACTTTCACTTCGCCGTACTCCTTAAATACCACCGACGATAATTTGCATATTATGCCGTGTTGTGGCGTAAGCGCTCACCGGTTGTTCCCGTAATTAACATCACACCTACGTAAACTCGACCCCATTAACATATGTAAATTTCGTGATCGTCCGCCAATTCCTTCTTGGTGTTCTTTTTTCACTTTCCGCCAGTGTAGTTTGCTCTTCCAACTTTCCTTAACATATCAGATGCATTTTCCATGGCAAAGGCTTCTGCTATAGTACCTTTATTTAATGCCCTATAGTCCACGCACAAACGAAGCTTCGAAGTCTTCTGTAATACACAAACCACGGGGTGTGCAAATTCACTATTACTTTCTTCAATCATACTATTCTCTAATAATTCCTAAATTTGCTTATTTACTGGTTCTTTAAAGGCTTCTAGTATTTTGTACAAATGCACCTTACTTTGCTTAAAATTTTCCTCCAACTTGATTTCATGCTCCTAAATTTTTGCTCTTCCAGGTATTCCAGAAAAGAAAATCTGTCCTTTCTCAAAATATCCTGCATTTGTTTCTTTTGTTTATTTGTCAACTCTTCCATGCCAGGAAGTTTTACTTCACTAATAAATTTTTCAACTTCAGCAGAACCAGGTACATGATTCACTTCTACAAATAAACAATCCTCAAATATCACCCCAATGGCTTGCACTCGTGCTTGAAAATGATGTATTTTATTAATATGTACACGTCTTTTCGTACCATCCGGACATTCTACCAGGAAACTATGTTGGGATTTTTTTTTCTATTACCGTGGCAGGTCCCGTCCATCGTGCATATAATTTATTTGTACTATCTGGAATCAATAAAATTACTGTGTCTCCCACTTCGAAATTCTTATCTTTAGCCTTCGTGTTGTACTGCTTTGCATAGGCCTCCTGTTTTATTTCTGCCGAAATTCCTGCTTTTTCAACTGCCTTCTCTAAATTTTGTTTCAATTTTTTTAAATATTCACATGTTGGGATCACAATCCCAATTATTTTTCAAAGTAGAAAGTGGTCCAGTAGGTTGTCTTCCGTACAAAAGAGTATAAGGACTAACTCCGGTTGTTGCATTAGGCACTTCCCGATAAGCCCATAATAAATATTGCAGATGTTTATCCCACTGTTTCGGGTTGTCTCTTATCACATGGTGCAACATTTTCTCCAGGACGCCATTCCATCGCTCACATCATCCGTTGGCTTCTGGATGGCCAGGCGTAGACATTCTCGGGGAAATCCCCATTATTCATAAAAATTCCTGCGTCATTTGAGATGTAAAATTAGTACCTCTGTCTGTCACAATAACTTTCGGAATTCCCGTCCTCATGAATATTTCTAATAGGGCTTCACACGTGGCTTTCGCTGTGAGTGATTTTATGGGAATCGCTTCAGGCCACCTACTATGCATATCTATAGCACATAGAATATACTTATGCTGTCGTGCTGATGGTGGTTCTATTGGACCAATTATGTCAACATTCAGCACCATGAATGGATGTTCGGGACGCTGTATAGGTGTTATAGGTACTCTATCTATTTTTTTACAGGAGCTTTCAGCTGGCAATTAGTACACGAATTACAGTACTCCCTTACATCATTCCTCAATTTTGGTCAATTAAATGAGTATCTGATTCTTTCCGAGGTTTTCCTCACTCCTAAATGTGCTCCAAATATTGATGAATATGCCAAATGTAATATTTCTTTTCTACGCGATTTAGGAACAATAAGTTGCCATACCTTCTGCCCTAAAACTTCATCTACTTTATACATCACTCCATCTTTGACCTTATATTTGTTTTTCTTCCTTTTCTCGCGTCTTCTCAGGCTTGTTTTAAAGTTGTACATGATTTTTGTTCTTTTTTTTTTTCATTGGAGGTTTAACGACCACCGTGAGCAACTCAATGGGCTATAAGCAGTCGCCCGTCCCTAATTTAGGGTCACTGGTTCCAGGGAAGGGAGAGAACCAGTGCGGTAAGACAAACACAACATCCATGCCTCACCGGGATTCCAACCCGGACCCCGTTCGGACGAATGATCAGAGGCCAACGCCTTAGACCACTGCGCCACCGGGGCGGCATTTTTGTTCTTCTCTAAACATATTCGACTCCGACATGTGTTCTTCAATATCTCTCTTCTCCTCACTCGAATTTCCTAATTCTTCTTTCCCCTCCTCCTAGGTTTCGCTATTTCCATTTTGAGTATCCCCATTTACTTCCGTTCTTCCTTGTACTTCATTTACTCCTCTAATTTCTTCATTTATTTTTCTTTCATCCCATTCCTTGTTAGCTTTGTTTTCTTTTATCCTCTCTTCAGTTAAACTATCCTTATCCATCCCATTTTTTTTTCACTTTGTTTCCATTACTTTCCATCCTCGTCGTCTCCTCCACATCTAAATTCTCATCTTTTTGTAGTTCCTCATATGCCTGTGGTGTTATAAGCATATCTACATTTAATGCTTCTACGGCTGCTCATAGAATATCCACTGCCTTCCCTTCATCATTAAACTTTCTTTCATTTCTTTCTATCAATTTCAAAGGGAGTTTCACCAAGTTTGCTTCCATCTCTTTCCCAAAAGCTGGAATCAAGCGAATGGTTCCCCTAAGTTCTCTAAATGCTTCTGGAACTAGATCATTTTTAATTACTGATATTTGTGCACCTGAGTCAATAGTGGCCTTCCAATTAAAATTTCCACAACGAACTTCAACTTGCGATAGTTCTTCTATTTTCAAGTCTGTTCTTTCCTTACGAATATCATTAAAAGGGGAAATTCTCGCCACTACAACATCGTCATCTCTTCTTCTCTGTATGTCATCATTCTACATTTGAATCAATTGTGCTCTTGCATTCTTATTGTTTACTGTGCTCATGTGGCGTTTCGGGCAATCTTTTGCAAGGTGTTTAGTATTGTCACAAATGAAACATTTTTTATTTCCATTCTACTCTTAACTCCAGTTTCCTCTCCATATTTTTTGCTATTAAAATTTTGACCTGCTTCTCTAGAATTTGAAAAATCTTTCCTTCTGAAATTATATTTATCAAAATTTTGTATTCTATCCCTCGCCGATCGGTGGTTTTTAGAATGTGACTGCGCTTCCATGAAATCATCTGCTATTTCACCAATTTTTTTTGCACTTTTCCAGAAGTTTCCTTCTTGTAACATAACATAATTTCTACATTCATCAGTCAAAGAACTCCTCACTTTATCAGCGACAATTAACTCGTTCAATCCTTCAAGAGTGTCACCCTCTCTACTCTTTACATAATACTTCCATAGCCCATTGACTCTCGTTACGTATTGATCCCAAGTCTCTGTTGGTAATTTATAAACATGGTCAAACCTTCTTTTATATTCGGCTGGACTTAACCTTGAATCTCTTAAAATAGTTTCCATTGTTGTTTAATAATCTGCTAGCTCTACTATATCTAACTGTGCTATTATCCTTTGTGCTCTCTCACCCAATAATGGTAATATCAATTATCCTTTAAGCCTCTCCGGTATACCATATGCAATAAATATCTTTTCCACGCTAGAAAAGTAAACAGGTAAGTTACTAGGATCGCTAGGAATTTTAGGCACTGTAGCTCTTAATATCTTGTTATATCCCTCTAGGTTATTATTCTCTGGCATACTTACTCTCTGTTTATTTGTCCCATTTCCTAATTTAGCCTGTTCTAAATTAATCTTTGCTATTTCTATTTGAGTTTTTAATCTTAGTGTTTCTAACTCCATCTCTTTCATTTTGATATTTACTTCTATATCTGACATCCTATCACTATTTGCATTCCCCTCCATATTATCAATATTATCAACTTCATAAATTTCTGTATCTTCTCCACTTCTCTCACTCAAGTTAATTTCTTGATTTTGTGAATTTACTCTATTTCCTTCCATTAACACATTAGAATTACTCTTATTTTCTAAGTGAAACTGCTGGCTTTCATTACCCGCCATACCCAAATATTACTAAGGCATTTGCTTAGCATGCAATTTAAAAAGAGAATGACTTACCCCCCCCCCCCCCTGTCGTCTTCTATCCGTCAATGTGTATCCTTAGTGTTTTTAGAATTATTTGCTGCCAGTCACTATTTATATTTACACTTTGTCTTCCTTGGATTTTTAATTTCCGTTTATTCCAGTTCCGTCCATAGAGTTCTTTTTAGGAGTTCTCACGTGTTTTGTTTTTTCACTGCCCTTTTTCTATAATCTTACAGTTCTCAGTAGTTCCAGTCTTCTACTCTCCAAATCAGGTAATTTCCTTAATCACCGTGGTAGTCGATCCAATAATTTTCCCTCCTGGTCCCGAATATCAGCACTCTTTTTTGCTGTTCTTTCGCCTTAAAATCCCCTTGGCCGGTCCTTCATATCTCTTCCTTGAGCAGAATCATCTGGTACTACTCGTTGTCTGATCATAGTTCGTTACTGGAATCCCTGTTTGTTCCTTCCGATTTAGCCTTCTTAATCTTTCGGAATTATCCTCCTTGGATATTCTTACCGAATGAACATCTTAACTTTTTTTTTTTTTTTCGGAATTGCCCTCCGTGGGTATTCCTTCCAAATTAGCCTCCTTGGCTTCTCCTTCTGAATTATCCTCCTTCTGATCTTTTCATTGATCAGAGTCCTTTAGAACTGTTGTCCAATTCGTTGGTAGCCGACTTCGAATTCCATCTCTTACCTGATCCGATATGCTGTCGTGACTGTGCCAATGTGATGACCAGCCAGGAGAATGCCGTTCTTTCGTTACTTTTCTGCATTCATGATTTTTACTATATCCTTATATTACCCGTCACATTTTCGTAAATAAGATGGCTTCATTATTTCATGACAAGAGCTTTATTAAGCAATCCCATCAGAACATATATATACATTTATTTACAACTTGATTTTCACTTTCCGTGGGTGACCAACCAGCAGCGTCCATTTTGCTTCCTACTCTCCCCGTGTCCTGCTCTCATCTCCCCTTCTTACAACTCTCTCTCCGAACATCCGCCTCCGGGTACGTCCAACCTTACCAACCTTGGCGATTCTCCGAAAAATCCCTTTTCCCATCTCAATTTTTATATCGTCCCTGACATTGCTTTACTCTTCTTGTGGCGTCGTGGTCACCCGGAAAAGAAGTTTACATCATGAGTGGCATTACAGAAGTTTTACATTTTGGAAGGATCATGGCAATGACTTTTGAAAGCATGATCCAAATATGGGTTACCCTCAAAATATCCATAAAATGAGGTACAAAAATAGCAATAGAGAGAAAGGAAACCCTCTTTTTTAAATGCAAATAAATGCGTCAGAATACATTTGAATAACAAAATGAACTTGATAATCCAAACATCTGCTATTTGGAACATAAAAAGAACTCACATATTTGTCATTTTGAATACATAACACAAAATTAAATTGCCGGAAAAAAAGGCACAGGTGTAATTATACTTTTCGGCACCTGCACAATTACTGTGCGCCGACATATTGCATTGTACACACATCACCCATAGTTCACCATTTGAGTCTTCAGAGAACAATCCACCGCAAAATATGCAGCTCGCATCCTTGTCGTTAGTATAGTCCCCTTGAGGCATTTCAACGTCGCTATCACTGTCATCCAGAGGATGATCGACAGGGCCAAAATCATCTTCTGATTCCGATGACAGCCGTTTTCCTTTTGAAGACCGTATTCCTGTAGTAGGTGTTGTTCCACTAGTTGACGCTATACCTGCAGTTGGGGCTTTTGAAGCAGCCGGTCGTTTATAATGATGAGTAGGTCTACATTTCACCCTTTTCTTGCGTTTGCTGGCTGCAGATGTTTCCAAAGACAGAGAAAATGCTGCTTTGTACGGTTCTTCAGTGATAAGAGAGGTACCCGCAGCCTTGCTACTTCGATTGGTAACGTTCTTCTTAATGATAGGAATTGGAGCAATATCAAAAGGAGTTACATGCATTGCGGTTCCAGGCAGAACGTGCTGAGTAGTTATAGGGCAAGCCTGAAATGTTTGCCAGGCAGAGAAAGTCGAAGCTGCTGTCAGAGTATGATCTCGGGTCTGTTTGGTCGTGTTTCATGTCTTCTCGGCCTCTATCGTAGACGCTATGAAATCAGCTTCAAAGAAAATGTTCTTGTTCAATGGAAATATTCCAGTTGACCTTAATCCGTTCACTACAATCTCTCCACTCCGAACTCACAGGTAGGCCTTTTCCAATAGCTGCATAATGTCATATGCTGAAACAGGTCTGTTGGAATGTAGGAGCCACTGTCTTATTTCCTCACTGTAAAATGCTTTCAGCAGACCCGTGAAGGTCTTGCCTAAGGCTGGAGTTTGTGTGTTGAATGTGGAGGAACTGAAATGATAGTCACATGGTGTGCTCTAGCCATGTCGATGATATCAACATTTCGCACATGACTGTTGTGTCCGTACAAGATAAGTAAAGCGGCTGACTCTTCTTTAGGGCCGACTTTTTTAATGAAGTGACGAAGCCACTCTGGTGAAAAGATAATTTTGCACCTATCCCGAATGGTTCTCTCTGCCGATCGAACCTGGAGGACTTCCTTTCATTAGCACTTGGGACATGTTCGTACGGGAGAAAATAACGAAGGGAGGGGGCGAACAGTCCAGAGGCACTCATGCAGACAATGACTGTCACTGTAGAATCCCGTTCTGCAGACGTTAAGCCTGTTATCTGTGTTTCCTCTTTTATACCGATGACATAAGGGACTTTACTTTGAACAATGGAGAATCCAGTCTCGTCGACGTTGTAGATCCTGTCAGCTGTGAATCTGTGTTTGTCGTACGCTTCTTCCAAAAGTGTGAAACATTTCTGAACATTTTCCTTGTTGAAGCCCAATGCTCTCGCAAAAGATGTCAACAAGGTTTGCGAAGAGGTAAACGAGCCTCATGCCGTTTCAGAAAAAGATTAATCCAACATCTACGAGCTTCATCAAATTTGAATTGCGTTTGTATATTATTTTGAACTGCTAACTGATACGCCATCCATCGCAAATCACCCCTAGTACACCCATAGAACTTTTGCTCCATCAGAAGTAAGTATGATACCAGCTCTTTGATTTAATCCCCCAAATAGGGGTTTCTCCCTAGTTTAGTACGACTTACTTCATCTGGATTGAGGTCTATTTTTTTTTTTTGCTTAACGTTTGAAGTGTTGTACGAGGTACACTAAAAGTCTTGGCGAGTCCCCATCTTGTTTTCCCGAAATTCTGTAATGGCTTGCTCCATATCCTCTTCTTTCCACTGCCTTCTTTTACCTTTGGAAAGATATTTTGCAGTCGTTCTGGGCATTCTGAAACGAAAAAGAACATAATTGTGGTTTTTTGTTTTACGATATCCTACAAGTGGTCCAAACATATGCTAGCCCATATTTAGATCCCACCGGGTAGCCCGATTTAGACCCATTTAACACGGACTTTATGAGGGTTGGCAGCCAGTACCGTACATTGCTATTGAGTAAACCATATATGCTAAAGCAAGCTCAAGATATCTTTAATGTAGTGCCCATACTGAAATAGCTTTAAAGTTAACGGAGTGTTGTACATAAAACAGAATACACATACCTGTCGAAACTCCCGCTATGATGCAATAGGCAAAATGACACGTTATCAAATATTGCGTCTCGATCGATCGCCTACTGACAACCAACTAACCACTTTCCTGAGGCACCGTTTCATATTATTTCCACCAGGTTACAGCATCAATTAAACGCTGTGCTGCCACTATCCCGTATTTAGACCCTAGCCCATATTTGGACCTTCCTCTACTGAATATTCATGAAGGCAGCCAAGGTCACCGAGTGGTCAAAGGCCACTCGGTGACCTTGAGTGGTGATCAGGTGAGCTTCGGATGAGTCGTCCAACATGAACCAGGGGTTGAGTCCCCGATGAGACATAGGTGGTGTGGTTCTCGGATGGCGCTGGCTCTATCCCTCTCCTGGAACCAGTTGCCCTAAATTAGAGACAGGCGACTTCTTGTAGCCCTTAGAGTTGCTGATTAAACACCGAAACAAAGTCACGAAGATAGCCCAAACCATACCTTCACAACATTTTTTCTTTTAAGGTACTCAGGAGTTGCATAAGTGTAATGCGACGTCCCGGTAGCGCAGTAGTCAAAGCGCTAGTTTCTGACCATTCGCCCGAGATGGATCAGGGTTCGAATCCCGGTGAAGCATGGATATTTTGTTTGTCCTACGGAACTGCCTCTCTCCCTTCCCTGGAATCAGTAGCCCTAAATAAGGGACGAACGACTGCTTCCAGATCATCAAATCGCCCACGATGATCGCTAAACCTCCAGACAAAAATAAATAAATAGATACAATGTATGCTTATACAGCATATTTATAGAATTATCATAGCACTCAGGAATCAAAGTCCACACAACGGGTGTTTCAGTGGTTGACGTCCATAGAGATATGTGCCACGATTGTGACTGTGTGATTACCATACCGATTGTGTGCTATGTACACACCATGAGAGCTGAATGTTGTGCTTCGTCCGACAAAGCATTTGTTTTGAATTATTCATCACCAGTTGCATATCGTTGAAGAAGTTACTCAAAGCATTGAAGTCATCTCACATCTTATCCAGGCAATGAGCATTGATAGAGTTAAATGATATAGATGCAGGCCAGTGTCACTAAAAATCTTGTGAATGGTGGGGTGGCAAATTGTGCTCATTTCGAGATAGCTTGTGCGCTGGTTTTGGATAAGTTCGTTCCACGGCCAGCATAATACATGATTCGTCCGTTTCTGGAACAGTACAGTCTACAGATTTTCTTAGCGAAATCGTATTGCATTGATATGTTGTACGAAAGTTGGCAATATGTACAAAGCAAGTTACTCCGCATCTACAGAACAGAAAAATCTACGATTAGCCATGACTGATGGTTGTGTTAAAAATCCAACTGATAACTTCCTTTGATGATCAGCTAGTCTCTGCCACTTTGTTCTGAAATGTTCTTCAAAGGCAATCCCCTACGATGTACTGAATCGTCTGCTACCGTGCTTTGCAATCAAATGTACGGGTTGTCTAATCCATGTCCATTTAGCCTTATGGATAAATACGGGGGTCCTAACAAAAGTTCTGCACACTGTCCATTTTTGAGAAAAGTGTGACGTAACGGAGAAAACTTACCTTATTGTGGTTCAATGTACTCCCCTCCGCTGCTAATGACAGCTTGCCAGCAGTGAGGTTGGTCCTGGATGCCCCATAGTACGCCATATTTGTTCAGCTGTCGTATTACTCGGGTCATGTCCAATGACAATTCGCCCAGCGATTCGTAGCGGATGTCGCGGAGCCAAATTTTTAACTTTGGGAAAAGATCAAAGTAGGATGGACTAATCTCAGGGCTGTATGGAGGGTGGGATAAAGTTTCCCAGCCATATTTCGACAAGCGTCGCAGTACCGACGCTGCACCATGACACGATGCATTGTCATGCAGCAAGATCTATCCCGCTTCCAACAAGTTGGGGCGATTTTGACGAATTTTCGGTCTCAAGTTTGTCCTCAGAAAGGCATCATAATATTGTGCGTTGATATTTTGCCCTGCCGGCACTCAATCAGAGACCACAACACCCTGGGAATCACACGCAAATGTCATCATTTGCTTCACTTTGGATTATTGCCGACGACACTTTGAGGAGCGTGAGGAACTTGGATGCCTCCATTCCGCTGATTGGGACTTCAGTTCCGGCTGAAAATCACAGACTCCAAGTCTCATCAATTGTGACAATTCTGTTGAGGAAGGCGTCGCCCTCCATTTCGAACCTGTGGTGGTGATCCACTGCGATGCTCACTCTGTCTGCCTTCTGCTCGGGGGTGAGTTGATGGAAGGGCGACAAACTTCATAAACGCGGCGATTTTCCTTTTTCCCAGCGAGTAAGTCAAAATCCAGTAAACAGACATGGTGGACAAATTTGCCTAATGCGCAATCTCCTTGACCGTCAAACGGCGATTCTCTTCCAGAAGCGTTGCAACAATGATGACAGATGTTTTGCCTGTCGCCGTTTGAGGTCGGCCCGAGTGGTGTTCATCTTCGATGCTACTTCAGCCCTACAGAAAGCGCAATGCCCAGCGAGAAATTGTGCTTCGATCAAGAGTTCCTTCCCCACAAACTTCCAGTGTGGATCTGTGTCGGAGTTTTCCCCGGCAGAGTTTCTATTTTCACGTTCGAGTGCTGATCTAACGCCGTGGATCGACCTGAGGAGCTGCATGCTTCTTCCATTTTCAAACCCTCCCATGTCCACACAGCAAATGATAGCACGACTTTCTGGCACCACTGTGTTGCTGAGAGTCTGACCTTGACATCACTCAATCATTTTCCCGATTGCATCATCCACTTCCGTTTTAGATTAACGTGCGCAGAACTTTTGTTATGAACCTCGCAGTACATAAATCATTTGCATATTTTTTGGTGATTTTCGAAGCACATCCTGCGCATAAATGAAGACATACTTTCCACCGCGCTAACAATACATTTTGCTAAAAGCTGAAATCATGGATTTTTTTATTGAGGGTTTAACGACCACTGTGAGCTACTGAATGGGCTCTAAGCAGTCGCTCGTCCCTAATTTAGCGCCACTGGTTCCTGGGAAGGGAAACAGCTAGTGCTCTAAGACCAACACAACATCCATGCCTCACCGGGAAATTTGGATATTGAACTAATCTTTAGAAATAAGTGTTGTAACATTATCAGACCCTGTTCGTATTAAAATATGTACCTAGGTATGTATCTGTATTTCTATTTTCACTATTTGATCAAAAGGTACCTTTATTTGCGTCATTTTGAGTAACTTCACGAGAACGGATATGCTCCAGACTGGCTCCAAGCATAGAGAGCAACGAGGGATTAAGAACTGTTTATAAACACATTAACAATATCGGACCACTCTATTGCAATGGATATGTTTTTGCAGAAGAACAGCTGTATAATCTAATATGTTATTCCAACGTGATGTGTTAACGTGTCAGCTCGTGTTTGTTGCTTTCGTGTCAGCTGATAGAGAACTCGCAAGAAAAGTTAAAGAATTCGTAAATTCAAAGACGCCCAAGTAAGAGATCTGAATCGCCATATAGGTTTTCATGAAATAAGTAGTCTATTTTTTTTCTTTTTTTTTTTTCGGGAAAGGGACCTGTTTTTGGACCGTCCGCGTTAGAGATTGGATGTGCGTAGTATATAGTCAAAGATGACGCTTTCCGTTGACCAGCTAAATTGCTGGCATCGGAGGAGCACGGTGGGCACTGTTCTCGCCACAAGAGTGGGTGCGAGTTCTTGGTGTTAAAAGTTAAATAGACCGCAGAGGAAGAATAACCTTAAGTTTTCTCCATTCTCTGACAAAATGAAAAGCACGGAAGCCAACACCATCATTCTTGAAGCAACAATTAAATGCCTTTGTTAAGTTTAAAAAAGAGAGAAACTTGGCCTATTTTTAGAATCCGGTCTTACTTTGAGCACAAGTAGTTGCTTTCTCAAACACATTTAAAAAGAGAGAGAGGGAGAAACCACCGACGTCCAGCCACGAAGAAAACGGAACCAAATCACGTTTGATAGCTCCTGCTAGGTTCTAAGGCTAATCGAGTTTTATAAAGGTAGGTGATGAAAATGATTCGAGAGCCGTTACGAGTTTATTTAAATGCCCTCTTTCATTGATCTTTCAGGAAATAAAGACCCAACTCCTTGTAAGAGGCTCGTACAATGTGATCGTTTTTGACTGGACCTGGGGTAATGGCATTGATCTCTACGATACTGGTATCAACACGGAAGTTGTGGGAAAGCAATTAGCCTTTTTCATTCAAAACCTCATCGTAAGTATTTTGAAATGTAATTCCATACTTTTAATTTTTCAAATCACAGCTAAATGCCTTATTATTGAGTTGTGAAAAATATAACTAGTCATATGAATTGTGGATGAAATTCGTAAATATGCGGGAGTGACATGGAGGAGACTGGCACAAGACAGACCGTTGTGGAGGAAACTTGGGGAGACCTTCGTCCAGCAGTGGATTGATAATGGTTGACAATGATGGTGATGATGATGATGATGATGAATTCTTAGGAAACTGTTTTTTTCCTTTCATCATAGATTTTTACAACACTTTTCACCAATTACTGAAGAACATTTCAATATAGTAATTGCAAAACTTTTCAAATGAGTAAATCTAAATTATAGACTGCGTAATAAATTAATGAACAGCAGCGATCTGAAATGTTCCAATGTGTTACTTTGTTTGATACCAATATTTGATATTCGCGATGTGCGTCTCAATATGTGGATGTTTGACGTACTTTGTTCTGTTATTTTAAATGAGCATTTACAAGGAAACATTTACTAAAAATGTGATTGGGTACCATGTTGTTGTTGTTTTTCTTTGCTCTTCCATTCTGCAGAGCAAATCATCGGTGATCTTAAAATTTCGTTCTCAATGTTATTTCTTTTGCATTTTTTTTCATAATTTGTACGATTTTGGACATATTTCTGTATGCTGCATTGAAACATTATGATGATAAGTTATATTGAAGAATAAACTTGTAGAAGTATAATTATTTATGAGTTCTATAATAAAGCAGAAGTAATTTTTTGTTCTTGCTCTTTGATTTTTGTATTGTTAAAATCCTTATATACAGTATATATTTTTATTTTTTTTTGAGAAATGAAGTTTTTGAAGAAAGTATTTTCCGTTTCATGAATATTTTTTATCAGTGCTCAAAGTTGACCTCCAAAACATTTTAACCGTGTTCTAAACTTCATGAGTGAACAAAGCATTTTCTCCCTGTCTTCTTTCTGTCTCGTTCCCTTGCCTGTTTGACAATAACACCAGAGTATGCAAATATTTTGACTTTAGGCCGGTTTATAATCCTTGTTTCCTGTGATGCGTGGAAATGTTTTCCCCGGTACTGGTGTTACATCGAGGGTGTTGTGCAATTAAATCACTAAATAAATAAAGGATTGCTGTTTAACATGCCTGTACCTGAAATTTGCCGCCCCGGTGGCGCAGTGGTCTAAGGCGTTGGCCTCTGATCATTCGTCCGTAAGGGGTCCGGGTTCGAATCCCGGTCAGGCATGGATGTTGTGTTTGTCTTACGGTACTGTCTCTCTCTCTCTTCCCTGGGACCAGTGACCCTAAATTAGGGACGGGCGACTGCTTATAGCCCATTCAGTTGCTCACGGTGGTCGTTAAACCTCCAATCAAAAAAAAAAAAAACCTGAAATTTCTAAATGATGAGCGTCCACACAACTTTTCAGTATTGTTTCTATTAAGCGCATTTCATCTTAAATATTCATACTATTTACGTCACGTTATCACATGAACAAATATACAGAATAAGTCAAAACAAAATCATAGCCTATATTGCAGATAGTCACATGAAAATATTGATACGGAAATTTGGGTAAAAATTAATTACTATTAAAATGAGGGACAGACTCAATAGGCGTGGCTAAATTATGATGATGATTAAATTAAATATTTGGCCTATTGCAAATTAATTGGAAAATTTACTCATTTTTAATTGGGGAAGTCTTGTAATTCTCTTTGGCTGGGTGAAAACAAAGGAATCGAGAAATTGCCTTTGGAGGCCTACTCAACAATAAGGAGACCACCCAGTCGGCGACTGAGAGGCATCCAGACCCTCATAAATAAGCCCTCAAGTGTGCAATTAGTGCCAAAAATCTTTAGGGAACGCTGAAATTTACGTTTATGAGGGGCGAGGGGCAGTTGCGGAACTATTCTTCCAGAAGCGACGGCGCTCTGTGCGAAAGAGAAGAGAGAAATCTCAAGTGTTGACCGAAAAGAGGCAGACGAAGCCACGTGACAGGGGATAGAGACAACTTTGGTTCGCCTCCGCAAAGAGGTAGACGAAAAGAGGGAATCAGTTATCTCCGTACGTTGTTGTAAGTCGCACGCGAGAGACACGACGAAAAGAATACGCCATACGGCTTGGCGCTGCGGTAAGACAAACGAGACCGACAGTTGCGAAGCCTGACGTCCGGCGAGACCTAATATAGTCCACTGTACCCGAAGCGCAGCTGTAAGACGCCGGGGTACGAGCTTAACGATAATTAGATGGCTGGGCAAGACCACCAAATATGCCAAATTGAGGGTGCCGACAAAAGCGATTCTACCGCCGTGGAAAAGAGTCACTATATTCTTTTGTGGAAGTAATAAACCGCTCATAGGGCACAGGCTGCAGAGACCGCGAGTATCTTCTCATACACGGTTCCCGACAAGATATCGCGATGAACCACCAGCTAAAAATAAGGCTCTGAACGCCGAGCAAATATCTTCTGTTTCCCGTCTAGAATGCCTACTAAAAATCATTAGCTAACCACGGCCATCAAACCAGCCTCCCGAAAACGCCGTCTTTATCCAAAGAGGGAAGGTCGCTGACCTGTCCAAAGCCATAAGCGAGCGTTCCTCCCTGCTGCCGACGAAGTTTTTGACGGTGTTGAAGGAGTGCTATACGCCGTTCCTCCCGCAGCATCATCCCACTGGTCCGGTACTCATCGAAAGAAGTGAAAATCCTCCTGCGCTTTTCGCACAGGTGAAATGCCATCGTAAGCCAAATAAAGCGCTTAACAGTGTGTGTGTGTGTGTGTGTGTGTGTGTGTGTGTGTGTGTGTGTGTGTGTGTGTGTGTGTGTGTGTGTGTAAAGGGCCAACAGTGCCTTATAATAATTTAAATAGACCGGGTAAAGACGGATTACCGTGCGACTATAAGCACAAGTGAGTACATTTACTTTTCTGTTATGGTTATCCTTTTGCCGAGTTGGAGAACTGAGAACATTAACTGAACGCAGACTTTAAATTTGAACTTTGATACGCCTTTTGGGACGGTAGTCTGATTCCAGAATCTAGGGTCAGATAATATTAGCTCAGAATAAGGTGCATAACTTGTGTTTGTATCGCCGTGGGCAATGCCACGGGATAGAGTTCCCTCCTACAAATAAAGATGTTTAAGTGTTTTAATCTTACTCTATTTATTCTGTAGGCTATGGTGTTGTGAATAATTCTTGTGTTTCAGCAAGCAGCTAACTTTCACGCCCATTTATACCAGCTCCCGAATTTAAAAGAACCCACGAGTCTCGGATCCAAATTGCGTATTAATTGCTGACTGCGGCAGGATCGAGACCACGAACGTATTATCATTTGGTGGCAAGCGTTTTAATAAATAATATCGCTCGGCACGTTTGTATCAATATGTACGTAGTAATAGTACATTAAAAAATACATAATTTGCTTAGCTACGTACATATGCATCGTACAACCCTGCGGGCATTTTCAGTGCTGTGATTCAGCGAACACTGACTGACCCGACGAAGGTGTGTTTGTGAGCGCGAGAAAAGAAAGCTCGTGCCGCAGAAAATGTTGCTACACAACCCATTTCATTGGGAAAATGCAGTGAGTGGCATTGACTGTTTGCGCCATTCTGGAATGAAAAATGTTCTGGGGCCTGACAGGAACGTTAGATGCAAGATAACGTTAACATGAGAATGTAAGAATGCTGAGCTTTTTGAAATCATGTAAATAGGAATATGGGGCTTTCAAAATGCAACGTTAAATGAGGGAAAGGGGGATATGGGATACATTAAATCACGTTTTTACTGTATATAAAATTGCGTTAGAGACGTAAAGTTGTTCAGTCCAGTCTTATTTTTAACCTTGTTGAATCAAAAATCGATTTCGATGGAGTAGATTCCGTACTGAAACTGGCTTAGCAGCTAAATTGTCTAAGAGGATATCATCATCATAATCATCATCATTGTCAACCATTATCAATCCACTGCTGGACGAAGGTTTCCCCAAGTTTCCTCCACAACGGTCTGTCTTGTGCCAGTCTCCTCCATGTCACTCCCGCATACTTTAGAATTTCATCCACCCATCTCCCATGTGGTCTTCTTCTGGGTCTTTTCCTGTCCCTTGAAATCCAATCTAAAATTTCGACTACCATCGATGGTCTGTCCTTTTGGCAGTATGTCCAGCCCATTGCCATTTCAGGGATTTAACTCTGATCATGATGTCTTCCACTCTTGTCATTTTTCAGATCCACGAGTTCCTCTTCTTGTCTCTCCTGCTTACACCAAGCATGCACCTCTCCATGCTGCTTTGAGTTGTCTGCAGCCTTTGCATGTCTCTATTAGTTAAGGTCCACATCTCTGCACCGTACGTAAGCACTGGAAGGATGCATTGATCAAACACTTTTCTTTTAAGACATAATGGCATATTGCTCTAGAAAATTATGCTGTTTCTAACAAAAGCTCTCCAGGCAAGTTTTGTACGCCGATTAATTTCTTCATCAATGTGACCCTCACTTGATATCTGCTGTCCAAGATAAACGTACGTGTCTGTTATCTCCAACTTTTCTCCATCAATCGATAAATCTTCATTTCTTGTAAAAGCATCGAACATCACTTTTGTCTTCTGAAAGTTCATTTTTAATCCCACTTCTTTACTCTTGTCAGCGAGTTCCTGGATCATACTCTGCAGCTATGATGGGGTGGTTGCAAAAATGACTACGTCATCAGCAAAACGAATGTGGGTTAGATAATCTCTATTAAACTTTATCCCTTTGTTTTCCCAGTTCAGTGATTGAAAGAAGTTTTCCAATGTGGCATTAAAGAGCTTCGGAGATATGGTGTCACCTTGTCTCACTCCCTTTCCAATTTTATGTGTGTTGTATTTTCCAACAGCCGAATCTTTGCACTTGCATTTTCATAGATGTTATTAATAATATTAATGTATGCATCTTCAATACCGCAGGATTTCAAAGCCGTTGTAACTGCTGATGGTTTCACCGAATCAAAGGCTTTTTCATAATCGATAAAATCCATGCACAATGGAAGTTCATATTCCCTCGCTCTTTCAATTAGTTCTCTCAGTACGTGGATATGATTTATTGTGCTGTGGCCACTCCTGAATCCAGCTTGTTCTCTCGGTTGAGCCATATCCAGTGTTACCTTCAAGCAGTGTGAAAGAACTTTAGTGAAGATTTTATAAACCACTGATAAGAGGCTGATAGGTCTGTAGTTCCTGAGATCCTCAATGTCACCTTTTTTATGTAGCAGGATCATTGTAGCGTTGTTCCAATCCTCAAGAATCTTCCCTTCATTAAGGCATCGAGTAAAAATTTGGGCGAGTACTGTTTCGATTTCTCCACTTGCTTCTTGTATGATGCCTACAGTAATTTCATCTTCTCCTGGAGCTTTTCCCCGCTTCATGTTCTTGATTGCATCTGCAACTTCTGCTGGGAGGACTGGAATAACACTGGTACTGGTACCTTTCATGATGTCTGGAGTACATGTATCATCCCTTTCATATAATTTGGAGTAGAAATCTTTCACTCTTGTCAAAATTTCGCCTCTATTTCTTGTTACAGAACCATCTTCTTTTCTCAGTGCCATAATCGGTTTTCTTCCCTTACTGAGATGTCCTTTTGCTATCTTTGAGCTTTGGTTGTTTTCAATTGCTTTCCTCACAAGTTCACAGCTGAATTTCCTTACGTCTTCAGTGATACTTTTTCGTACTGTCTTGCATAGCTCTATATATTCCACTTTGGAAGTCGCATCTTCTTTAGTTGTCCTCATCTCTCTTCTTTTTTGCATCAACATTTTGGTTTTTCTTGATAATTTGCTCAAATGCAACTTGTTCTTAGACCCAGCTAATTTTGTTGCTGTTTCCATAAGAGCTTTGGTTACTTTTCTGTTAACTTCAGAAATATCCACTTCTTCCGATGTTAGGCCTTCTAAAGCAGAGAATCTGTTCTTCAGTTCCAACTTGAAGGTATTATGGTGTTTTTTAAGGTTGGTTGTGTCAATATATTTTGTTTGTCTTATGAGCTTGCCACGTTCAAGTTTAGTGTTGAGGTGCATCTTACATCTCACCAATCTATGGTCACTACCTGTGTTGAACTTGTTTAGCACACTGCAGTCTTCTATGACGAATTTTTTGTTACACGTAATAAAATCAATTTCACTTGTCGTCCCATTTGGATGTCTCCATGTCCATTTCCTGTGTGGCTTTTTGTTGAAAAAGGAGTTCAAGATGAAAAACCCTTCTGCTTCTGCAAACTCAACGAGAGTATTTCCATGCTGGTTTCTGTTGCCGTGACCGAATTTACCTACTGAAGTTTCATTCTGTTGCCGTTGCCCTATTTTTGCATTGCGATAGAGAAAACAAATATATTTAGGCATAAGGCAAGAATATAAAGCAGATTCTGAGTTGGCCTCTGGAACAGATAAAACGTGCTTCTCCGGTAAAATCTTGAATCTTTTCACGTTTCATATTACATAAGAAATTAGTAATAATAACAGAGTAATAAAATGACGTTGGAATAATTAAACTTATCTGAGTCCAGGTAGAAAAGTAGTTTGCCACCCCAGTAAATTCTGTCACTGTCAGCACAAGTCCGTCTGGCGGATTTCTGTGGGCTGGCATGTAACTTGGCAGTCACTCCAATTTCAGTGTCTCCATTTACAGAAGGCCGACCACTTAGAGGTTTGACCACCAGTTTTCCAACTTATTTGATTCCTTTTAGGATGTCTGGCATTAAACTCATCCGCCACTTCCCTCTCGGCTTATTCCTGACCACCATTAAGAAGGACTATCTTCACCCTTTCATCCAACGGTGGAGTATTCCACCCTCATATTAATGCCATTTTTCACCTGTAAAGAAAAGCATATTTTATGAAAATATGTACTGTATATCCCATTGGTTCCTGACTTTTCGGACACATTAAGGGCATTAATTAGTTAACTACAGCTGTGCACTCCTATAGTCCGAAGTTTTCAAGAGCATTAAAAAAAATGCGTAAATCCAGTTTAATACGGTATTGAACCAATATAGCTTAAATCGGTTTTATCGCTCATCTCAGAGTTGTGATTGACAGCATTAGCCGATATGGATTTTATTAGGTCGTAGTAAAAGCCGGATAACAAGGCTTGGTCAGTAATTGTTTTTAGCTCTTATCTTCTTGCTTCATCATTAGAAGCGATTACAAAGGCTCTCCTGAAACGCGATCTGAAAAAGCTGGTTTTGCATTCTGTCGGGCTGAAAGTGCCGTGTGTAAAATAGTAAAGTTAGGCACCGCTAGAGGTTTCGAATATATGCTAGTACATAAATGAACATCATCATATATAATTAGTAAAACATCTAGGTATGGGACTATATCATCTTTCTGAAGTTCCATGGTGAATTTGATAGAGTTGAGTAGCATATCAATCTCTATCAAAATGGGTTCCAGGGATTGTGTGACGTGCCGGCACCGTAGAACGCACGGGACATAAAGGCAGATAGCAATGAGAGCACATGTTCGCGTAGCTCAGTTGGGAAAGCGACTTACTCCGGAGTGAGGGGACCCGGTTTCGATGTCTGGCGTGAACAAACCTGTGTTTTCACTTTGGCGCCCGAACTTCAAGGGTGACCTGGCCGTTAAGTTTCTCGCAATGGTTTGATGTTCTTTCCACACCGCGAGACAGGAAAAATGAGAATCCCTTCTTCAGTGCTTCAGGAAAATAAAATGTGTGTGGTGTTACGTTCCACACACCAAATTGTCTGGGAATTCTCAACTGCCCGTTCTTCAGCGAATGACTGCCTACAGCAACACATGGTCCTTGTTGACCGTGGGCCATGCCTCCGGCCCTATTTCGGGTGAGAGGGGGGGGGTGGATGAGATGTGACGTGCCTGCACCGCAGGACGCACATGAGATAAAGGCTGATAGCAATGAGAGCACATGTCCGCGTTGCTCATTTGGGAGAACGACTTACTCTGGAGTGAGGGAACCCCGGATTCGATGGCCGGCGTGGACAAACCTGTGTTTTCACAACTGCTTTCTCAGATAACCATAAAAAGAAGGTGTTATTTGTATATCTAAGCCACTGCGAAGGGTTGGTTTGGTCCAGGATTCAAGAGTATTTTATTCTCTAAAGACCATTAGGTGGCCTCCGCTAAATACTGCAGAGGGAGAGAGAGATGAGAACCCATATGGTCTCCTATTGCTTCTTTGTGTGTATAGAAAGAAACAATAGGTAATAGAAAGAAGCAATTAAGTGTGTATACATTTACTTGAAAACGGAAGTAATTTTGATCTGTGAGCAAGTTTAGTACGCTTAAAATGATGCCCAGTGCTTCTTCGGATAATTAATTTGAGGATTCCAGTATGTTCTTATGAGTACCTTTGGCTTCATCAGCTGGAATGGACCGATACAAAAAGACCATATCAAAACTTCCAATGCTTTCCATATCTGAAATTGTAAGTGAGGAGATCTTGTTAACAAAATCCTGCGTGAATAACGAAGCATATCGATAGGGTCTTGGTAAGAATCGCTTGAGATAAAATCGGAAGAAAGTGTTGAGGTCCTGGTTGATTTATTCTGAACAACACATATCTGCCTTATTTTGATTTGTTTGCATTTTTGAAGCAAAACAACGGCAGCTAGTGTAGCCACCAATGCGGGAAAAGAATCAATAACTGAAACATGTGTGTGTGTGATATGCAGCATTTAGAAGATTTTTTGTTCAAAGGAAAAATTGATCGATCTAACGTTAATGGAAATGGCATTCCGATTGTCATTTCGTAAATTTAAAAGGAAGGTACCATGAGAAGTTGAGACAAAATCTGAAATATTCCATGGTTACGTTTTTATACTAAAAATTAACAATATGGGTGCTACCAGAAGAAAGATGTCTTTCAGGAGAGACAATCCGAAAATTTGGCAGCTGTCAGAGGTTCTTCATATCGATAAGATAATTTGTAGGTCATATCGATAATAGACGGCCATATCGATAATAGAAGGTCATATCGATAGTTCATATCGATAAAAGAATTTGTAGGTCAATAGAGTTGAAAGTTGAAGCCCGATTCCTTCTGCCACAGTGAAGCAGAAAACGCAGTTCTCTTCTGTAATTCAGGAAGAAATGCTTAACTGGATGTAAAAAAATCTGGAAGAAAACTAAGGGCGCATAACGCCAAATAGAGTTCTAAGAAAATGAGAGAACTTCGTGCCAGAGTTCAAAGAAAATCAAAGAACTCGATGACAAACACAAATGAATGACTTAAAAGAAATATACTAAATAAGTTATGTTTTTCTATGTATTATTTAAAAACAGATGTCATCGAACAAAAGATTAGCAATATTTCTTGACTCTCTAAAAATTGTCAAGACTTAGCTCTCTTAACATAATTGAACAGGAAATATAAAATATTTGCACATGACAGTAAACGTTAGCACATGAAAATAAAAGATGTTCATCATCTTTAAGCAAGCGACAAACATTAGATGATTGAAATCATAACGAACGAAATCTACTTAACATTCAATGTCTTCTTAAAGAAATCAAATCGCGAAACTAAAGCATTTTCTATTCGTACATGGATTTAATGCCAGTGAATGTGAATTTTGATTCAGTAAAGTATGATTCCGTTTTCCCGATATTTTATCGAATGAACAGAAAGCAGCATTAGTTTTTGACAATTAACAACTTTTCAGAAAACAAAGCGAAAATAAGCAGGTTTCAGTGCCATCCTGATTTTTCATTTCTAAGATACTGTCAATGCACAAATTCAGAATGATGAAAATGCAAACACTTTACAACAAAATGACTGTTTTCTATAATTTCACATGCTTTTTCGTTCTAGGCTTATACGTCAATCAGCACTGATCAGATTTACATGATCGGACAATCATTTGGTGCTCATGCTGCGGGAATCGCTGGACAGCGGATCTATGCAAACACAGGCGCCAAAGTAGGAAGAATAACAGGTACAAATGTAGACGTTGATTGATTTCAAATTCGTGTTAGAAGTACAAGCATTAAGTTATCATCCGTAATTGCACGAACTAGAACTGTGAATGAAAAATATTAAAATCCATGATGCATTAAAAGACTTTAATTCACATATCCCCAGTCATAAAACCACGTATTTACAAATTAAAACGCTACATGTGAGACCTTTCGGCAATCCTATTGTAGGGCCATCATCAGAAATTAAACTAACACAGTCACATGGAACAAAATAAATACTGTCTAGTTAGAGTTCAACTGACGTCATGTCATGTGTCAGTAACATGCGCAATAGACTCGATGTGAAGCCGACTAAAAATATTTATTGTAAATCACAGAATGTTTCATTGATACTTTAACTTTAGGAGATGGTAATTATACAATATGATAATAACAACAATACTACCATTCATAATTACAATAATACAGAACATGGTGAAGAATAGGAGAAGAATTATAAAATTTGTTTCCAAGGTTGCGGAATTAAGATCGGGATGTCATCATTACAAAGAGTATTTACAAATTTATGTATGTACAAACTTTCAGCAAAGAATGTATGGAATTTTGTGGATGGTGTTGATAAAATCATAGTTTCTTCCCATTGTGGTTGGTGGGTTCCTCGACTGACCGTACGAGCAAGAGCTGTAGATTGAGAACCAGTTTTTAATGCATATCTCTGCTCGGACAGCCTTGTCTTGATTGATTTTACGGTGGAACCAATATAAACTTGATCAGGGAAAGATCCATCTGTGGACTTTAAGGGGATATGGTAAACCCCATAATTATTAACCACGCTAACCTTGTCTCTGTCGTTCTTTAAACAGTGGATTCAATATTTCTTGTTCGGATTCCTATGTCTAGTTGGTTCTTGCGGCAACAGTTTTTTAAAACATTAACGACTTCAGGTGTGTAGTCTATATAACCCACATAGCGTTTCCGGGTGTGTTCTCTTTGTAGTTTGGTAAGTGCTTGTGTAAGAGTCTTATTAACTATTTTAGATATTGTAGATTTTGGGTAACCGCATCTCCAAGCAATTTCATAAATTCTGGAAATCTCAACGTGGCGAAACTTAGCATTAGATGAGTGCTAATAGCACGACGAATCATAAAATCAAAATGCCGATAGTTTGTGTTTTATGGGATGTGTAAAAGACATGGGTATTAATGTACGATTAGAAGAAGGTTTCCTACAGACCTCATAAGACTATAGGAAACATGCGGCAACAGTTTTTTAATGTTTTGAAAAACTGTTACCGCAAGAATCAACTAGGCATAGGAATCCGAACAAGAAATATTGAATTCACTGTAAAGAACGACAGAGACAAGGTTAGCATGAATAATAATTATGGGGTTTACCAAAGTCCACAGTGGATAATAATTATGGGGTTTACCAAAGTCCACAGTGGATAATAATTATGGGGTTTACCAAAGTCCACAGTGGATAATAATTATGGGGTTTACCAAAGTCCACAGTGGGTAATAATTATGGGGTTTACGAAAGTCCACAGTGGGATAATAATTATGGGGTTTACCAAAGTCCACAGTGGATAATAATTATGGGGTTTATCAAAGTCCACAGTGGATAATAATTATGGGGTTTACGAAAGTCCACAGTGGATAATAATTATAGGGGTTTACCAAAGTCCACAGGGGATAATAATTATGGGGTTTACGAAAGTCCACAGTGGATAATAATTATGGGGTTTACCAAAGTCCACAGTGGATAATAATTATGGGGTTTACGAAAGTCCACAGGGGATAATAATTATGGGGTTTACCAAAGTCCACAGGGGATAATAATTATGGGGTTTACGAAAGTCCACAGTGGATAATAATTATGGGGTTTACCAAAGTCCACAGTGGATAATAATTATGGGGTTTATCCAAAGTCCACAGTGGATAATAATTATGGGGTTTACTAAAGTCCACAGTGGATAATAATTATGGGGTTTACCAAAGTCCACAGTGGATAATAATTATGGGGTTTACCAAAGTCCACAGTAGATAATAATTATGGGGTTTATCAAAGTCCACAGTGGATAATAATTATGGGGTTTACCAAAGTCCACAGTGGATAATAATTATGGGGTTTACCAAAGTCCACAGGGGATGATAATTATGGGGTTTACCAAAGTCCACAGTGGATAATAATTATGGGGTTTACCAAAGTCCACAGGGGATAATAATTATGGGGTTTACCAAAGTCCACAGGGGATAATAATTATAGGGTTTACCAAAGTCCACAGTGGATAATAATTATGGGGTTTACCAAAGTCCACAGGGGATAATAATTATGGGGTTTACCAAAGTCCACAGTGGATAATAATTATGGGGTTTACCAAAGTCCACAGTGGATAATAAATATGAGGTTTACGAAAGTCCACAGGGGATAATAATTATGGGGTTTACCAAAGTCCACAGTGGATAATAAATATGGGGTTTACCAAAGTCCACAGTGGATAATAATTATGGGGTTTACCAAAGTCCACAGTGGATAATAATTATGGGGTTTACAAAGTCCTTAAATTCCACTGATGGATCTTTCGTTGATCAAGCTTATATTGGTTCCACCATAAGATCAATAAAGACAAGTCTGTCCGAGCACATTTTTACAAATCATCTTTATCTTTCATCGGTTTCTTATTGAGAGCCATTCCTTAATTTCTTGTTTTTAATGTATCAAATTTCAAGTACATGGGTATGTTCGCAAATTAAGTATTAAATATCCGGAATTAAAGGATACGACTTTCACCTAATTTCATGAATAGACAGTTTTATACCCCAGGAGTTTTGAAACACTGCAGCTGCTTTCCTACTAAAGATTCCTAATTACATTAGCCATTACGATGCAAATTACATCATTGCCTTCAAGCACTTTAAGAAATTCCTGTAGAACTGTTACATATGAAGAAACTAAACATTTTAAAAAGATCTTGGCTTTTCAGTTTCTTGTAAAATGTTCTTTCAGCTGCAGACTTCCATACATACGTGAAATTAATGGTTCTAAAGGCACAACTGTCATTCCATTGAGCGAAGAACACCGAATAATGACATTTTTTCCCCATGAAAATCGCCAGACGAACTTAATATACATATTCCTTCCATGCACACCCGTAGGACGCATTTAAATCACGATTAATAAATGTGTCCTCTACTGGGATTGAAATCGTTCATGCATTGTGATTTAAATAGTTCTGCGATTGTACAAATACGGAATTTGCCGATTAAGCTTGCCAGACGATTTTCGGGTGAAAGACTCAGCAGAATGCACAAGTGGCTCTTATTAGGGAATCCATGAGTTCCGTGAACCTGTCAGTTCCTTGTGCTTCATGAGATTTGTGTACATACGTAGGTGAATTAAAAAGTAAGTTACACTTAGCGCCATCAGGAACGGGATTGCAATCAGACCGTGTGTGCTTGGGAGAGAAGTAGACAGTGCGTCACAGCTACCGACGGGAGGTGTTTTAGTTCAGTGACTGCGTATGGCGTGTGCAGAAGGCAGTTCCTAAAGGCACCTTAACTGGATCCTTACTCCAAATTGGAAGTGCGAGAAAATATTCAATTTTTGAGGGCTAAGCGTCTAAATTGCACTGCCATCCATCGTGAAATCTGTGCTGTATACGGGGGAAATGCTATGTCTTGTCCGGCCATTGTAAAGTGGTGTCAATAATTTGAAAAGTGTCGCACAAATTTGATGGATGAATACCTCGGAGGCAGAACTTAAATATCCAACACTCCGGAGTATGTTGCCGCCGTTGACGACACGATACGGGATAATAGAAGTATCAAAATCAAGGAAATTTCCAGTACATTATCCATTTCGTACGGGACTCTGCATTCCATCATTCAACAGCAGCTGGGATTTCGGAAATTGTGTGCGAGATGGGTGCCATGTTACTCACCGACCAGCACGAAAATCGCCGTTTCCTTTGGATCTTCTGCAAATTTTCTGCTGAGGGTCACAATTGTTTTCGTCGGATCATCACGGACGACGAAACGTGGTTTCACCATTTCACCCCTGAAACCAAACGATCGTCCATGGAATGGAAACATGTCACCTCTCCAACAAGGAAGAGGTGCAAAGTCCAACGGTCTACGGGGTAGGTCATAGGGACTGTTTTCTTTGTGGAGAAAGTTTTGTTTACACATAATTTCTGCCAAAGGGACGACAATAAATGCTGACTCATATTGCTAAACGCTACAAAATTTTCGAAAGGCAGTTAAGGACAGGCGCCGGGGTAAGTTGAGCCAATTTTTCATTATACCGCACGACAACGCTACACCACACACAGCAAGGAAAACAAAGGAACTGCTGCAGTCATTCAAGTGGGAGGTGTGGCAACATCCATCGTACAGCCCCGACTTATTCCCGTGCTACTACCATTTGTTCGGTAACATTAAATAGGACTTTAGTGGACAACGATTCCAAACCGATAAGGCTGCGGTCCTTATTTGGTTGCACCAAACTGTAGGAGACATTTTCTGCACAGGTATTAAAACCTTAATCACACGTTCCGATAAATCTTTACAGTCCTTGGGTGTCTTTGTTGGAAAATGAATAAGTACTGTATCTTTAATCCAACATATATCCCCTGAGTACATCTCTTTATTTTTTTATTCAACAGTGTAGCTAAAATTTTGATCAGCCATCGTATGTTTTCTCATGATCTTATGAGGTCGTTGCACATCATATTTCTTTGAATATCCTGAATTCTGTGTGCATGTAATTTCCATGGATTTCACAAAGCCTGTGAACATGTGACTTCCATGGAACTCCCGATATCTGTAGAAATCTGATTTCCTGGGGATCTCATGAATCTGTTTACACTGAAACAGCAAATTATCAGAAATATCTACCAAAGCAACCAGACTCGATTCGATATGATATGGATTCAACGAGGAGCTGATATCATTCTATCGATATGTTCAGCCAAGCAGATTTGTGGTGGCGTCCCTGAAATGCCCAATGTTCGATGATGGAGTATCCCTGTTACGAATGACTCTCCAAAAAATCCCCCAGTAGGTGTTAAATTGGGTTAACATGTAGGGACCGTGTAAGCACTACTTTAACATATGGTGACCGTGGAGGCGGCTTTCTTATCACTTTAAAGTCACTTTCGTAATCGTGGAGCCATTGTGTGATGATCTCTCCACCATTAATCACTATGTACGTGTACTAATATGTCAAGTCTAAGATACCACGTGACGTCAATATGCTGTTCCACGGACATTAAAAAACCTAATTCTCGCCATGAAAATAGACCCCAGACCATTACATCCCGTCCAACAGCTTGCATAATTAATGCTAGGCAGCTGTGATTCATTGATTCGTACTATTGACTCCACATTCCGGCACGTCCATTGCCCTGTATCAAATGAAAACGCGATTCATTGGACCAAGCGACATTTTCCTAGTTCTCAAGGGTCCAGTTTGGTGTTCTTGTGGCACCTGCAGACGAATTTGTCTGTCTTTAGCAGAGACGAATGGTACAAGAAGGAGATGCGTCTTTTATTATAGCCAATTCACGCCAACGTGCGGCAGGTTGTGCACTGCTGTCGTACTGCGCAGTTTCTTGACGCAGTGGAGCTGGCCTGTTGCCTCGTACAATCTTCCGCAGCTGCCGTTGCTCTCGAATATCGACCAGTCGTTTGAGACCAGAGAAAGTCCGCTTAGTATTGAGTGCTTGACTACTTGTTTTGCAGCTTGTACACCACTCCCTGAATATCCACGATGCACTTGTTCTTGCATAGTCGAGAATATTTACTGTTTCTGAGATGCTTGCACCTGCCCCCTTAGCGCCCACTATCGTTTGCAGTGTGAACTGTTCGTAAAGCCATCTCAACGTCATAGTTGCTTATGTAAGTGAGGATAGCACGTGTTTGGTTGCTGCCGGGTGTCTCTACTCCACTCCTACACTACTGTTAGTAAAAATAGCAACATGAACAAGGACTGCTGGTATTAGTTTGAAACTTACAGGATATATACAACAGGTTGCGACATGCAAATGATTAAACTGTCAGTCAGTATGTGCATGTGGTTTCGGTGCAGAGCCCTGTGAACTATCTGGTCTTCTGTATAAAGAGCTGCTTCAAACGTGATGTTGCAATCAGTGAAGAGCCAAAAAATTTTTATGTTTTAGATTGGGGGTTTAACGACCGTCGTTGGCAACTCGATGAGTCCCCCGTCCTTAATTTAGGGCCACTGATTCCAGAGAAGGGGGAGAGTCACTGCCGTAAGACAAACCCAACATCCATGCCTCACGGGATTCGAACCCTGACCCAATCACGGACGAATGGTCAATATCCATTGCTTAGACCACTGCGGCCGAAGAGCCGACATTGAGTCGAAGGAGTGCTTCTTGTGTCTCACTATGCTCCGTCGCAGAAGAAGATCGCATTGTGAGCACCTGACAGACTTTGAGCGAGGAAAGATTGTTGGGATGAGAGAAGATTGATTTTCCTACCGCGAAAATACCACTCGTACAGGACGAAACGCCAGCACAGCGATGAGAATGTGGCGTCAGTGGACAAATGGGGCGCGGACGCACAGAAATCAGAGAAATGGACCGCAAAATCGCACACCTGTACGAGATGACAGACACCTGTACCGCACTGCAGTGAACGATCGCACAGCAACATCCACGGTGTTAGCGCAGCAGATGAGCACTGTCACAGATCAGGCTTTGTCCTCTAGCATAGTTTGACATCGTCTGATTAACAGAGGACTGGTTATTAGCAGCCCATTTTTGCGCATTCCTTTGAACATCAACCACAGACGCATCAGGCTGCAAGAGGGTCTCAAACACAGACATTTTAGCACTGATTGGCAACGGGTGAAGTTTTCTGACAAGTCACGATTCAACTTGATGCACCATGATGGTCGCATACGTGTTCGAAGACATTGCGGTGAACGGTACCTTGCAGCGTCATACCTGCCCAACTCCAAGGGTCATAGTTTGGGGCGTCATTGGGTTTTATTCGCAATCTCACATAATACGAATTGAGGAAACCCTCAACAGCCAGCGATGCATCAGGGATGATTTAGAGGTAAAGGTGTTACCCTTCCTTCAGAGTTGTCCTGGCGTTATATTCCAACAGGACAATACTCGGCCAGATGTGGCTTGGAATGTCCAAGACCTCTTCCATGCACGGCAGATACCGCTGTTTCCCTGGGATGCACGTACGTCGGATATGTCCCCGATGGAACATGTCTAGGACATGGTAGCGATATGTCCCCGATGGAACATGTCTAGGACATGGTAGCGATATGTCCCCGATGGAACATGTCTAGGACATGGTAGCCGATATATCCCCGATGGAACATGTCTAGGATATGGTAGCCGATATGTCCCCGATCGAACATGTCTAGGACATGGTAGCCGATATGTCCCCGATCGAACATGTCTGGGACATGGTAGCTAAGTGACTGGCCCGTCAAGCGCATCCTCCAGTCACCGCAAACGAACTCTTGTTTTTCATAAAACCAGCCGTGCATGCTATTCCCCAGAAAGATATCAAAAACCTCTTCCATTTAATACCACGGCATGTAAAGTCTATCGTTGCTGCTCGAGGTAACTTCACATGATACTGAATTTTGAAGCGAAGAATCTTGCGTAGCTGTGCAAATGTAATACGTTACCGCCTGTAACAGAAGAAATCTGTGATGCAACTTCTATTCCAATAGCTCGATTCTTTCTTGCTGTTGCAATTTTCACAAACAGTAGTGAACTACAGCGTACGTCAGGTTAAATGAGATCACATAAGCTCTGTGCATATGTAACTTCTTTGATTTCATGTGATCTGTTCAGATATGATTTCTCCGCCCCAATGGCCGACGAGACAGAGGCGCTGGCTTCTGACGATAAGCCCACGTTCGAGTCCCGGATTAAACATGGTTTCAGTTCCGTGGGGTCTGATGAGCTCCAAGGATACGTGTTTTCGAGCTAACTCATAAATTTCCGTTTTGTTCAAGGAAGTGAATGTGTTACAAGGAAATATAAGAATCTATTTTTACACAAAAAGACCAGAGTTCTAACTGCATCTAGTACAATCAAATGCAAGTTAGTAATAGAAAAGTATTGGTGTAAAATTCAAGTCTAAATGACTGTCTTCAGATATTAAGGAAATCATGTTGGGATGAAACTGACCAAGCATTCCATCTAATATGAGAAGCAAAGTTTATTTTTATAAAATCCTGAGTGTTTCATAGAAATGAAGATTACTCTTGTTTCCTGTATTTCAATAAAGGTAGTCAAATAAGAGACAACTCAAACCGGTGCTTGTTTCATTGAGATAAATTTTGTGAAAATCCAGATTTCGATGTAAAATCCTGTCTGAAATATGAATATTTCTTAGGTCTTAGTCCATTCGGTCCTAACTATAGAGGAGCTGATCCAGATCGGAAATTAGATGCGAGCGATGCCAAACTTGTGGATGTCATTCTAACTGGACAAGCACCTTGTATTCCCATTTGGCAAGTATTTATTGTCATATCTTAACGATTTATTTTTTTGGAATGATCGGTGAAACAGAACACTTCTACTGATTTATTAAGAAGGTGTGATATTGACTCGAGTTATATTCAAAGCAATTACAAATGTTTAATCTTTTGCAAAATTATAAGCTTGACGTTTATTATCTTAGCAAGCAATATTTCATGAATACGAGGCTTTCTTCTAGCTTTTCTTGTAGCCTTTCTTCTCGCGAGGGCAGAAGAAAGCCTGTTATTTACGAAATGATACCTCATTGTCGCGAGCATTGATAAAGTTGGAAATCGGAATGTTCTGTAAAATACATATAGTCTAACTCAGTCGTGTTCTCTGCATGATGCTTTTGTTATAGTATAAAGCGTGTACAAACAGTGGGATATACAGGGATAGTTAAGAAAAACCTGAGTGTCAAAATCTCTCTTTTTAAGAATGAGGCGAAACAACTCGGTCATAGTCAATTTTGTGACCGGTTCATTCATTACTTTCACAGATGAAAATTACAAGTAGGCAGTAGCACACTCTTTAGTTTCACAGATGAAAATTACAAGCAGACCAGTGAAGGTCGTGTCTACAAGCAGACCAGTGAAGCTCCTATCTACAAGCAGACCAGTGAAGCTCCTATCTACAAGCAGACCAGTGAAGGTCGTGTCTACAAGCAGACCAGTGAAGCTCCTATCTACAAGCAGACCAGTGAAGCTCCTATCTACAAGCAGACCAGTGAAGCTCCTATCTACAAGCAGACCAGTGAAGCTCCTATCTACAAGCAGACCAGTAAAGCTCCTATCTACAAGTAGACCAGTAAAGCTCCTATCTACAAGCAGACCAGTGAAGCTCCTATCTACAAGCAGACCAGTGAAGCTCCTATCTACAAGCAGACCAGTGAAGCTCCTATCTACAAGCAGACCAGTGAAGCTCCTATCTACAAGCAGACCAGTGAAGCTCCTATCTACAAGCAGACCAGTGAAGCTCCTATCTACAAGCAGACCAGTGAAGCTCCTATCTACAAGCAGACCAGTGAAGCTCCTATCTACAAGCAGACCAGTGAAGCTCCTGTCTACAAGCAGACCAGTGGAGCTCCTATCTACAAGTAGACCAGTAAAGCTCCTATCTACAAGTAGACCAGTAAAGCTCCTATCTACAAGCAGACCAGTGAAGCTCCTATCTACAAGCAGACCAGTGAAGCTCCTATCTACAAGCAGACCAGTGAAGCTCCTATCTACAAGCAGACCAGTGAAGCTCCTATCTACAAGTAGACCAGTAAAGCTCCTATCTACAAGCAGACCAGTGGAGCTCCATTCCTTTTGTGTTATCTGCAGACCGCTTGAAACTAAAATCTTACATGATTTCTTACCAAATTGTCAACATGGCTGAGGTATGTTGATGACATTTTTTATGCGGTTACATAGGAAGGAAAACTTTCAACTTTTGTTGGAGAAAATCAACAGTGTAAGACCCGCTATCAAATTCACCATGGAAACTGAGCTGAATAATTCTCTGACTTTTTTAGATGCTATGGTACAAAAAACTGTACAGGGCCCGCTACGTACAAATGCTTATTACAAACTCACGTCAATAGAAAATATTATGCACCCAAGGTCTGTGACGTATACTGTAAATTAACTTTCATTTTTAAGTTGCATTCTCTATGTAAATTTGAGTTCATTTTCTTTTAGCGTTTTAAAACTTAACGTTATATCTTTTGTCTCGCGGAATGAGCATGACGAATTCATGATACAGATAAGAACTAGAAGATGTATAATGTTGAAGCAGCAGCCAAAAAAGCGATATGGTGGTGTGATATTATAATTGCGGAAGCTGCGTTACTCTGAAGTTGATTTACTTGAAATCATCAATACTGATGAGTCGCACAAGCTATATCTCACGAGTAAAAGCCGTCTTTGTGCGAATAATTGAAAATAAAATAAAACTCAGCTTAGCTTAAATCAAATTAACTCATATTGTGAGACATCAATTTAATAAAACCTTATAATATTTTAAAAACAGATTAAAAGACATTAGTACTTTCGGGCCATCGCATTATGTCCCTTCAATTACTCAACCTCTTGTAACATTTGCCGGAAATTTGGATTGAATTTCGGCACTCGCTCCTTTAATATCCTGCCACTTTATTTCTTTTTTTTTTTTTTTTGATTGCAGGTTTAACGACCACCGTGAGCAACTCAATGGGCTATAAGCAGTCGCCCGTCCCTAATTTAGGGTCACTGGTTCCAGGGAAGGGAGAGAGCCAGCGCCGTAAGACAAACACAACATCCATACCTGACCGGGATTCGAACCCGGACCCCTTACGGACGAATGATCAGAGGCCAGCGCCTTAGACCACTGCGCCACCGGGGCGGCGCCACTTGTTAGAAAGGAACAGGACCCCGACGGATATTTTACAAATTGTGTTCCATTAAAAGATGTTTTCGGAACTACTCAATATGTCTATATGGGATCGACCGGACGGAATTTGTCTTGCAGGGTAAAGGAACATAAATATAATATCCAGACAGGAGGTATCAACACAGCACTTGCTAAGAAAGTAACAGAAGGGATTTTATATCCGGACTGGGATAATTTTAGAATTTTGGTTACCCCTAAAAATCGTAGTACGCTGCTTCTTACCGAGAGCATGTTCATTTTTCACTCACAAAATGTTTGTTGTAATGACTATATGCCTTATGAGCTCCCCAATGCCTATAAGGTATTAATGAACTCTAATCCTAGGGGCTTTGAATTGCCCGTAACCGTGGGATAATGTGCCGGGAGGAATGTCTTCCTTCTTTGCATATATCTACAGCAACCGACTTTGACTGCGTTCATGTGTGTGTATGCGGATCTTGTCGATTTAGCTGTTCCATCTGAAGATGGGCCATGCGATGGCCCGAAAGTACTCATGTCTTTTAATCTGTTTTTAAAATATCATAAGGTTTTATTAAATTCATGTCTCATAATATGAGTTAATTTGATTTAAGCTAAGCCGAGTTTTATTTTATTCTCAATTATCCTCACAAAGACGGCTTTTACTCGTGGGACTTGAAATCATGTTTTCTTGACATCTGCGTGTTAGCAATGGTGCTTTAATTAACCACGTTTTCCGCTTATTAACTCACATTAATTAAATTAAGTTAATAATACTGTTGAGAAGTGAATTGTAGTTTTGCATTAGTGAACTGCCAAAGGAGTAATATATCTACTGGAAAAACTGTAAGTAAGGCTGGATAAAGACGAACTGTAAGTAATTTTCTTAATTTTTCTTGGGTGACTCCGGTTTCACTGTAAGTGAAGTACTTAAGGCGTACAAACTTTAAGTAGTGTTCCAAATAGTAAAGAACGCTACAGGTCATTTTGCACGAATATTTACGAAGATGCCTTTATCAGATCTCGAGTTATCTGTGCATGTCTATACCTTTCGATGACGATACCAGTGATATTGAGATTAAAGATCTCTTTGACTTAGCAATTTCCTCAGGTTATGACCAAAATTTCTTTTGCAGAATTATTGAAAAATGCAGCCAAGAATATTAGATATAATATTGACAATATATTTACTGGAAAACCTGTGCCTCGATACATTCTATTTATCCCCTACACACAAAGATTATCATTCTGGTTTGAAAAAGCCCTGAGAAAATTTGACAACGACGTGAGAAAAAGTTCACCAAGACCCTTTGCTAACTTTGTCACCTACAGTGTTCGTAAGCCAACCCCTTCTGAATATACCGGAGTTACTCCATCGCTCAATTTTACTCCGATGGCTCTAAGAAGTTCTTCATTGGCATAACTAAAAGATCTCTTGCTACCAGGTTTGTTGAACATTAGGGATATGTTAAACATGGCAAGCATGTTACAGCGTTTTCAAGAGAAGTTTCATTTAAAGGAGCAATTCCACTCTGAAACGAATCGGCACATATGCACCTTCTGCTTCCGCAAAACGAACGTCAATCAGAGAGACCGTTGAAATAATCACTTATCAGGGTGTGTTAATGATTATCTTTCAACTAAATTACCGCGTTCGTGGAGCATCTTATTAGACCTGGACGCCAGGTAAACAATATGGAAATTCAATCTGGAGGAAATGTGTATTGCCCCCAGACTGAATTTGCGTTATAGAAAGGTGCACATTATTCCCTGTAATTAAAAATATCTGTTTTATTTAGAATCTGTCTGCTATATTCTGCATGTTTACGCAGTTTGACCTGTTGAATTCACAGGTTTTTTTATTTTAGTTTGATCTACGAGTATGTCCATCGCATGGCAAACGTGTGGTTAAATTCAGCATTCGGCAGTGTGCAACGGTCCAACCTGCAATTATCTCTTTGTCCGACCCATGCTAGCTAAAAACCCTCTGCAGGAAGGACTGTCTTAAAAGTGTTGACATTCTTAATTCAAGTTAAATAAATAGCGACAGTGCACAAATTTTACAACACAAGCCAAGTTTAACTGTTTAATGTAGTTCCAAATCATTAGTAACACCTTTTCACAAACTTCTATTAAAAGTCATTGAGACGCTCTATTATGCAGAAAAACATTCAGAACTTCAAAGCGATCACAATTAGCACACACCAGTCCTTGAATTAACATGCCCTTCAATACCAGGAAAACTGGAACTTATGACAACATCCAAACGTCAATCCGACAAGCCGATACAAACAGTCGTACACATCACTCGTACTGACTTGGCATAGACACTCCTCAGCTGTACTGCCTTCCTCCGGCAGGTAGAAAAACCATCCACGGGAACACCAGTCCACCTAAAGCTGTCGACGAAGGCAGACCGAGTTCAACGACGTTCACTTCATCAGCACGGCTTGGCATAGATATCCCTCCGCTGCACTGACATCCACTGGCAGGTAGAAGAATCATCCACGGGAACACCAGGCCCTAGTCCATCTAATGCTGTCAACAAAGGATTCCACGCTCACAGCTGCGTGACTCACATCAGATCGGTGATTTCATCCACAGACCTCCTGAACTATCGCTCTAGAAAAAATTAAAGACAGCAAATGGCCCTCATAATAACAGTCAGTAGCGCGCTTTGAATCTCGTAGGGGAGAGAGAGAGAGAGACGAATCTATCGTGCGTGTTCTTTTATCTCACTCTAGACAAAGAACTCAAGGCTACGCATTTCCAATTATGCAAATGCCCATGAAAGAACATTGGCCGAAGAACTCCAAGGATGCATCTTGAGGCCTCTAGATTTTCTCTTATGCTCCTATCAGATTAGTTTTTTTTTAATTATTATTATTGGAGGTTTAACGACCACCGTGAGCAACTCAATGGGCTATAAGCAGTCGCTCGTCCCTAATTTACGGCTACTGGTTCCAGGGAAGGGAGAAAGCCAGTGCCGTGAGACAAACACAACATCCATGCCTCACCGGGATTCGAACTCGGACCTCTTTCGGACGAATGATCAGAAGTCATCGCTTAGACCACTGAGCCACCGGGGTGGCCCTATTAGATTATCTGTAACGTGACATACCCCCTCCCATGAAAGGGAATTTACCCAAGTAAACTAAAAAAAAATTCTTACAGTCACGCTACGAAAAAGAATTCTTAGCTCAATGAGTCTTACTCAATTACTATCAATTCTATCCATTCAAAACTTGCCAATTATTTTTAATATTTTCCTTAAAACTTTATTACACAATCCCTATTTGCCATACAACCAACTACTCAGCGGAACCCCTCTCGCAGCAACCGATACAATAACACACACAATTAGCCCCATTTTAACAGTTAAATCCTCAAAACCACATACACACAGAACCACAAAAAAACATAAACCAACTAGACAACGAGGAATAACACAACAATGATCGACATTTGATGAAGTGTGACGCCACACAATACATGCAAAACGTAACACCCATAACACCCATCCTGTTCAGAAAAAAGTTTAACGACGAATAGGTCGTAAACCTGCAAACTTCCTGTAATTCACTCTCCGTCGTCAAGGCTCGTGGGGAATACTCCGCCGACTTTCTCCACTCAAGGACACAGACTCAGAACAAAGAGAATCACTCTCACTAGTCCTCGAATTGCTAGCAAAATGCCTACCTCTCACAGAAACAGGAACAAAATTTCGAGCACAGTTTAACGACATTTCATGATCTATGGAACCATTGATAGATATGCGATTCTCCGATGAAAGAGAAACAGAAAGTGACTGAGTCAAAATTTGAGGAGAAAACTCCTCCCCCTGAAGTTCCAACTGTACAATTCAACTCAACAAAAGGTTTCAAGTTACACATTGTGCCATCTCTTTGGTTCATCCTCAAGAGTCTGAAGCTCATATACAATCGTGTGCAAAAATTAAGGAAGAAGAGGAGAAATTAGCATAAGAGCAGAACGAGCAGTCAGAGCGGACCGAAAGACCACTCGGGAGATAGACTAGGGTCCGGTACGGTAGGGCATGCGCATATATGCAACATGACGTAGGGGGTGTCAGAAGGGTTTTAATCACACGGGCGGTATACGCTCAGCAATTCGGTGAAAGCTATTGCACGGTGTACATCGGTTTAAACGACGTCGAGTTGCTGCCACCGTGTGATATGGCCAACAGGCAATCCAATAGATGACATCTGGATGACTTGACCCGAGTTCGCGTCATTGTGAAGTTGGAAGAAGGTCGAAGTGTGACTAGTGTGGCCGAGGAGTTCGGGATCGCTCACAGCATCGTTTCACGAGCTTGGAGAGCATTTCAAACGACAGGAACAGCTGTCCGATAGTTTAGCAGTGGTCGTCCACGAGCAACCACAGCGGCGGACGACCGGTATATTGTCCTACAGGCGAGAAGAGACAGACGGCAGACAGCGGGAGAAATCGCAAGGTACATGCAACAGACAACTTGACGTCCGTTATCGCGTTTTACCGTGGCCAGGAAGCTGCACAAAGGTGGTCTATTTGCACGTCGACCAGTACGGTGTGTGCCATTAACGCCTGCTCATCGGAGACGGCGGTTTCTGTAGTGCTAAGAACAACCGAAGTGGACACATCAGCAATGGGGTCGAGTTCTCTATATGGATGAGAGCCGATTTAGTCTGACGAGCGATTCTGAACGTATACACATCTGGAGAGAGCAGGGAACACGCAATCACCCCTCCAACATCATCGAAAAGCACCGGTTTGGAGGTGGCGGAGTTCTCGTTTGGGGAGGTATCATGCTTGGTGACCGTACGGACCTCCACATCTTCTAAGGAGGTTCAGTCACTGGTGTCCGCTCTTGTACCGAGGTTCTATTGCCTCAGGTGCGTCTGTTTAGAGGTGCTGTGGGTCGTGAGTTCCACTTCATGGCCGACAACGCTACACCTCATCGTAAAGTGGCTGTCGCAGAGCTGTTGGAGAGTGAAGATATTAAACGCATGTATTGGGCCGCAAGGTCTCCAGACCTAAATCCAATCGAACACGTGTGGGACCTATTCGGGAGACGCTTGGCCGCACGTCACAGTCGCCAGCAATGATTACGCAGCTGCGATTAGCGCTACAAGAAGAATGGGCCACGATGCCTCAACAGCAACTTGACAACCTCGTCCTCAGCATGGACAGACGCTGTAAACCCTGCAACGCAGTCAGGGGTGATCATATCCCCTACTAAAGACTGGATTTTTCTTGGCAGCCGCCTGTCACGTGGAGGTTTCTGTCTTTTGTCCAGTTGTGCTCGAAGCTACTTTTTCAATAAAGTGCCTTTGTATCCTTTGAATTCCTTGTTTGGACGGTTTTACTCACTTGTCCCATATTCTTACATCTTGGGGATCTCATGGTATAATTTGAGTCGATGTGGAGCACTACTGCACGACGTTACATTCGAAAAACCGTCTCGTTCTTAATTTTTGCACGCCAGTGTACCAAGGAAGACAAAACTGCACTAACAACGGAAGGTCCATCCCAACGCGGGAAAATCTTAGAAATCTCATTCCGATCTGCACACAAACGTGAATGTGTTTTTAACAAAACTTTTTGGCCAATCTGAAATTTTATATCCTGACTGTGCAGATCATATCTATCTCTTCATGTGAGTTGCCGTTTTCTAGTCCTTCCATGGATTTTCTCATAAGTACCCTCCTTGATCTACCTGGCATATACCTTACGTAACTGACTCCCTTGAGTCGAACCAATCTTTGCCCATTCTGTTAGTACATTAATCTCCGGCCACTTCACTTCCTTCTTAGGGACCACATTACCTATCTCTACTCTCTGGATACCGGTATCGATAAGCAAAGAAATTTGGGACATTATGTCCAATCCGACAATTACATCAATTGTCAACCCAGACACAACTAAAAAGTCATGCTGAAAACAATGTCCAGAAATCTCTACCGCACATCTAACAAGACCCTCTGGTTTACAAATATCCCCATTGGCAGTAACAAAATTGGGCAAAATCTGGAAGCTTCCCTGATCACTTAAAATCGAATATAGCTCCTGAAAAGTCCGCAGACTAATCACTGAGCGTGCTGAACCTGTATCCAAATATCCCCTAAACTTCTTTCCATCCAAGGTAATTTTTGGGGTAAGATACACAGAATGTGAGTACGCTATTGACAAACAGGAACTACCACGACACTCCGTATTTCCCAATGGGGAGATTCCTCGACGTGAATCACGAAGTGGACAAGAAGCCAGGAAATGTCCCACCTTCCCACATCGGTAGCATCGACCATCAGAAGTCTTGCCTTGCCATAGGGACATTAGGGTTAACCCGTTCAGTCGATACCTTCCCAAATGTCCTTGACAAACACTCTTGCTGCCGACGAATAATCTCAATGACCTCTAACAGACTATATACACCTCCAGCAGCAACGAACACCCTACGTGACGCTGGAAGCTGGTCCAACAATGCAGTCACAATTTCTTCCTCCCCTGCATCCGGTTGCTATCTCAAATACAACTCACGGAATCTCCACTGAAATCGTTAAACGTCCCCCCCCCTCATGAAACTGCAAAGAATATAACTTGATGTGGTGAATCTTGAAATTGCAAAGAATATACCTTGATGTGGTGAAACTTAATTTTTCCCCTTTTTTTTAATGTCAGTAATTCACTTTGGCAAAGTTTGACCGTAAATATATGAAATATTTCCTAAATGCTTCAAGTCAATGGCAAAACCAAGAAGGAAGCCCAGTTCTGCGTATGAGACAGATGAAGCAGAAAATATGCGCAGTTGTTCTTCATGAGCACTGGCTCTGTTGCTTCAAGTCAATGGCAAAACCAAGAAGGAAGCCCAGTTCTGCGTGTGAGACAGATGAAGCAGGAAATATGCGCAGTTGTTCTTCATGAGCACTGGCTCTGTTGCTTCAAGTCAATGGCAAAACCAAGAAGGAAGCCCAGTTCTGCGTATGAGACAGATGAAGCAGGAAATATGCGCAGTTGTTCTTCATGAGCACTGGCTCTGTTGCTTCAAGTCAATGGCAAAACCAAGAAGGAAGCCCAGTTCTGCGTATGAGACAGATGAAGCAGGAAATATGCGCAGTTGTTCTTCATGAGCACTGGCTCTGTTGCTTCAAGTCAATGGCAAAACCAAGAAGGAAGCCCAGTTCTGCGTATGAGACAGATGAAGCAGGAAATATGCGCAGTTGTTCTTCATGAGCACTGGCTCTGTTGCTTCAAGTCAATGGCAAAACCAAGAAGGAAGCCCAGTTCTGCGTATGAGACAGATGAAGCAGGAAATATGCGCAGTTGTTCTTCATGAGCACTGGCTCTGTTGCTTCAAGTCAAAGGCAAAACCAAGAAGGAAGCCCAGTTCTGCGTATGAGACAGATGAAGCAGGAAATATGCGCAGTTGTTCTTCATGAGCACTGGCTCTGTTGCTTCAAGTCAATGGCAAAACCAAGAAGGAAGCCCAGTTCTGCGTATGAGACAGATGAAGCAGGAAATATGCGCAGTTGTTCTTCATGAGCACTGGCTCTGTTGCTTCAAGTCAATGGCAAAACCAAGAAGGAAGCCCAGTTCTGCGTATGGGACAGATAAAGCAGGAAATATGCGCAGTTGTTCTTCATGAGCACTGGCTCTGTTGCTTCAAGTCAATGGCAAAACCAAGAAGGAAGCCCAGTTCTGCGTATGAGACAGATGAAGCAGGAAATATGCGCAGTTGTTCTTCATGAGCACTGGCTCTGTTGCTTCAAGTCAATGGCAAAACCAAGAAGGAAGCCCAGTTCTGCGTATGGGACAGATGAAGCAGGAAATATGCGCAGTTGTTCTTCATGAGCACTGGCTCTGTTGCTTCAAGTCAATGGCAAAACCAAGAAGGAAGCCCAGTTCTGCGTATGAGACAGATGAAGCAGGAAATATGCGCAGTTGTTCTTCATGAGCACTGGCTCTGTTGCTTCAAGTCAATGGCAAAACCAAGAAGGAAGCCCAGTTCTGCGTATGAGACAGATGAAGCAGGAAATATGCGCAGTTGTTCTTCATGAGCACTGGCTCTGTTGCTTCAAGTCAATGGCAAAACCAAGAAGGAAGCCCAGTTCTGCGTATGAGACAGATGAAGCAGGAAATATGCGCAGTTGTTCTTCATGAGCACTGGCTCTGTTGCTTCAAGTCAAAGGCAAAACCAAGAAGGAAGCCCAGTTCTGCGTATGAGACAGATGAAGCAGGAAATATGCGCAGTTGTTCTTCATGAGCACTGGCTCTGTTGCTTCAAGTCAATGGCAAAACCAAGAAGGAAGCCCAGTTCTGCGTATGAGACAGATGAAGCAGGAAATATGCGCAGTTGTTCTTCATGAGCACTGGCTCTGTTGCTTCAAGTCAATGGCAAAACCAAGAAGGAAGCCCAGTTCTGCGTATGAGACAGATGAAGCAGAAAATATGCGCAGTTGTTCTTCATGAGCACTGGCTCTGTTGCTTCAAGTCAATGGCAAAACCAAGAAGGAAGCCCAGTTCTGCGTATGAGGCAGATGAAGCAGAAAATATGTGCAGTTGTTCGTCATGAGAACTGGCATTCGTCCGTTGATTTTTCACAAACGCGACAATGCGGTTAGAAGGAAGAACTTACGTCCCTAAGTACTGAGCTATATATCATTAAAAAGTGGGCAATATATTCAAAAATATTCCATAAGTAGAAGCTATCAGCTGCAAAAGGAATTTTTGAAATCGGGTCTTTGGAAAAAAGGATATCGAAGGAAAATGAACATAAACTTACGGCCTCCATGCAGGAGGACACTACATCATTTGAAGTGAAAATGGATGCAAAATAAACTGATTACCATTAAGTGAAAAAGTGTGAAAGAGTCAGAAATGCACGAAACTTGTGCATAGGACGTGTAATACGAAGTCATGTAAATGAGTGGGGGTGGCATCGGTGTATGCAAATTATCTGCAGCATAAAAGAAGCAGTTAAGGAGGTGTGCGTCACATTGTTTGCGGGAGGTTAAGGAAGAATTTGGAGATAGCAGATTTGTTTTAATGGTTACGAAACGTCATTTAACAGATGAGCTGAAGTGGTGTGCGATCGTGAGACTGAGAATGGGCAAAGTCAGGTGGAAGTTGCAAGATGGCTGCATGTGAGTGTTCCAGACTGTGGAACAAATTTCAAAATACGCTAACATCTTTCCGATGATACAGCGAAGGAAGGCCTAGGACTAAAACAACCGTGGATGATCGATATATCCGGTTCACTGCGTGGAGGAACAGGACAGTGACCCCGATGCTGCGGCCTACCCTCCTTGCAGCTACAGGAACGGTTGTTTTCGCTTCCACTGTGCACATAAGACTTTACGAAAGAGCTCTTCATGCTTTGCGACCAGTACTCTGGGTTGCCCTTAACTCTCGTCACAGGGAGAATGTTTGAATTGGGCAAGATTTCTCGTCAATTCGACTGAAAACTGATGGAGGTCAGTACTCTTCACAGATGAGTCTAGATTTGTTTTGCAGGGCGATTCTAGGCGTGCTGTGATCGGAAAAGAACAGGAAAGACGCTACAATACCTCTATAACCATGAAAGGGATACTTATGGTGGTGGTAGCGTGGTAGATTGGGGATGCATCTCGTTAGGTGAAGACACAGACTTGTATGTGCTTCCAAAATGAACCCCAAATGTTCGACGCTACAGGGATGATGTCTTGGTCTGTACGTATGATGTCCTTATACAGTTGCCGTTTTTCCTACAAGATGATAACGCCGAGCAAGACTTGTAGAGCAATATCTTCAAGAGGAGACCAATGCCTGAACGGGTTGGCCATACAGGTCACCCAAACTTAATCAGATCGAACATGTCTGGCATGCTCTAGAGCAGGGGTGCACAACCCGCGGCCCGCGGGGCCGCTTGCGGCCCTCAAAGTCAGTTTATGCGGCCCGCGGATAAATATTTTATACTATTGAAAACGTGAATATATATATTGTGAATGATGAGATTTTTTCCCATTAATGTAGGCCCTAGTTGAAATAAGAAAATTATAAAAATGTTTCGTTAACTAGCAAATTTTCCAACAATGAAAAGTTTTGTTGAAAGTTCTGAATTCCATGTAAATGTGGCTAAATATGCATCTCTTGTAGTGGACCTTCACAATGAGTTTAAAAGACGATTTGAAGATATAAGAAAATTTGAGGTTTTGTTTGATATGTTTTCTCTACCATTCACTACTGACGTTGCGTCAGTGCCACTAGATTTCCAGATGGAATTAATTGATCTTCAGTGTAACAATGAGTTAAAAACAAAATACTCTGAAGTTTCTCTCCTAGAATTTTACAAAAATTACTTACCGAAAGAAATGAAATTGCTCAAAGATCATGCTTTAAAAACGGCAACGTTGTTTGGAAGTACCTACTTATGCGAGCAATCGTTTTCTTTGATGAAACAAATAAAGTCAAAGTGTCGTTCCCGTTTAAGTGATACACTATTGGAGGGAAACTTGCGCATTACCATCTCTAACATTGAACCTGATATTGACAGACTATTGAAAAATAAACAATGCCAAGCATCTCATTAGGAGCATTAGGCTACTACTTGATTTGATGGTCAGTTTGACGATATACTGATTTTAATTTTTTATATACTTTGATGTTAAGAATGCTGTTTTTTGTAAAAATAAAAATTTTACAACCTTGTGATAGTATTATTTTATTTTATATACCCCTAAACCTTTTCCAATTAGGAGTAAGTTGATTGTAAATCAGTAATTTGATAACTTAATAACTCAATTTGCCAAAAAACTTCAAAAAATGGATTTAAACCATTTAGAGGACACAAAAATGGTATTGAAACACATTTTTTGTCTGCTGGTAAAATAAGTTATTCGGATAATAGTAAAATTAGCTTTAGCGGTAGGGTTTGGCAAGTGCCTATGTGAAAAGGTAACTTGCGGCCCGCCACTTATTATGTAAAAATAAACTTGGTCCCCACTTATAAAAAGGTTGTGCACCCCTGCTCTAGAGAGACGCATTTCCGCCCTCAACCTCTCTCTGCAAGAGTTGGAAGAGCTTAGACAAACTTTTCATTAACAACGGTTGTTGATGCCTACTGAGGTCCTAGGCACATTCATCAATGGTATGAAACATCACTGTGAGGCCTGCATTGTTACGAGGGATGACCACACTCACGGCCCCTTTGGCTATTTCATTTTGACACATTATTTTCCGCCTGGTTCTATATGTGTCCATTCTTGTCGGAATGTATTTCTTCCGAAATGTTTTACGGTCTTTTCTAGCGTACGATGCGATACGATACAGATTTCCATCAGATTTCATAACATTTCGCCATGCATTTTTTGAGTCATCTCGATTTTTTTTTGTTTTTCCTTTAATTTATAGAAACCACAGTACACCAACCGGTTGGATGGGGGGGGGGTATCTGTTGTCACAATAACCTAAATATCATATGATATGCTGTTCACAATATTCTATCTCGCAACAGAACTTCAAAATCAGGTCCTCCAACAGACGATTGCAATTTAAAAATTAATCAACCTCATGTACTACCACGAACCGCTCCGATTACCAGAAATTTCCGTCATATGGATAGAGAACAAGTAAAAACAGATTTTTCGTGTTAACGTACGAAAGGAAAATTCAGGATTTTCCATTAATACCTCTTAAAAACGAAAAATGTCCGTTGTTAACCGGAGAAAGATGAAAAGGAGTAATTATGTCAATTCACGTGTGAATATCCGACGAAATTTAGGTTTTTTCCGTCGTTTCATGGAAAATACTGAACCAGAAATATGTTTCGTTAATTCACGAAAGAAATCATGGAAAATGGCTCGTGGATTTCAGTGGATTTTTAAGAGTGCGCTAGCAATGACTCAAAGACCCCTTGTGAAAGAACCATACACTTTCTTTTATCAAAAAAAGGAAAATATGAAAGGTAATTATAAAATTCAGTTCACGTTGAATTTTATGACTACAGTTGATATCAAAAATTAATTGAACTCATATTCTCTCATATTATGCAGATCTCAACAGATATAAATCTCCCAGGAACTGTGAAATTTCACTTGAAAGTCTTAGGAAGTCCACAAAAATTGAAACGATTACAATGGCTTTTATATTCATACTGAGTATCGATAAAAACACTTTCCAAAGGTTCAGCATGCCTAGTACATCTTATTACTTAGAGAAAACCAAAAGGCTATTTGAAGGACTTTCTTATATGATTCTCACCTGATCATATGCTGCTTTACTCCATTCGATATATTCTTGCTGAAGAATTTTGCGATGCTTTGTGACTCGAAACAGAAATAATTGCACGGTGAAATTTCAAGTTTCCTTTCTGTTAGAGAAAATTACTTGTAAACCTTTTTTTTTATATATATATACGGTCAAATACAGGTACAGGAGTACCTGGATTTAAGAACCTTTTCTTAATTATTACGAGGAAAGGAATGTTTTAAGTTTAGAAACATTTTCATTCAGTAAAGATGCTCTTCTTTGGATCACTTTTTGTAATGCCAAAATGTATCAGAATGTTATGAGTTGCTTACTTTTACAACGAATTCCTCCGTTTGTCAATCTCACAAATGTTTGGATCGCATGAGCATTCCAGAATGTAATTTTACATTTAGTTTTAAGAGTTCCCTTTTTTCATTGTGTTAAATCAGTAAGCTGATTGCATATTTTGAAATTGGTTCCACAGTCTGTGGACCACAAAAGGACTCAGCCATCTTGTAACTTCCACTTGACTTTGGTCTGTCTCTAGTTTTCCGATCTCTCTCCACCTTAGTTCGCCTGTTCAGTGATGTCTTGCAGCCATTACAACAAATCTTCTATTTCAAAATCCTTTCTTTACATTCCACAAACAATGTGACGCGCATCTCTGCAACAGCCCCTTTAAAGCTGCGGCTCATTTGCATAAACAAGTGCCATCGCCACTCATTTGCATACGATACCCTGACTCCCCATTACATTTCACTGCATAGACCTAAGCTTCGTGCATTTCGAACTCTTCTTTCACATATAACCGCGAATTTCCTGTTTTTCCTTTAATTTAAGGAAGCTGGTGTATATTATGCTACTGTAAGAAAGTTAGTAGTTCACATTTCGTACGGGTGGTTGTAGGATGTCTCTTAACACAAAAGCTATTATAGCTATCGAAACTAAATTTTATATTTTGGTACTTTATGAAATAATATTGTGAAGTAGAACATTTCACCTTTCCTTGTGTATAATTGAAAGCCATTGTTATTATAAAAAACTCGAATTCCAAAACATTCAGTTGATTTGAAAAAATATGATCTTAAAAGTGTAATTTGTGATAAGTCCTATAAAAATAAAATTATTATAAAACTATTCAGAAAAACAATGAGCTCCTACAGGAGATAAAATGACTAATAACCTGTATTGATAGCGAAAAACATTTCATCATCGCGCTATTCAAGTTCCCTTCATTTCTACCTTAACCGTTGTCAAATGTTTAAGTGACTTTCTAGGAAAGTCGGTGGCGTACCGAAGTTTTTGGAAACTCGGAAAATTTCCTTATAAAAAGGGAAAAATCACGAAATTAACTTTTCTGAAAAAAAAATGGAATTAGTGACAGCGGAGTCAAGAACCTGAGGTTTCCACGGGAACTTTTCGAAACTAAAATTCCGTGAAAAGTTGGAGACCTACTTGCAGCTGCGCTGCACGTTATTTTCTGGAATGTTTCGTGAATTCACACCACTTATTATTTACAATGCGAGGATGTCCTAATATGTACCTTCGTATATGTTCCATAGCAAGATCGTACGAATAGTGGGGATGTTGCAATGCGACATCTTTGGAAACAGCAAGAAAACTGGAAGCATGGCTTCACTTCTATATGGAATCTGAAGTAAAAGCTCTGAAAACATGATCAAAAGAAAGAGGGAAAGAAACAGAGTGAGCTGTAATGTTGCAATTCTGCTGCAATATGAAAAAGTAAGAGGCAGAAAGAAATAAGAGGAGGCCCGAGCCATGAGAGCATGCTCTTTAATCATTTAGAACAAAGGGCTGAAGTAAAAGCAAAGTAGCGAGGACAAAGTGGTAAAGCTTTAGAAGACTCACCAACATAACTGAGAAATGACGAAAAACGATGTAAATATTGTATTGGTGCAAGTGAAATGTCAGCTTTCAGCAGGTGGACATGTTCAACCCGTCCATCGGAATGATGTCATCCAGTAACGTTATATGGCATACAACATAATGTCGGTATATATCTGGTGTAAGCGTTGTGTGCCTCATTTCGTGACAAGTTTTAATCGGGAGGGCATAGTCTTCGGATGAAATGGACCATGAAGGCAGGCCAGTTGCTCCTACGTTTTATGTATGCGCCCGGAACATTAATGCGGCGTCTGGACATCATAGTGAGAATGAATTAACCCATCCTGGTCCACTATCAGTAACTGTAACATATGAAGGGTCGAAGAATATCGTGGAAGCTGACCCACGACAAAGTGTCCGTGAGATTTCAGGAAAGGTCCGTGTGTATCATTCTATGGTGGTTGTCCGGCAACTGGCGGTCCTGGGTAATGAGAAATGGCTGGATGTCTGGGTGCCACACGCATTGACATCAGCCAATATGTTACGTGGTGGTATGGAGCTGTGCATTTTCCTTCTTGCCGTCACAGACAGGAGGGATTCCTGTATCGGATCGCAACCTGCGAAAATTAATTCTTTTACCACAATCGTAAGCGATCAGTGCAGTTACTGGGTACCACAGAGTCACCTAAACACTGTCCAAGTACAGTCCTTCACCCGCATAAAGCGCTGGTTCTCTGAGGATAATCTGCTGCCGGCTTGATCCATCATTCATTTCTCCGACTAGGTGAGACCATCAATTCAGACCCCTCTTGCGCTGAAATGCAGCAGATGCACAAAAAATCGATTTGGACCCCTCTTGCGCTGAAATGCAGCATATTTACAAAAAAAACAATTGGGACCCCTATTGCGCTGAAATGTAGCAGATGCACAAAAAGCTTCGTGGCAACTAAGCAGTTTTGGTCAGCATGCATGGTGTCCTTCTGTTGCACGACAACGTAGGCCTACATGTCCCTTAAAGGACCGTACAACAGTTCCACCACTTGGACTACGAAACCCTGCCACATCCTGTATGTTCCCCAGAACTTGCAGCAACGGATCATCACCTCTTTCGCCATCTGTACCCTTTCCTGGCGGAGGAGACCTTCCCAAACGACTAAGCTGTATGTCAGGCCGTTGTCACCTTTTTTTTCTTACAGACTCCACAATTTCATTACCGCGGCGCCCACAACCTCGTAACCCTTTGGTAGAATTGTGCCGATGCACAGGGGAAAGTAGGTTTGACTAGGCGGGTAGGTGCTTCATGAGAGTTTGTAGGTGGTACTGCATTTCGGGAATTTCATCTGAACCAACCCAATACAGTTTTAAAATTACTTTTAACAGCAAATCGTCGGGTTTTGATAGCATGTACGATGATCTGGTGTTTCCTAAGTTTCTTCGTGATTTATGTACGCGTCGACGCTAAAAGAGTGTTTAAAAACTACCAATAGTAATATTTACCATACTAAGTACCGTAGAAACTCCAGCTCTGTCAATAATAGCCGGGGTAGCTATACTACGCGAAAAATAATTGGGTGTAGGTTCCTCTGTAATGACTCGCCACATCTCCTGACGTCAAGAACCTTTATTTTGGACTTAAGCCGATCCTATGAGACTTTGCTGGTAAAAAGAAAAAAAGAGAAACAAAGTTACAGGAAACAGCGGCCTGCAGTGGTATTGGTGTTTTTCTTATCTTTGTTTTTTCTTTCTCTCCTATCACTTAAAATTACACATTTCAAATTTGTGTCTGCGGGGAACAAAAAAGCCAAAATCAAAGGACAGATCTGATCTCCTGCCAGAAAGATTAACTTAGACACTGGGCAAGAAGTTCTTGAACCTAAACGGTTCGGTTAGCACATGATACCACGCATGCTCAGTTAAGTTGGGAGCATTTATGACACCAATCACCTCCAAGTTGGTCTTATCAGTGATTGTCACAGAAGTGATTCATCATCAAAGAGACATAAACGTCTGACTGACAGTTTGTTCCATCACTGGTAGACATAGAAAGAATTCTGACACTATGCAGTCAGTTAATATTTGATTTTACTTGAGACACCAGCATTATGATATCCATATACACATCACTGGAAATACCAAAAACAATGTATGCAGTACATATGTTTGATGTATCTCTTTCTTTCATTCTTTTCATTCTTTTAATTTGTAATGAGCTGAACTATCAGACGTACTGTTCAAATTTTTCTTTTTCCGCTCCTCGAAAGGGCAAAATTTTTATTTCTCTTTCTAGAGTGCCCTGGTATCTTCATATGACACCACTGTGCTTTTACATTTAACCAATGTACAGCAATAGCGCGTGCAGTTAAAATCATCGCCATTATTCATTGAGCTATCCCGGATGACACCAGCACAGAGGCAGTGCGAAGTAGCTTAGGAAAGTAACTTGGGCCAAACAAATGCTACATGATGTTCGTGATAATGTTATTCAATTTTGAGTAATTCCACGAATTTCTGATGTTACTGATGTTGAATTATTATCTATTCCTTGCAGTAATAGCAAGTATTTTAGGTTGCCATATTAAGCTCATTATTACATGCATTATTTTAACGTTTTATATGGTGTGACGTATATTCTAGATTAACTTTCCTTTTTTAGTTTCTTTCCCTATGTAAATCTTGAGTTTATTCTCAGTATTCTTCACGCTTAACGAAATATCTTTTCCCTCAAACGAATACGTTTGGCAACACAATTGAGGTTGAATGCACGTGACGTATGCCTGATATAAGATAAGAGCAAGAGATAAAACCGACGACTGATCTATTGCTCGGGAGGGTTGTAAGAGAGCATTGTTGTACGAGAGCGTTTTTTTTTTTTATGGAGGTTTAACGACCACCGTGAGCAACTCAATGGGCTATAAGCAGTCGCCCGTCCCTAATTTAGGGTCACTGGTTCCAGGGAAGGGAGAGAGCTAGTGCCGTAAGACAAACACAACATCCATGCCTGACCGGGATTCGAACCCGGACCCCTTACCGACGAATGATCAGAGGCCAACGCCTTAGACCACTGTGCCACCGGGGCGGCACGAGAGCGTTGTAAGAGAGAGCGTTGGGTTGTAAACTGATTATTGATAAGAGTGTTGTGATAATGTGTGGTGTGTGGAGCGTTCACTACAATATGTCATGTTACGATGTGTGTGTGCTACAGCCTGAATAAAGCATCTCTTCCGTAAGTTGACTTCTGTTATTCACATGTTTCGTCTGGCCGTTAAGGTTTCTTTCATTTAGGAACTATTTCTTAGTATGTTGATGTGTTAAAACAGCGTAGAAGGCGAAAAGACTTTTACGCAATAATGGTGTATATTCAGCAATTTCAACTTTTAATTACTGCTATAAAAATGAAAAATTATGATTTTGATCTGTAATATAAATTGCATGGTTATATATTATCGAGTTTTCCAGGGTTCAGCACAACAGACAAAAGTGGTCATGCAGATTTTTATGTAAATGGTGGTGGACACCAGTGGAGTTGCCAACCGGACCTGTTGACAGCGCTTTTAAAAAAGATTTCCTTATTGGTGAGTATAAAGGCAAAAAATATTGCTTTCCGTCATACGTCCGTACCTTTTCAAGTGGACAAAATAATATCTACATTAGGTTACATAATGTAGATATTATTTTTTTTAAAGTTACATGTCCAATAATTTTTTTTCTTTTCTCCTTTTCATTCTCTTTTTGACTTTACAAATGCAAGGGTCACTCAAAAAATTTGCCTCCAAGTTTTTTTTTCTCAGAGGTGCTTATCGAAACATACTGACATATGTACACTTTATTTAAGAACACAAACTATCACATACTCTCCATCTGGTTGTACGTCTTTGTCTTACTTGGATACGAAATTATGTATCCCTTGAAGCGATACCTTTGCATTGAAATCACAGTGTTATATTAATAAAGAAACTGCAAATTCTGAAGGAGCTTGTAACGTACCAGGAGATGTGACGTACCTGCCAGAAGGACGCACACGAGATAAAGGCAGATAGGAATCAGGATAAAACGTCCGCGTAGCTCAATTGGTAGAGCAACTTATTCAGGAATGAGGGGACCCGGGTTCGAATCCTGGCGCGGATAAAGATGACGGAGAAATTTACTTCGTTATAAGCTGAAATACCGATTTTCATGCTTTCTTCATGTTTCGAAGTTTTAGTGGTAACTAATTCAGGATGTGACACTCCAGTCTCCTCTGATGACATCATCCGTACATTGCAGTTTTTCAATTTCTCGGATTTTCGCGTTCCCAGTAAAAGCTTTTCTGACGCTTTCATGTATTGCACGCTGTTTGCTTGTTTGGCCACAAACGACTTTCTTGATTATGACGGTTTTGGGTGGTTGACGTTGTTTTGTGAATCCATAGGAAAATATCTTAAGAAATTTTTCTCAAAGGTTGCAAATTTATAAAATTTTGTGGCCTAAATTTAATCTCGTTTCAATAATTTAATTTTGAGAAAAGAAATAAAAAAACATGAATAAATAAAAGTAGTGGAGAATGTTTTTTTGTGAGACCTCTAAAACTGTTAAAAAGGTGTTTCTTTTTTAAAGGACTCCCACCAGCGTAAAGGGTCGCAATAAGTATAAGTTTTTCACGAAACGAATAGCCAGTGGCGAAAATAATACAAACGAAGAAAATTTCAAAAGTAAGAACAACAGATGAATGAATGAATTCAAGGAGACAATTTCTTATTTCATTTCATCCGATTCTTTCCAAAAACAAGTAAAAATGCTTTAGGCCAATTATTTATTCATTTAGTCATGCAAAGACGAAAATTTCCAAATCAGAATTGAAACATTGCATGAATCAAGCATGTTAATCAGAGTTAATTATTATTATTATCATTAGTATTATTACAATGAAACCTCTACAAACGAACACCTCCAAGCAACGGTAAGTTTCGATTGTTACAGAACAGCTGTCGTAGAATTAACATTAATGATAACCTCCTAAAAACGAAGCCTTTTAACAGCTGATCAATGGACCACTGTCAGCCCTGAAGGACATCTGAAGGACACTTTGTCCTTTACGATTTACGTTGTTCCTTTAACACTTCCACGAGAGGGATGAGATAGAGACAAAGAATATTGCTAAGGAACTGTGCCAGGATGGGTTGGATTACGATGGGTATAATTTAAACATCTGAAGAACACTTTTTCCTTTAGGACTTAGTGAAAAGAAAACAAAACTTCTTTTGCAATTTCACGTTGTTCCTTCAGCACTTCCACAAGAGGAATGACATACAAAGAATATATGTAAGAAACTGTGCCTTGGCCAGAATGGGTTGGGTTACGATGGGTACAATGGTGGGCTTAAGTGAAAACAAAAAAACGTAGGTTTAACGTAATGTAAACTCCAGCTTTCTTGTAAGTTTTAGTCACCACCTGGGAGTTGAGGGAGTGGTGCCTGGAATGTTTCCCATTGGAGGCGGTATATCTTGGTTTGGTCCCTGCGATTTCTGTTCCCAGTTTCCGGGGAGTGGCCAGCTAACTGTGCAGTTATACTTCACTGTCTAAAATTTCTCTTTTTCACTTTCGTATAGCATAACTTAACCTTAATCTCCTAGTTTGCTATTCCTAAGGGGACTTTTTTGAACAAGGCGTGAGACACTGTTTTTCTTAAATTCTCCATACCGTGATTTACTTGTTAAATTATTATATTGAGTTTTATTCAGTATTTTAAGAATGCATTGTGACCGTTTGCTTTTTTTTTTTTTTGGATTGCAGGTTTAACGACCACAGTGAGCAACTCAATGGGCTATAAGCAGTCGCCCGTCCCTAATTTAGGGCCACTGACTCCAGGAAAGGGAGAGAGCCAGTGCCATAAGACAAGCACAACGTCCATGCCTCACCGGAATTCAAAGCCGGACCCCTTTCGGACGAATGAACAGAGTATAACGAAGTAAATTTCTCCGTCATTATTGGTCTACGCCGGGATTCGAACCCGGGTCCACTCATTCCGGAATAAGTTGCTCTACCAGTTGAGCTACGCGGACTTTCATTCTGATTCCTATCTGCCTTTATGTCGTGTGCGTCCTTCTGGCAGGTACGTCACATCTCCTGGTACGTTACAAGAGGCCATCGCTAAGACCACTGCGCGACCGGGGCGGCCCGTGTGCTTTGTGCACGAGCTCCATACACTTATTCTGCTTTTGTACAAACGCAGGGGACTAGCAATGTTAACTTATGTTTAACCTCCCAACAACTGTCACTTTTCCCCGGACTGAGTTGTGAGCATTATTAGGAGGTTTCACATTATTATTATTATTATTATTATTATAAAAAATCAAGAAATTCCACCTCTTCTTGAGGTTTTTCTTCTCCCCGGGACGGGACGAATTACCAAGTCCGGGAAGTGGTATTTCTTTCTCGCAGTTGTCCAGGAACTTTCTTACTATCTTGTTTTAAATCTTCTTTTAGTACTTCCTATGTATATTTTATTCATTTCATTAAATTTCTCTGTATCATTAGGGTTTCTTGTTAGTATGCAGTATACTCCTGCTTTTTCTAGAATTGATCTTTTTTCGTTGCCTGTTGTCAATATGGTTTCGTTATCAATGACGGTCTCCGCTAGTATTAAATTTTCTTTCGCGCATTCTTTCCTTAAAATGTTTGCAACTGGAGGTATGTAGGAGAATTTACCTCCAAATTTTTTTTTCTGTTTTGGGTTTAATGTTCGTTTTATTTATGGATTTTTTTATATTTTTTTTTGTATTTTTAAGTATTTCATCAATTAACTTTATTCTGTATCCAAATTTCTTACCTGTTTCAGTAATCCAATTGATTTCTGCAATCTCATTTGTTCTATTGCATCAGTGGGTTAAAGCTCTGCTTACATGAAATTGCAGTGCTGACCGTTTGTATTTCCATGGGTGGCTTGAATCTATCGGAATAAAGGTTGGTTGTAAATGGACGATGTCATCGCTCTTTCCACGTTACTTTTTAAACAACACATAGCGACTGAAAAATTGTATACTGGCACTACTGGGATCGAACCCCAGAACTCTCGATAACTAGTCAAGTGCGTTCGAATTTACGCTACGGCGCCAACAATTCTCAGCGCCATATATATCAAATACGTGGAGATAATGTAAATGGACGATGTCATCGCTCTTTCCACGTTATTTTTTAAACAGCGCATAGCGACAGAAAATTGTATACTGGCACTACTGGGATCGAACCCCAGAACTCTCGATAACTAGTCGAGTGCGTTCGAATTTACGCTACGGCGCCAACAATTCTCAGCGCCATATGTGGTTTATCAGTCAGCATCTGACTACACGAATACGTATTGATGGTCTCAGCAACTGAGATGGCGTCATCTGGTGGTATTTAACGCAACAGTTATTTAATTGTAGCTGATAAATTCAAAGGGCGATAGAAATGGTTAATATATATCAAATACGTGGAGATAATGTAAATGGACGATGTCATCGCTCTTTCCACGTATTTGATACATATTAACCATTAAAGGTTGGTTTTCGATAGACTGCATATTCAATCTTATTGTTGTTTCTCAATAAAGAAATGTCAAAAAAATGTATACTGAAGTGCCAGGAAAACTGGTACAGACGAGCTTAGGCAAAATACATAGCAACTTCAGTAGTGAAAAAGGCTATGTTTCAGCTCCCTTCACTTAACATTGTGCTCATCACGGGGGTCGCAGCAGGGAAGGAGGAGCGAAGCTCCTCTCGAGTAAGCCTACCGGAAATGCCTTATCTCTGGAGATAAGACCCTTGAAAAACATTTTTGGGAAATCTTTTTATGTTTTAATATCGTTTTTTCACAAACTTAGGAAATTTTTTCGTGTTTTGAATTCTGATTTATTAGGATTTTTATGTATTATTTTAGAACTTGAGTGAGGTGTTAGGAAATTTTTTATAGGCGTTGCATTATTGCTCAAGTATTATTTATTGTTTACAACAAATGTTTACTCCATGTCTCTTACTCAAGAAATGTTTTCTGTAAAACAAAGGAATTATTCCTTCTTGAAAAGTTTTTTTCCCCTCATAAAGCGTTTGCATGGTGATCCTGATTAATATTTTGTAATTTCATTTCCGAAGAAAGAAAGAATTCTTTGAACATCGTCAATGATGCATGCCGTTTGTTTCTTGATGGGAAAGATAAAACCTTGAGACGTTATCTTTGTTTCCTGTTAGCGATAGTGTAATCTCCCCACCAAGCAGAAGACCTTTGACAAAATTTTTGGGAAATCAAGTGGAAACGTAGACATGATAATTCGGAGTCTTTCGCCCTTCCAATACTTTTTTCTAGTCGTAATGTTTTCATGTACTATGCATTCCCTCTCTTTTATTTTATAACTTTTACGTTATTTGATCATGTGTTTTTTATATTTTTTTTGTATGTTTTGAGGGATTTTTTTTTTTTTGTAGATGTAATGAATTTTCTAAGGAACTTTTCTTTTTCCTCCATTCAATTTTATTTCAGACCATGAGACGAGGAAATGCTTCTTTAAAAACGATTTCGTTCTTGTTCGCAGTAATTACTGGACATAGACTTCATGTTAATTCTGAGTCTTTCACCCCTGCAATAATATTTTCTCGTAATTTTTTCGTATGTTCAAGAACTCTACCGATCTTTCCCAGTTAAAATTCTGCTGAAGCAATATTTTCTGTCTTTATTTCACATATCATTACAGCTTCCCAATTTTCGATATTTTTCCTCTTCTATCTTTGAAATTTCGTTTAACTTCTCAATAGGTCAGGATTCTTTTTTTCTTTTTCTTTTTTTTTACTTGGACAAACTTATGAGTCCTTTTTTTCAGACTATTTCTTTTTTTCAATTCATTTCAACAAACGATTATTTTAGATGTAACAAATCGTCAGATCTTTGTTTCCTTATATAGCATATTTTCCAACTTGCTTAAAAATATTCCTCAAAGCTTGCATGTATGTCAAATATGCATTTTTTTATTCTTTCGTAGTTTGCTATACTTTTCGTGGACTGCCCGGACAGGAAAGCATTCATTGTCAAGACATACAATCTAAAACCTTTTTTCTTTCGATAATTTTTTTATTCTTTGGGCTGTATATTTTTCTGTCTCGTCCGAAAAAAACATTCATTCTAGTGGCAAAGCGAGTAATTCCGTTCTTCCCATAAACATTATTTTTTTAACGTTTTACTAACTCACCAGAAAAGCAGTTATTCCCCACCCCATAGTGAAAATAAAGAAATTCTTACTTCTTTTCCATATATATCGACTCAATCTATTTCTTTTCGTAATGCTGGTCATGGCATTTCAACTAAAATTTCATACTTTCACCAAAAATCATATTCTTAAACGAGCTATTTTGTTCTACTTCATTTCATGTATAACTAATGTTTTATTCTTTACTCACCTCATCAAAGTCAGTAAGAACTCCCCTAATCTCATTGCTTTTTCCTCATTCAGTTCGCTTTAAATTGAGATGTTTCAAAACTTTGCGTATATTTCATTCACTCAATGTACAGTTCTTCCTTGTCCGTTCATTCATTTTTAACTTCTGTGCCTGCTGCATTTTTTCTTTAGACGTTTAGTTTCATTGATCTTTTCTTTGGTTTTGACGAAGACCCTTATTATTCCACATTACTTTGAGAAGATTTAAGGTTTCTTCCTGATATCGTTGCATATGCTGTAACATGCCTGCACCATAGAACGCACATGAGATAAATGTAGATAGTAGCGTGAGCATTTGTCCGCGTAGCTCAGTTGGGAGAGCGACTTACTCCGGAGTGAGGATATCCGGATTCGATGCCCAGCGTGGACACATATCAGGGTGAAATTTACTTCGTCATAACGCTTATCTTTTAGAACTCTTCTCCACTTATTCTTCCATGATACTTTCTTTTTTTATTTATTTGTTATTCAGAGTTGTATACATTTAATGACCAAAAAGAGAATTAAAAATAAGCAAATGTTAAAAGTTCCTGTACAACAAAGAAATTCTGTTTCAACTTCTAAACGAAAAAGAAGAATGCCAAATTTTTTTATAAAAACCAAACTCTGTATCATTTCTTTGGATTCCCTATTAAAATTAGATTGAATGAAAATTGTCTCTTTCTTTTGAGTTGAATCATTTCTGGTTTTTTAAGTTTTTCTTTAAGCTCTTTTTAAGAAGAGGGAGAAATTTGGTTTGAAAGAATTTTACAAAGTTCATTTCAGAAAAGTTTATTCCTTCCTAGGGTCCAAACGAATCACTTCGTTTTTTCTAAGGTGCGTTTTGGAATCTTATAAAAGGGCATGGGGTCAAAAACGATTTTGATGATTTTACTAAGAGGACAGATTTCGGACTTCTTATGATAGAAAATACAGTGAATTTCCCATTGAATAACATGGCAAACTGCAAAATTTAAGAAGCACGTTTTCGTTCAAGTAAAATATTATAAAAGGTCTTTTTTCGAATCAGTTGAAAACAGACAGAGTGTGTTTCTGAACACTTCATTTTTTCCTAAGATCAAAACGAATCACTACGTTTTTCTTAAGGTACGTTTCTGAAAGAAGTAAAAATAGTTTAGGGAAAAAATTGGAAAGAAATTTTTATGAATCCTAGACTGTTTATTTTCTAATAGCTAGAGGTGTCGTCAGTGAGAGCACTTATTCTCTATTCAAACGAAGAGAATGAAGTGTAGTCAGTTTGAAAAAAAAATTTCAAACTCCCCTAAATTTAGCCTTTTGTCCTGGATTCGACTCAATACTGTAAAGCATTACTCTCAGACCAGTTGAATTCCCGGCCCTTAATGAAATACATTAAGCCTTTCCCTTAAAAATAACCAATCACTTCTTCAATACCAGATCCCCAATAAATTTCTTTACGAGTTATTCATTCCCACTTTTATTTTTAAAACTTGAAATTCCTGATTATTTAACTCTTTACAAAAATGAAACACATTCACACTATTACTTTTAAAATTTTAGAAAAATAGATGCATTCTCACACTATAAATTCTTTCTCTACCTCCATTCCCTTAAACCAACATAATAAAGTAGTTCTAAAAAGAACTTTTTTTTCTCTGCTACCTCCTCAATACATGTTTTTCACAGAACGCAACAAGTCCTTTCCATATATTCCTTCCAAGAAGGCTTTGGACGGGATATTCTCCCCAACGGTTTCAGCGAAAGATTCCGCTAAAGGCTTGGGGTCTAGCATTGCTATGGTCTCCTTGAAGTGTTCTTTAAACTTAGATTGGGGGTGGCATCAGTACATCTCTGCCCCATGAGGCTTTCCAGCATGCAATCTGGAGAAAGGTGACACTGAATACAATAGAATATTTTTTCAGCATGCCCCTGAACGAGATCCAACACCACTTCAATAAGCATGAAGTAATACTCTTCGTTCGTAAGTGGAGAGGAAGGAACGGGGGTGGAATCCTCTGATGTAGCAAAACGCCCTTTGTAAAAACTGGACCAAATAGTAGAATAGTAATGCTGGTCCATATCTTCTCACATTGATCAGCGAGAGCTTCAAATTGTCCACCGTTCAGTTTAATGGAATTAGGGTTCAGTCGGCGAAATCCATTGATCCGAGGGGAAAGCACCTCAAATATATAACTGTGAGGTCCGTCCAAAGAAGGAGAGGCAGAAATAATTAGTTCTCTGTTGATTATCATATCTTCATTTTCTCCATGCAACCAACGGACGTTTCTCATAAACTGAAGGAAGGTCAGAGCTGCATGGTGATTCCATTCTTGGTGGGGAAGAAAGATTCCTGTTCATTCCTGTATCTTCTTACAAGAACACTGATTGTGTTATGGAAATCAGACACTTTCACGAATGCGTTACCCCCTAAATGGAAATGATGAGGGGGGATATCATTCAAAGAAATTCCCAATTCAACACATGACTTGGAAGCTTCAGGACATACCTTCTTTGCTACAGCATCGGAAATTTCAGTAGAGGAAGATGATCGCTTCATGTTGAAAGCTGGAGGAAGAGAATCGAAGGAAATTGATGGAAGCGGTGAGGTCGACAACGAAGGGTGCTGACAGTTCGAAGACAGGGAACAGAATGATTTAGCTTTGAATTGTTCAGGCAAAACTGATAAGAGGTTGGAGTTCGTCACTTGTTTACTGCTTGAGAGTGAAAGAGCAGAGTCATGGGGCAAAGAACACTCGGTTATCATCTTTCTAAAGGTCAAATTCAATCTAATGTTTGGAGCATTTATTTGTCGAGGCAGACCATGACTCCAATAGGAATTAGTTGGTGGCAGGATCTGGAGTAAAGTTCCTGATCTCAAAGATAAGGAAACTGGTTTAAACCTGTTTCGCTTGAAAACAAAGTCTCTTTCCTGTCCGAGAGATACTGAGGCAATACAAGACAAAGGATCTAATTCAGCTTCGCCATCACGGTGATCGCTGATTCTGTCATTCCCATTTCGATATTTATTAATTAAAACAAAGTTGAAAGATTCGCCACATTCTTTCTCAACATAAAGCTTGATTTCTTGAAGTAATGGGGTCCAAGGGTGAGGTTCTAAGCTCAAACCGCCAAAGTGTATTTCAGATTGGGGTCCCCGAAGGCAGCATGTTGTCTGGGAATGGAATATGATTTTCCATAAATTTTGATCTTTGAGAATTTTCCACTTAAATATTCCACTTCTTCTTCCAATCGAGAAAAGTAATGAATAGCTTGAGTTGAGGGGAACAGCTGAGAGTAATGGAAATGAAGTCTTTCCTTGTTATGTCGAAGAGGCAGCATTTTTTTTTCTCAGGAAAGGGAACAACTGAAGTCCGTCCACTAAAAGAACTGAATTGGGAATGAAGAAGGAGAGCTTGAGATAGGCTGACGAGTGACGTCACGACTCTCAAGGTGAAATTCATTATAGTTCTGATAAGACCTTTTTATCCCCCATGAGTTAAGAGATCTGTCAGAAGAACCTTCTCTTTGGGAAAACTACGAAATCCCCTCCCTAACACGAAAAAACAAGGTTTTCTCTAGAAATTCGTACATGAAGAAATTTAAAAAGCTTATGTTCCTAATAGTCAATCTATAAAGTCAGAAGATAAAACATTTACTAAGTAGAATTAAATAATTCCCCACAGAAATGGAGTTGGTAACAAGTGACTTTAAAAAAAATCACGCTGAATACATCTCTGACAGGTCCCCGAAAAGTACTTTAAAGGACAGAGGAAATATTGGGGGAAATGTAGATTTTCATAGCAACGTGATCACCTGAATTCACTAGAAATTCAGACAGCTCAGGACGTTGGTAGCAACTAATTCAACACTGAATCTAAAACAATGGACTGTCTCCACACATTTTTAAAATGAGGTTATTTGAGAGGAGGATTTTCATGTAAAATTTTTTTCATGTATTAAAAGATTTCAGGAGAGCAATATCTTGGGAAGCAACTTGAAAATCTTCATGAGTGTAAAATCTTGAAAATATGTATTCATGAATTCCAACCGGAAGTGAATAAAAAATCACAACTGGTACATGAGAGTAAATTCTTGAACATGCGTATTCACGAATTCCAACTGGAAGTGAATAAAAAATCACAACTTGTTCATGAGAGTAAAATCTTAAAAATACGTATTCATGAATTCCAACAGGAAAAGATTTCATGGATAAAAATCTTGGGAAGCATTTTGAAATCTTCATGAGAGTAAATTAAAAAATTTGAGACGGTGCATTCTTCACGTGAGCAAAACAATAATTTTGATTAAATTTTCTTCGAAAAGTTTTTCTAGGAATCCAAGCGAGCAGCAGCAAAATGACGGAGACATAGCATAGAGCAGAGAATTTTTTTTTCTTGAGGGAAATCTTCTCGAACAATAAGTTAAAGACTTGAAACATTCTGGAAGTCTTCCTGAACAATCTATGCTGTGTGGACCCCTTCATGCCAAGCAGTATACCGTCTCAAATTTTTTAATTTATTCTCATGAAGATTTCAAAATGCTTCCCAAGATTTTATCCATGAAATCATGTAATGTGGAATAATAAGAGTCTTCGTCAAAACGAAAAAAAAGGTCAATGAAACTAAACGTCTAAAGAAAAAATACAGCAGGCACAGAAGTTAAAAATGAATGAACGGACAAGGAAGAACTGTACATTGAGTGAATGAAATATACGCAAAGTTTTGAAACATCTCAATTTAAAGCGAACTGAATGAGGAAAAGGAATGAGATTAGGGGAGTTCTTACTGATTTTGATGAGGTGAGTAAAGAATAAAAAATTAGTTATACATGAAATGAAGTAAAAATGAAGTGAAATGCCATGACCAGCATTTCGAAAAGAAATAGATTGAGTCGATATGTATGGAAAAGAAGTAAGAATTTCTTTATTTTCACTATGGGGTGGGGAATAACTGCTTTCCTGGTGAGTTAGTAAAACGTTAAAAAAATAATGTTTATGGGAAGAACGGAATTACTCGCTTTGCCACTAGAATGAATGTTTTTTTCGGACGAGACAGAAAAATATACAGCCCAAGAATAAAAAATTTATGGAAAGAAAAAAGGTTTTAGATTGTATGTCTTGACAATGAATGCTTTCCTGTCCGGGCAGTCCACGAAAAGTATAGCAAACTACGAAAGAATAAAAAAAATGCATATTTGACATACATGCAAGCTTTGAGGAATATTTTTACGCAAGTTGGAAAATATGCTACATAAGGAAGCAAAAATCTAACGATTTGTTACATCTAAAATAATCATTTGTTGAAATGAATTGAAAAAAAGAAATAGTCTGAATAAAGGGACTCGTAAGTTTGTCCAAGTAAAAAAAAAAAAAAAAAAAAAAAAGAATCCTGACCTATTGAGAAGTTTAACGAAATTTCAAAGATACAAGAAGAAAAATACCAAAAATTGGGAAGCTGTAATGATATGTGAAATAAAGACAGAAAATATTGCTTCAGCAGAATTTTAACTGGGAAAGATCGGTAGAGTTCTTGAACATACGAAACAATTACGAGAAAATATTATTGCAGGGGTGAAAGACTCAGAATTAACATGAAGTCTATGTCCAGTAATTACTGCGAACAAGAACGAAATCGTTTTTAAAGAAGCATTTCCTCGTCTCATGGTCTGAAATAAAATTGAATGGAGGAAAAAGAAAAGTTCCTCAGAAAATTCATTACATCTACACAAATAAAAAGAAAAACTCCCTCAAAACATACAAAAAAATTTAAAAAATACATGATCAAATAACGTAAAAGTTATAAAATAAAAGAGAGGGAATGCATAGTACATGAAAACATTACGACTAGAAAAAAGTATTGGAAGGGCGAAAGACTCCGAATTATCATGTCTACGTTTCCACTTGATTTCCCAAAAATTTTGTCAAAGGTCTTCTGCTTGGTGGGGAGATTACACTATCGCTAACAGGAAACAAAGATAACGTCTCAAGGTTTTATCTTTCCCATCAAGAAACAAACGGCATGCATCATTGACGATGTTAAAAGAATTCTTTCTTTCTTCGGAAATGAAATTACAAAATATTAATCAGGATCACCATGCAAACGCTTTATGAGGGGAAAAAAACTTTTCAAGAAGGAATAATTCCTTTGTTTTACAGAAAACATTTCTTGAGTAAGGGACATGGAGTAAACATTTGTTGTAAACAATAAATAATACTTGAGCAATAATACAACGCCCATAAAAAGTTTCCTAACACCTCACTCAAGTTCTAAAATAATACATAAAAATCCTAATAAATCAGTATTCAAAGCAGGAAAAAATTTCCTAAGTTTGTGAAAAAACGATATTAAAAAATAAAAAGATTTCCCAAAAATGTTTGTCAAAGGACTTATCTCCAGAGATAAGGCATTTTCGGTAGGATCACTCGAGAGGAGCTTTGCTCCTCCCTCCCTGCTGCGACCCCCGTGATGAGCAACCGTGATGAGCACAATGTTAAGTAAAGGGAGCTCAAACATAGCCTTTTCACTACTAACGTCACCTATGCGCGTACTCGGTTGCGTCTTCCAGTGCGTATATAAAGCGATAGACATCCTTGCCAGCTGTCAGAGCTGTTTTCGGCATGAGAATGGCAAGTAATAACGATTTAAGCGATTTTCAACGCAGTGTCATAGTTCGCGATCGTGAGATGGGCCATAGTATTTCGGAGGTAGAAACGAATTTCGGATTTTCACGGACGACCATCGCAAGGGTGTACCGTGACTACAAGAATTCCGGCAAAACCTCCAACCTACGATACCAGTGTGGCCGTAAAAAGACATTGGGTGAACGTGACCATCGTCGGCTGTCAAGAATCGTTTCACGCGATAGACGTTCAACACTCTCGCAGGTATCATCGGAATTAAATGCTGGAGCCTCAACAAGCATCAGCTTCCGGACTGTGCAACGTACCCTGCACGATATGGGCTCTGGGAGCCGACGCCCAACTCGAATTCCCTTGATGGGTGCACGACACAGAGCTATGCGGCTCGTTCAGGCACGGCAACACCGCCACTGGACACTTGATGACTGGAAACAAGTACCCTGGTCTGACGAGTCGCGTTTCCAACTATATCGGGCAGATGGAAGAATTCGTGTGTGGCACAAACCCCATGAAGCCATGGATCCCGCCTGCCAACAGGGAACTGTACCGGCTGGTGGTGGGTCCGTAATGGCATGGGGTGTGTTTAGCTGGACTTCACTGGGATCCCAGGTACGTCTACAAACGTTTGTGACCGGCCAACGCTATGTGTGCCTCCTTTCTGACGAGGTACACCCGTTCATGTCCTGCATTCATGCTAATGGATTGGGCCTGTTCCAACATGACAATGCACCTCCACACAAGTGTCGGGATGCCACATTATGGTTATAGGTGCATTCATCTGAGTTTGGGGTGTAGCCATTCCCACCCAAGTCCCCAGATCTGAACGTGATAGAACACATTTGGGATGCCATACAACGCGCTATCGAACACAGGAATCCGAGACCTCGGAATACACCTGATTTGTGGAACGCTCTGCAGGAAGTATGGTGTGCATTGCCTACAGCATATTTCCAAAAATACAATGGGTCCATGCCCCATTGTATTTCTGCAGTCCTGCGCTCCCGTGTGGGATGTACCAAGTATTAGGCTGGTGTACCAGTTTTTCTGGCACTTCAGTGTAGTTGTCTATTTATTTCTTTTTCAATTGTAACCTGTATTGATGGATAGAAGCTATTGTATTTTTGTATGAATTTTTCAAGGTCCTTTTCAGATTGCTGCCAGAAAATGAGGATATCATCGACGTATCTCAAATATATTAATGGTTTATTTTCATTGAGTGGTCTAATTAAGTTATTTTCAATGTATTGTAATATTATTTCAGCAAGAAGACCAGAAATTGAAGATCCCATAGGTGTACCTTGTTTTTGTCTATAGATTTTTTTAATATGTGAGGTAATTATTGTCAGTAAGAAGTTTAACAGCTTGAATCATACTGATTCTTTCTGAGTCAGGGACTTCTTTATCTTTCAATCTCTGATCCAAAAGTTTAATTGATTTCTTAAGAGCTTATTTAGCTTTATTTCTATATTGTATGGTAAATTGCCGTGGTTTTTTATGTTCGCCATCTTTCTTATAATGCTATCAGTTGTATCTCTATTAGTCTCTTTAACATACAATATAAGAAATCAAGCTATTCCACCTGTTGGAGCATCTATACCAGGTATTTTTAGCAAAATCAAAACGCATAAAACGAAGATCTATTGCGCCCAATTGTGAATAAAACTATAGCTCCAACTATTCACCTTGAGAAAGAACTGTGTCAACACTTAAAGCAATATTATAACCAACATGAATTTACTATCAACAATTCTATTGAAGTTATTGAAAGATCAAAAAAATTAAATCAACCAAATTTATTATGATTAGTTTGGACGTAAAATCTCTATACCCAAACACTCCTGTTAAGATTTTGAATGATCAAGATTCCCCTGACTCAGAAAGAATCACTATCATTCAAGCTGTTAAACTTCTTACTGACAATAATTACTTCACATATGATAAAAAATCTATAGACAAAAACAAGGTGCACCTATGGGATCTCCAATTTCTGGTCTTTTCACTGAAATAATTTTACAAGACATTGAAAATAACTTAATTAGACCACTCAATGAAAATAAACCATTAATATATTTCAGATACGTCAATGATATCTTCATCTTCTGGCTGCAATCTGAAAAGGACCTTGAAATATTCATACAAAAATACAATAGCTTCTATCCATCAATACAGGTTACAACTGAAAAAGAAATAAATAGACAACTGCACTTTTTAGACATTTCTTTATTGGGAAACTACAATAAGATTGAATATGCAGTCTATCGAAAACCAACCTTTATTCCGGCAATTATTCCGATAGATTTTTCAAGCCACCCATGGAAATACAAACGTTCAGCACTGGAATTTTATGTAAGAAGAGTTTTAACCCACTGAAGCAATGGAACAAATGACATTACAGAAACCAATTGGATTACTGAAACAGGTAAGAAATTTGGATACAGAAAAAAGTTAATTGATGAAATACTTAAAAATACAAAAAAAAATCCATAAATAACACCAATATGAAACCCAAGACAGAAAGAAAATTTGGAGGTAAATTCCAATACATACCTCCACTTGCGAATATTTTAAAGAAGGAATGCGCGAAAGAAAACTTGATACTAGCGGAGATCGTCATTGATAACGAAACCATATTGACAACAGGCAACGAAAAAAGATCGATTCTAGAAAAAGCAGGAGTATACTGCATACTAACAAGAAACCCTAATGACACAGAGAGATTTAATGAAACGAATAAAATATACATGGAAGTACCAAAAGAAGATTTAAAACAAGACTGGGAGAAAACATATCTAACTGGAATAAAAAAGAAAATAAAACATCTTTAAAACAACATTGTATTGAAAAGGAAGCAATCCCTGATTGGCAGGAAGCTAAATTAATGACATCGCATTAAACTAAGGACCAAATTTTAACATCAGAGGCAGTTACGATTGAAAAACTTGGAGAAAAAAATTGTAATTACAACGACCCAATGGATCTCCCATACGCATGGAGATATCTCATTGAGCAAGAAAAGAAGAAAGAACAAGAAAAAAGCCAAAATCAAAAGTTTAAGACCAAGACAAGTACTAAATCGATTGATGTACGGAAGATGGCGACCCCAGATAATTTGAAATCAGGAGCAAATACGGACGTTCTAATCAAGAACTAGCACACGCATGACGTAGAATGTGCAATAAAACTAAAATCTGAATGCGCAAAAGGTTCGGTTGACGTGGAACTTTCCAGTCATCCTGCGGATTATGAGATATAATAGTTGGCCGATGAACAACAGGTGATGCGATGAGAAACACGTCGTTTAGCCCACGGAAGAAGACTATGAGAATGATAGTCGAACTAGTTTGGCAATATTTGTGCAGCGGGAAACGAAGTCCAAGCTACCGTCAAGACAGAACATTTCTTACCTGATCGACTTCCCTACAACTTAAAGGTTTGAACGTTCAATGTTTTAGTATTTTAAATATTATTTCTTACAATAACGACTCAATGAGAAGAATACTCACCCACCAGTTTTAACTTATCAAGTAGAAACGATGTATGGGATATTGTCAAGATTGAATATCTTGCAAGATCGTTTCACTTCAATTCGAAGGTTAGACCGAATCGCTGTTCATTAAGAAGAAATGTTGCCCACATTTTGCAACTTAACAATATGAATATCGTCACGAAGTGACTGCAAGAAGTGATTATCGACAAATTCAAGATTTCGTCGAATAAAGTTTAAATTTCCGAAATACTCCATAAACCCAAAAAGTGAATACCAGTCTTCATTTATATAATGTTTTTTACCTTAGTATTATAATATTGTATTGCATTCAAGTATAATAACCGTATGTTGAACAAAGATGAAAGTTCCCCACGAGCACTTTGACATATAACGTGAGAAACAGTATACAATATGTCAACTAATGGTTGACAAGTATATACAATATATCTCAATATGTTTTAAGCAAGATTATGATTTTGTGTTGGGCCGCATTCATAGCCGGCTTGGGTCGCAAGACGGCTATGAATGCGGCTAACACAGAAATTTTACAATGAGAACCTATAAATCAAGCCTGTCTAACCGACGGCTCAGGTTGGACAGGCTTGATTTATAGGTTCTCATTGTAAAATTTCATTTACTTCGTCGTCTTGATTTCTCGGAGCACTGAATCACTTTGTATTAAAAAAAAAACAAGCTTGAAATTCCTGTACCTGTGTTTAAGTGTATCAGTAGAATAATATACGGCAGCATATACATTCCCGTTTTAAATTTGTCTTTTCCTTTTTTTTTTTTTTTTCCAGATGTGTCTCTACGCATGAGTGCGTTGTTTTCCACAAACGCACACATTATGAATAAAAAGTAAAAATAAAAAAATTCTAGAAGGGCATTTCCGTTTAGCCATAATTCGCAGTTGGAGAGATAGTTGTCAGTTCTTAAAGAATACGTCGTCAGTACGGGATGAAGACGAAGTCTGCGGAATGAAGGCGGATGGGGGAATCGAAGAGGAAAAAACGGTTTTCCCAACTCGGTAATTGCATCCGTTCTAAACTAAAACTTCAAAATTACGGATATAGAGCCTCGTAATTATAAATACACCACACTGTGAATACTTAAGAGACGCAAATAGCGTATTAAATCCGTTTTTTGCGGCGTAGTAAGTATAACGGTTCGCCAAGCTTTTGCACTCCACTGGGAGGCTTTCTCAAGGCAATGGTAGACATAAAAATGCAGGGAATTGGAACACGTAAGGAACAAAGACGATATTTTGAAATAACGCGGGTGACATCACGAGCGTATTACACAAATTTTTATCACGCAATTATACGGTGTGTAGCAATGTGTTTCCATCTTTTAATAACGCATGCCAAGCTCTTGGTATTTCAGTACAAACTATATCATTGCACGCTAGTTTGCTGGATAGGATTTCGACTGTTTCCCTGATGTCAGTCTCTTTAAACTTCGTGTATGGGGCAGTTCTTCTAATATTATTCCATTGAGGAGCAGCTGAGGAATGCATGACTTCTCTGGCGAGGGCTGTGTTCAGCATGTCCTGGTTGACACTTCGCACATGCTCTTTACACCTAGTGTCCAAGGATCACTTTGTCATTCCGAAATATACCTTTTCCGTGTTCTCAGGGTATACTAACGGTATAGCGTACACACCTGCCTTTTCTTTCTCACACTGTATATCCTTGCAACTTGATATCATATGTGATAACGGAGTCAGGGACTTCGGTGCTATCAGTACGTTGTATTTACGATTGTAAATACAACGTTGTAAAGCGATCCTTGGACACTAGGTGTAAAGAGCAAGTGCGAAGTGTCAACCAGGACATGCAGAATACAGTCCTCGCCAGAAAAGTCATGCATTCCTCGGCTGCTCCTCAATGGAATAATATTAGAAGAATTACCCCATACACGAAGTTTAAAGAGACTGCCATCAGGGAAACAGTCGAAATCCTATCCAGCAAACTAGCGTGCAATGATATACACTGCCGGACAATTGCTAAGGACGGATGACAATGGCAACGATAGCAACCATAAAATGGAAGGCAGGAAAATGTGGAAATTAGCATAAGTGCGGGATACAGTTAGACATGTTGTGCGTATGCAAATTTTGGATTGCCGAACTTGTTCGTGACGTCATAGCGCTGATAAAAGATATAAAGGATTTGACGCGTATTGACCGTTGTTGTTCAAACGCAAAGTTGAAAGGAAAAGAATCAATTGACGAACTTGCAATTTTCAGTATGTCTTCCCGACATCACCTAGGTGATTTTACGCGTGGCCGTATTATTGGCAAGATTGAAGAAGGGCGAAAAATAACAGATGTTGCCAGGGAGTTCGACGTCAGCCACAGTGTTGTTTCAAGGCTTTGGAAATCATTTCAAACAAATGGAGAGTGTAGCAAACGTCACGGGGGAGGTCGTGTTCGCAGTACGACACCTGCAGAAGATCGGTACATATCAACAAAAAGACACCGGCGCAACACAGCTAGTGAGATAGCAAATCAGTTTATGGCTGCTACTGGCAAGCGGATCTCCCGAAAAACTGTCGCCAGACGTTTGCATGAAGGAGGACTATACGCCATCCGTCCTGTTGTGTGCATCGCATTGTCCAGACGTCACCGTACCGCCCGTTTGCAATGGTGCCATAAACATCGCAATTGGACTGAAAACGACTGGTCTGCTGTCCTCTTCTCAGATGAGAGTAGATACAGTCTATCGTCTGGTTGTCGACGACAACTGATCTGGCGTGATAGTGGTACAGCATATTGTCCAGCAAACATACAGGAAAGGGACCGATATCAGACATGTAGTGTCATGGTATGGGCTGGCATCATTATCAATGGCCGTATGTCCCTCTATGTGCTTCCAACTGGGACTATGACTGGCCAACGATACATTAATGATGTTCTGCTACCTCATGTTCGCATGTTCCGTGGTGCTGTCGGTGATAGATTTATTTTCATGGACGACAACGCAACATGTCATCGAACAGTCGCTGTCCAGGAGTATCTTGAGAGCGAGGAGATTCAACGCCTCGTATGGCTAGAACGTTCTCCAGATCTGAATCCCATTGAAAATGTGTGGGATGCTTTGGGGAGGAGTCTTGCTGGTCGCCAATGCCCTCCAATAAACAAGGACACCCTCATCCGTGCACTGACAGAGGAATGGGATAAATTACCCCAACAGCTGCTTGATAATGTTGTGCAAAGCATGACACGAAGTATGGAATCTTGCATCACCCTCCATGGTGGCTATATCCCGTATTGACATCTTACGCCGGAACGCCTGCGGACGGTAATTGCATTTTTTTCACGTTTACGTATTCTGCGCAAAATGGCCTGTTTGTCCCTTGAACACGTTCCAAAGCCTTCTGGATTTCAGAGCACAATAAATTGTCTTTCTTGTAATGTCCTGGCATTCTGACATTATTTTATTTCACTTGGCATCCAACCACACTTACTTTTTTATGAGCTATATAGCCGTTTATGATCCGTCCTTAGCAATTGTCCAGCAGTCTAGTTTCTACTGAACTACCAAGAGCTTGGCATGCATTATTAAAAGATGGAAACACATCGCAACACACCGTAATTGCGTGATGAAAATTTGTGTAATACACTCGTGATGTCACCCGCGTTATTTCAAAAATCGTCTTTGTTCCTTACGTGTTCCAATTCCCTGCATTTTTATGTCTACCATTGCCTTGAGAAAGCCTCCCAGTGGAGTGCGAAAGCTTGGCGAATCTTTATACTTACTACGCCGCAAAAATAAACGGATTTAATACGCTATTTGCGTCTCTTGAGTATAAAGCCTCTTTTTAAAAAAATTCTCTAACAGTTTTGTGGAGAGTATAATGAAACACTACGGCAAACCAGCTCGCATTTTTGCGGGGATAATGTCCTTAGCGTAAAAAAAATACTCGAAACTACAACCACGATATTATGAAAATGCATTTATTTTGTGAGGAATTCCTGTAAAAGCAAACAAAGTAAACAACTTCTGAGAAAGATTAAAAAAATATATTTTCAAGTCTATAAATGATGTGCACGATTCTTGATTCATGAGTAAAAAGTTTAAAGGGAGCATTTTCTTGCGAAAACAAACACACTATCAGGACAATGCCAGTCACTCACAGAACTCACAAATTCATGACAAAGCGCGTTTAATATCACAGTTCTCTCTAACTTTCTTACTTTTTTTTTATATATTGGAGGTTCAACGACCACCGTGAGCAACTCAATGGAGCAACCAAACTTACTCTTTGCATCAATGGAAGGAGAAGAACTTGTAAACATATTTATAACACACTAGCTATAGCTATGCTTTAGAACTGGAACACGCTGCAGGCGAAGTTACTTTTCTATGATAGCAGCGCTTAATACAACTTCTAAGTAAAAAACATTTTTCTTTTTCTTGTACGTGGTTTTACACAAACCAGAAGAAACCCCATGTGCAGACCATGAGAGAAAGCAGCTCATATTCAGATTCAAATAAAATAACCTAAACGGTTGGTCTTTCAGATGCTAAGCACTTTAGCATGCACTAGTTTTGGGTTGCAGAGTTCTATTTCAAACATTTTGGTGAGAATTTGTGATTTCATTCTAAAATTCAGAGATATTTGCAGTTGAACTGCTGATATCAGTGGAACTACTACTGGCGTATATCCCACAAGGTAATTCAGGAAGTGAAGAAATTAAATCAGAAATTTATTTTATAAAATATTATTTGTAAAACATGTTTTTCCATTGTTCAAAAGGCAAAAATAATAAAAACCTCACAGCTGAAAATTTTAATTTAAAAAATTGGGTAAATCGAAAAAGCAAACAAATAAATAAATATTATCGTGATTATTATTTATTTGTTGTGTTACTAAGTTGCTCCTGACGTCTGTAAAGGCATTGTCGAAGTCTGTTTCTTTAAGAAGAAATTGTTTTTAAGCGAGATTTCAATTTTCATTTAAAAACTCGGACCGTCTAAAGTTTTCATGCAGAAACATTTCTTCAACATTTCCTTGTGACGTTGGAATTCATAACACCGAATCCTTAGATTTCCTCATAAAAAATTTCAATGGGCAATGATTTTACTGAGGAATTTGTGCTTTCCATAGGACACTCCATATAAATGCATGCTGAAGTTTGCATTCAAACACATGTCAAAAGCTCTGAGGGATTACGATGTCAATGATACATGCCGTGCCGCAGGAAGGCATATTATTATTTGTGTTGAATATACAAACGAAATCTCAGTTTCTGTATCGAATTGCTTCTTACGTTGAAGTTCTCCTGCGAAGACAACAACAAATACCGCGCAGATGTGAAAAACTACGTTAAAATATCACACACTTTGAGTTTGAAAAATTACAGTAAAGTGAATCCCAGTGTTAATTTTTTGTCAATATTTTCAGTTTTAAAGTGAGTGTCTCTTTCTCTTCCTTTTAGCATTTGTATATCTAGTACCTGGTATTTGCTCCTATTTTCAAAGTACTCGTTATTTCATTGCATCGATCAACCCTTGCCGGTGTCAGTTCGTTGGAGTGGAATGTAGAAATTACGGCGAATTTAAGTCGGGACAGTGCAGGTCATGTGGTGCGGATGGTTCTAAATGCGCAGTTATGGGATTCGATTTTGACAACTACCCTCATGATGCAGGGAATCATTCGTACTACCTGGACACAGAACTCTTATGCCCTTACTGCAGTAAGTATAAAATATTCTTCTGCGTGTCTGCAAGTTTTTAGTAATTCATCTTCTTGTATGTAAATGCGTTATTAAAGAGTGAGCAGAAAAATTGTAGAATTTTTTTTATTGGAGGTTTAACGACCACCGTGAGCAACTCAATGTGCTATAAGAAGTCGCCCGTCCCTAATTTAGGGCCACTGGTTTCAGGGAAGGGAGACAGCCGGTGCCATAAGACAAACACAACATCCAACCCTCACCGGGATTCGAACCCGGACCCATCTCGGACGAATAATCAGAAGCCACGGCTTAGACCCCACTGCGCCACCGGGGCCGGCTTGTAAATTTGGAAGTTCACGCTGAATTTTCTGCTCACGCTGTTTTTATGTACTTTCATATTATTCTTCAGTAACCAATACACTGACCACCCAAAATGCAACACCAAGAAGATGGAGTTGCATTTGCCAATCGGATGTCTCGGAGTGGCCCGGAAGCATCCCATTGCCCTGAAATTCGCAGCATGCATCGCCCGCGAAAGGACATGCAAACGATTAGCATTGCAGGGCATATGCAAATCAAGTGCGCCCGGCACGCCACCGACAAGCACTATAAGAAGGGTGCACAGAAGGCGGGGTGTAAGTAGTGGAAGTGTCTTGTGCGGTTTATCGTACCGAGACATCGACGCCCGTGTGGAACGACATCCAGCCACAGTGAGGCGAGTATGGATTCGGTGGTTGCAAGAGAGACGGACGGACCGACGTGAGCGATGGCCGCAGCCGCGGCACACCATAAATCGTGAGGACCGGCATGTTGTGCGGCGGGCATTGACGGCTCGCACCGCCACATCACGAACGTTAGCGCAGGAATTAGGGTGTGTTGCGCAACAACATGTGTCAGCACGTACCGTTCGACGACGTCTGCAGGAGCGGGCACTTGTCGCACGGTGCCTATTGCTTCGATTACCATTGACGTTACACCACCGGCGAGTGCGGCGGCAGTGGGCCGTTCAACGCCGCACCTGGACTACGGAATGGCACGACATTGTCTTCTCCGACGAATCACGCTTCTGCCTGCAACACCACGATGGTCGGATCCGCGTGTGGCGGCACCGCGGCGAGAGACTGTATGACGTCTGCATTATGCATCGAAATACCGGTCCGTCGCCTGGCGTTACGGTTTGGGGCGCAATTGGATATGACACCCGCACCCTTCTGGTACGCATCACCGGTACACTCAACAGCCACCACTACATCTCTGACGTTTTGGAGCCTGTAGTCCTGCCTTATCTGCAGGACCTGCCAGCGGCCACGTTTCAATAGGACAATGCGCGCTCGCACGTGGCACGCATCGTGAAACAATTCTTCACGGCCCACCAGGTGTCACTGCTGCCGTGGCCCGCCTGTTCTCCCGATATGTCGCCCATAAAACACGTCTGGTCGCTGATCGGCAACCGACTGGCCCGGCAAGCACCACCCGCGGCTACGCCTGATGAACTGTAGCAACGTGTTGTAGCAGCCTGGACCGACATACCACAAGCCCACATCCAAAGCCTCTTTCGTTCGATGGCGCGGCGTGTAGCGGCCGTTATTGCCAGCCATGGGGGCCACACGAACTATTGATGTCTGCGTGTTCCGCAAGTCGCACGGGCCTATAAGCTCAATCGTTTCATCTTTGTATCTGTTGTTATTTGTCCAGTAAATCTGGCTTTGCTATCTCCTGTCCTTCTTGGTGTTGCATTTTGGGTGGCCAGCAGTGTATATGATGTCTCTATGAAACACAATAAAATAATAACTGCATAACAGTGGATTTCTGATTTATTAGGGTGATTCAAAAGTCATTGCCATATTGAAGAGTCGTCCTGTGTCTGGCAATTACTCTGTGCGCATGCGTTATGCAAATAAGAAGAACGCATGATTGGAAAATCGGTATTGTCTGGTTGGTATAAATGGGAGCATAATATGCCGTGATTTATGGTAAAATTTTCTGCTGTCAAAAGCTATGGACGAGAAATACACGATCCGAGTGCTGTTGTGGTTCTTCTTTTTAAAAAATGTTGACCGCTAAAGCTGCAGGGAGGAAAATTTGTACTGTGGAGTTTGAAGGAGCGGTGTCTGAAAGAACGGCAAGATTTTAGTTTCAGGGTTTTAAAATTGGGAATCGAAAGGTAAAAATTGTGCTGGAAGGTATTCGCCTGTGAATTTTGAAGCTATACGCCAAACCGTAGAGTCAAATCGGTTGCAAAAGTGCTGCGCAACTGTTAAATGAGCTGGGTTTATTACCTCAGGCCACAGTTGTTCGCGAACTGCACAAGCTCGGCAAGACACACTCCAGGTAAAACAGCCTTGCAATTTAACGTGGGCCCAAAGTCCAGCCACCGTATTCTATTTCTCAACGACGGTGGCTCAGTGTTTATATATTTTATTGAGTTTTTAACGAACACTGTAAGCAACTCAATTGGCTATAAGCTGTCGCTCGTCCCTACTTTAGGGCCACTGACCCCAGGGAAGGGAGAGACCCAGTGCCGTAAGACAAACATAACAATCTATGCCTCACCAGGATTCGAACCCGGACCCATCTCGGACGAGAGATCAGAAGCCATCGCTTAGACCAATGCGCCACCGTGGCAGCTCTCAGTGTTTGACCTGTGTTAAATTGCAAGGCTGTGCTACAGAAACTGTCAATAGTACCCCATGAACTGACTGCTGCTCAAGCTCAGCGACGTGTGCATGTGTGTCTCCAATTGCTGGAAAATCCCCAGGATGACCGGCTTTTGTTGTGAATTTTGACATGAAGTCCGTATCTTACGTTTGCGGACAACCACTTGTTCCGGTCCATGTCACATTTTCTACGTGGGAAACACTTCCAAAACATCCACGATATTGAACTTGGGGTCCAACGCCGCGAAACCAGGGGAATCTTTTCACAGGTGCAGACAAGTCATCACGATGGCGTAGGATCATCAAGCACGATGAACTCTATTTAGAAGATTACACTTTTGTGCTTATGCTTTTATACACGTTTCCATCAACTCTCAGAAGCAGCAGTAAATTTTGAGTCACCCTGATAGTAGAGTAGGTCACGCAATGTTTCTAGTGCTGTTGAAACACTGACTTTTAAGAACCAGTTGCTTCGTATTAAAATTGTGAACTGTATTCCGGCCAAGTAGTAACAGTGTTTTTAAAAAGCAGGACGAGATGTAATAATCTCTGGTACATTGTATAGCCGTGAAACCAGAACTTTCTTGAAAAACTGTTCCGCTCTGTTACTGTAAAAGGATGACAGATATTCAAATAGCAGAGCCAAAGTTTTTTAGCCGAGAAGATGTAATTTATTGCAAAATTGCTCTTTTTTGCCAAAGGTTATTGAGAAATTACAGATATTGCTCTTTTTTGCTAAAGATTATTGTGATAAGTGACTAGGGAAGGGCTTGGGAAATTGAGATTTCTTTGGATCAATAACGAGCAGCATGGAATAAAAATTCGTAAAAGAGGTTTGCCTCCATCAGATTTATTCAGTTACTGCTTATACAATAGCTCAATAAAAATGAAAAGACTTTTGTACGCACATCTACCTGCTTTGGTGTTAAACCGATTGAAAATCTTTAAATAAATACCTCAACTTTACTAACGGGGACATTTTCTTGCTTTAAAATTTTTAAATATCGTTCCTAAGGAAATATTCATATAGCTTTCATAATATTTTCTCCAACTTGTCCAGTTTCAAAGGTGAGTTCTGAGCAGATTCAGAAGTAAGAAGGCAAAGCACTTTCGCTGGGCATGAGACTTCCAAAGGAAAACAACTTCGGTAAATTTTTGGGCTCCATTTTTTAAACATGAGACAAACTTGACGCGTTGGCCGATCAATAAGCAACTTCCAATGGTGTTTGGCGGCCGATTAAGCGTATGTAAATCGGAGTGTATGAACGTCACGACATTCTTCTGAGTAGCGTGCGTTGCTTGGCATAGGAATGCGAATAAAAAGGCAACGTGCTGAAGAACAGATTCAAGTGAAAATGACGACCCGCATGGAAATATGGTCTCACTCGGAGGTAAACGCAGTGATTGGGTTAAATGGTGTGACGACATTCTCTTGAGTAGAGACATTGTTTGACACAGGAGTGTGAATAAAAGGGCAACATGCTGGAGAGCAGATTCAAGTGAAAATGACGACCCGCATGGAAATATGGTCTCACTCGAAGGTAAGAACACTGATTATGTTAAATGATGTGTCGACACTCTCCTGAGTAGGGGACCGCCAGGTGGCGAAGTGGTCGAAGCACTGGCTTCTGATCATTCGTCCGCGATGGGTTTGGGGTTAAGTTCCGGTGAGGCATGGATGCTGTGTTCGTCTAACTGCCCTGGTTCTCTCTGCTCCCTGTAACTAGTGGCACTAAATTAGGGACGGCCGAGTACATATAGCCCATTAAATTCTTCACGGTGGTCATTCAACTACCCCGCCCCCGTCCCCACCCCTTCCAAAAAAGAAACTTGAGGTCGTTGTTTGGCACAGATGTTCGAATAAAAAGGCAAAGTGCTGGAGTACAGTTTCAAGTGACAATGACGACCCGCCTGGAAACATGGTCCCACTCGAACGTAGGCGAGGGGATTAGGCTGAATGATGTAATGACACTCTCCTGAGAAGAAGGCGTTATTCGACACAGGAGCTTGAATAAAAAGGCACAGTATTGTGCAAAAGGTTCAAGTAGAAATAACGACCTGTCTGGAAACATGGACTCACTCGGAGGTAAGCGCAGTGATTAGGTTTCTCTGGGCAAGGTAAACACCGGCAGTCGAGAGTAATTGCCAATTGCAAGAAGTCTATGTCCCTCAAGTCATGACTGTTCGGACCGTGTCTGAACGGTGTTCCAAATTCGCACAGGGGCACAACGCAATGGCGGATGCGAAAAAAGTGGCCGATTTTTTAACATCAACAACAAACAGCAATGTGGCGTGTGGAGAGGGGAAGGCAGCTGTGGTACAAGATGACAGAGTAGTGACTTCGTGTCAGATTTCTGCAAATTTTTTTTCGGTACTACACATCACATCGTTCAACCTAAACACCACGCGTACCGCCAAGTGAGACCATGTGTCCAAGCTGGTAATCATTTTCACTTGAATCTATTTTCCATCACGTTGCCTTTTTTATTCGAACTCGCTTGCCGAACAAAATTGTCTTGTCAGGAGACTTTGGTAGACACTGATTTACATATCTCTAATCCACGGCTAAATGTCATCGAAAGCTGTTTATGTATTATCACTCGTATGTATTGCTGCACACAAACAGCTTTAGAAGTCCCAAGAAAGAAAGAACAAGTGACATCGAAAATTAAAATAACAGAATTCGTCAGGATCAAAAGTGAAGAAGGCATATCGATGGTAGTCTAAGTTATTTGGAGAAAAGCGTTAGGAAGAAGTTGAGAAATCAGTGTCCGAGGAACGTTTTAAAGTAAGCATTGGACGACAGGACAAAATGATGAGTTGCATGGAGTTTTTAATTAAAAAGAAAGGCGAAAATTATGAAGAAAAAATCGATAATCTATCATGGTTTTATCATTTGTGAAAGAAATATAATTACCTTTTAAGTCAAAATGTATAATGGCAAGAAAATCCTTGTATTTTTTATATGTCAATAAGTGTGACTGTTACAGCCAAAGGTTTAAAGTTCAACTGGCAATGGGAAGTTAAGAATTACTCTGGTGTTTTCTGTGTTAGCAAATGGCAAAAGGTTGCATCCTTGTGTTTTCTCACAAATAAAACCATACCAAAAAATATTGTCAAAATGAATTGTTTTAAGATGTAGAGTAAATGACTGGGTGACAATGAGCTCTCGATTGTCTATTTAAACATGAGCGAAACAGAAGGCTTAAATGCAGTCGTAGAAATGCATTAGTATTGGATGCAGACAAAAGGTATCTGACCGACCATGTGAAGAACGAAGTAAAGTCAGTTAATTCAGATTTCTTTATCACTTCAAGAAATACAACATCTCAGCGTCAGATCTTGGACGTTGTTGAGCATGAGTTCTTAAAGAAACAATCTTTTATCCAACGACAAACAGAAAAACGTTCAGTCAATTATCTTAGCTCGACAAACAGAAACGTTCAGTCAATTATCTTATCTTTCAGGGCTATCATTTCTGTAAAAACACTATTGCTTTTTACAGAAATTATTCAAAGAGAACTATATTTTGAATGCTGATGACACCGTAGATAAAATGCCATGAGAACCATCTGAAACAAATGGAGAGGAAGATGCTGAAGAAAGAGAAAGGCAAGATGAAGACCAAATATTCGAAAATGCAAATGAAAAGACTGAAAGGAAAACCGAAAGTATGAATGAGGGTGATAGATGAACATAGGAGAAACTTACAGTGAAGTTGAATGCATGATAAAACAAAGAAAACGCAAAAGAAGATAACGCATTATTGAAAGGAATAAGAAATGGTTCATATTTGCTGACATTGTTTAAAAAAATTATATTCCATATTTTCTTTACTTCAGCTTATACGATCTGTCTATTCAAAGGCTTGCATTGTAATCTGAGAAATACGGAATTATTTTGTGGATGTCTGGTTGCTCCTGGAATCTCTTATCTAGGGATTTATCTAACTTAGGTAAATTTTTGATAGTGCCATTGGACAAATACAGTACCCATGCCTCTACCGGGACTTGAGCCCGTGATTAACTCGTACGAATAGTCAGAAGCCAGTGTCTGGGAGTACTTGGCCAGCGGAACGGTTCAAGACTCCTTGTACAAATAAAGAAAGTTCATAAAAGTTAGATACAGAAAATAGTTTTTATAAAACAATTCATCATTTAATTTCATTTATTTAACTGAAAAATAAACCAGAAATTTGCATCCTGTAAACGCATTTTGAGAAGTAAAACCAATAATGGCTTTCCTTATAAGGCAATACTTTCACACAAAGTGCATCTCTGTTAAACTTCACAAATAACTCCACAGAATTAAAAGCACGATTTATTTTTGCTTTTTTTAATTTCAGAAGAATAAATTCAGTCGAAAATATATTTTTTAAATCTTTTATCAAAATCAAATTTTATCAAATTAAAAGAATATGAATATTTGAATGCAAAAATATCCTTTGAACGTACTTAAGATTTGTTAAAATTTAAATATTTCACATTCATTTATTGCTTGCATGTGTTGATTTTGCGAATTTGCTTTCATCCAGAATCAGTAAAAGTAATTATTTCTATAGCCAACTTTTTTTGTCAACCCATTTTTTTTGTTTCAGAAAAAGGAGACATCAATCTACAGGGTTTTCCAAACAGCACAGCTGTAGGACTTCATTGTTTTACTCCGTGAAGTTCGACGCCATTGCCTTGAGACAACAGTCTGATCATGTGAAAAATTAAGACTACTTTTAAATGCTTAATTTTTTATGATTTTTCGCCTTTTGACCCTGATTTTGATTCAAACTAAAAACACTCGCATAGTGGCATGTGTAATTAGTGCCAATAAATAAAACTTTTTACACGATTTGTGTTGTGAAATATGAATAAATCTTGACAAAAGAATGCGAAATTAATTGAATCATTGCCATCTGTTGTCCTGAATGAAATATAAAACACGCAGAATGACAACAAATTCAAGCATTTCTTTTGAATAATTTCTGACGCAAAAACGATCTCTAGAAACGAAAGAAATCAGCAATAAAGAAAATTATTTTTACTTGTCATAACAGAAATCTTCACGTTATTTAAAAACGTGCGCAGTGCTTTTCGGAGTAAAGGTAACCAAATGAAAAACGAATTATATTTTTTCAGCTAGCCTCCTAGGATCGGTAAAACCATAAAAATATCTACTTTTGGCCACCAGAGAAAGAAACATCCGTTACCAGAAATCGCATATTGTACACAAAATGCTCCACATACAGGAAAAGATACGAAGCAAAACAAAAATGTATCTAACGAATCGGACAATTTGAAGCAAAATTATGGGAAGAAACCGTATGTTACTTTACGCCCCTAGCACGAAAGTTCAACGTAATTTGAAAACGAATATTAGCGCAAAATATTCCTCAAGTGAAAGGTACGACCAAGAAAGGATTTTTTTTCAGTCAAATTCTCACAATCACAAGTACTTTTTCAAATAGAAATATACAATGATTCCCACTAGCTGCTATGGTATGGAAAAGGAACTTTTCAGATGTCGTTTTTACAAACAGATATACAAAGAAAAAAGTTCATTCTTATACGCCTCCAAGTGGAAAAACTGTGCATTATATAAAGTCCTTAATGTTGGCAATCTATTATACCACAGCGATTGACGTCTTTTCAATTAGTTTTTAAAAAGCGGAGGTGCAGTTGCAAACAGAGAAACACATATACGACAGTAAGCGTCTGAATCGTTCATCACGAAAAATTCTAAAATATATGCAAAACGTTTTCCTCAGTGAATGGTGTCCGATGGGATAAAATGTTAAAATTGGGATTTTAGAAACACCCGACTCAAAAAGTACTTGTTCAGAATCCGCTCTCCACGAGAAACATGATACGTACATTTTTGTTTTTTTCCAGAATAACTCGCAATTTCTCCGGTGGGAGAATTGTGTATAATTCAGGAAAGAAAATGTGCGCAAAAAAATTCTCGAAGCAAGTGCTTTCTAAACACAAAACGAATTTTTTAGGAGGGCTTTCAGACGCGTATAGTTAGGGCTCCAAATATGTTGTGCTCAGAAATATGCACTCACTCATTCTAGTGACAAAACTGTGCGTTACGAAAAATTCGAAATTATATACACTGCTGGCCACACAAAATGCAACACCAAGAAGGAAGCATCCGATTTGCCTGAAATTCGCAGCATGCATCGCCCGCGAGAGGACTTGCAAACGATTAGTGTTGCAAGGCATATGCAAATCATGCGCGCTCGGTACGCCACCGAGAAACACTGTAAGAAGGATGCACAAAAGGCGGGGTGTAAGTAGTGGAAGTGTGTTGTGCTGCCAGACCTGTGGGTGGGAAGCTTCCTGCGGCTACGTCGCAGAATACGGCAGTCATTTCAGCACGTTTTGGAGTTCGACAGAGGACGAATAGTGGCTTATCGCGACAGCGGTTTATCGTACCGAGACATCAGCGCCCGTGTGGGACGACATCCAGCCACAGTGAGGCGAGTATGGATTCGGTGGGTGCAGGAGGGACGGACGGACCAACGTGAGCGATTGCCGCAGCCGCAGCACACCACCGAACGAGAAGGACCGGCATGTTATGCGGCGGGCATTGACGGCTCGCACCGCCACATCACGAACGTTAGCGCAGGAATTAGGGTGTGTTGCTGAGCAACAACCTGTGTCAGCACGTACCGTTCGACGTCGTCTGCAGGAGCGGGGCCTTGTCGCACGGCACCCATTGCTCCGATTACCATTGACGTTACACCACCGGCGAGTGCGGCGGCAGTGGACCATTCAACGCCGCACCTGGACTGATGAATGGCACGACATTGTCTTCTCCGACGAATCCCGCTTATGCCTGCAACACCACGGTGGTCGGATCCGCGTGTGGCGGCACCGCGGCGAGAGGCTGTATGACGCCTGCATTACGCATTGCCATGCCGGTCCGTCGCCTGGCGTTATGGTTTGGGGCGTAATTGGATATGACACCCGCACCCCTCTGGTACGCATTGCCGGTACACACAACAGCCACCGCTACATCTCCGACGTTTTGGAGCCTGCAGTCCTTACCTTACCTGCAGGACCTGCCAGCGGCCACGTTTCAACAGGACAATGCGCGCCCGCACGTGGCCCGCATCGTGCAACAATTCTTCACGGCCCACCAGGTGTCACTGCTACCGCGGCCAGCCTGTTCTCCCGATATGTCACCCATCGAACACGTCTGGTTGCTAATCGGCAATCGAGTGACCCGGCAAGCACCACCCGCGGTTACTCCTGATGAACTGTGGCAACGTGTGGAAGCAGCCTGGACCGACATACCACAAGCCCACATCCAAAGCCTCTTTCGTTCGATGGCGCGGCGTGTAGCGGCCGTTATTTCCAGCGACGTGGGCCACACGAACTATTGATGTCTGCGTGTTCCGCAAGTAGCACGGGCCTGTAAGTTCAATCGTTTTATCTTTGTATCTGTTGTTATGTGTCCAGTAAATCTGGCTTTGCTATCTCGCGTCCTTCTTGGTGTTGCATTTTGGGTGGCCAGCAGTGTACATAATACAGAGCAGGCGTGCAGCAAGGTTGTTCCCTAGGAGGGGCTAGTACGCAAATCGAGTGCTAGATTTCAATCGAAATAGAAATTTTAATAACAACAAGACTAATAATAACGACTTATTATTATTATTATTATTACTATTATTATTATTATTATTATTAGAAAGATGATTCCATCACTTCTTCGGCGGGATGCTTTTGTCTTTCTTCCGGAAAAGGGACAATGCACCAAGTCTAAGAATTGCATTTCTTTTTAGTTATCCAGGAACTTCCTTTCTATCCTACAAGTATTCAGGATTGATGCTTTCTGTACTTATATGTTAGGGTTCGGTTGAATGTCTAATGTCCGTATAGAGCTGTGTATGGTACATGCCACATTTCCTTGACTTCGTGTCTTAGGTCGTTATACTTTGACAGCTTCTCTCCATGCGTCTTTTATATGTTGCATGTATTGGGCATGGCTATGTCAATCAGGTATGCTGATTTCTTCTCCTTTACGACCAGGACGAAATGGGGCCGATTGGGGGGGGGGGTGTCTCATCTGTTCTGGTCGATCTGTCGCAGTACATCTTGTGGGTGTTTTTCTCTAGGAGTGCTGTTGGTTCATACTTGTAGTAGGGGCTGGCTCAGTTGTAATGAAGTGGTGCTTTCTTGCCAATCTCTGATGGAGGATCTTGGCGACTTCAGCTACTCTGTTTGTGTGTGGACTCTGCACCCTGCTGTGATATGTTGGATGGTCTCTGAAGCTGATGACATTGCCGACCTGTGTCGCTTTCCAATAACGTGTCCTTCAGGATAAGCTTCCGATAGTCTCTAGTGTTTATGACTTGATTTTGTATAGCCATCAGAAACCCTCCGAACTAGGGAAAGAGTGATCCGTTTGTTAGCCTTGCATTGGAGGCAGTCTTATCCACATGGTTCGATTGAAGATCGCTGTAGTGCCTTCCGTGTGGAACTGTCTTTCCACAAGCTTCTTCTTTTGGCTCCCTAGCTCTAATCTCGATGTTCTGGGTAGAGAGGTCTATGGCTGTGTACTTCTGGTCACTCTGGATTTCCGTCCGTACAACTTAGTTGGGAGAGCAACTTATTCCGGTGTGGCGGAGTGAGAGGGAGTGGTTTCGATGTCCCTCACAGACAAATTTGTGTTTTAACAACCACAATATGCTCTTAAGAACTTATTGCTTAATTAATGTAGGATGGTACAGAGAGTTTTACTCCTAGGAGGCCCTGAGTTATCGTTTACTACAGACAACTCCGGGAGTACTGACATGATAGACATGTTTAAATGCAACACGATTTCGGCTTTCTCGCTATCGTGGCGCAGCATAGCAGCCGCTATAGGAACCATCGTCAACTTTCAACGTTGAGTTCCCACACCCTGATAATCTCAGTTCGCCACCAGCCTCGATTGCGGAAAACATGTACACGATTGAGCAGAAAGTGTTCTTGATCAAATGATATTGGACCACGGGCTCATTCAAGGTTACGCACTCGAATTTCAGAAAACGGTTTAATGTTGCAGCGCCGTCAAATAGTGCGTTACAGAAGATGGTGAAAAAACTGGAGACAACAGGCACGTTGGTGATGACTGAGGAAACAGTGCGGGACGTGCGTTAACAGGTTGCTTAACTCGCCAAGCAAGTCCTTACGGCGATTGTCCCAAGAAATTGGTTTGTCACCTTCGACTTGCCACAAAGCAGCCAAAAAACAGAGCATTTTCCCGTATCGATTGTCTGTAGAACAGGAACTGAAGGGGCCCGATTTCGCAAAAAGTGCGTCATACTGCAAATGGTTTCATTCCTTCGTGGCTCAAAACGAAGACATAAAGGACATGACATTTTTTCAGATGAAGCGTGATTCCACCTGTCTGGGTATGTGAATTCTCAGAATATGTGCTTGTGGGCTGAATCATGCGGCCCATGAACATCCGCTGCATAGCCTCAAGGAATAGAGTGTGATGCACCATGTCGCGCACGCGCGTCATAGGGCCCATATTCTTTGAAACGACGGTGAAAAGAGACGAGTACTGCAAAATTATCGACACATTTGGTAGTCAGTTGGATGTCATTGATTTACAACGTAGCTACTTCCAGCAAGACGGGGCTACCTGTCACACTTCCGAAAGGTCTATGTCAGTTGTAACCAGTTTCTTCGACGATCGTATAATCTCCAAAGTAGCATGGCCACCAAGATCTCCCGATTTCAGTCTCTCGAACTTCTTCTTGTGGGGTATGTAGAAAGGAAATGTCTATGACAATAAACCACCCACACTCGAGCAACTAAAAGGAACATCATCGCCGCAAATGATGGCATCAACCACGCTCAGTTAACTGAGACATTCACAAACATGGAGCGCTGGGTTGCGAGAGTAATGCTGGAAGTGGCCGCCTCCTTCCTGCACCTGCAGGAAGGAGGCGGCCATTTCCACCATTTGCTATGATGCGATACGTTGGACATCTCAAGGTATTTACTACCACAATTTTACGTTTGCCTGCCTTGTATGTTATGTCTAATAAACGGTAACAACGGGTCTCCTAGGAGTGAAACATCCTGTAGGTAGCATTCTCTTGGCATTTTTCAGCGTCTGTCGTAGGGAAACACTGTAAAAGTATGACTCATTACTGCCAAGTTACAGGAGTATCTGGATCACCGACGACCGCAACTGCATGGTATGACGCGCAAGTTATGTCCAGTAGTCCTGCTACTGAAATCAAGATTGTAGGAACGGCACAATCCACAAACAAAACTAGTAGAATATTCATGGCTGCGAAACAGAAAAGCAACACGCTCGTTTGCCAATAGCTGCATTGAAATCACTTGTGAAATTGCAGAAAGAAAACGTTAGAATTTAGAAACAGAAATTGCGGAACAGTTCTGCTTGTTGCAGAGAGAGGCGGATTGAGTCGACGAAACCAAACTGGGAATTTTAGTATTGTGGTACATTGCAGTAACACACTTGCGCACAGGGGAACATCTCATAAATGCCCTCATGAAAAAAATTCTATTAACTCCTGGATGAAATAGAAGTGTTGAAATATGCATTGTAAAACTAATTCAGTCGTGAAAAAATTTAGGCAGCAGTTTAAGAGCGCAAGAATTTTAAAACTCTACTCATGATTGAATGTAGCTTATCAAACCATTCTCAAAACGGGGCGATGCACCAGATAATTATGTTTATTTGGCCACTGATCGCTACTGCTCAAGGGTATTCGTCCTACCTCCTTAAACATACACCTTTTTTAATGAGCCAATAATTTGATTCATAAACTACCATTTTGATCCACGAACCAGGACCAGTAAATCGTTGTTTCTTTTATGATAGATGTGAGTGGGGCACGGATTTCGGAACATCTCTGCCGGAGAATCGCTTTGTTCTCTATGTCTGTACGTGGATAAGGCTGTGAGGATGATGGCTATCAAAATTGTTACAAGTGCCCCCTTCAAGATTACAAAAAGTAGGGTAATGCCCACCAACATCACTTTGACTCCAAAACCAACGACCAACGCTTTAACTTTATTTATTTCTAACAGCGTGATTGGTCTGGCGGCTGATTTTTCACTGACGTAAGGAAAATTTTGCTTTGCCATTTTAGAGCAAACGCCCAACATGTATACGGGGTGATCATAATTGACCGCACAATAAATCTACCGGACGATTCTTCGTGGAGAAAGAAGCCGAAAACCGTTGTCCGATCAGACGTCGCATTCCGGATATACGCGCCGAAAGTTCATGTCGTCACATCCGGTAAGAATACAGACATTAGAAATAATCCAATCATTTTGACAGAAAACATGTCATTTATTGATGTGTAGCTATACAACACAAATGATAAAACACGTGGATTCGTGTCAGATTACAACATGTGTTCAAAACGACTACCTTATAGTGCGGAACAGGCGGCAAACCCGCCGAGGAATAGACATCTGCACGCGTTGCAGTATAGCAGGGGTTACAGTTGTGAGGGCCGCGTGTAAGGTGGCCACTAGGTCGTGTAGGCTGTTGACAAGCCGTCGATATACCAGTTCCTTTAGATGATTCCAGAGGAAGAAGTCCAATAGATTAAGATCCGGCTATCTAGCAGGCCATGCGACAGGACCACCACGGCCCAAGACATCGACAGGGATATTCCGTATCCAGCCATTGGCGAACATTTGCAGCGTAATGCGCCGGTGCTCCATCATGCTGGAATCATAGATTGCTAAGAACAGCCAATGGTACATTTTCTAGTAAGTCCGGCAGAACATCACGCACGAACACCATGTATAGTTTGCAGCTGTGACACGTTCGGATATCGCCCACAATACCACACCAGATATTAACACCCCACCGGACCTGGTGAGCGTGTTCACGTGTCGTGTGCGGATTGTCCAATGCCCAAACATGACTATTATGGGTATTGAAGATACCCTGCCATGTAAACCTTGCTTCATCAGTCCACAAGATCCGGTGGATGAAACTATTAATGGCATGTTGCTGTAGCAGGCACTTACAGCATGCCTGTCTTCGAGGATAATTCTGTATTAATAGGCCTTGCACCCGTGTGAGGTGATATGGATGTAAGTCTTCTTCGTCGTGTAGAACGGCAAGTACGGTACTTTGGTACACACCGAACGGTCGCGCGATCGCACTGCTGCTGGTCATTGGCTCCTCCTCTATGAACTCTAGTATGGCGTCCTCGAGGGATGGTGTTCTCACAGAGGGTGTCTACACTTGGACGTGGTGCGACATTGCCTGTGTCGCGCATTTGAGCGTCAAGCCGCCGTATGACCTGGGCGTCCGGGTGCCGTCGTGCTGGGTATCGCTAGCTGTAGGTCCTTGCTACACCTAATGCCAAACCATCCTAATGCCACTCCCCGAATAGGAGATACATGTCACAATACTCTCTCAAACTGTATGACATAGCGCTACCCACATTACTGTCAAATGTACCAACGCAGTATGAGCTTACCTGTTACCGTCGCCAACCCTTTTTGTTCCTACCTGCAGTATCGCGCAGGAATACAACTGATGGTTTCATGCCACCACGTCCTTCCAATTTGCATACCCACCCGTGCCACATTTTTAAATGTTGATTGCGTTTTTGTCTTTCTTTTTAATTGGAGGTTTAACGACCACCGTGAACAACTCAGAGGGCTATTAGTAGTTTCCCGTCCTGAATTTAGGACCACTGGTTCTAGGAAAGGGAGAGAGTCAGTGCCGTAGGACAAACACAACATCCATGCTTCACCGGGATTCGAACCCGGACCCCTTTCGAACAAATGATCAGAAGCCATCGCCTTAGACCATGGCGCCACCGGGTCGGCTTCATTGCCTTGTGATACGTGCGTCTGTATAACTATCCACGTCGCTTTTCAACGAGCATGTGAGTTACCGGATGTGACGTCACGAAACTTTCGGCGCCTATAACTCCGAAATGCGACGTCCGATCGGACAACGGTTTTCGACTTCTTTCTCCTCGAGGAATCGTCTGGTAAGTTTATTGTGCGGTCGGTTCTGATCACCCTGTACATTGGGTTGATGCATACGTTCATGCCATTTTTTTCACCGTATTACATCAGAAGGGAAAAGGGAATCAATCAGCTATATATTCCCCATCCCCCCATTGTTTACGTTGACGTCTCAACTTCTGGATAGGTCTGCAGTGCCATTCTTAAAAGAACGTGCAGGTTTTGCTGCGAAGAAGTCATTAAGGAAATTCTGGAGATCAACATCATTGCTAAACGTTCTGCCACGGAGTGCATTCGACAGAGATCGGAACAGGTGATAGTCTGAAAGGGCGACATCTGGGGAATAGGCCGGATGTGGAAAGATCTCCCATTTCATATACTGAATGGCCATTTTGGTCATGTTTGCACTGTGAGGGCGTGCGTTTTCATGTTGGGGAAGGACACCATGGCGACGATGTGGCCATTTCTCCTGAATTGCTCCTTCCACACGGCGGAGTTGCTCACAATAGAGTGCAGCGTTGATTTTCCGATTCCTCAGCAGCATTTCCCAGTGAATAATGCCTTCCATGCCCCACCAGACACACAACATGGTCTTTGCAAGATGAAGGTAATGTTTTGGGCGTGGTGTGGGCGTCTTGTTTGGGCTTAACCATTCCCTCCGATGCCTGAAATTCATGTACAGGCACCACTTTTCATCTCCAGTAACAATACGTGACAGAAAGGGTTTGTGTTGCTAAGAACATTCGCGATAACGCGTGAGCAAGGAACCACATATGGCAACACGCTGATTCTTGTTGTCCTCGGTAGGAGTGTGAGGCACCCTAAACCCCAATTTCTGGACCTTTCCCATACATTCCAGATGTCGCACCACTGTGGCCTGATCACATTAGATCTCAATGGCCAATTCACGTGTAGTTTGACGCGAATCCAAGTGGATGAGATGGTTCAAACGATCATCATCAAAGCGAGATGGACGACCTGACCGTGGAGAGTCGTTGAGGTCAGAATTGCCACCTCGGAACCACTCAAACCATTTTTGGGCTGTCATCGGAGCAATAGCATCCTCCCCATACACAGTACAAATTCGTCGAGTAGCCTCGGCGGCTGAGGATCTCTTGTTAAAGTCGTAGAGGAGCAGATGTCGGAAATGTTCATTCCTCTCTACTTGACAGTCCATACTACCGGACCTGAAAACCAAAAAACTATTAGCCACAATCGCACAACGCAATATGATTTAGATACGCGATATTACTGGCTACATTTTGATGTACAACTGGCCATCTGCACCTTCACTATTGACCTGGGAAACACTCGTGAAATAAAACGCCATGATCTTATGAATCACCCCAGTAAGTAGAATGACATGCCATTTTTTTAAAGACAATAACGTTTTAGACAGATAATATAAAGCTCAAATGAAGTTAAAGATTCTTATTCGTACATGCCAAAATACTTATTCGTTCTTTCCATATAATCTAGACAAAGCGAATACGGGAAATTCCTCGAGTTGTTTCCGGCTGTGGAACCACAAACGATATACTGTACGATGCATGGTGCATGTGGAAACAGGTCGAACTGCACCACTGTTGCACTGGTGGTTGAGCATGGATGACTGTTGTACGTCGTTGCTACGATACCATCCGTGACACCCTACACTCACCTCTAGGTTCAACTGCGCGTGGCTGAACAATGTGGGCCCTTTTGCTGGAAGCCTGTGCATGGGTAATTTGGTCCTGGTACATTGGGAGCACCCAATAAGCGCGACTGTTTCCGAAATACTGGAACGTGCCTTCTTGGTTCCAATTATCTGACAGCGGTCAAATTGCCTTTAGTCGCAGTCGCTATGTTCCCCGATTACTGGTAAACGTCTACTAATTGCGTGCAGAAGACAAGTGTGCCCAATTTATAGTAGCCACATGTTACTATGATATTACGTGGTACTTCGTTATCCCTTCAAATATATAAAACGGGGGACGTTCCTAATGCAAAGCTAATTCAGTGTATCTATGTATCCATACACTTATGTGACCAACCGGCGCTGCATATGTATTTATTGACAGCACGGTCATGATGTGTCAGTTCACTACCATGTAGGCCGTGAAATTAGAAAGGGAATATGAGTTTTGAGCGGGAATTATTGTGGGCGTGAGGAAGGTTGGAAGTGCAAAAATAAATTAAGGACGAGACGGTTTTTCGAGTGTAACGTCTTGCAAAAGTGCTCCACATCGACTCAAATCATACCATAAGATCCCCAAGATGTAAAAAAATTTGAGACAAGTGAGCAAAACCGTCCAAACAAGGAATCCAAAGGATACAAACACACTTTATTAAAAAGGTAGCTTCAAACACAACTGAACAAAAGACAGAAACGTCCATGTGACAGGCGGTTGCCAAGAAAAATCCAGTCTTTAGTAGGTGATATGATCACCCCTGACTGCGTTGCAGGGATTACAACGTCTGTCCATGCTGAGGACGAGGTTGTCAAGGAGCTGTTGAGGCATCGCGGCCCATTCCTCTTGTAGCGCTAATCGCAGCTGCGGAATCGTTGCTGGCGGCTGGTGACGTGCGGCCAAGCGTCTCCCGAGAAGGTCCCACACCTGTTCGACTGGATTTAGATTCGGGGACCTTGCGGGCCAATCCATGCGTTGAATATCATCACTCTCCAACAGTTCTGCGACAGCCACTGTACGAAGAGGTGTAGCGTTGTCGTCCATGAAGAGGAACTCAGGATCCACAGCACCTGTAAACAGAAGCACGTGAGGCAGGAGAACCTCGGTACAATAACGGACACCAGTGACTGAACCTCCTTGGAAGATGTGGAGGTCCGTACGGTAACCAAGCATGATACCGCCCCAAACGAGAACTCCGCCATCTCCAAACTGGTCCCTTTCGATGATGTTGGAGGTGTTATTGCGTGTTCCCTGCTCCCTCCTGATTTGTATATGTCCAGAATCGCTCGTCAGACTAAATCGGCTCTCATCCGTAAAGAGAACTCGACCCCATTGCTGATGTGTCCAGTTCTTTTGTTTCCGACACCACAGAAACCGCCGTCTCCGATGAGCAGGCGTTAATGGCATACACCGTACTGGTCGTCGTACAAATAGACCACCTTTGTGCAGCCTCCTGGCCACAGTAAAACGCGATAATGGACGTGCAGTTGTCTGTTGCATGTACCTTGCGATTTCTCCCACTGTCTGCCGTTTGTCTCTTCTGGTCTGTAGGACAATATACCGGTCGTCCGCCGCTGTAGTTGCTCGTGGACGACCACTGCTAAACTATCGGACAGCTGTTCCTGTCGTTTGAAATGCTCTTCAAGCTCGTGAAACGATGCTGTGAGCGATCCCGAACTCCTCGGCCACACTAGTCACATTTCGACCTTTGTCCAACTTCCCAATGACGCGACCTCGGGTAAAGTCATCCAGATGTCGTCTACTGGATTGCCTGTTGGCCATATCACACGGTGGCAGCAACTCGACGTCATTCAAACCGATGTACACCGTGCAATAGGTTTCACCAAATTGCTGAGCGTGCACCGCCCGTGTGCCTTACACCTTTCCGACCCCCGCCCCCGTCATGCTGCATATATGCGCATGCCCTACCGTACCAGACTCTAGTCTATCTCCTGAGTGGTCTTTCGGTCCGTTCTGTCTGCTAATTCCGCTGCTATGCTAATTTCTTGTCTTCGTCCTTAATTTTTGCACACTAGTGTAGTTAAGGTGCCGGGGGAAGGGAGGAATGGTTCGAAGAGAGGCAACGTTCAGAAAATAGGAGATTACAGCTGAAAGACAGTCAAGTCATCAACGGTTGGCATGTGTTGTCCGGGTATTTTGTAATTTCTCAGTTAACAGCAGAATAAAACCAGTCACGCAAAGAAACGCAGAGCAATAAGCGTTCTTACGGACGGGCATAAGCAGTCAGCGGTACGATTATGTGCCCATGCTAACCAACCGTTATCGGCAGCTCTGTTTCCAGTGGGCACGTGAAATGAAATTGAACGATTGTGAGAGGTCACGTGATTCAATGGGTTCAGGTTCCAGTTTTAGCATCCAGATGAATGTGTCCGTGTTCAGCGCCGCGAGATTGTGCCGTTTCAAGCGAACTATACGTAGGATTGAGACATGCCAGCACAGGTGGCTCATGACATGGAAAATGTTCCGATTGACATCATCGGGTTCTCTCAATCCCTGTTGAACTTCCAGATTCTACTTAGGACTGTTTTAGACCAAATGTTGCCCTACATGGAAGAGATGTAGCAATCGGTGGGGATAGGGGCAGAGAGGGGTAATTGCCGCCGGGCGCCAGTCTATGGTTGCGTCGAAAAGGTTGGAATGATGTCGCTGCTAAAGTAGAAAGTGATCTACGTCCAGTAATTTTATAGTACGGAGATACACTATATTGAAAACATTCACCACACACTCCTTCAAAAGCAAATGAGCTGATCCGCTGCGTTATTAAGATGAGTGGTACAGCTGCAAACGGTATAAAAAGAAGCTGCAGCTGACCGCGATCATATCGCACTGTGAGGTTGAGTGAAAATGTCGCGGCGAGCGAGAACTGATTTTGAGAAAGGAACGATTGTGGGTGTTATATTAGTGGGTTGTCCATAAGAGAAACCCAGAGGCGTTTAAGCAAACCCAAGTCAACTGTTTTGGGTACTGAATAAGTGGAAGACATATGACGTGCCTGAAGCAGCAAAGCGTACCGGCAGACCAAAGAAAATTAGTGATTGAGGACGTCGAAGCCTCAGGAGAGTCGTTACAGCTAATCGACGGCCTACTGCACAAGACCTCAGTGTACAGGTGAGTAAAAATGCTGGAACCTCGGTATGTACATTTACCATTCGTAAAGAACTTCATTCCATGGGTTACCGTGGTCGTGCAGCTGCTCATAATCCTTGCATCTCCACTCGGAATGCTACTCGTCGTTGAGCACAGTGTAAAGAAAATTTTTCGTGGAGCGTAGATCAATGGAAACGGGTCCTATGGACTGATGAATCCAGATACACGATCCATCAGTCTGATGGCCATATGTGGGTATGGAGGCATCCGGGGTAACGCTATTTACCACAGTGTACTGTTCCTACGGTCAAGTTTGGAGCTGGCAGTGTACTCGTGTGGGAGTGTTTTTCGTTCTATGGTCCCGGCCCATTGGTTATCGTGGACAAACCTGTTAACCAGCACGTCTACCTCGATATTCTGGACAATTATACCCTACCAACTCTGTAGTAATATTATGGAACTGAACCTTGTTGGTACCAGCAGGATAATGCAGCGAGTCATAAAGCAAGGACTGATACGGCGTGCTTTGACGATAATTCCGTATCGTGTGTGGACTGGCTAGCATCCTATAGAGCACCTATGGGATGAATTAGAGCTTAGCATAAGAAGTTTGGAACCAAGGCCTACTACTAAACAACAGTTAGCGGCAGCATTATGTACTGAATGGAAGAGCATACCTATCGCTGTGTTCCAAAACCATGTCAAAAGCATGTCTCGATGGGTCAGTTCATGCATTAAGGCCAAAGGTGGACCGACACCATACTAATACATACATACCTACATATCACTAAGCTGTTCTCTGAGATTCAGAGGTTAGCTCTAAAAAGAAATACAAACTTCCAGATATTTTTACTTATTGTTGTCGTATCAAACTTCGCCATTTACAGCGATCTTGACATACAACTCGTGCTTCGCTGATGATATCCATTACACGCCGTACACAAGATCTTTTATATTTCATACTCATAATATTTTTCTCATGCAGACACTCCTGAATCTGATCCACCCATGTCTTCCTTGGCCTTCCTCTGCCTTTCCTTCCTGCCACTTGGGTTGAAAATATTTTCTTAGTAAGCATTTCAACACTCATTCTTTCAACATTGCCAAACCACCGAAGCATATTAGTCTCCACCTTGCTAACAACATTTTGCTTCACATCACACAACTGCAATACATCTTCATTCCTCACACAATCAGATCATGTCTTGCCACAAACCCCACGTAAGTAACGCATTTCTCCAGCACACAAACGACTCCTATGCTTCTTCTGCAGTACCCAGGTTTCACTGCCGTGCATCAGAGTAGGAACAATTACTGTTTCATACACAGCCATGCGGGACTCTCTAGAGAACCCATCATTCCTGTGAAAACCTCCCAGAGCAGCTATGACTTTCAAAGAAGAATTCGGTCGCCTACTGATTTCACCATCCAACTTGTTCTCTCTGTCAAGTATGCTTTCTAAATACACAAACTCACTCACCTGGTCAATCACGGTGCCATTTATGCTTACATTACATTCAGTGCTACCCATTCCTCTCTCAAACACCATAACTTTGGTCTTTCCCTTATTTATACTCAGTTTGAATTTCATGCAAACTTCGTGCATCCGAGTCAACATACTCTGCAACTCACTTTTGCTCTCTGCCAACAGGACAGTGTCATCAGCATACAGCAATATGCACACACGGATATCACCAAGACATAAACCACTATTATCTATTTTGTCCTCACGCATGCATGCCTCCATAAATATATTAAACAGCCATGGTGACATTACACAACCTTGTCTAACTCCTGCACCAATGGAAAACCATTTTGATAGAACACCATTCACTCGTACACGAGCTCTACTACCAGCATACATGGCTTTTACACTATTAAGTAGATTTCCAGTAACACCATATTCATTCAATACCTTCCACAAAAGTGTCCTATTCACTCGGTCGTAAGCTTTCTCTAAATCGATGAAGGCAGTAAAAACTTTCTTCCCAACAGCCAGATACTTTTCAATCATCGTGCGCAATGCAATAATCTGGTTAGTGCAGCCTTTACCAGGCGAAAAACCACCCTGAACATTTCCCACTTTCAATGATGTAAGACCCCATACTTTTTCAATAACAACCTTACCAAACACTTTCCCTGGCACACTCAGTAGGCTAATACCACGATAGTTCTTGCATTCAGTCTGGTCACCTTTTCCCTTATACAAGGGAACAATGATAGCATCCTTCCAATCCCGAGGGACCATTCCTAACTCCCAGCACAACTGGCAAATTTCAGTTAACCAGTCAATTATAGAGTCACCACCATACTTCAACATCTCTGCAGTTATGCCATCAACTCCCGGAGCCTTACCATTCTGAAGATATTTTAGAGCTTTACACACTTCTTCTCTTGAGATCCCTCCTGTGCTTTCATCCCTCATTGTGACATCATCTGCATCTGTCTCAGAATCATTTTTGCTCTCCTGATCTAATAACTCACAGAAGTATTCACCCCATCTCTCACTTAACTCATTGGGCACATATATCATTTCCCTAATCTCATTCTTCACACAACTTACAACTTTGTTTCCCCTATTTTTCCTGAGTCTCATGTACTTCCAGAAAGACTTTCTATCTTTCCAAAAGCCAGTTCATGCCTTTCCACTTTCTCCTTCCTATCTTTTGCCTTACTGTGGCGAACCAGCTTAGCAGCTTCACGCTTCTTACAGCGATATTCATCCACAGATACTCTACCTTGCAACATCCCCAAATAGGCTTCCTTCTTTTTCTTTACTGCCTCTTCAATCTCACTATTCCACCAAGCATCACCTCTATTGTTACCCACTATTGTGGTGCCACAGACCTGTTTAGCAGCAGTGACAACACAGCTCTTAAAACATTCCCACTTCTGTCCTACATCCCTCTCACAAAATTTCAGAACCTTCAGTCGTTCTCTGAGTAAGTCAGAATACCGCTGATGATCTTCAAGGAGCCTATCAACCTTTATTCTTTCTATCCTGGGTCTCTTCCTATTCCTTTTCCTCCAACCAACATTAAGTTTCACTCGTGACACTACCAAGTAATGATCAGAACCAACATCCGCACCTATCATCACACGGGTGTCAACAACTAAGTATTTCAAACGCTGATCGTAAACAACAAAATCTATCACACTTTTTTGACCAAGAGTACGATATTCACAAGTATATGTGTGGATATACTTGTGGTTGAAAAATGTATTAGATACACACAAACCATTCTCAATGCAGAGTTCAATTAATCTTTCACCATTATCATTCACACAAGGATCATTAAACTTACCCAGAACATTGTCAGAAATTGCATTCTGCACACCTGCTCTAGCATTGAAATCCCCTGCTATTATACCTTTTTCTTTAGCACCAAACTGGCTCAAAACAGCTTTTAGATCAATGCAGAAATCTTCTTTCTTATTAGAAGGTTCCGAGTCACAAGGAGCATACACTACAACAATTACAATTCTCTGAAGTTTCACTTTCAAACGAATCCAGAGAATTCTCTCACTTATGCAACTATAGTGAATCAAGTTGTTCTTCATCTTTTCACTTAAAATCACACCTACACCAGCCTCTCCTCTCATATTATCCAATACTCCAGACCACACACTCACCGTGCCATTCACTTCTTCTACCCCAATTTCCTTCTTTTTGGTTTCACTTACACACAGCACATCCAGTCTATACTTATTCATCTCCTCAATCACCTCACTCATCTTGCCATTTATAACTCTAGTATTCCATACACCAATTTTACATTCACTCAGCCGAGATCTCTTTCTCATACGCCGTTTAGAAAGTCCAGGTCGATTCCGTGGTGGACCGTCCTTCTCAAGTGTGGTGGGTCCACCATATCTCACACTTGAGTCATTCTTAATATTTCTTTTAGTCTTTTTAATCAGGTAAGTACATCAGTGTGGGGGATTATCCCACAGCTGAGGGTTCCAGTTGGTCATTCAGTCTAAGGATTCTGGAACAAAACCCAGTGAGTTGGGGTCTTTTCGCCAATGTCGCACAGAACTAGCTTGCACCTCTCCAAGATTCACAGAGGCCTAGTTGCTGTTGTGTGTGCCATTGTTACCACGGAGCGCCCCGAGGAGGCAAACCCATCGCTCACTACAACCGCCAGTGCATGCATTAAGGCTAAAGGTGGACCGACACCGTTCTAATGTATGTCAATAAATGCTATGCTGTGTTTCTTTTCTAGGTGTTCGGTGACTTTTGTCAATGTAGTGTATATACTTTTCACATGTAGCAAATTTCCTTTAATCGAATGCTTACCATTGTTTTTGTTTGTTTTTTTCTTACAGTTCCATGCCCACCATGAGCAACTGAAACAAATATGGGCAATCTCCCGTCCCTAATTAAGAGCAACTAGTTCCAGGCATGGTACGTTCAGCGCCAGTAGACAAATACGCCATCCATAACACTACCCAGCCGCCCAGGTAGAGCAGTGGTCTAAGAGATGGCTTCTGGTCATTCGTTCGAGATGGGTCCGGGTTCGAATCCCGCTGAGGCATGGATGTTGTGTTTTTCTTATGGCGCTGGTTCTGTCCCTTTTCTTGGAACCAGTGTCCCTAAATTAGGGACGGGAGGTTGCTTATAGCCCACGTCGGTCGTTAAAACTTCCAATAAAAAAAGCACTACCCAAGACTCGAACCCGCCGCATCTCGTACGAAGGATCAGAAGCCGTCGCCTTAAACCTCTCAACCACTTGAGTGGCGATAAATTTTGTATATTTGTTTTTAATTGGTATGCATTTGTGGTGCTACTTGATTCATCCTAGCACCGTTTCATAACACATACTCTTTTTTCGTTGTTTAATCTAAGTTAATGTTTTTAACCGTATTATGATATGAAATTAAATTTTCGTTGAATAAACTTTCAGAATATATATGATATAGAAACGGAGCAAACTTTTCTCGGGTAAGTGCTTACCAATAACTCAAGTAGCTTCCCGAAACTTCTGTCTCAATCTTCTCTGCTGTTGTTTCCCAAAGGGCACAAATTTATATAGATTCAGGAAAAAACCCCATCGTCCAGAGGATCAAATCCCTCTTGAGGGCAGAGGGAGATGGGGCAGTCAGTTTCCACTGGGTACGAAGCCATGTCGGAACCCAGGGAAACGAAAGGGCGGATCAGCTGGCGAGGGCAGCCACGCTGAAAGAGACGGTTGACGTGCAATGCAGAACACCGCGAAGGAGTATTCTTGCAGCATTAGCACGACAGACCATGACCGAATGGCAGGTCAGATGGGACGCGGGAGACAGGCCGGAAGACACACAGAGTGTTTCCAAAGGTCTCGACCAAACGTGCACAAACAAACAAGCTCCTGAATCAGGTACTCAGTGGCCATGGCATCAGCCCTGAATACCTGGGCAGATTTGCCATCAGGAACTGCACTTGTCCCTGTGGAAAGAGAACGGCAAGCATAGAACACTGCGTACTTGAATGCAGTGGCTTCGCCGAATGGAGAAACACACTGATCCCAGGTGTGCAAAGAACGCGAAGATTGGATCTGCTCATCCAATCTTCCGTTAACAGGAGGGGGATAATAGCCTTTGTAGAAAGGCTAACCCTCCAGCAACATACCATCTTCCCCAATCAAACGGGGACCGAAACGCAGGAGGTGAACGTGCACACCGAAAGCGATTCGGAAGATGAATGAGGGCGAAAGTCTGTAGGCAAGCAGACGAAGAGACCACCAATGTAAATATTCTGTAAATAAATTTTTGCTATCTCTTGATGTTGTAAGTCCTAAGCATGAGGACAGTGTATACATGTGTGTAGGTGTTTGAAAAAGAAAATAAAGGGAAATTATTCCCCAAAAAAAGTTCGAGGGCAAGGAATCTTCCAGTCAACGATAAAGTAAGAAACGACCTATCCCGCCAGACAGAGCGGGAACCCAGACAAGGTATACTAGGTCGCCTGCCAGCACGTCACCACGGGCTGGTCTCTAGGCCATTGGGGTGGCCAGGGTCCGAACTGGCGTCTCAAGGCAGGATAATTGTCGCAACATGTCAAAATAACATCCAAGGAGCTCAATAAGTCCCCGTGGAGCCAAGACAGATTGGCGGAACGGGACAATGAAATCAGTATATTACCTTGCCCCAAGGTGCCATTCACTATCGGTACGTAATGCTAAATCCTGTAGTAACCATGTTTCTGAATGGCACTGGAATCTTTCAGCAGTACAAAACTTCTTAAGGCAGATGTGGTTCAAGGGTTCCGTGTGCCCTCCTGACCTCCAAATTCCTTCGATTTGAATTCCGTCGAGCATTTGTGGTATTTAGTAGAACGCAATATTCCCGGCCTTTGCCAATGCAACCCTCCGTCGCCAAACTATGTTATTCTGTCCAACTAAGACAGAATACCTGATAATCCACGTCTTGGCGAAGGGAAGATACCTGATGGCTGGGGAAATGCTACAGGGATCCTTCTATATCAAAAGGGAACATCGAACACCTCAAGAACTACAAATCTTTCGGCCTTCTGTCTCAGGTGTTTACAAAATCTTCACTAAGGCACTGCCACATCGCTTGAAGGAAACACTGGGCATGGCACAACCAAGAGAACAGCATGGATTCAGGTGTGAAAGACAAAATGAACTTCAACCATGTGGTTCTTTTATTGATCATGAGAAAGCTTTTGATTTCGTGCAATCATCAGTAATTTTAATGCGTTTTGTTTTAAGTCCAAGGTACTGAAAATGCATACTTTAATATTAGTGACATCTATGAAAATGCAAGTGCAAAGTTTTGACTGTTCGAGAACACACCACAGCACGTATAAAACTGAAAACGGAGTTAGACAAGGTTCAACATATCTACCATACTCTTCAATGCCTCATTACAGAGTTTCTTTAAATTACTGAACTGAGGAGACTACGAGATAATGATTAACGGATACAATTTAAACCATTTCGTTCTGTTGACGACATAGTCATTTTTTACAAGTACCCCTTCAAAGATGGAGAGTACGATGTAGGAAATTGCTGGCAAGAGTAAAACAAGTTGGATTAAAGATGAACAAAATTGGTGTACAATAACTTTTCAAGAGCTGCAGATTTTTGCGGTAGATGGACACATGTGTAAAAATAAGTGATACATGCTTACATCTGCCCTGAGTAACAGATATCAATTAAGGACACGTCTAATGCTCTTAAAATCAGGCTAGAACGCATTTGGAAGAAACTGTACGATTTTGAAAAGCAATTTACCGTTACATGTCTTAAGAGACAACTGTTTAGTCAAAATGCAATCTTCCAATTCTTATTTATAGATCAGAGACATGGATCTTAACTATAAAAGACATAGTGCTGCAGACAACTGAAGTCATAATACTTTATTATGTTAATGAGCTAAAAAATATAAAGCATTGGCAGCTAAAAAATTAAATAAATAAATGGTAGTACATGAAGACGTGAAAAGATAAAACTTTGATTTATGAAAGCTGAGGAATTAAGTCCGTTAAAACATTAATCTGCCACTTAAAATAAGGATAAACATTTTACGCAGCTATGAAGAATGGTTTTCTTAACACGTGTTAGGAGCGCGAAAGTAGGTTAAGCACTCAAGCCACTTAAAAAACAAAAAGAAGAAACCCTCGAATGCTGAAAAGTCATTCATACGCACCTACAATGCATTGCACGACTGTTGTGATGAGAATCAGGCAGTCCTCTCATTTTACAAGCAATAACTTATTTCCATTGTACAATAGCAATATAAAATACGTGAAAAGGTAACTTAAATGAAAGAAAACAGATATTAAAACACAAGAGCTGAGTATGAACGTTGCAAGAATAAGTCAGTTGATATAAAAGAACACAATGTGATACTTGATGAAACAATGAAAGAAACATTTTCAAAAACGGTTGCTTTAAAAGTCATATTTGAATCAGAACAAACATATTAAATGAAGCATTACGTAATGATGAAACGCGCTGAAGATACGAAGTTTTAGTTTCTAAGACGGATACGATTTCGATGAAGAGACATCCAACCAGTAGAAGGCTTCCACGTGTAATGAAACTTCGAACGTTGAGCAGTTTTACGTGCCATTGTAAGTTCGCGTAGTAATCTGGATATGAGTTAAATGCGGAATTGAAGAAGTAGTTCTTGCGGTGCGAAGTGGTAGAGGGGGATTATCTTTGACATGATTAAGAAAGAAATTATAAATTGCAAATTTGGTGAGAATAAAGAAAAATGCGCATAATGGGCTTCAGCATGTAGTTATATGTCATGGGCAGATAGAAACATGTAGTCACGAAGATTGTGTGCTGTAGTACAGACGGATGAAGTGATGCTAAACATGAAATTGAAAAGTGGCGAGAGTAGAGAACATTGAGAGTAGAGATGAATGGTTGAGCCAGTGGTATTGCAGTATGAACAAATATCTGATGTTAAAATTTGTAGTTGGTGAAGTCGTAAAGGTGAAAGAATACGATTATGAAGAAAATGCCATTGGCGGTCGATATCTTTGGGTGATGAAAGTGGGTTACATGCGGCTTTCCAAGTTCGTTGAAATGAAAGACCGGGTAAGTCAAAAATTGGAGCATATTGAATATCTAACGTCAGCATGAAGAGATAAAGGTCTTTTGTAGTGAGGCAAGAAACGCAGATGATTGTTTGATCGATTTGTAAATAGAAAGGAAAAGGTAGTGACACAGATGGAAGGTAAGTTAATTCAGTAGTTGAAGCAATGTTAGGGAAGCTGTTGATGATGGATTCTTGTAGCAGTTGAAGTTTTAGTTGATTAGCAGCTGTGTTAGGGATGGAGCCAGAGAAGTCTGTAATAGATTTCCATGATAAATCTGGTTGGATGAGATGTTGAACTAGGAGAATTCCAGCACGATACCAGGATGGAAAGAAAAATAAGTACAAGTAGATGAGTGAAAGAAGAAATTGTAAAAAAATAGGTTCCTGCGATAAGTCTAGTGTGGAAGTTGGATAAAGACGTCGGAGAGGGAGAGAAAGAAAAAGAGAAATACTTTCGCGGTAAAGTGAAGGAAGACAATGTGGAAGAAGCGGATATTTATCCATGCGAAGAAGAATGTTGAATGAAAGAGCAGAATTATATGGATTGACGAAGAAGTTCATGATATCACTTAAAGGAGAAGGTGTACTAGAAAGTTGACGAATTAGCTGCATAATACGGAATACTTTGTAGCGAAGAGTGATCGATGGAAAGTTAACACCTCCGAATGAAAGTGGGTATGTAAGTATATTTGCACAAACATGATGCATGCTAGACCATATGAAGTTGATGAATGAAAGTTGTAATGAAAGATTGAATGTTGTTGGTGAAGAGTAGATGATCCAAGTATGGTAAAGTGACGGTATATTGAAAGTATTAAGAAGAGTTGCTTTTTGTGAATAAGAGATGAAGCGAGAGAAGCGATTCCAGGTACCTATAGAGCGTTGAAGTCGTTGAAGCATGGGATACCAAGTGTTGTTGGTCACATGAGTATATTTTCCAATCCAGACACCAAGAAGTTTTAGAGAGTCCGAAGTATAGGCAACACACCATGGTTGAAAAGTTCTTCCTTCCCAAATACCTAATCAGAGGCATGAGCTTTTCGAGATGTTGAGAGATGCTCCTGATATTGAAGAGTATTCTTTGTAAGTATTTGCAATGATATTGCAATCCAAATCATTTCGGATGATGATAGTAACATCATCAGCATACGCTGTTAGAATTGTAGAGTGATGACGGGTTGTCGGATTCAGATGGAAAGGGCTAAGAGTGAGTTGACGACGAAGCATAAATAGAAACGGTTCAAAAACGATAGCAAAAAGTTGATCTGACAGCGGACAGCCCTGACGAACCCCAATGTTGAAAGGAATAGCAGCAGTTATAAAAGAAGAATTACGAGCATGAAAAACAGCGCCGATGTAGAGATTGAGAACAGCTTGAGAGAAAAATGAAGGAAAGCCGAAGTTTGAGAGGGTAATTTGAAAGTAAGAATGATTAATGGGATCGAACGCTTGGCGCCGATCAAGATTGAAGAAAGCAAGTGGTTCGTGAAAGTGTTGAGCGATAGATTGAAGGTTAGAGAGGAGAGTAAGGTTCTGACTGATTGATCGGTTAGTGATATAGTTGGTTTGATCCGGATGGATCACATTCGAGAGAACAAGACCCAGCCGGAGAGAAAGAACAGTGGAATAAAGCTTTTAGTCAGTATTAAGTATGGAAATTGGACGCCAATTAGTAAGTAGTTGAAGGTTCCCAGATTTAGGTAAGAGACGAAGAAGAGCGATCGTGAAATTGGAAGGAAGAGTTGATGAAGTGAAAAGAGCATTGAAGAGAATAATATAGGCAAAAGCTCAGATTTAAAAGTAGTGTAGGAGGAGGTAGGAAGGCCGTCTACTCCCGGAGCAGAGCGACGGTTAAGGCGAGCAAGAGCAGTGGAAATTTCTGAAGAGGTGATGGTACTGAGAAGAAGTGAATGATGAGAAATTGGAGCCTGTGGAAGATTTTGGAGAAGAAGAGAATTCCGAACAGTTGGAAGATTCGACGAGTTAAAACGTTCCGAGAAGTGTTGAAATGTATGATGACACATAATTTCAGGATCAGAAGTAATACAGTTACCATCAGCTAAAAGATGAGTGATGCTTTGAGAGCGACGACGGGAATTTTCAAAATCTAGAAGTACTTTTTCTTTTAGGTTTGAAGAATCTAGGCATTTAAATTTTAGTCCATTCAGAGTGTCTTTTGATTTTTAGTCCATTCAGAGTGCAGCTGCAAGAAGAAGTTGCTGGAGCGTTGTAGCGAACGTTGCATATTCTGGTGCGTTTGGCGGGAGGAGAGAGTGTTGAAATTTTATTTTATCGATTTCCATTGAACGAGTGATGCGATTTTCAAAGGAGATGCGTTCAGCGAAGGAACGAACTGTTGACTTTGTATTGAGCCATAGAGTAACGTGATCTCGTGATGATTCAAGTTTTAAAGTACAATCGCGAAGGATGGAGATGACTTGAGCTTTAGAAACCGGATCATCCAAGACATCATCACTGAGCGACCATAATCTTGGAGGCGTTGTGTTTTGAGAGAAAAGATTAAATTGGGCAGAAGCGATAAAATGATCCGATGCTGCAGTGGGTGTGTGAGAAAAGTTAGGTGTCACGTCAATTCGTAGCGTGCGTCAATTTGTCGACTACGTCAATTCGTCGCACGTCCATTCGTCGACCACGACGATTCGTCGAGCGTCAATTCGTCGACCACGACGATTCGTCGAGCGTCAATTCGTCGACTACCTCAATTCGTGGACAACGTCAATTCGTCGCGTTTACAGATTTTGGTTACATACAAAACGAATGCAGGAAAACGTACGATTTAAGATTTTCGTGAAATCTAGTTTTCATTTCAGAACCATCAAATTTAGTATCATGAAACTCTAACTTAGACGCTAGACGGTTTTTAGAAGGGGTTGAAGCCCGGGGGTCGGATCCCCCCTCATAAAAAATTTCGCAAAATCTACAGTTTTCATTTTAGAACCACAAAATTTGGTATACTATCTCATGGTACTCTAACTTAGACGGTACACCGTTTTTGGAACGGGTCAAGGCCCTGGGGGTGAAAGCCCCTCCTTATAAAAATTTCGTAAAATCTACAGTTTTCAATTTAGAACCACCAAATTTGGTATACTATCTCATGGTACTCTAACTTAGACGGTAGACCGTTTTTGAAACGGGTCAACGCCCGGGGCTCAGAGCCCTCCAACATACAAAATTTCCTTAAAAACTACAGTTTTCAATTCAGAACCACCAAATCTGGTATACTATCTCATGATACTCTAACGCTAGACAGTTTTTGGAAGGAGTTGGAGCCCGGGGGATAAGAGCCCCCAGTCATAAAAATGCCGTAAAATCTACAGTATTCAATTTAGAACCACCAAATTTGGTATACTATCTCATGGTGCTCTAACTTAGACAGTAGACCGTTTTTGGAACGGGTCAAGGCCCGGGGGTTAGAGCCCGCCCCCCATAATTTTTTTTTGTAAAATCTACAGCTTTCAGTTCAGAACCATTAAGTATGGTATCATAAAACTCTAACTTAGAAGCTAGACGCTTTTTGGAAGGAGTTAGAGCCCGGAGGGTGAAAGCCCCCCTCATAAAAATTTCGTGAAATCTACAGTTTCCAATTTAGAGCCACCAAATTTGGTATACTATCTCATGGTACTCTAACTTAGACGGTAGACCGTTTTTGGAAAGGGTTGCAGCCCTGGGGGTAAGGGCCCCCTTCATAAAAAAATCGCAAAATCTAGTTTTCAATTCAGAACCACCAAATCTGGTATACTATCTCGTGGTGTTCACAAAGTATTTATTCAAGGAATGTACATGAGACGAGCAAGAAAAAAACGTCTCAAAAAAACAGCTACACATGAATGCACTATTTACAGATGACAGTAGATACCTATTTACAATATATACATGACATTCAGATGTAAACAAATCTTGAGGAGATCGTACACACTAGGTTGAGCAGATATGGCAAGAGTTCAGGTAGAGAGGCACAGAGTAAAATGTTATAATATAGTCTTATGAGCACTAACTGTATTGTGCAGCGAAGGTGGAGTCCCAGCAACCCCAAGGCTTCTGTGGACCATGGAGAGAAGAAGCTGGGTTCACTTGAAGACGCAACGGCACCGTTATGAAAACAAGATAAGTACATGTACATGAGACGAGCAAAAGTAGAATGCACGATAATTGTGACATAGAAATGGGATATTTACAGATGACTGTAGAAACAAAGAGACAATATAGTTGCATGACGTTCAGATGGAAATAGATGTTCAGGAATCTCGTGGAGATAAGACATACCTTGATGAGCAGGTGTGACGAAGGTTCGGATAAAGAGGCACTGAGTTAACTGTTAAATAGTCATACAAGAACCACCAATTGTAAGATGCAGCAAAGTCGGTGTCCCAGCGAACCATGGGGCCTCTTGGGACCATGTAGAAAAGAAGCTGGGTTCACTTTGTCGAGCAACGGCGGTGTGGTACTCAAGGCGTAAACGAGAAATGAGACATTCCCGAAAAATTGAGCAACGCGGCACTTGCGTGAGGTACCGTAGCAGGCACCTCCCGAGCACGACACTGTTGATGATAGACGTATATAACGTGTTTCACTAGCACAAAAATGTAAGTGCAGACTACAGGGAGTCTGATTGGAGGCACGAGGTTGAGCAACAGCGTTCGGTAAGCACTGAAGGAAAGATCAGTTGTACAGGATCGTTGCGCAATCGAAAAGGCAAGATTTAGCATTGGTAGCAGTATAGTGCAATATAGATAAACATGACTCACATCTGCCTCCCCGGCGCAGAAAGGGCAGAGTGGGGAGGAAAGAAGGGTCATCCGGTGCAAGATTGAGGGTATGTGAAGACGGTTATGTAAGAAGAACCAGTGGGTGTTGATCTCCGGTGGTGTAGATAGAGAAGAGAGGGTGGCAGACCACACAGCAGAGAGAGCGGAAGACGAAATATCAGGGATAGGTGTAGGCGTAGAAGAGCGGGAGAGAGAGAGAGAAATCTGTAAAGAGTGGATGTGGAGAAGGAGAAAATCGGAAGATCTATGCCGTGAGCCGACAAGAAAAAGGGGAGGGGGACAGACGCGAATAGAACGGGAACGAGACCGGCGGGGGAAGCAAGATCGGGGAAGAGATAAATAAGGGATGACAGTAAGGAGGTGTGAACCTGAAGAGCATGGGGTAGAGCACGAATAGCAGGAGGAAAGTCGGAGAAAGAGCGCCAGAGAAAATCAGGGGTGACGGGGTCTCGGACTGTGACTACTCCGGCGCGGAGCCAGGTGGGGAAAGCAAAACATGGGAGGTGTGGAGGATGAATGACGGAGGAGAAAAATAGAGGTTCTGATAGAAGTTCGGAGGTAGTAGCTGGTGGAGAGCGAGACAGAGGGAAAGAGCGAAGCAGGGTGATAGCCTCTCGATAGACAGGAGGTAAGTTGGAAAGGAGGGGGCAGTGATCCATTAAAAGATAGGAAGGAAAAGTAAGGTGGGGATTACGCGGGGAGAGAGTGACGTCCCGGGTTGTTTCCGCCGGCAGAACAGGTGAAGCAAGAAGGCGAAGAAACGCAGACACACGGAATGCCTCATAGTATAACCGCACGTCAAGCAGTCCAATACCGCCATTCTGAGGAGACAAGCTGAGAAGTGAAGTGTTAACCCAATGATGACCAGCCCACACGATATTGGTTTGGCACTGGGTGATTGCAAGAAGACGATAGACAGGTTGTTTGGACGCAAGCCAAGAGAACGTGCACATGGATATCAAATATGTTCGAGTGATCTGGGCACGCTGGTACAGAGAAGTGCAGAACTGTGCTGGTCTCCAGTTGGCAGCCTTGCGCAGAAGGCGGGGGTGCAGTGCATTCCACGTTGTCGTCGAGGCTGTAGGAGGTTTGCCCAGGTGCACTCCTAGAAAACGCTGTGAGGATGTGGACCATTCAGCTTCCATTGGAGAGTCGGTTCGACTAGCCCACGACCCGCACCACAAGCCAGTGCTTTTTGACTCGTTTAGCGTGGCACTAGAACAAGAGGCATACCGAACGTAGAGGTGGCGAAGTTTGCAGAATTGTGCATCTTGTCGAACACAAAAAGTCACGTCATCAGCATAGGCAACATAGGTGACAATATGATGGCGAGTGCTGGCGACCACTGGAGGCAGAGAAGCATAGAAGGATCTGTGAACGGAGCGGAGAAAAGGTTCGATTGCAAGAGCGAAGAGCTGTCTGGACAAGGGGCAGCCTTGCCGGACGCCGCGACGGAAAGGAATTAGCGCTGTGAGAAGGGTGGGCAACCTGACGTGGAAAGTGGCGTCCTGATAGAGGGAGGAGAACAGAAACAAAAGGAGGTGGAAACCCGAAACTATGAAGTGTAGACGAGAGGTAAGCATGAGAAATATTGTCAAAAGCGGATTGTTGATCGAGAGACAGCAGAGCAAGAGGTTCTGAGCGAGATCGAGCGGCGAGATGGATTAGGTCACTGAGAAGTTGAACGTTATGCGAGATGGAGCGCCCTGGGACAGTGTAGGTCTGGTTAGAGGGCAGGATGTGGGGGAGGATTTGATTAATACGGCGCGAGAGTAGTTTAGTATAAAGCTTGTAATCAAGATTCAGAAGTGAGATGGGACGCCAGTTCCCCAAGTCTAGGAGATCACCCTTCTTGGGGAAGAGGACTATATGGGCAATTGTGAAACTCCTCCGAAGGGTGGATAGGTGGAAAGCAGCTGAGAAAGCACTAAGCAGAAAAGGGAGGAGGGCTGGGAGGAAAGCTTTGTAAAAACATAAAGGAAGTCCATCCGGGCCCGGTGCAGCCTTGGAATTTAGAGAAGAAAACGTCTCAGAAATCTCTGTTAGCGTGGGAGGCCAGAGGAGAGAATCAGAAAAATAAGAGGGGACTTTAGGTAAAGCAGAGTGTAGACCAGATAAGGCAGTGCTAGAAGGAGGAGGAGTCTCACAAAACTTCGTTGTAAAATAGCTGCGGGCAACAGAGCAATGAGTAACTGGGTCAGAGGATGCCACGCCGGTAGAGAGGCGGAGATGGCGAATTGAACCAGAGGCATGACGCTTAGATTCAAGATTGGAAAGAAGCTCATAAGTGCAAGCATCGGGCGCGAGATGCTGTAATCTCAGCCGCCGAATGACCGGTTGCGCAAGTGGCACTAAGAGAGAATTCAGTTCAGCCTTATACACAGCAAAAAGAGGGTCAGCCATATTTACAAGAGAAAGCATCGTACGGATGTGATCCAAACGCATCCTCTGTAGCGTCGTGATCGTAAAAGCCTGATTTCGCACATGAAGCAAGAGGCGAGGTTTTACCTCCAGCCAGAAAGTCAGGGCACACGGCGCAGACTGCAGTTGCGTGCGCCATTCGGAGAAGAAATGGCGGACTGAAGAGCAAAAACCGGCGTCATCCAAAAGAGCGGCATCAAATGTCCACGGCCGGGTTGTCCTGTGCTGTGCATGAGTGTGGAACACTGTGAGAGTGATGGCACAATGGTCGGACGACGCAGTGGGCTGGCAACGGGATGCAGAGATCGCTGGAAGAAGTATGGACGTGGTATAAAATCTGTCAAGTCTAGCCGTGGCCGAGTTTATCGCACCAGCTGCACGCCAGGTATGGGAGGGTGTAGTCGGATATAAGTGTCGATGGACATCTATCAGTGAGAAATCAAAAACGAGGGACTGTAGCTGCTGTACAAGGTCTGCACGATGTTTGCGTGAAGGCGGGGAACGATCAAGTTGAGGGTGTATAGTACAATTAAAGTCGCCACCAACGAGAACTCGGTCGGTGGCAGGTATACCAGAGAGAGCACCGTGAAAGCACAGAAAAAGCTCCGACACATAAGTGGAGGTGTTTGGCACGTAGATGTTGAAGATATGTAACCTCTCCGTTTGAATAGTGAACGTGACTTGTTGTAAGAGATCACGACAGAGATTTTTTACAGAGAAGAGAGTCATCGTAGAGCGAAAAGTCGAGCGTACCCCGATGGCAATGCCACCATTCCGTCAGGGTAAACAGCTGAATTCTTGGTGGAAAGTAAAATTCCATGATCGCCAACGGGTAAACAAAGTGGTAGGATGACAGTTCGTCTCTTGTAAAAGTAGCAAGTCCGCACCCAGTGGGGAAAGGTCCTCATAGGCTAAGGCGTTCGCAAGTGGTGTCGCAAAACCGCGACAATTAAGTGACGTGACCTTGAACTTTTAGGTCCGTCGGCGGATGTAAGATGTGTTGACTTGCAGTGGCGAGAACATGTAGGCGCTGAATAAAACCCAGACCCCACGGAATGCCATCGACGTTCCGCCAAAGAGTGTGCATAAGAGAATCAAGTTGACTGAGAACCCGAGGTAGGGTAGCTTCATACTTTAGTAAAAAAGCACGGGCAGTGGCCGTGCTGGTGGGACTCACTAAATATTCAAGAAGATGTACGTAAGGCAGCGGCTCGGCGGGAAAAGCATTCTCTTGAAGGAGATTAGTTAAGTCCTCTAACGAGGGAGAAACATCCTCCGTCTCTGGTTCAGTCCAGGCTTGTACTTGAGAAGACGAAATGCCACGTCGAGAGAAGATTGCGCGAATAACCGGGCGATTAGACCGCCTTGTGAACAAGTGCGGGGATGAGGACGTCTTAGACTTCTTCAACATCTTCCGTGAGGAGACACTGCGTTTGCCAAAAATCGTGTAGGAACCAGCTGGTATAGAAGTTTCTGTGCTGGAAAGGGTATCGGCTGCTGGATCTGCAGTGCCAACGGTAAACACCGACGACAGATCAGCAGGTAAATCTGTAGGAGCAGAAAGTATACGCTGCGGGGACGCCGTAGGAAGCGTGGGAAAATTCCGGTCTGTAACTGAAAGTGAGTCTGCCAAAGACGTTTGTCGACCAACGTCTGTAGGCCGACGTCAGAAAGATCTGGGTCCTGCAACCTTCCACTCGAGTGGAGACGTTGACACGGCAGTAACAGGAGGGACAGAAGGTGCCACAGCACTTGGCACGGTTCTGGAAACAGCACGAGTACAATTGGCTCGCACATGACTCTCACTTTGACAAAGGGTGCAATGCTGAGAAGTGATAATCTCGATACGACGTCGCTGTTGCCCACAGCGCACGTGAAGGACAGTTGGACAGGCCTGAAGATGAGTATCGGACGAAAAGAGCACACGAGCGGTGCGACGGAAGCCACGAATGGCTTTGTCTTCGGGGTCTCTGGGTGCCGCCGAGAGGGTTGTTATGGGGCCGACCACTCGGCCGAACTTACTGAGTAACGTGCAAAGAATAGTATCAGAAACCTCTGGCGGGACAGGGTAGAAAGTCACCTGCACTGGGCGGTGCGCGACTGGTTGTGGTAGTAGATGTACATCATTAATGGTCAGTCCAGCTGTCAAGACAAGGTCTGCATGTTCCTTTTTCTTGAAGTAAACCAGCACTGTTCGTGGTTTTCGGGCAACATAATCTATTGCATCCGCCGGTAAGATGGATTTAAGAGCTCCGCTATAGAGCTGAAGCTTTGTATCCGGCAGCGCATCAAAACATACGCCGAGTTCTATCGTTGATTGTAGTTGACGGCCGGCTGGTGAGTCTTCGGGAATATCTATCGTGGCTGTGGATCCCACGACATGAAGATACGAATCGGGAAGGAGAGTATCAGACGATAAGAGTGACGTAGAGCCATTAGACATGGCAGTCGCATATGATGGAGGAACAGTACTTTTACGAGATGTAGAGGGCGAAACTCCAGCTGTTATAGGCGAATTTGGTAGTTGAGATGAAGTGGTGGCCGTAGAAGCGACGGCACCTGACACCTCCATAGCATCCGCGGCAGGGACAGAGAGTAGACCTGTAACGGTAGTACTCTCTGTGGGAAGGCAGGCCGTAGGCACAGGAGAGGAGGAGGAACTCATGACGTCAGTAAGGCAGTTAGAGATCTCTGCGACCAACAAAGCTGTGTCAGCAGCTGGGTTGGAAGAAGAGGAGGAAGATGACTTTTCTTCCAAGATAAGGGCGTGAGCTTCACCCTTATCTAATGCCGCCATGTCAATGGCGAGGCTTACTGAAGAACAAGACCAACTCGGTCGAAAAATATAACTAACGATAAAGAATAAAGTAATTCACTCACCACCTCGTGAGACAAACGGAACGAAAGCACTGATCTTCAACTTGAAGATGTACTCGAAAAGAAAAAGTACACCACTCGATTAACTACTCGAAAGCACGTAAAAGTCAGAGCTCAAAAAACACACATCACAATCTCATGGTATTCTAACTTAGACTGTAGACGGTTTTTGGAAGCGGTTGGAGCCCGGGGGTTAGAGCCCCCCCCCCCCCTACAAAATTGCCGTAAAATCTAGTTTTCAATTTAGAACCACTAAATTTGGTGTCATGAAACTCTAACTTAGCGAAAGACCGTTTTTGGAACGGATCGGAGGCCGGGAGGTCAGAACTCCCCCCCCGGTACAAAATTATCGTAAACTACATTTCAAAATTGCCTTTATTCTTCAGTAAAATAACATTTCTATGTACATGACAATGGAATTCTGCCAATAAATACAGTGGTATATACATCAGCTGGAAAGTTCCAGTGAAACGTAAAACAAAATATTGTTAAAATCATAAAATTATTTCGCCACGTAGGGCGAAGGAGAGGCAGACAATAAAGCACGAGCGAAACAAATGAAAATGTTTACCTACAGTATTGTAGACAGGGAAAGACATGATTCCATACTATGCAAAAATTCGAATTAAGCATTACTACCATACTAAAGATTAAACATGCACAAGGTACTAATTCACATAAAAGACCATGGGTGAGAAGGAACTAACAGGTGCAACAGTATTTGGAGATATGACAGTAATGGTAGAAACAAATAAGCAGAAATACTTATTATATGTACAGAATTATGCAGTGACAAGAGAGAAATATGCTAAACGGACCCAGGAGAGCAACTTTACAAAAAACAGAAATCGAACAGTAATGCAATGCACAAGTTTCATATCATATGTACAGAACAATACAGTGACAAGGAAGAAAGCCGCTAAACATACCCAGAAGGGCAGCTTCTCATGAAACAGAAATGCAACAGTGATGCTACATTCAAAATTTACAACATATGTACAGAAGTATTCTGTGACAAGGGGAAATAACGCTAAATGTACTCAGAGGGGCATCTTGTTACATTAAATTATACACACAGTGACTAATATTTTAAAAATATATTCAACATAATGAAGGGGACATTGCGTGGGCAGTAAACTGTGCAGAAGGAAGAATTATATACAACAACATAAAATCCAACATTATCGAAGAGAACATGGGAAACATGGTGAGCTATCTTCAATGGCACATTAAACAGAATAATCACAAATAGCGAAGCACCAAAATTAATACGAAAAACATGATTTGTTACAGTGAACATGGGCGACAACAAAAATCCCACTTATATGTTGACATGTAACTGCAAATTGTGGATATGGAACCACCCAGCCGATTGGGCCCAGGTGAATTGAAAAACGCTATCGGTGTTTGTTGAGGCAGCACGAGAGTGCTCTATTTGGAGGCGAGAGGTTAACCGTGCTAGGAAGCGTCTCCGAATGATAGCACTTGCCTCCTGAGGAGGTGGAATAAGAGCAGGGAAGCATTGTTGAAGATGGAAAGCATAGACAGTGAACTTCACAAGAAGAAAAATGTAACGACACACAGGAGGCAAGTGAGTAGGTGGATGCTTTGTTTGGAGTAGCCAAGCATATGCAAGAAAGGGTAACGATTGAGCACAAACTCGATCAGCAAGACGAAATGCTGTGTTTAGGACTGGCAGGAGAACTGGGCAGAATAAGTATTGATGTTGGACGTCGCTGACTTCAGGGCAAAAGGAGCATTGTGAAGAGGTGAGAAGAGTCATGCGAAATAGTACTGATGGGGCGGGGAGACGAAGGTGAAGAAATTGCCAATGGACATTGAGTTCAAGAGGGGAGGAAATGGGGAGAGGTAGAGGCTGTCCAGATGGCGGGGAGAAGAGAAGGAGGAGCAGAATGCACAGAAAGTGGAAGTGCGGGAGGGGAAAGAAGAAGCCAATAAAGAGAACAGGAGGAGATAGAAGTAACTAGAACCGGAGAGCTATGAATGAGGAGAAAGAACGGTAGAGAAAGAGGAGCGGAGGGGACCGAGAAGAGACATCAGGTAAAGCGAGGAGTGGAAAGAGGCTCCAAAGTGCTATGCGAAGGAGAAGATATTCGTTAGCAAGAGTAATGGTTGGAGATAGAAGCAGGGAAGAAAGAGGTCTCCAGGTTAGATCAGAAGTTACGAGAGAACGGACAGTTATCACACCAGAGCGGATCGAATGAGGAAAGTAAAAGTAAGGGAGGTTAGGAGGGTGAATAAGAGAAGAGAAGAAAAGGGGTTCATCTAGGAGATCAAGAGTTGAAGAAGGAAATGAACGGAGAAGACGAAGCGAACGAATGAGAGAAAGACCCTCTCGCAGGACAGGAGGGAGGTGGGACGGGAGAAGAGAGTATGCATCCATCTTCAGAAACAGTAGGAAAGTGAAAGATGGGTCACGGGAAGAAGCTAGAACATTCAAGGTAGTGGTAAGGGACGGAACAGTTGAAGTGGCAAGGCGAATGAAATGAATAATGCTATGTGTTTTATAAAGGACAGCTGGATCAGGAAGCTGGATGCCACCTAATGAGGCTGGCAGATGAAGCGTTGCAGGTTTAACCCAGTGATGTAAAGACCAGATGACGGAAGTTAATCATGACGGAAGACCAGATGACGGAAGCTGGATCAGGAAGCTGGATGCCACCTAATGAGGCTGGCAGATGAAGCGTGGCAGGTTTAACCCAGTGATGTAAAGACCAGATGACGGAAGTTAAGAGGCGAGTGATGGTCATCATTTGTGACACGGGCACAACCGTCGACATCCAAGAGTATTCGCATAGGGAGATAAGTTGTCTACGAACAACGGCTGCTCGTTGACGGAACGATGTGAAAGGGCGGGCCTTACTCCAGTAGGCAACAGTCCGTTGTATCCGTTGAAGAAGAGCAGTCCAAGTGGCGGATGCAGAAGCCAAGGGCAATCCGACATACCCACCGAGGATCTTCTGTGTAGTGGCTGTCCACTGCGCACCCCAAGGAGCATCGGTGCGGGCATCCCATGCCCCGCACCATAAGCCAGTACTTTTAGTGGCATTCAGCGCAGCTCCAGATATTGCAACATACTGTTGAGATACAGAATACAGGCGATCAAATTGAGATTCATCCCGGACGCAAAAGGTCACATCATCAGCATAGGCGGTGAAAATTATTCGATGATGACGAGTACTAGCCACTGTCGGCGGTAGGATATCCAGGAGTGATTTTCCGGCTGCTAACAGGAAAGGCTCAAAAGCGAGAGCGAATAGCTGGCCGGAGAACGGACATCCTTGCCGGATGTCTCGCTTAAACGGAATTGCAGCGGTTAGAAATGTGGCCGCTCGAACATGGAAACTGGCACCCTGATAAAGGGCCAAGAGTGCGGAAGAAAAGGCGGGAGGAAAGCCAAATTGTGAAAGGACAGCAGAGAGATAAAAGTGAGAAACGTTATCAAAAGCGGACTTTTGATCCAGATTGAGAAAGGCAAGAGGTTCATCAAAAGAACGAGCGAGGAAGTGAAGATGAAGGAGAAGAGAAACATTAGTGGAAATAGTCCGACCAGGCACAGTGTATGTCTGGTCGGGAGAAATAACGAAATAGAGAACATAATTAAGGAGCCGGGATAAGAGTTTTGTATTGAACTTATAGTCAGTGTTTAGGATAGAGATAGGGCGCCAGTTTCCAAGATCCAAGAGGTCAGCCTTCTTAGGAAGGAGGATGATGTGTGCCAAAGTAAAGTCGGGCGGTAACGCAGGAGAGGAAAAAGCAGACGAGAAACATGCAGACAGAAAAGGCAGAAGGCACGGTAGAAAAGCACGATAAAAGGACAGAGGAAGGCCGTCAGGTCCAGGAGCGGCATGAGGATTGAAAGTAGCGAACGCCTCGCGGAGTTCGCGAAGAGAGAAAGGGGAGAGTAAAGAAGTAGATAAAGTAGATGCGACCTGAGGAAGAGAGGAGAGAAGAGGAGACGCTAATGAGGATGAAGACTGCGTTACCGCACTGTACTTGGCGGTGAAATACTGTCTGGTGAAGGTGCATAGCTTCGATGGGTTCGAAGTGATGGAACCATCCTGGAGGCGAAGATGACGCAAAGATGTAGCAGAACGATGTTGAGATTCCAAGGCGGTTAAGTAATCGTGAGAATCAGCTGTAGGGGAGAGATGCAAGAAATGCATCCTGCAGGCTGCATCGGATGCGCGAGGAAGAAGCAAAGCGTGGAGATCTGCCAGATAGCCGTGGTATTGCGGATCATCAAGAGAGAGCATCGAAAATAGAGCACGTAGATTCGCAATTTTCATATCACTCTCATTCCGAGAGGCATGGAGTAGCGCCGTACAAAAAGGACCAAGTCATGTTTGACACTGAGCCACAGTTGCATCGCGTCGGACGTAGTATCAAGAAGGGGCTGAGGACTTCGGAGGAACTCACGCACAGCAACACAATATTGTTGATAATCCAGGAGCGAGTTCGGAAAAGTCCATACTCGTCAAGTCCTTGAAGGTGAAGGAGAAACACACACCGACAGACTGACAATACTGTGGTCCGAAGCGGCGGAAGGATGATGGGCAGCAGCTGCGATCGACGGGAGAAGAGCAGTCGAAACATAAAATTTATCCAGCCGTGCTGCCGTAGTACTGCCATGGATGGAAGAGCGCCAGGTAAAAGAGATTTCCGACGGGTGTAGATGCCGGAACGCATCAACCAATTGAAAATCATCAACTAGCTGAGAAATCTGTAATACACGTTGTCTGCGGTATTCGCCAACGGTTGAATTGCTGTCAAGGGCCGGCAACAACGTACAATTGAAATCTCCGCCGATGAGAATATATTCAGACGGTGGGATGCATGACAGCTCTGTACTGAGTGTGGAGAGAAGCTCAGGTAACAGACGCTCATCACAGGGGACATATATGTTAAAAACATGATAGGTCACGTTTTCAATGCAAAAGACAACGACCTGGATGTTGTCCACATGTAATGCACGAATCACTGGAGTCGAAATCAGAGGGAGTAGGCGGTGATGGATCCCAAGTGCAAGGCCACCATTCCGTCCAACTCGATAAGCATGGTGAAAATCGTAGGACCGAGCCCGCCAACGAGAGAACAAAGTGGTAGCAGAGCAATTGGTCTCTTGGAGCAAGAGAAAATCTGCGTGTAGAGGCGCCAAGTCCTCATACACTAGAGCATTTCTAGGAGAAGCAGAGAACCCTCTGCAGTTAAGTGTGACCGCCTTAAATTGGTAGTTCCTTCCCAGGTCGACACGCACGTGCGCTGGAATCTGTTATTTTCTTCGCTTGCTTCTTCATTCTGTCAACACTAAATTTGAGATCGGGATAGGAAAGCACAAGATTTCGAAACACAGGTGTCACACTAGAAACTTGGGTTAGAACAGTAGGAAGATCAAGCATATGACGTGCAACAAACTGATTAAAGAATCTAGGATGTTTATGAGAGCATAATACTTCATATATTTTATGAAGAGAAAGCGGACCTACCGGTATATCCGCCTTCGCTTCAGCTAGGTAACGGAGAAAAGAATCTAGGGAAAGCACTGGGGGTGGAGTCTTAGCACCTGGAATCACAGCAGGATGTCGACTTGTTCGTGGCGAAGTACGATGTTGAGAGGAGGACCGAGAAGATGAGTCAACAGAACGACCTCTTGCAGCACCGGTGCGAGGAGGGAGCGGAGTCTGCGGAGCACTCCAGGACTCTCGTCGAGCAGGCTTGCTGGTAGTTTTAGGGTCAGAATGATTGCCAGAAGAGTCACTAGCAGTAGGGCAGTCCATGTCAGTTACTGTACTTGGAGTGTCTTCATCCGACGGAGGATGAAGGTCAGCAGTCAGGTCAGCTGGAGCAGCAAGATACGTGGGCGGAGCAGCCGGCACCAGATGAGGAAAGTCCTCTGTCAACAATTGTGGGACGGGACCCTGTGGAGGAGGGCCCGATGGTAGAGCAGGTTGATGAAGTTCTGAAGACACCTCCTTAGAAGCGATAGGGGTGGACGACACAGGGCTGTCACGAGTGATTTTTGGTCCCGAAGACTGAGGTACAGCAGGGTGGCGGAAGCACTCACTTCGTTGATGGCCATACGCCTTACAAGTCTGACAATGAAAGGAAGTTAAAACTTCGATGCGTCGGATTTGATCTCCGCATTTTACAGTGAAGAGAGTAGGAAAAGTCTTGATATGTTCATCCGAAGAGAATACTACTCGCGCAACTCGTCGGGCACTTTCAATCGAACGATCATCCTCGTCCTTTGGAGCAGCGGAGTGTTTGGTAATGTTACCCACAACACGACCGGATTGCATAAGAAAAGCACAAAGCATTGCATCTGTGACTTCAGGATGTACTGTGTACATCGAGACCGTTACTGGTCTCTGGGCGACAGGCTCAGGAAATAATTGGTGATCACAAACAACCAGCCCAGTCTGTAAGACAGAGGTCGCATCTGCCGCATGAAAGAAATAAACAATGACACTCGGCCCTCTGCGCGACATATGACGTATCGCTGACGGAGAGAACTTTTGTTTCAGGGCAGTAGAGTACATTTTGAGTGGTGTGTCTGGCAGCGCCTCAAAGCACACACCCAACTCAGTAGCCGTGGTGAAAGAAGTACCTGCTGGAGAATCCACTGGAATTTCGAGCACAACCTCATTACCAGAGCGACGGACATGAGGTTTTAAAGCTGCGGCTTCCGCTCGCATGGAATTAGACTTGGGCTGAAGCCTTTGGGAAGTTACCACTGAAGAATAGGAGCGAGGAGCAGTAGAAGTGGAGGTTGAAGGCAGAGGAGCACCGTCATCCATTGAAGGCAGAGGAGCACCGTCTCCTCTGCCTTCAATGACTCTATGGATGAAGGCAGAGCACCGTCTCCTCTGCCTTCATCCATAGAGTTTTTTTTTCATCCATAGAGTACATGACGTCATCTGTCACTATATGAGAAGCAGCTGGGGCAAGAGCTGTAATGGTGACGTCAGGGGAGGAAAACGATACGCCGCCAAAGGTTGACGTCGACCCGGAGGGCAACGTGACAACGCCACCGCTGGGCAAAGTGCTGTGATCACCGGAAGTGATGTCAGAGTTGACAACACCACCGGATGACGCCATATTAATGGCGCCGAGATAACTAAGCTTCTACCAGCTCGGTAGGAATTGTAAACACGACGATAAGAAACGAAAAAAGGCACTCACCACTTCGGGAGATGTCCGAAACGAATCACCAAACCTTTATAGTGGAGGTAAGCACAAACTCAGTAATCCTAGTAGCCTAAATACTTGTTATTCAAACAAAACTCACGGAGCACAATTTCCGTAAAACTACAGTTTTCAATTTAGAACCACCAAATTTGGTATACTATCTCATGGTACTCTAACTTAGACGGTAGATGGTTTTTATAACAGGTAGAGCACGGGGTCAGAGTTCCCCCCCCCCCATAAATTTTTTTCGTAAAATCTATAGTTTTCAATTTAGAACCACCAAATTTCGTATACTATCTCACGAAACTCTAACTTAGACTGTAGATGGTTTTGGAAGCGGATTGGAGCCAGGGGGGTCAGAGCCACCCCCTTCCATACAAAAATTTTCGTAAAATCTACAGTTTTCAATTTAGAACCGCCAAATTTGGTATACTATCTCATGGTACTCTAATTTAGACTGTAGACGGTTCTTGGAATAGGTCAAGGGGGTAAGAGCCCCCACATACAAAATTTTCGTAAAATCTACAGTTTTCAATTTAGAACCACCAAATTTGGTATCATGAAACTCTAACTTAGACCGGAGCCGGTTTTTGGAACGGGTCGGGGCCCGGGAGGTTTTTGGAACGGGTCGGGTCCCCCGTACAAAATTTTCTTAGAATATGCCGTTTTCAGTTTAGAACCACCAAACTTGGTATACTATCTCATGGTATTTTAACTTCGACTGTAGATGGTTTTTTTGGAAAGGGTTGGAGCTCGTCGGGGTTCAGAGCCCCCCCCCATAAAAATTTCTTGAAATCTACAGTTTTCAATTTAGAACCACCAAATTTGATATACTACATCATGGTACTCTAACTTAGACGCTAGACGGTTTTCAGAACGGGTCGGGGCTCAGGTAGTTGGAACCCCCCCCCCTACACACACACACACACACACACACAAATTTCGTAAAATCTATAGTTTTCAATTTAGAACCACCAAATTCGGTATACTATATCATGGTAATCTAACTTAGACGGTTTTCGGAACGGGTCGGGCACGGGGGTTTCAGCCCCCTACAAAATTTTCGCGAAATCTACAGTTTTCAATTAAAAACCACCAAATTTGGTATACTATATCATGGTAGTCTAACTTAGACGGTTTTCGGAACGTGTCGGGGCATGGGGGCTTTTATCCCCTCCCCATAATTTTTCGTGAAATCTACAATTTTCAATTTAGAACCACCAAATTTGGTATACTATCTCATGGTAGTCTAACTTAGACGACAGACGGTTTTTGGAACGGGACGGGCACTGGGTCAGAGCCCACCTCATAAAACTTTTTGTAAAATCTACAGTTTTCAATTTAGAACCACCAAATTTGGTATACTATCTCATGGTGCTCTAACTTAAACGGTAGACGGTTTTTGGAACGGGTCAAGGCCCGCGGGGTAAGTGCATAAAACGTTTTGTAAAATCTACAGTTTTCAATTTAGAACCACCAAATTTGGTATACTATCTCATGGTGCTCTAACTTAAACGGTAGACGGTTTTTTGGAACGGGTCAAGGCCCGCGGGGTAAGTGCCTCCACATACAAAATTCTTCTTGACAAGTGGTCAGAAGCCAGCCCCTAGATCACTCCGCCGCCTTAGCGGCACACGTTGAAATGTATTTTTCATACGGCCCCAAACGCTCTTATGGACATACTAGATTGAACTGGACGCAAATAAATCATTAATATAATTTGTACTAGCAGGGATACCAGTTATTTTCCAGGTACATATTACTATTTGTGGAATCACCAAGTTCAGCGGGTGAAAGTTAATGAATGAAAAAGATATTACTGTAATTTACCAGTAAACCTATTTTAATTTTTTTGATTTAGTTAATTTAATTTTGCGAAACAAAAAAGAAAGAAAATGGAATGGGAATACTTACCTTCTAGGAGACATCTATAGAACTGCAGTACATCTGGCGTGTGCTTCTGTGAATCCCGCAACAAAGAAATGCAATGTACCTATGTGATGTCGATTGCGTTCGACTTCACATTGGCATTGATCATCTTTTTCTTACCGTTTTGAATTTTGAATATCTGGAACTCTCTATTTACATTACATTATATTTCTTCCTGATAAGCCGTTCGTTGGTAGTGAAAGCTAAACTATATTGATTTGTGTTTTTAATACACCATTAAACGCATATTTTTGCACTTTATTGTTATCTACAGTCTCTAACTTAGACCGTAGGTAGGTTAGTTGGTTGGTTGATGGTTTATGGTGCAAGGCCCTCAAAGGGCCAAAGAGCACCTTAGAACGGAGACAGGGTATTCTTAAGAGTGAAAAACGGAGCTATTTATGAAAATTTTGTTTGGGCCTTTCTTGACCAGGGTCCCGACCGACCCCTTACAAAAACCGTCTACCGTCTAAGTTAGATAACCATGAGATAGTATATCAAATTTGGTAGTTCTAAATTGAAAACCGTAGATTTTACGAATTTTTTATGTGGGGGGAGGGGCTCTCACCCCCGGGCTCCAACCCCTTTCAAAAACAGTCTGGCGTCTAAGTTAGAGTTTCATGATACCATATTTGATGATTCTGAATTGAAAATTGTAGATTTTACGAAAAAAATTATGGGAGTGGTCGCTCTGACCCCCGGGCCTTCACCCGATCCAAAAACGGTCTACCGTCTAAGTTAGAGTACCATGAAATAGTGTACGAAATTTGGTGGTTCTAAAGTGAAAACTGTAGATTTTACGAATTTTTTTATGAGGGGAGCTCTGACCCCCCCGGGCCTTGACCCGTTCCAAAAACGGTCTACCGTCTAAGTTAGAGTACCATGAGATAGTATACCAAATTTGGTGATTCTAAATTTAAAACTAGATTTTGCGATTTTTTAATAAAGGGGGCCCTTACCCCCCGGGCTGCAACCCCTTCCAAAAACGGTCTACCGTCTAAATTAGAGTACCATGAGATAGTATACCAAATTTGGTGGTTCTGAATTGAAAACTGTAGTTTTTAATAAAATTTTGTATGTGGGGGACTGAGACCCCCGGGCCTTGACCCGTTCCAAAAACGGTGAACCGTCTAAGTTAGAGTACCATGAGATAGTATACCACATTTTGTGGTTCTAAAATGAAAACTGTAGATTTTACGAAATTCGTATGAGGGGGGGGGCACTGACCCCCGGGCTCCAACCCCTTCTAAAAACCGTCTAGCGTCTAAGTTAGAGTTTCATGATACCAAATTTGATGGTTCTGAAATGAAAACTAGATTTCACGAAAATTTTGTATGTATGTGGGGGGTGGGGGTGGGGTGGGGGCTCTGACCCCTTCTGGCCTTAACCCGTTCCAAAAACCGACAACCGTCTAAGTTAGGATACCATGAGATAGGATACCTGATTTGGTGGTTCTGAATTGAAAACTGTAGATTTTACAAAAATTTTGTATATGGGGGTCTCTGACCAACCGGGCCCTGACCCCTTCCAAAAACCGTCTACCGTCTAATATTTTTAGTGCCAAAGAAAAAGCGTAATATTCCTATCCTGTCTGCGTGTCTAAACTTTATAAATTTGATCAGGGAGATAGACGTTCGAAATCGTAAGTTTTCCTGCATTCGTTTTGTATGTAACCAAAATCTGTAAACGCGACGAATTGACGTAGTCGACGAATTGACGTAGTCGACGAATTGAGGTAGTCGACGAATTTGTCCTCGACGAATTGACGTATAACCGAAAAGTTAGAAATGTTTTGCAGAAAATTTGTTGATGCATAAATTCTATCCAGTCTAACCATCGCTTGTGTCTTCTTAGTTGCTCGCCATGTAAAAACCTGTGATAAAGGATGTCCGGAAAACATCAATGAGTGAGTTCGTTGAAATAAGGTTTTTAAGCATGTTAACTATTGAAATACGGTACTCGGATGAATTTTTCTGTCCAAATTTGGTTCAACAGTACAGTTGAAATCTCCGCATAGAAGAGTAATATCAGTAGAATATATACGTAGAAGAGAGAGCGTTCTGTAAAATTTGGATGATTTGTCTTGCAAATACATCATTGTTTTGTTGAGGCATATGGATATTAAAGACATAGTAATTGAGATTATGGAGGGGTAATGAAGCACGCTGAAGAAATCCAGAGTACAATTCGGCGGTGGTGAAATTTGAAAACACTGAAAAAAATGTTATCATGAATGGCGAGAGCGACACCAGAGTGAGGTGTATTTCCGCAACTGAGAATAAATTAATAAATCCAAGCACGCCAGCGATGATAGGGAGTAGCAGAAGTACAAGAAGTGTCTTGAAATGAGATAATATCTAAATGAAGGGGAGCGACATCCTCAAAAACAAGGGAATTTGACAACGGGGTTGCCATTCCCCTGCAGTTGAAAGTGCCTTATTTAAGTCTCAGGGTTGGCATTTCCAAAAATACCAGTTAACTCTTCGGTAGATTGCAGAGTGGCTGCGGAGTTTCGTAATCGATTTCCATATTTCTGTACCTGAGGATCTAAGTCCTCATGAATTATACGGCTGACTTCTAGCAATTGCGCTATCAAATGAGGATGTTCATTTTGATGTTGAAGAAACACATTGGTATTTTTAAATTTGGAGCAGGAAGAAAGCTTGAGGATTTGTAGAAGGTCATCGTGAGAAAGGGGAGAATAAGGTGTTGACGGCATACAAATAATTCTGCGAGCTGTTTGCAAAGCTACGGTGGTATTTGAAGACGAAGAGTCAGATAAGGTATGTATATCACAGTCTGTATTAGTGGTTGATTCCGAAGGCTGGACATCTTCAATGGTCATCTCTTCTGACTGGACATCCACGCTGGTCATCTCAACTTCTAAAGGAGAGGAGGAGGAAGCCGGAGTTTCCTTTTCAGATGTTATGGTCACTAGAAGAGGAACTTCTGCTTCCAAAGGCAAATTAGCTGGGAAAGAATTGGTCAGTGGGTGGCTTGTTTTAGATTTTTTTTATGGGGACGAGGAGGATTTTTTTCCAGTAGCACGTTTTGATTTTCTCGCTTCAGAGACTTGCTCATCTGAGATATCTTCTATACTTTCATCACATGAAAGCGTATCTTCTCTCAAGTCTGAAAAAATCTCTATATCAGCTTCATCAACAAGTACAGAAGATTGATTTCACGTGCTGACAGCAGCAACTGGTGCTGATGGCTTAGAAGAAAACTCTTGATGTGAATTGTTTGGTATAGGCAATGTAGGGTTCGTAGTTGTAGATGCAGGAAGCAAGTCAACCTGTAGAATTTCCTTGGTAATATTCTCTGAAAAAGGTGTGATATTTCGAATATTAGAGACAGAAGCAGGAGTGGATACTGGTGAGGAATCTTCATTAGTGGAGCGATCAAAAGTAGAACGAGGAGGGCATTTTTAAACAACATGCCCTTTGGCGTTGCATCCAAAACACTGCACTCCGGCGAACACGTCGCATGTGTAGTGCCGGGTGTCAGAGTAGACTGTAAGAGTCTTTGGGTGAGTTAAAATTGCCGAATCTGATGAGAATATGACCCTGTACTGACGCCTGAAGCTGTTGGCATAGGCTAGTGTAGTGGAGGCAAGAGCAGCAGGAAGTCGTTTTGTAGATCCTACAATTTTCCAAGGGTGGAGACGAGGTGAATAAATAATTTGTCTGGAACTTCAGGTGGAACAGGTTATAATGTAACAGCTACTGGTCTCTGTGAAAGTGGAATGGGATTCAAGTGAGTCGACTTGACATCAATGCCTTGGGAGAGTACTTTGTCAACAAAGGTTTGAGAAGATAAGTAAAAAAACAAACCTCTCTGAAATTGCGAGTAATCCGTTATGGCTTGTGCAACGACAACTTTTTTTAGACCTGCAGTATAGAAATCTATGTAACTGTCAGTAAGTGCTGGGAAGAACAAGCCAAGGTTTAATTTTTCAGATAGAGACTTACCGTAACTTGAATTACCTAGAAATTTTAGACGAAGATCATCGATGACGCGAACTACACAGAAGAGCAATTGAATTAGAGACAGCTGGCGTTATGCAAATGTGCGCTGTTGACGGCCCTGTAAACGGAAACGACAGGACGTATGCAGCGATCCGACAATATAAAGAGTGATGCGACGCGAATCAGTAAGAGTCCGACGCAGTATGGGTAAGACGAAGGATCTAAGCTCATTTGATCGTGGGTAAATTCTCGGGGCCCGAGGAGTGGGTCACTCCATCTCGGAAGTCGTGCAGGCACTGGGATTTTCACGAGCCACTGTGTCACGAATGCACCGTCAGTTCATCGAATCCAGTAAAACCATCCCTGCAAGGGCCAACTGCCGTGGACAACAGCGTATGGATGAGCAGAGTCATCGTCGGCTAGCTCGCATTGTAACAGCGGATAGACGGGCCACAGTGCAAGAAATCTCTCAGCAATATAACGCTGGTGCACAAAAACGTGTAAGCAGCCACACCATCTAGAACCATCTCCTCGCTATGGGGTACAGAAGCCATCGTCCCACGAGGGTACCGCTGCTGACCGCGCATCACAGGGTGCAAAGATTAGCATGGACGCGGGAACATCGCTACTGGACCCTAGACATTTGGGAAAATGTTGCCTGGACTGATGAATCGAGATTCACGTTGGTACATGCGGATGGCATGATACAAAAATGGCGCAAACCACACGAAGCGATAGATCCTTCTTGAAAGCAGGGTACTCTTCAAGCTAGTTGGGGTGGCATTCTCGTCTGATGACTGTTTACGTAGACTGAAATGGAACCCCTGGTACGTGTGACATCGTCCCTCACAAGTCAAAGTTACAGGGATATCTTAAACGACAATTTGCTCCCGTTTGTGCGTCTTCAACATCCCACTGGGGACCTCATCCTGCAACAAGACAATGCACCGTGCCTTCGCTCCCGAATTGTATACGAATGGTTGGATGAACACTCCACCGACGTGACCTTGCTTCCTTGGCCAGCTAGGTCACCTGACCTGAATCCGATCGAGCACATTTGGGATGCCATCGAGAGAGATGTTCGAGGTTCTGACCCCCTCCATCAAATTTTCGTGAACTGTGGGAGCTTGTTCAGGGGTCGTGGATCCGTATAGCTTCCCAACGCTTCCGGTGTCTTGTCGAGTCCATGCCGAGACAAAACGCCGCCGTCATCAGGGAGAAAGGTGGTGCTACACGTTACTAGACAGGTATCTCTAATTCAATTGCTCTTCAGTGTATATCCAATATATTTGAATTCACTAAAGCATTAGAAGCACGATATGCTGAATTGGTAGAGGATCCAGAAACTTTGTCGGCGTATGTGAAAGAAGTAGAAGGTTGTGATGATGTTGGCAGATTTGTTGTAGACAGCTGAGGATAATGAGATTGCGAGGAAATAAATCCTGTTGATTCAGCGATTGAAGTAGCAGGTGGGGCAATAGTATTACTTAAGTTAACCAAGTCCGATGTTAGATCAGAAGCACTAATAGTAGCAGCATCAGTAAAAAAAATCACTTGATAATTTGCAGATGAAATATCAGGCTCGGCTGACATGCCGAAAACCCGAGATGAAAAAAGTTACAGGAACAGGTGGCTCTTGGACCAGAAAAACGCAAAGAAGCGAAATCAATTAACTAAACACTTAACGCAATGGCGAACAAGTACGGAAGAGTAGAAACTAGGTCACGGCAAGTGCCTCGCGAAGCAGTCGGCAGCAGGGGCGTAAGAAATGCGTACCCTGGAGCTCGACACAAATGCGACCTCTTCGGGCAGACAACTGCAAGAGTATGGAGAGATGCATGCTTGGTGTAACCAGAAACGGTCGGAAGAGAAACACATGGATCAGGAAAATGACAAGACTTCACGATCAAAATAGCGACCCTCAAGGGGCAATGACCTGGATATGTTGCGGGAATAACTGACCACCGTTGGACAATTGAAATACTAGACTGAATTTCAAGGAATAGGGTAAAACCCAGAAGGAGATCACGCGGGATGTGATGGAAATTTGAATACACGAAAGAATAAAATGGGAGGTAGCTGCTCAAGACAGAAAGTTGTGGATGAGACTTGGCAAGACAGTAATGGATTGAGAATGGTGGAACATATGCTATTCCTAGACATTACTGAAACAAGCAAACGTAAATATTAGTTAGATTCGTTTTCTCCAAATATTGCAGCATGTAGAAACTGTGGTAAGATAAATGGTGCCCTCAATTCTCTGATGTGCAAAGATAATTTCTAAAAGTTATAACGAAGTAAAGAAGTAAATTTCTCCGTCATTTTCTGGTCTACGCCGGGATTCGAACCCGAAGCCGCTTATTCCGGAACAAGTCGCTCTACCAACTGAGCTACGCAGACATTTGTTCTGATTCCTATCTGCCTTTATGTCGCGTGCGTCCTGCTGGCAGGTACGTCACATCTCCCCCCCCGAAAGAGGGCCGGGGCATGGCCCACGGGTCAGCCGTGACCATGAATCGTTGCAGGCAGCCATCAACTGAGCTACGCAGACATTTGTTCTGATTCCTATCTGCCTTTATGTCGCGTGCGTCCTGCTGGCAGGTACGTCACATCTCCCCCCGAAAGAGGGCCGGGGGCATGGCCCACGGGTCAGCCGTGACCATGAATCGTTGCAGGCAGCCATCCATTGTAGAACGTGCACTTGAGAACTCCCAGTCAATCTGCTGTGTGGAATGCAACCTCACACACATTTATTTTCCGAAGCGCTGGAGAAGGGATTCTCTTATTTTTCCTATCTCGCGGTGTGGAAATAACATCACACCATTGCGAGATTTTGAACGGTCGGGTCATCCAGATAGTTCGAGCGCCATTATAACGAAGTAAATTTCTCCGTCATTTTCTGGTCTACGCCGGGATTCGAACCCGAGGCCGCTTATTCCGGAACAAGTCGCTCATCCAACTGAGCTACGCAGACATTTGTTCTGATTCCTATCTGCCTTTATGTCGTGTGCGTCCTGCTGGCAGGTACGTCACAAAGTCATCGAACACACCACTGAACAAATGAACAAATCTGTCTAGATATGATTATCTTACTGTAAATAATAATAAAAAGGTTTGTGCTGGAGAATAAATCGTAATAATCCCAACTTACTCCTTTTTTTTTTTTTTTTTTTTGATTGGAGATTTAAAAAAATGATTTATTGGACCTGGTGGTACAGAGACATCACAAACATGCCGACATACATAGACAGGAGACAGATGTTTCACATCAACAAGTACATATCATATCAAACATGGTTTTTGCAGTATTCTAAATGACCAATGTACACAGAGAGCCAGTGTTGATCAAATAACACATTGAGAGCCAATGCCGAAAGACAAACACAAACCAAAGAATATCTAACTGATAAGAAGGTAAGGCTCAGCGAGACGTAACTAGTGCCACTATATTATGCGGCAAAGAATTACTACACAGAAGCCAACATTACAGGCTGATGCCGCAGGATGCCGAGCAGACTGAGTTAGACTGAGCATGCGTGTTTGTGTTCAAGGAATATAAACGCTTGTTTGTGTTGGCGTTTTGTTCAAAGGTTTTGTTGTTCTCATCTAGATCTGCGTTTATATTACAGCCATGAAATACACCCACTCCATTCCGATGAATAACAATTCATGGAATGGAGTGGATGAATAACAAGAACAAATTTGAAACCGTTTGAAACAAATATCCTGGAAAACCATTAAAAACAACGTTTGCTGAAAAAAAAAGCTATCGTTACGTTGAAAAAATTAATTTATCAATTATATGAAACTGACTTTTATGAAAAATACCTCGTAATATTGTAAAATGAAAGAGGGAAGCATTCGATTACACAATGCATACCAAACAGACAGCTTTAAGCATTCACTCAATCGTGGCGAGTTAGTCCGGTCGGTAGAGAGCTCAGCTATCACGCCAGCGGCCCAGGTTCGAACCTACTCAGATACGAGCGGATGTTTTTCCGATCTGTTGAGAAAATTTCTCCAGCGCAGTGCGTTTAATTTACAAACTTCGGAAGGGTAGAAAAAAATTGTAGCTTTGGGAAACTGCGGTTGTCTTTGCTTTTTTTTTTATTATTATGGCTGCTACTGGGAAACCAGCCTCAGCATTTTTGACATTTAAGGTATATTGTAAATATGAAATTCATGCCAAGCAACCTGGTATTACTACGGTGCTTAAAGTGAGAATAAAACTGCTAAAATTTCCTTAAAATAATATTAATTGCTAATGTATATATTTGTTTCACCAAAAGAAGGAACAGGAGGGATACTCAGAAAAGAACAACAACAAAAAAAATGCTTTAGTAGACCCAATGAGACCGAAGGAAACAGTCGCAGATCAAAGCTTAGCTTCCTTTCCGTGAAATAGGCTTCCCGTCCCGTGTCTCCTACGCTTTTTGCGCCTGAATGTTAACTTTCCCGCAGAGCATCTGCTGCCGCATTACATGGTGGCGCTGCTGTCGCCTGTTTTACATTATCTCTACGAGAGTTGAGCTTCTTCACGCGAAGCGTTTATATTCTTTGCACAAACATTCATGCCCCACCGGGATTCGAATCCGGTCCCAACTTGGGTGAATGGTCACAAGCCAGAGCTTTACACCACTGCCTTCAAAATAAACCTTTATTAGTCTAAAAGCAAGGTACATGTGATACGCTTCAGTCACATGAGACTGTATTAAAAGAGACGAGTCCAAGAAGTCTCAAGACAAAACAAAGGAGCAAAGAAAACTGGTAACATTAGAACAAGATTAAAATATATACAGATAAAAAAGTAACACAGAAAACAAAAAAACACACATCACAAAACCCAAACCCTAGAGTGAGGGAAGAAAACACATTCCAAAGACTAGTACATAGCAGTGCGAAAGCAAAAATATTTTGTGACAAATCCTGAAATAAAAACAGTAATAGGAAACACACAATAGAACTGTAAAGAACAAAAAACTCGGGCCAAGCAGAGATGCAACCAACTGCTGAAACTGATTTATGACTCAAAAGTTCACAATCTAATTCAGATAACAAACACTGTAGGAAAAGCACTGAATAATAAAAAATTACCCTTTTTTTGTTTGTACAACACAAGACAGAGGAGTGCAGAAAAGATGTGTACAAGCAAAACTGAAACCACACTCTCAAACAAATTTTCATGCACATTACAAAAGACTAAAGGCTGTGGCCAACTCCTTAGGCCTGCGTGACACAACCGAAGATCAACACTCAGAGCCGTCAAAGTACACAGAACAAATAACACTATTAAATAAAGTCACTAGATAATACCAGTCCTGCACTAAATTAAGAATGTAGAGCAGGGAATGCAAAGACGTAATAAAAGTGACATGTGAGTTACGAAACAGCAGGACTGCAAACAACTGCTATTACGCAAGTATGACCCAACAATTCATTAAACAAAACCATAAAAAACACTATATAAAAAACACCGAAGAAAAAAGGAAATTAAACACATGACAAATGAATGCAGAAAAGGTCTGCATAAGTGAGGCTGAACATCACACTCAAGACAAAGTGTCACATACAAAAGAGGCGAGTTGATCAACGTTCTTGGTCGTCGTGACACAACAGAAGAAACAACACGCATAGCCGAGGAAACACGCAGAAACAAATCTCGCTAATTAAATATAAGCACATTCTCATCCTAGTTTTACACGAAGGCAGTCAGTTAGGATAGGAAATACAACGACAAAGAGAAATAACATGTGAGATGCAATGGAAACAGTGCAGTGACAGGTGAAAAACACAACAACAATACAACACAACACAAATTGACTGACACTGCAAGACAGCGACATGAGAAACAAAACTGTACTTCTTAAAACATGCAGCAGCGGCCAAAACATTAGTACAAGAAGAACATAAAAAACAAAGAACGGTGCACATAAAGAGGGGTGCTAACCAACCGCTATAACTAAGAACGAAATACGAAGTGACGCATGTATGTCAGAAGGAACACTGTACAGAAGAATACATGATAATAAGGGGAAAAACCGCTGGATCAGACAAATGAATGTAGCCAAAAAGGCACACGAGGTTCACAAAAAAATCACACTCAATTCAAATTTCCACACTCAAAACAAGAAGTCGCGCGTTGACAAACTCCGAAAGCCGAGGTAGCGCAATAGAGAGAATCACGCGGAAGCAAGAGCACAAAGCAATATAACACATTGAAAACAATACAATGTACGTTCAGTCGTGCACGGCAAAAGAAGGCTGGGCCGAGAAAAAATACAATATTACAGGAACAACCCAGACAGGAGAAACACGAAGCAAGACGTAGAACCCGAGCTTGAGTGCAAAGAAACACAAAAATGAAAACACAAAAAGTGCACTCAAAACATAATCAAAGACAAAACTGCCTCAACTGACTACTTCACTACACATGTAGTCGCACACAGTCAAGAAAAAACACAAGAGGCACAGTAGAAAAATGAGCACAAGGTAAAGGAGCCCCGCAAGAGGCGCATATGAGAATCCCTAAAAAGGAAACCCTCATTGCACAGTCAACACCAAAACTAAACAACCCTGAAATAGTGCGTTGACCAACTCCTTGGGTCAACGTAACCCAATGGGCAAGATACGCACGAGAAGCACACTGTATAGAAAACGAGAGATAAGGCTGAGTACTCAATGAAAAACACAACGAGACCAGCAAGGCCACACTAAGTAATTCACAGTGCATAAAAAAACAAAGAAAAAAGAAAGCAAAACAAGTGAACATTAAACACAGGGCATGAGAAAAAAGGCACCCCAAACTGCGGAGCCACCTGAAACATGAAAGTAGAACATACATAAACAAGTAAAAAACAAGATTATCACATTAGCAGTGTAGGTAAAATACAATCACAGTAATAAAACCTCACACAGGAGCAGAGTGAGTAGGACAGCTGCCATCCGAACAACTAAACAAAAAACTTGCAAAAAGCAAGAACAATTACAAAAACACGGGAATACCACATACAGGAGACACAGTACAAAAAAGAAAATCAGGAACAAAAACAACCAAACAAGCACAAAAGAAACACAACACGCCAAAAAACTTTGCAAAACTGGACAATACAGACTAGCCCAACGGGAAACTACAACACCCAACAAGCATCACACTGTTACAAACAATAACACTGATCAAAAACAATTGGTGGCTGACATGTACAACAAAACACCACAACAAGAAATGCGTCGACCAACAACTGTGGCCGACGAAAACATAGAAAGCAAGCACACAATAATACATAGACAAAGAACTCAACTAAAATACCGACACAAAAAAACAATAACCGATTGCACAGCACCACCAAGAACCAGAAAAACAAATACACACAGAACACAGCAACACAAATGCCCAAGGACTCCGGACAGAAAAAAGTCAAAGCAACTAGCTGTAAAACATCCAATCACAGCGCAAAACGACAAGAAAATTCAGATAAAGAGGCCGAGGCTTCTAGTAAGAGGAAAAGTAAAGAAAAGCACTATCCAAGAAAGAATGTACCGACCATTAGATTGAGTTAACAAAGCACAGGGGAAGAAACAGCAAAAAGACCGGAATCTGAAGAAAGCAAAACAGTACAACATTACCAAAGGCCATCACAAAAACAAAAATAGGGGGAAACGAGGTAAAAAATCAAAACGCAAAATAAAAACGGATCAGAGGAAAGAAATGAACACAAGGAAAAAAACTGCAGCTCAATCAAAAACAGAACAAGACAACAAACCAGAAAGCCGCTGAAAAGCAAAAAATTAACAAGGTGAATTAAACAGTACACCAAAACAAAAACAAGAAGAAAACTGATCAAACGAAATCAATTAAACCATGCTCAACCCGAAACCGTGGGAGATGGGGGTTTGGCTGAACGAGAAGAAAGCAGGAACTGCCTGCCGGGCCAGAGCTACCTCGTACTGAAGTTGGAGGACGGACTTGATCGAGGAACGAAACCTACGGCACAGAAAAACTCTCGCAGAATGATATCGACGAAGAACAGGCCGATCAACACTGGTATGGTAGTATAAATAAATAGTCAGTTTGGCCTGCAAAATTAAAAACGCGCAAACTGGATTGTGAACAGCAGCGGAAGGGTGATGACGGCGAAGAAAATCGTAATGTGAAACAAAGTGAAAGTAAGGACAGACCTTGGAGAGAAAAGCAAACATCAACGAAAAAAAAGAGGCTGTAAAACTAAGCAGGAACATCACCGAGCGTTGAACAGAAAAAACACAAGGGAGAAGACAGGCGACCAAAACGATGAAGAGTCCGTGGTGTGAGCAAGCGACAATGAAGATGGAGCCAATGAATATCAGTTGCCTTTAGTTGCCTTTGGGGAAGCCAGGAAAGTGTGAGAATCGATCCATGTCTGAGAGGTTTCATCAGGAGGCACAAAAGGAATAGCGAGAGGTGCTCTAAAATAAGTAAGAAAGTGGCGGTACAAGAGTTTTGCAGTCACTTGATGCACCAGAAAGGGAACATCATTCAAATAAATCAGAAAAGGAAGGCAAGGGGACGCCGAAGAAGAAACAATTCACCCTAAAGAATTCACGAGGGACGGATAAAGGCGTTGAAGCTGAAAATGAAGCAACCGGAGTTGGGCACGATGTAAGGGAGTGCCAGCAAGAGAGGGGTTGATTTGGGAAAGAGACTTCCAATGGACAGAAGCATCTACAAGTTGGGATACCTGCACCACGCCACTGGCGAATCAGGTGGAGAAGCACTGGTACGGTGAAGAGGTAGAACGGAGTGCAGAAGAGTAAAAGAGAGGTTCCGCTAGCAGGTCATTAGTTGAGGTAGGTGGGAGACGGACGGGACATAAGGAATGCCAGAGGGAAAAAACGGTGCGATATGTATCGGGGAAGTGAATGAGGGGAAACAGATCCATACGGATGAAAGTACCGAGAGTGAGAAACGGACTGCGAGGAAAAAGTAAAGTATCAACAATAGTAATCGATGAAATCTGAGGATGAGAAATAGAACGGAGAAAGGTCTGAAGATGAATAGCATTAGATTTTTGAAAAAGATTTGGGAGGGCAAGACCTGAAAAGGACAGAGGAAGGGCGAGAGTAGAACGATGTACCCAGTGAACTTTATTCCAAATGAAATCAGTAATCAAGCGTTGAGCGGATTGGAGAAAAATGGGTGAGGGAAAATAAGTGAACCACGAATGTGTCAGAATGGGAAGAAGAAAGGAAGAAACCAGATGTGCAGATGTGCTCTACTAAAAAAGGACAAAAAGGTTTGAACTGGCAAAAAGGAGCAAGACGGCGATTGAGCTGCTGAACCAAAGGAATCCATGTGGCATCAGCAACCGCCGCGGGATTTCCAACGTACACACCAAGAAGTTTAATGGCCGAGGATGACCAACGGGCGCTCCAAGGGCGATCACCGTGTGCCACCCACGATCCGGCTCACAGACCGACAGATTTAGACAGATTAAGTTCGGAACCGGAAATTGAAGCATACTCACGATAGGCAGAAAGGACAACACCGAAAGAACGTTCAGAGCGAAGAAAGGGAGTGAGGTCATCTGCATATGCAAACAACACCGTGCGGTGGTGACGAGTAGGAGCAATATTACGGAAAATCACAGAAAACAAACGAGAACGCAGACAAATTAAGAGAGGTTCAAATGCAAGCGTGAAAAGTTGACCCGACAGGGGAAAATCCTGCCGGATCCCGTTGGGAAAGGGGATGGTAGCTGTCATGAATGCGGAAGTGGGAATACGGAAAGAAGAGTGAGAGATAAGATTAAAAAGAGCTTGACAGAAAAGAGTAGGAAAGCCAAAATGACGAAGAACAGCAAAGAGATAAGAATGATTAATAGAGTCAAAAGCTTGTTTCTGATTAATATTAAAAATTGCGAGAGGTTCGAAAAGATGGGAAGCAAGAAAATATAAGTTGCGAATGGCGAAAATGTTGGTAGTAATCGAGCGGGAGGGAATAGTGTAAGTTTCATGCAAGACGGGATTGAGGTGAAAAGCGAGAATTTTAGCAAAAGTTTTGTAGTCAGTATTAAGAATAGAGATAGGACGCCAGTTAGAAAAAAGACCAAGGTTTCTGGTTTTGAGGATGAGACGGAGAATAGCAAAAATGAAATCAGAAGACTAAAAATTGGAAGAAATAAAAACGGCATTAAAACATACAACTACAAGCGGCAGAAGAGAAGGAAGAAACTTCTTATAAAGTGAAAGCGGAAGACCGTCCGCGCCAGGGGAAGAACGGTCATTCAGACTGGAAATTGCAGATCGGACTTCAGAAGGAGAGATAGGAGAAACAAGAGAATCAAAAAAGCAATGTGTAACCTGAGGGATGGCTGCAGGAGAAAGGAGTCGGTGTTGAAAACGATCAGAATAATGGGAAAAAGTAAGTTCACAGATACGATAATGGTCAGTAACCGTAGATCCGTCAGGTAGTGAAAGAAAGGAAATTGTGTTGCTTTTAACATGATACTCCTCAAGGGACGACCCCTTTTCTAGTTGAGGAGTAACATGATACTCCTCAAACTAGAAAAGGGGTCGTCGTGAAACCGCAAGTGAGTGAATTTCAGACGAGTAAGGGCTGATGAAGCAAAAGTAAACAGAATACGACGAAGTTGAACTTGAAACACGGGAAAAAAGGATCAGAAGGAGAACGAGTCTGCAATTTACGACGAAGAACATCAATATCTTGAAAGCGAGAAGTACGGGAAGAGAAAGAAAACTGACATGCGAAAGAAATAATCGAAATTTTCGTGGAAAGCCATAGGGCCACTGGGTCGTCAGACGAAGAAAGTTGTTGCACAGAAGACGAGATCACAGAGCGAATTTCAGCGCAGAAAACAGGATCAGTTAAAACTGAATCGTCGAGCGAACAGACTGGGAAAGGGGGAACAGCGGAAGAATGCAAAAAAATTTTTTTTAAAAGAACGGGGCGATGATCTGAAAAAACGGAAGGGTGATGAGTAACTTCAACTAGAGAGGGATGGAGAAAACTGGAAACATAGAATCTATCTAGGCATGCTGCGACACAGTGTGAAGCAACCGGGGGAACCAGGAAAATTCCTTGGCCCGGGGATGGAGGGAACGGAATGCATCAATCAAATCAAAATTAACAACGAGCTGGGTGAGATTGGAAACGAGGTTGGAACGGCTTTCGGTTGAACCATCTCGGTCAAAACCGGGTTGCAAAGTGCAACTGAAATCGCCTGCAACAATGGCTGTATCATTTGGATGGAAGGTCGAAAGGATAGAAGAAAGATGTTGGAGGAGAGTTTCTGCATCCGTAGCAGATTGCGGAATATGGATATTGAAAACATGAATACGTTTAGAACAAAAACAGAAAGAAATATGTTAAAAAGAACTCAGCAGACTCTGTGACTCAACAAGATCAGAAAGGGAAGAATGAAAACGCACATGAAATGCAATAGCGGTACCAGACCTGAGAAGGGTCCCGTAATTAGGATAAAAATGTACGGCCAGCGTCTCCAGCGGGAACACCCGGTCGCCAAGGAACAGTTCGTCTCCTGGAGGAGGAGGATATTAGCCCCCAGGTAACGAACGTCCTCGAAGACCAAAGCATTCGCCGCAGAAGACGCAAGCCCTCTGCATTTGAAACTAAGTAAGGACATCACTGTTAGGTTGCATCCAGCTTTCCAATTCAGCCCTCAAAATCTTGAAAAAGTAGCCCAGACGGCGAGCGCATATTGCTCAGTCCCGCCAGGCAAGGTAACATTAGTTATAAATGCATGGAACTTATTTAGCTGTGCAATCATTTCAGGCAGCAAGTGAAGCTTACTCTTAATGCAAGGTAATGTGATCAACTTCGCCTTACGCGGTCGAGTGGTCAATGTATACAGATCAGTGAAGGTAAGAGGGTGCAAAGGCACAGCAAGTTCTTCAAACATAGTAGAAGTTCAAGAAGTGTAGGAGAAGGAGAATCATCGTCAGAGTCAGCCATTGCAGTGTCATCAGGATCGGGGTCTACCGTGACCATGACATCTTCATCCTGGAGACATGTGAAACGGTTCAAAACTAGTAATTGAGAAATTGGCTCAGGATGGCTAAGTGAACCCGAGGTAGAATGAGCTGTTTTCTTGGACCTTAGACGTTGAGACGAACAGGAAGAGCGAGTAGAAACACCAGGTGAGCTGGGGCGTTTACGCTGTGTTTCAGGCGCATACACTTCCAGCGATGAAAAATCCTCATTGGAGGGCTCCAAACCATCCAGTACGACGACAGGAACCGGGAGGAAAGGAACGACTGGAGAAACAGGAGGCAAACTTTATGAAGGTAGAATGTGAACAGAGGCCTCAGCGGCCTGCACAGCATCCGCAGTGGCAGCGATCACCGGAACTTCAGTAGCAGCTAATGAAGAATCAGATCTAGCACCAGGAGTAGCATGGAGATAAACAGAAGCGAGATTACATTCCCCTTTACAGCGGAAGCACTGAACCCCTACAAAAAGATTAAAAATGTACGTCCGGGTATCAGTGACTAATTTCAGAGTCGCAGGGCGTTCCGCAATTGACTGAAAAGTCGGGAAAATAACCCGGTATTGACGGCGCCCACCCTGCACATGGTTCAGGAGGGAATCACGGGCTGTAGCTGGAAGAATCTTGGTCACTTCCGCAACACGACCCATCGTGTTGAGGGCATCAATCAACAGAGAATCAGGAACAGCCGTTGGTACAGGAGAGAGGGTCACCGTAACTGGTCTTTGGGCTGCAGCGACAGGCTGTAGATGAAAGGACCCAATATCAACCCCATGAACTATAATTAAATCTACTGCTTGGTGGTGGGTGAAGTGAACAACCACCCCTCCCCCAAAGCGAATAATGGACACAATGCTTTCGGCTGGAACTTCCTTCGACACAGCATGCAGATACTGGGGGAGGGGTGTCACACAAAGCAGGAATGAAAACACTTGATAATAAGGCAGACGACAATTGCTTACCTTGCGGTGAATCACTTGGAAGAAGAATTTTCAACGCCGAAGCTACACTTTTGAAATGTCGTGCAGAATCCCTAGAAATAGATGAGGTACTTCCCACAGCTTGTGCGAACGACGTTGAAGTAGAACTAGCAGAACCAGGAATATTAGACTCAGCCGTCACACGGGTGGCCGGAAGCACGGTCTCTGGAAGTCCAACAGCACTAATCGACGCAACATTCCCCGAAGAAGACACAGAACTATGAAACGAAGACATATCAGCAATCGACGAAGCAGCTGTAGACGACAGTGACTTATTCCCAGTGGCAGTGGACATTCTCGACCACTGGCCCACCAAAACGCATGCGTCGTAACTGACGACACACGAAAATTAAAAACAAAAACAAAAAATGAGCACCCACTCGGCACTCAGCCTCACTGCTCGTGAAGCGAGGGTACGAAACACTGCAACCAAAACAAAAAACGACGAAATACCACAAAACGAACAAGTAAACAAACGAAAGTTGACTTCTACGCAGGAGCCGAAAAAAATGCGACTTGCCTGTTCAACGACCACTGCACCACCGGTGCGGCCCAACTTGAGGCGAATGGCCACAAGCCAGAGCCTTACTCCACTGCGCTACCAGTGCGGCCCAACGTGGGCGAATGGCCACAAGCCAGAGCCTTACACCACTGCGCTAACAGTGCGGCCCAACTTAGGCGAATGGCCACAAGCCAGAGCCTTACACCACTGCGCTAACAGTGCGGCCCAACTTGGGCGAATGGCCACAAGCCAGAGCCTTACACCACTGCGCTACCAGTGCGGCCCAACGTGGGCGAATGGCCACAAGCCAGAGCCTTACACCACTGCGCTAACAGTGCGGCCCAACTTAGGCGAATGGCCACAAGCCAGAGCCTTACACCACTGCGCTAACAGTGCGGCCCAACTTGGGCGAATGGCCACAAGCCAGAGCCTTACACCACTGCGCTAACAGTGCGGCCCAACTTAGGCGAATGGCCACAAGCCAGAGCCTTACACCACTGCGCTAACAGTGCGGCCCAACTTAGGCGAATGGTCACAAGCCAGAGCCTTACACCACTGCGCTACCAGTGCGGCCCAACTTGGGCGAATGGCCACAAGCCAGAGCCTTACACCACTGCGCTAACAGTGCGGCCCAACTTAGGCGAATGGCCACAAGCCAGAGCCTTACACCACTGCGCTACCACTGCGGCTCAACTTGGGCGAATGGCCACAAGCCAGAGCCTTACACCACTGCGCTACCAGTGCGGCTCAACTTGGGCGAATGGTCACAAGCCAGAGCCTTACACCACTGCGCTACCAGTGCGGCCCAACGTGGGCGAATGGCCACAAGCCAGAGCCTTACACCACTGCGCTAACAGTGCGGCCCAACTTAGGCGAATGGCCACAAGCCAGAGCCTTACACCACTGCGCTAACAGTGCGGCCCAACTTGGGCGAATGGCCACAAGCCAGAGCCTTACACCACTGCGCTAACAGTGCGGCCCAACTTAGGCGAATGGCCACAAGCCAGAGCCTTACACCACTGCGCTAACAGTGCGGCCCAACTTAGGCGAATGGTCACAAGCCAGAGCCTTACACCACTGCGCTACCAGTGCGGCCCAACTTGGGCGAATGGCCACAAGCCAGAGCCTTACACCACTGCGCTAACAGTGCGGCCCAACTTAGGCGAATGGCCACAAGCCAGATCCTTACACCACTGCGCTACCAGTGCGGCTCAACTTGGGCGAATGGCCACAAGCCAGAGCCTTACACCACTGCGCTACCAGTGCGGCTCAACTTGGGCGAATGGCCACAAGCCAGAGCCTTACACCACTGCGCTACCAGTGCGGCTCAACGTGGGCGAATGGTCACAAGCCAGAGCCTTACACCACTGCGCTACCAGTGCGACCCAACGTGGGCGAATGGCCACAAGCCAGAGCCTTACACCACTGTGCTACCAGTGCGACCCAACTTGAGCGAATGGCCACAAGCCAGAGCCTTACACCACTGCGCTACCAGTGCGGCCCAACTTGGGCGAATGGTCACAAGCCAGAGCCTTACACCACTGTGCTACCAGTGAGGCCCAACTTGGGCGAATGGCCACAAGCCTTACACCACTGCGCTACCAGTGCACAAGCCAAAGCCTTACACCCCTGCGCTACCAGTGTGGCCCAACTTGGGCGAATGGCCACAAGCCAGAGCCTTACACCACTGCGCTAACAGTGCGGCCCAACTTAGGCGAATGGCCACAAGCCAGAGCCTTACGCCACTGCGCTACCAGTGCGGCTCAACTTGGGCGAATGGCCACAAGCCAGAGCCTTACACCACTGCGCTACCAGTGCGGCTCAACTTGGGCGAATGGTCACAAGCCAGAGCCTTACACCACTGCGCTACCAGTGCGGCCCAACTTGGGCGAATGGCCACAAGCCAGAGCCTTACACCACTGTGCTACCAGTGCGGCCCAACTTGGGCGAATGGCCACAAGCCTTACACCACTGCGCTACTAGTGCGGCCCAACTTGGGCGAATGGCCACAAGTCAGAGCCTTACACCACTGTGCTACCAGTGCGACCCAACTTGAGCGAATGGCCACAAGCCAGAGCCTTACACCACTGCGCTACCAGTGCGGCCCAACTTGGGCGAATGGCCACAAGTCAGAGCCCAACACCACTGCGCTACGGGTGCGGCCTAACCTGCTCCTCATGATTCCTGCATGATGCAAGAATTTAATAACACTTCGAAATGACCTCTTTTTGAATGAATGAAGTCATTCAAAGGAATCTTCTGAAAGAACTTTTAGGAAATTGTTTTCAACAGTGTTTTAAAGAACGTCAAAAATGCTTAAATGCAATAATTTGAAGGTGACTATATTTCTTAAAGATCATAACAATTTTATTTATTTTTCAATCAAGAAAGCCAAACTAATAACTTAAACGTCATTTCTATTATATGGCACGAAACAAAATTCCATGGCCATTATTTTTTCAAGAAAAAGCGACAGCTGTTGCGTTTATAGGTCTAGCAACATTATGCAACCACCCGTGTTCATTAGGAATTAACACTCCAAGCGATTTCATCTTTGATGCACTTGTTTTGCAGCTGGAAATGTTCCATCAGGCAAAGCTCTATTGTTTGGTAAACATCTGCGTAAGTTCCCATGAATGCATATGTTTGGCTATGGCAGTATTTGAAAACTCATTACGCATCCAGTTGCTGGCAGTCAAGTTTAAATGAACATGAAAGTCAACCTCGTTGTACTGGGCTTCGCCATTTTCTGTTCGGCGAAAGGTAAGCATTAGATCCAACACTTGGTGCTGTTTCATGCGCATGGTAATTCAGTTAGATTTTTTTTTTCCATGAATATCTTCTGCTTCAGGTCGGAAAAATAAAAAATACAAACTACTTTATAAATCATTTTTCTTCCTAAGTTTCATGTTTTACAAATATTTACATATATTTCATGTTTTTACAAATATCAGGCACTGACGCCGCTGAGAAGCCGTTCATTCGATTACCTATGCATACCGCTTCATAAAATTGACAAAGTGCTCTCAAACTCCTGCGAACTTTTAGTTTGTAATTTGCATTGTTTTCTTACGCTGAAGCATATATTCGCATGAATTTGATTCGTGTGCGACGAATATCTCTAAATTATCTTACTTTCGAGTTTCAGTTTTCTCATGTAAATTTAGTTACTTTTTGATTAAAGTTTTCTCACTGAATGACATACACTGAAGAGCAATTGAATTGGAGACAGCTGGCGTTCTGCAAATGTGGCACTGTGTGCGGTCCCGTAAACGGAAACAACATGACGTATGCAGCAATCAATATAAGGAGTGATGCTGCGGGAATCAGTAAGAGTCGGATGCACTGTGGGTAAAACGAAGGATCTAAGCGCATTTGTTCGTGGGCAAATTGTCGGGGCCCAACGAATGGGTCACCCCATCTTGGAAGTCGTGCAAGCACTGGGATTTTCACGAGCCACTGTGTCACGAATGCACCGTGGGTGCATCGAATCCGGCAAAACCATCCCTGCAAGGGCCAACTGCCGTGGCGTGGGGATGAAAGGGTCATCGTCGGCTATCTCGCATTGTAACAGCGGACAGACGGGCCACAGTGCAAGAAATAACTCGGCAATTTAACGCTGGTGCACGAAAACGTGTAAGCAGCCACACCATCCAAGAACCATCTCCTCGCTATGGGGTACAGAAGCCATCGTCCCATGAGGGTACCGCTGCTGACCTGACTTCACATCACAGGGTGGAAAGATTAGCATGGGCGCGGGAACATCGCCACTGGACCCTAGACATGTGGGAAAATGTTGCTGGACTGAATAGTCGAGATTCACGTAGGTACATGTGGATGGCAGGATGCAAGTACGGCGCAAACCACATGAAGCGATGGATCCTTCTAGCCAGCGGGTACTCTTCAAGCTGGTGTTAGTGGCATTCTGTTCTGGGGACTGTTTACGTGGACTGAAAGGGGACCCTTGGTACGTGTGACATCGTCCCTCATAGGTGAACGTTACTGGGATATCCTGGACGACCATTTGCTCCCGTTTGTGCGTCTTCAACATTCCACAAGGGACCTCATTTTGCAAGAAGACAATGCACCGTGCCATCGCTATCGAATTGTATCCGAATGGTTGGATGAACACTCCACCGACGTGACCTCGCTTCCTTAGCCAGCTAGGTCACCTGACCTCAATAACATCGAGCACATCTGGGATGCAATCGAGAAAGATGTTCGAGGCTCTGACCTCACTCCATCAAATCTTCGTGAACTGTGGGAGCTTGTTCAGGGGTCGTGGATCCGTATGACTTCCCAACGCTTCCGGTGTCTTGTCAAGTCCATGCCGAGACGAATCGTCGCCGTCATCAGGGCGAAAGGTGGTGCTACGTGTTACTAGACAGGTATCTTTAATTCAATTGCACTTCAGTGTATTAGTTCTTCGAACGAGTTTCACAATTTGGCAACATTAACACTGGGTCACAGTAAGATAAAATGACAACAATGAATGTAGTAGAGTGGTGTAGGTGGAGTTGTCGTAATCTACGTACATGGAGTTGTAGTGATTACAAGCAGACTGTTAACGTTGGATAAAACTTGTTGAGATGTACAGTATGTGGTCAACAATTTTGTGTAGAGACTTGAGAGTCACGTTGTACCAGTGGATTTGAGCTTTTAGTGAATGAAAATAATAAAGACGTTGGATTTATCACGTAAGTCTATTATCTCTTATTATGATTCTTACATCTGGCCGTTAACAGTTAATTATCGAAAGAGTGTGTGCTTCGAATTTCACTAAGAACATTTGTGAAAACACAAGTCTGTCCGTGACGGGGATCGAAAGCGCACCTCCTCACTCTAGAGTAAGTTGCTGTCCCAACTAAGCTACATGGACGGAATGCATTGCTGCAGATTTGTCGTCTTGACACGTGCGTTACCCCTGTAGTACGTCACTCATTTAGCTAAGAAATAAATAAAGCAAATTAAACATACAATTTAAAATTCAACAAACAACAAACTTAAACGATATGCAGGACGTTATGCAAACGGCGCATAATAATCCCAGGTGGTGATTCCTTGGGAAAATACAAGCAAAACGTGCCCAGTAACATTTTGTCATTTAGGTCTTATTTTATCGAAATATCAGCCCCTAAAGTTTTGTGACGTCATATATTCGCATAAAGCGCTTTTTTCAACAAGACAGGTAAACATAAATGAAACCGCAAACACGTCAAGGAGCATTCTTTTATGTTTTAATCTGTTGGCAAAGATACGCAGGTACATCAGACGAACATTACATCACCACATTCTTACAGAAAACGAAGCCGAAATGACTACAGGAAAGATAACATGCCGAAGCACGGTATAAGATACAATATAGGTGTACCAACTTACTGAAATTAATTACCATATTTCGGCCAGCACAGAAGCATAATACTTAGTGCATATAACGTAAAGTACAGTTGGCTCCCTGCAACACGACACCTGAGAAGGTGCTGAAAAATGGCCACTATCCATCTGGCAACAAGCATCTGCACGACGAACACAACTCTGCAAACTGCTGCACATTCCTGTTGATAGTGGTAATGGCTGCATGAAGATATGCCACCACGTATTCCACAGTATTTAGTGGTGTCCTGTAAACAAGTTCTTTTGGGTGGCTCCAAACGAAAAAGTCTAACGGATTGAGGGCAAGCGAGCGTGGAACCCACGCCATGGGGCCACCACGTCCAATCTATTGGCCAGAGATCATTTCATCCCGGAACCGACAGATTCCAACATCTTAAAGTGCAGGTATCATGCTGCAGCCAGATACTCCGAAGAAAGACCAATGGAACATCTTCTAGTAGCTGTGGTAAGACTGAACGCAGGAATACTTTGTATCGTGTGCTGCATTCAGACAGTCTGGCAGAACATATAGCCCAATGACGATGTCCCCAACTACAGCCGCCCTCACACTAACACCCTTGTGAAACTGGTAACCTCGATCCCTTGTGACATATGCCCACAGATGGCTACTGTGGACAATGAACATCCCCTTACGTGTGAATCGAGCTTCGTCGGACCGCAGCATGCATCCCGTAAAACAGGGATCCTATTGCTGGCGCTGCAGAAGCCATGCACAATATTGTATGAGGCGAGGGAAATCAGCCGACTTCAAGCTTTGTACCCTTGTGTAGTGGTACGCATGGTGGCCATGATCTCGCAAAATGGAGTGCACGGTGTGCTAATTTACACTGAATCATCAGGAAATCTGGCATATACATATCGTTGGATCCACATGTGTTATGTGCAGAATTACTTCTTTCACGTGTTGAACATGAGCACCCTGTATAGCGTAATGTTAATAGGCGTCACGCAACCGATTTCGCGAAAGTCACCTGATGCAACCTCCAATCACATTGCTGTCGGGATGGCTTATAGGATATCACTGGGAATATGCACGGGAAGCTGCGAACGCATTTCCTTGGAATTCATCAAACAGCATGTGCAGGGCCGGATTGAAATTTTGCGGGTCCCAGGGCGAAATTTCATATATAGAGGGCCCTAGGAAATGAATCTCATAGTTTAATGAAATCACTGTATGAAAAATGAAAATAGACAAAAATTTTCATAAAGGAAAATGATTATCTCAAATTATTGTGAGCTTAAGAAAAAGACCATCATATGGATTGAAAATTCAGAGAGAGAGAGAGAGAGAGAGAGAGAGTGTGTGTGTGTGTAAACAGTTTCTTTATGATAATTTTCGTGTATTTTCATTTTTCAGAGACAGAAACAGAGACAGACAGGTAGGTAGAGTGTGAGAGAAGGAGACAGACAGAGTGAGAGAGACAGAGAGTGAGAGAGAGAGATACACAGACAGAGAGATACACAGACAGAGAATGAGAGAGACAGACAGACAGATAGACAGACATTGAGTGAGAGAGAGAGACAGACAGACAGGCAGACAGACAAAGACAGAGGAAGAGAATAAAAAGTGCTGAAATCTACGACTTTCTTTCTGGAGAGGAGGAAGTTTAGGTTGCTTTATTATCTTAATAAAAACTTTCCAACAAAATGATAAAAAAGATAGATTTAACTAATCTGCGTAGCGAATATTTTTCCATAGCAAACATTTGGATAACAAGGATCCCTCTTAAATAAATTCGTATATATATTTTTTTCCTGGTACATGTTTTAGTGATTGATTTTTGATGGAAAGTGGAATAACTGCTAAATTAATGACTTTATTCACCTCTTATACGCGCCCATATATAAAAATTGCTTTATTTATTTATTTTTTTCTAACACTGTTTTTTAAGTCACTGAACGATTGGCCTCCATATATAGCCCAGATACAACTTTTTTATTGTTCTTTTTATTTTTTTAAATTTTAGTACCAGGTTTACACACAAATTGTTGAGTATATAATAGGGAGTCACAAAATGTGATGAAATTTAATTTCTTATTTCATGAATATGGAAAAGTTTAAGGTTTAAATAAGTTGGGGGGTGTATAAACTGAAAAAAAAAGCATTACAACAAGTTAGTAAAATCATGCAATGCATTGATTATGATACGCTTTCCAACGTACCAGAAATCGCGCGCAGACAAACTCTCCTCCCAACCCTGACTATTGATTCGTTCAGTATACCTCCGGAACAACATACTAAAGTTTTGTCGCAATAGAAGCATTTTTACTCAAGTTATGATGATAATGGCTGTGAAATAAATCTCGCTCATGTGCCATGGCCTTTGATCCCATTTCGATGCTATTACAAATAATTGGTTCAGTAATACCTCTGGACTAACATACTAAAGTTTTGTCGCGATAAAAGCATCGCGATTCGGCCGTCCAAGCGTGTCCTGCGCCGACACTGATAGAGTGAGGGAGACGCATCAACGAAGTCTGAGGAAATCACTGGCCAGAAGAAGCTGAGAGTTGCAAACGCCGAGAACGACGTTTTGGAAGGTGTTGCGTAAGCGGTTAACGATGAAAGGCGTGCAAGTTGCGGTTGCTGCACACGCTGAAAGCAGTAGACAAGGGACTGAGAACTGTACTCGCCCAGGACATGCCTAAGAAGATGGAAGAAGGTTTCCTGGAACGTCTCATTTTCAGCGATGAAGCCACTTCCCATCTAAGTGGAAAGGGCAATAGGCACAACGTCCTTATATGGGGAGACAGAGCCTCCACATGCAACAATTGAGTACGAGCGTGACTCCCAGAAGATCAATGTCCTTTGTACTGTCTCGCACAGGAAAGCGTGCGAGCCTTTTTATTTCTTTGTCGAAGCAACAGTGAGTGGTTCCACCTACCAGGACATGTTGGAAATCAGGTTGTTTCCACAATTCGTTAGTGGTTACAACGACTACATTTTCCAACAGGACGGCGTTCTCTCCATTTCTATCATGATGTGAGACCCCTCCTCAATCGTGTTCTTCTACAGCGCTGGATTGTACATGCTGCAGATGTGGACAACCACCTCATCCGGTGGCTACCGCGATCCGGACCTAACGACATGTGACTTCTTCCTGTAAGGGTACGTGAAAGACATGGTTTACGAATTCCCAATGCCTCAATCTCTCAGGGATCTCCAGGGAAGGATATACCATAGACAGTTTAGTAAAATTTCGGGTAGTTTTTGTTACATTTACCCATTTTATTTCGCAAGTAAACTTTTTTAAAATCTGGCAAATTTTGATTTGTAATGAACAAAGGAGGGGATTTAATTTTTTTTTTTTTTATTGAAGAAACAATAATGAAAATTAGGTTACTTTTGAATTAATTTGGCTACTTTTCAAAGCTAAGTCTGCTACTCTCTCTTTGAACTATCTGGCAACACTGAGTCTAACGTGAGTCTGCTGGTGCAACCAAATTCATGTGCTCTATTGCTGATGAATGTTTGTAGCTCAATCATTATTGTTTTATTCGCATTTCTGACGGTGTTTGAAACATGGACAAGTGGTTATTAAAAGTGCCTAGCAACTCTTGTGGTAACTGTTCCGGTAATGACAGTAGTTCAGCAATAACAAAGCCGAGATTAGAATATATAGTTTCTGACACGACTATGCTATCATCCAGCGCTATTGCAAAAAGAAGCTGAATTTTTTGTGTCAGCATACTTATGCGAAATTTCCTTTTCTTCTCTCACAACGATCAAGACCAAAGCCGATGTAAAATAGAAGTTGAAAATGATCTCAGAGTGGCGATCTCAAGCATAAAACCAAGAATGGAAAGCATAATTCTCAAGATTCAAGCTCAAATTCCACATTAGGACTGTCAAATAAAAGTTGGGCAGTTTTTTCTTCCCACTAATTGTGTTTATTTTTTGTTTCAACATTTCCTACATACAGATAAAATATTTTGAGTTTTTTAATTTATAAATGTAACTAATATTGGTGAATATGAAATAAATGTATTTTAAAAATGCATGAATAATTATAATTTTAACCCATTCTTTTACACTGAAGAGCAATTGAATTAGAGATACCTGTCTAGTAACGTGTAGCATCACCTTTCGCCCTGATGACGGCGGCGATTCGTCTCGGCATGGACTCGAGCGTTGGGAAGCCATACGGATCCACGACCCCTGAACAAGCTCCCACAGTTCACGAAGATTTGATGGAGGGGGGTCAGAGCCTCGAACATCTCTCTCGATGGCATCCCAGATATGCTCGATGGGATTGAGGTCAGGTGACCTAACTGGCCAAGGAAGCGAGGTCACGTCGGTGGAGTGTTCATCCAATCATTCGGATACAATTCGAGAGCGATGGCACGGTGCATTGTCTTGTTGCAGGATAAGGTCCCCAGTGGGATGTTGAAGACGCACAAAAAGGAGTAAATGGTCGTCCAGGATATCCCGGTAACGTTGACCTGTGAGGAAAATGTCACACGTTCCAGGGGTCCCATTTCAGTCCACGTAAACAGTCCCCAGACGAGAATGCCACCCTCACAAGCTTGAAGAGTACTCTGCTGGCAAGAAGGATCCATCGCTTCCTGTGGTTTGCGCCGTACTCGTATCCTGCCATCCGCACGAACCAACGTGAATCTCGACTCATCAGTCCAGGCAATAATTTTCCACATGTCTAGGGTCCAGTGGCGATGTTCCCGCGTCCATGCTAATCTTTGCACCCTGTGATGTGTGGTCAGCAGCGGTACCCTCATGGGACGATGGCTTCTGTACCCCATAGCGAGGAGATGGTTCTGGATGGTGTATCTGCTTACACGTTTTTGTGCACCAGCGTTAAATTGCCGAGTGATTTCTTGCACTGTGGCCCGTCTATCCGCTGTTACAACACGAGCTGGCCGACGATGACCTCGCTCATCCACACGCAGTTGTCCACGGCAGTTGGCCCTTGCAGGGATGGTTTTACTGGATTCGATGTACTCACGGTGCACTCGTGACACAGTGACTCGTGAAAATCCCAGTGCCTGCACGACTTCCGAGATGGAGGGACCCATTCGTAGGGCCCCGACAATTTTTCCACGATCAAATGCGCTTAGATTCTTCGTCTTAACCATACTGCGTCCGACTCTTACTGATTCCCGTCGCATCACTCCTGATATTGTCGGATCGCTGCATACGTCATGTCGTTTCCGTTTACAGGGCCGCCCACAGCACCACATTCGCATAACGCCAGCTGTCTCTAATTCAATTGCTCTTCAGTGTAATTACATTGTGACATGAGGGTCTCCGTAATAAAATAATTCCTCAGTGGGGTCGCACCCATAAAAAAGGTTGCGCACCACTGCTCTAGATGAAGTAAACTTATACATTTTGATTTTGTCAAGATAGTTTTACTAAGAAATGGAGCGAGTTTCTTTTATAACATTCTGAACACATGTGGTTGCGACTAAGTTGTTTTACAGCTTTTCCTGACGTTAGCATTCGTTGATAGTTAGGTGGCTGAGAAAAATGCGTTTATTCCCTCTGTAGATGCAGCCTCTGTTCCCAAGAACAATCATAAACTGGCCAATGCAGCGACTTTAATCTGGAAATTCTCACTTTGAGATTTTTTTATTTTTTTGTTTCAAAACGTGTGCTCATTACGGCACGATATTCGGAAACATAAGCCTACTCATATTCATTTTTATGAATCACGGAAAAATATTGATATACATCATTTCATGAATACTTTCACAAGTTTTGTTCGAAAAAATTCTTAAATTGAGATTTCAATACGAACACGACCAGAAACTGGGGCTCGCTCTTTCTGGAGACTGTGAAAAGGGAACACGTTATGACATTTCGTAAAAGAAAATTAGAAATAATGCTTGCATCGTTAAGTAAAATTAATTTTTGTTCACTTGTGCTAATTGTATAAACTGAATGCACACCACGTTATAAAACATCACCGGATTATTCTTGGAAACTGATTCTGTAATTAAATTTGCAATGTATTTGGTCACCATGTCGTTCTTAGCCCCGTGGTTAGATCACCTAGCTAATGACCAGCTCGTAGCGGGTTCGACCCCCAGCACCGGCCTAATGGCAAAATATTCACCCTGCTACGCTAAACCATCAGCCTGGGAGCAAGAACCACCTACTAGTTAGTTAGTTAGTTAATTGATTTTAGTGGCGCAAGGGCCAGGTTTGGCCAAAGAGCGCCAGACACAGAACAATCAGTTAAAGATATTTAAAAGCGGAGTGAAATGATTAAGATCAGACAGGCTTGGCAAAAGTTAGAATAGAGAATGATAAAAGCTGTGAAGACTAGTTAGTCAATTAGGTTTATAAATAAATAAATAAATTCACCAATTCACTCTTATAATCATTATAAATTATTATTATTATTTTTTTTTTATATATAAGTTTTAAAAAGTCTATCTGCTTTAAGAACGAAAACACTGCGAAAGTGTCGCAGTGGTCGCCCAAAAGCTTCTGCAGTGTAGCTGCGCCATCATCCAGTAGATGAGACTGAAAATAGTGAAACCGATGATTACAAAAACGAACACAACTACATAAAACATGAGAGATGGTGAGTAAACAGTCGCACGCCTCACACATTGGGGCAGCGTCGCCACACAGCAAATAGCTATGCGTGAAGCGACAATGCCCAATGCGGAGACGCGCAAGAACAACTTCCTCCCCACGGTTCCGGCGACACGATGATTTCCAGATTCCAAGGTTAGGTTTTATACGGTGCAGTTTATTCTCCACCTGTTGGTCCCACAGACTTCGCCACGTTCGTCTGATATGATCGTGAACAAGAAAGCGAAAATCGCGGTGAAACAGTGGCAAGGGTGTGACGACCAAAGAAGAGGCAGATCTAGTAGCAGCATCGGCAGACTCGTTCCCTGGGATCCCAACATGCCCAGGAATCCAGCAGAACCGAATCTGGACATCAGCCTCGAGCAAAGAACGAAGAAGTCTCCGAACGGCAAAAAGAAGTGGGTGGCCAGTGAAATCCAAAGATGACAATGATTGCACAACACTCAACGAATCAGTGTACACAATAGCACGCTGATGAGAGCTCGACTGCACGTGAACAAGTGCAAGATACACAGCATGCATCTCCGCCGAAAAAACCGTGGCCTCAGGAGGAATGCGGGCAACAGAAACTTCGTCAACGCAGACGGCGGCGGATCCAACAACACCAGCCGCCTTAGATCCATCGGTGAAAACAGGAATAAAGTCTGCATTGACGTAACGGTGTTCAGCGAAGAGCTGCTGGTACACTGACGCAGGGGTTGAGGACTTGTCAAAAGATGTAAAGCTGGTATCGACCATGACACCAAGAGGATGCCATGGAGAATCCTCAAAGCCCCTGGTCTCTCCAACGAGTGACAAGTCGAGCCCTGCATCACGAGCTACGGCCGCCATACGAAGACCGAAGGTTCGAATGCACGAGGGACGGATCTCGAACAAACGAGCATGCTGGGGATGAAAAACTGCATCGTATAAAGGATGGTCTGTGAGTGATTTAAGTTTCAGGTAAAATTGAAGAGACAGCTGCAGACGGCGTAAATGAAGCGACGGTTCGTTCGCGTCGGCATAAAGGCTGGGAATGGGTGACGTACGAAAGGCTCCCGTACAAAGACGCAGCGCTTGATGGTGGATGGTATCCAACGGCCGGAGAACGGTAGGACGCGCAGAGCCATACACCATACAGCCATAATCCAGCTTAGACCGAATGAGATAATGGTAAATACGGAACAAAGAAGTCCTGTCTGCACCCCAGGAGACTGAGGCAAGGATCTTAAGGATTGACAAGGCTCTCAGACAGGAAGTCCTAAGCCGTCGAACGTGCGAGCGAAAGGTGAGAGCACGGTCAACGGTCAAACCAAGGAACTTGGTTTCCGGCAAAACTGGAATGGCTGCACGGTCCAAATAGAGCTCTGGATCAGGATGGAGGCCACGCCTCCGGCAGAAATGGACACAGGCTGTCTTGTCGGGAGAAAGAACAAACCCATTATTGTTAGCGGCTTTAACAATCTGGGTAATTGCAGACTGCAGCTGCCTTTCAACGAAATGCATGCTGGATGACGAACAGAAGATGTGAAGGTCGTCAACATAAATGGTAGCCGAAACCGTAGGAGGAAGATTTTTGAGTAAACAATTAATGCGGAGGATGAACAGAGTCACCGAAAGAATGCTGCCTTGAGGAACGCCTTGTTCTTGATGGAAAAAGGCGGACAGCGTTGTACCCAGGCGCACCTGGAACACACGGTTACGAAGAAAGTTGGCAATGAAGGTTGGCAGGTTTCCCCGCAACCCACTCTCGTGGAGGTCACGGAGGATACCGTGACGCCACGCTCTATCGTAAGCTTTTTCGATGTCAAAAAATACAGACACCAGGTGCTGCCTACGTACGAACGCCTCACGAACAGACGTCTCAAGGAGCAGGAGATGGTCAGGAGCTGAACGATGACGACGGAAGCCGCTTTGTGATGGAGAGAGTATTCGATGTTCTTCAAGAAAATAAATTAGCCGGGAATTAACCATTCGTTCAAGGATTTTGCACAGACAGCTAGTGAGGGCAATTGGCCGATAACTAGAGGGAGACTTGGGGTCTTTGCCAGGCTTGGGAAAAGGTAAAACAAAAGCTCTTCGCCAAGAGTCCGGGAAACTGTGCTCCAACCAAATACGGTTGAAAAGCACTAACAGATTCTCGAGAGACGACTGCGAGAGATGACGAATCATGTCATAGTGGATGCCGTCGGGACCGACAGATGTTGCGCCGGACCGATGCAGAGCCACCCGTAGTTCAACCATGCTGAAGGGGGAGTTATACTCAGTGTTATAAAAAGGCGCAAAGGAGATTTTCTGGCGTTCCGCGGTTGTTTTAATCCTCTGAAAGGACGGGAGATACGCCTGAAAACTAGAAACTGAGGCAAACGCTTCGCCCAAGCAATCCACAATCTCCCCAACTTCAGCATACGTGCAGCCGTTATTCTCAAGAATTGAAATTTGGCGGGAACTATAGTTTCCCCGGATCTTACGAATTTTTTCCCAAACAGTTTTTGAACTGGCACGTGAATTGATAGATGAAACGTACTTCATCCAAGACTCCCTCTTGCTTCGTCGACGCACCAACCGAGCGTAAGATTTTGAGACCGAGCGTAAGGTTCCACCAAGGCTTCGGACGTCTTGGGAGCGTCGTTGATGTTTTTGGGATAGAGAGATCTGCTGCCTGAATGATACACGTTGTGACATCAGTAACAGCTGCGTCAATTGACCCACGGGTCACCATGGCAAAAGATATTACTGCGGACGGTGTGAAGACCTCCCATTTGGCACGATCCATCCTCCAACGAGGAGGGCGGGAGGCAGAAGATGGTACGCTCACATTATACCTAAGTATAATTGGGATGTGGTCGCTTCCATGGAGGTCGTCACACACCGTCCACGACCAGTCGGCCATAACCGATGGTTGACCCAAAGATATATCGATTGCACTGAAACTTCGTGTAGGCTCGTGGAAGTAAGTGTCAGCACCGGTGTTAAACAGGCACAAAGAGGTCGAGGAAAGAAGAGATTCGATCCTACGGCCTCGTGAGTCTGTTCTGACACTACCCCACAATGGATTATGAGCATTGAAGTCACCCAGAAGAAGAGCAGGTGACGGCAGCTGCGCAACTAAGCTCTCAAGAACGGACACGCTCACGTCCTCATCCGGCGGCAGATAGACGCTGCAAACAGTTAGAGGCACAGGCATGGAGATACGCACCGCAACGGCTTGTAAAGATGTTGAGACCGCAACAGAAGAAACTGGAACACTGTGGGGGACAAAGATGGCAACTCCCCGCAAGCTATATCTCCTGAAACATTATCTTTCCGAAATGCACTGTAGCCTCGAACTGAAAGGAGGTCTGATGGTTTAAGTTTTGTCTCCTGGAGGCAAAGGCACACCGGAGAGTATGACGAAAGCAGATGTTTCACGTCGTCATGGCTTATCCGAAAGCCTCGACAGTTCCACTGAACGATTTGATCCATGGTTAGAATTGTGGTGAATGAGAAAAAGAAAAAACGAAAAACAAACCCGAGAAAAACTGGGACAACTAAAAGTTGTCCGATTCCATCATTTCGTCTGCAATGTCCATTTGCGCTTGGGACTGTTTTGTCCGACGCCCTGTAGTCTCTGGTGGTAAAATGGGGCGGTATTTTGGTTCCTGTGTCGCAGATGATCTTGCCCGATCCTGGTTCTTATGATGGGAGTTTGGAGATTTCTTCTCCTTTTCTTTTTCCTTTCTTCCTCCCGGGGTTGTTGAAGTCCCGGTGGTGCTGGTGTTAGTTGCAGCAGGTTTAGGAATGGTGGTTGCTGGAGTTTTCGCGTCCCGAGCTCGGGATTGCAGTGCTGCCAGACCAGCAGCTATGATGTCGTCTAGCTTGTAAGGACAATTCACTGGGATTTGGCTATCAGTCTGGGTACCGACGGTAGTCCTTGCAATAACCGCTGATGAATAAGATCGCCGATTTGATTGATTTGGAGCGACCTTTCTTCTGGCCTCTGGGTAGGAGATTCCCTCAACGGTCTTAATGCGTTGGATCTCTTTTTCCTCCTTCCACTTTGGGCAGTCTCTCGACGATGCTGCATGAGATCCCTTGCAGTTGAAGCACAGCTCGGCTTCGGCATGGCAATCTTGCAAAGTATGGTCTGTTGCTGTACAACGCCCACACCGAGCAGTGCTCCTGCAAGACTGCTGGGAGTGACCATATGCTTGGCATTTGAAGCATCGTAGAGGACTTGGTATGAAGGGGCGCACTTCAAGGTGTAGATACCCTGCCTTGATTGATGTTGGCAGGGATGGGGTGTTAAAGGTCAGTATTATGTTTCGAGATGGGACAGATTGGCCATTTCGCCGAAATAGGATGCGCCGGACTCCACTCACTTGTTGGTCTCTCAGTTCCTCCAGAAGTTCTTGGTCACTGCACTCCAGAAGGTCTTGAGAAGAGATAACACCTCGTGAGGAATTGAGGTAGCCGTGAGGAGTAACTTTCACTGGACAATCTAAAAAAGAGGTGGTGTTTAAAAGCACTGTAGCATATCTGGGACTCGACATCTCGACAAGAAGATCTCCAGATTGGAGCTTCTTAACGCTCTTAGGAGAGCTGGCAATTGATTGCAATGCTTTATTTATCCAGAAGGGGCTTCTGGTGTTTAATGGGTTTGAAGCGTCCAAGGAGTGGATGCAAAAGAACCGAACATTGGCAGAATCAGGTGTAGGTTTCTTGTTGGGAGGGGGTGACCCTTCCTCAATGGGCCGCTTTGTTTGAAGTTCTTGGGAAATTTTTTTGTTATCCATGAATAGAAGTAAAAAGTTCGTCCGCCGATTTCCCCGCCCACAACCGAGCCCAACAGGGGAGAGCCGAGGTCCGCAAGCCCAATTGGACGCAGGACACGACTCTAGGGTTAAGCAACGGATATAGCATGTTGACAGTGCAGACAAGCGCTCAGCGAGTACCGAGACTTTCCCAGGTCTCGGTAACACCCCTTTGGCATGCCCGCACTATCCCCAAACTCACCCTGTTGTACGAAACAACAAGCCGATTGACTAGGAGTGGGTTAGTTCCTAGCCGCCCGTTTAGGGTGAAGCAGGGGGCAAAGAGGAGTGTTGGCGACTGGCGACAACAACAACCTGGCCACCAGAAACCTCAGCCTCCAGCATCCCCTTTTCCACCTTACGGGTCACCGCACACGGCAAACGTGCAGGTAGGTCTAGCAAACCAGCCCGGAAAAACAAGAGAGGAACAGAAAATGGAGAAGCAAGTCGAGTAGAAAATGGAGTAGAAAAGAAGAACAGGTAGTGGAGAAGAAAGTAAAAACAGGAAAGGGAGAGGAAAGCCAGAGGAAAGGAAAGGGCTGGCGCATAATCACAACCTCAGCAACCAACAACTGAGGCGGGTGCTGTCAAGGTGGTGGCAACACAAAGTTGTAATGGGAAGAATCAAACATAACATGTCGGCTGGGGCCGTGGGGTCGCTACTCCCCATCAGCTGGATGAACAGCTGTCTCTGCGGTAACGTGAAAGCACAAAAACAAGAAAGCAAAAACCGTCACAAGGTCAGCTCGGGCCGTGGGGGCGCCGCTCCCCAAATAACTGGAAAACCAGTTATCCCCGTGCGGGGACCACCTACTACAGGCAAGGTCATTAAGTTCCGCCACGCGCCAACCGTCCTCTGATTAACCTCTAGAGATTAATGCCCATTTTTCTTTTTTCCAAACTGCCTTTTCCCGCTGGCAGAGGCGTAACTAGGGCGGGGCATACGGGGCAGCAGCCGAAGAGAGGACGCAAGAATCAAGGTGCATTTCACCAGCCCCCCCCCCCCCCCCACGGATTTTTTTAATTTTTCAGACACCATTCGTTTGTACCACGTATGAACCGGAATGAACTCCGTTTTTTTCGTTTAAACCGCAATAGTTTTGGAAATATTTAAGAAACAAATTGGGTGGGGGTGGCTAGTGAAACGATAGAGATATTTAACAAATAACACCACGGATTTTTAAATTTTTTTTTTGCACCATTCGTTTGTACCACGTATGAACCGGAATGAACTCAATTAATTTCGTTTGAACCGCAATAGTTTTTGAGTTATTTAAAAAACAAAGTGGGGTGGCTGCTGAAACCCCAAAAACCCCCAAAAATGGAAATTTCAAATTTCAGCAAAGCCATTCGTCAATAAATCGTATGAACCGGAATGAACTCCATTTTCATCGTTTGAACCGCAATAGTTTTTGAGATATTTAACAAATAATATTGAGAATTTACATATAAATATAGGAGGCCGACCATTTCACCCCCCCCCCCCATGGAAATTCAAAATTTCAAAACAGCCATTCGTTAGTAAATCGTATGAACCGGAATGAACTCCATTTTTATCGTTTGAACCGCAATAGTTTTTGAGATATTTAAAAAATAATATTGAGAATTTGCATATATACAGAGGACCGACCATTTCACCAGCCCCCCTCCATGGAAATTCAAAATTTCAAAATAGCCATTCGTTAGCAAATCGTATGAACCGAAAAGAACTCTATTTTCATCGTTTGAACCGCAATAGTTTTTGAGATGTTTAAAAATGTCCCACGACTCCGTTTTTTTCGTTTAAACCGCAAAAGTTTTGGAAATATTTAAAAACCAAAGTGGGGGGGGGGCTAGTGAAACGATAGAGATATTTAACAAATAACACCACGGAATTTTTAATTTTTTTTTTTTTTTTTTGCACCATTCGTTTGCACCACGTATGAACCGGAATGAACTCAATTAATTTCGTTTGAACCGCAATAGTTTTTGAGTTATTTAAAAAACAAAGTGGGGTGGCTGCTGAAACCCCAAAAACCCCCAAAAATGGAAATTTCAAATTTCAGCAAAGCCATTCGTCAATAAATCGTATGAACCGGAATGAACTCCATTTTCATCGTTTGAACCGCAATAGTTTTTGAGATATTTAACAAATAATATTGAGAATTTACATATAAATATAGGAGGCAGACCATTTCACCAGCCCCCCCCCCCCCCCATGGAAATTAAAAATTCCAAAACAGCCATTCGTTAGTAAATCGTATGAACCGGAATGAACACCATTTTTATCGTTTGAACCGCAATAGTTTTTGAGACATTTAAAAAATAATATTGAGAATTTGCATATATACAGAGGACCGACCATTTCACCAGCCCCCCCCCCCCCCCACCATGGAAATTCAAAATTTCAAAATAGCCATTCGTTAGCAAATCGTATGAACCGAAAAGAACTCTATTTTCATCGTTTGAACCGCAATAGTTTTTGAGATGTTTAAAAATGTCCCACGATTTCAGCTGACACCCCCCCCTCCGGACATTTCCTGTTTCAGAATAGCTATTCGTTAGCATCGTGTGAACCGGAAGGAGCTACATCTTTATCGTTCGAATCTGGATAGTTTTTGAGACATTTGTATAAAGGGTAATGGAGGATAATGAAGAAGTAATTTATTTTCAAAAAGTCTTGCATTCGTTCCTGTCATTACCTTAAAGATCTCTCCGTTTCCAGCTCTGAACCGCAGCAGTTGAAAAGACATTCCAAAAACAATGTGACGGTTTCAACATCTCTTCAATGTGTCTCAAGGACCAGAACACAAGAGAACAGGAAAATGCATGGCATAGTAAAACAGCCAAAATCTCGGAGCGGAAACAAACGACGCAAGGCAGTCTGTAGTAAACATGCAGTACAAGGCATCACAGAAAGAAATGGAGCATGGCAGAGGCACAAAGCAGACTGTTATATTACAATCGTGCGTGGTAGTCGGTGGCAGATACAACACGAGGCGAAGCACACAGGGAACAGTCACTGAGCAGAGGAACGGCTGAGCCAGCAAATAGAGAAAGCACCATACCTGGAACCAGGGACCAACATGATGAGTAGAAAACCTAGGAACTATTCCTTCTTCCTTTTAAGGAAAAAACGAAATTATTGGTGCAAAATAATTGCTGTCCATCTGTGGTTATTGGGCGCCATCCTCCGACAAAAAGAGAAATAATGGTACTAATGCCACTCTTTGAAAAGAAACACGACATTAAGGAAAAACTATTACTTTCTTTAAAATTGGCATTTTCTGTCTAACAGTGGCATAGTAGTTAGACATACTATACAAAACATAGCAGGGTAGGAAGCAACACATGTCACTCCGGGAAAATCGAGCAGGGGGCATGTTTGAACCACAGAAAAACAGAAGCAGAACGAACGGTGCGAGGCAGTTGGTGATGGTCATGTAAAGCGGATGCAGGCATGACATCGTAAGACAAAACACACAGAAAAAGGTCACAAAGCAGAATGATGAGAAAAACAAGAAAAATGACACCGAATTTTCGGGTGTAATAAGCACGTCTTTTGAATCCGTTCTGACGCAAATTAAATTTATCAAAGCTATTCAAAGGCAATGGAACCGGTATGGAAAACAATAGTATCTGACGGAAGAAAGAAGTTTTTCAATCGGGTCTTTAATCCCTCAGATATTGGTGTAAACCAAATCTTGAGCTTACGAACTCTTAGAAACAGAGTTATCGACAAAAATAAGATGTGATTTACGTCCCCTGTTGGGAAAACCATGCATTATTTTAGGAAGAAAGTATTCTCAAAAGGTTTATCCATATGAGCGGTATCGGTCCAAGAAAAAAAAAATTTAATCGAGTTTTCAGGAGCCCAGATTTTGCAACAAATACATCAGAATCAGAAATTAACACTTATGACCCCTGGTGGCCAAGCAATTCTTCACAAAACATTAGAAATTATGTGAAAAATATTTTCCATCAGGTCTTGTATGCGATACAGGAAGAATTTTTCAAATCGGAGTTTTAGGAGCAGAAAACGCAATTTACCTTTATGCTGTGACGTACCTGCCAGCAGGACGCACACGACATAAAGGCAGATAGTAGTCAGAACAAACGTCCGCGTAGCTCAATTGGTAGAGTGACTTATTCCGGAATGAGGGGATCCGGGTTGGAATCCCGGCGTAGACCAAAAATGACGGAGAAATTTACTTCGTTATAATGGCACCCGAACTATCCGGATGACCCGACCGTTCAAAATCTCGCAATGGTGCTATGTTATTTCCACACCGCGAGATAGGAAAAATCAGAGAATCCCTTCTCCAGCGCTTCGAAAAATAAATGTGTGTGACGTTGCATTCCACACACCAGATTGACTGGGAGTACTCAAGTGCACGTTCTACAGTGGATGGCTGCCAGCAACGATTCATGGTCACGGCTGACCCGTGGGTCATGCCCCCGGACCTCTTTCGGGGGGGGGTGGAGATGTGAGGTGCCTGCCAGCAGGACGCACACGACATAAAGGCAGATAGGATATAGAATGAACGTCTGCGTAGCTCAGTTGGTAGAGCGACTTGTTCCGGAATAAGCGGACTCGAGTTCGAATCCCGGCGTAGACCGAAAAAGGGCGGAGAAATTTACTTCGTTACAATGCGCCCTGGCGGAAAGTCTTAAATGATTTACGTGAAAATTTTGAATTTATAGGAAAAACATTTCGCATCGGAAACACTATCCAACAACAAAGGATTTTTTCAAATTGAAATTTTAGAAGTAGAGATATTGACAAAAATAAGATAACCATCTACGCCCCTTTGGCGTAGAAACCATGCATTATTTCAAGAAGAAAGTGTTCCTAAAAGGTTTGTCGCCGTGAGTAGCATCGGTCAACAAAAGACTTTTTTTCCAATCGAGATTTTAAAAGCTCATATTTTGCTGCAAATACATCAGAAGTGGAAATTAAGACTTATGCCACCTAGTGGCCATAACACTTTTTTACAAAAATTAGAAATTATGTGCAAAGGATTTCCCATCAGGAGCTGTATCCGGTGCAGAAGGAATTTTTCAAATAGGAGGTTTAGAAGCAGAGAAATAGTTGGAACCGCAATTTACCTTTACGCCCCCTAGCGGAAAGTCTATGAATTACTTGAAAATTTCTAAATTATAGGAAACACATGTCATACTGGAAACACTATCCAACAAAAATGGAATTTTTCAAATCGAGCCCCTAGAAGTAGAGATATTGACAAAAATAAGATATACATCTACGCCCCCTGGCGTTAAAATCATGCACTATTTTACGAACAAAATGCTCCTAAAAGGTTTGTCGACATGAGTAGTACCGGTCTACAAACGACGTTTTTTTTAATCGAGAATTTAGAAGCTCATATTTTGCTGCAAATACATCAGAAGCGGAAATTAAGATTTACGCCCCCTGGTGGCCAAACAGTTTTATTACAAAAATTAGAAATTTTGTGCAAACGATTTCCCATCAGGAGCTGTATCCGGTTCAGAAAGAATTTTTCAAATCGGAGATTTAGAAGCAGAGGTATAAAGCGAAACGCAATTTACCTTTACGCCCCCTAACGGAAAGTCTATGAATTACTTGAAAATTTTGAAAGTATATGAAAAACATGTCACACCAAAAACACTATCCAACAAAGAAGGAATTTTTCAAATCGGATTCCTAGAAGTAGAGATATTGACAAAAATAAGATATACATCTACGCCCCCTGGCGGAGAAACTGTGAGATATTTTAGGAAGAAAATATTCCGAAAAGGTTTATCGATGTGAGTGGCATCACACCACGAACGAAATTTTTTCAATCGATATTTTAGAAGCTCAGATTTTATGGCAAATACATCAGAAGCAAAAATTAACACTTACGCCCCCAGTATTCTTTACAAAAAATTCGAAACTATATGAAAAAGATTTTCCATTAGGAGATGTATCCGCTGAAAAAAAGATTTTTCAAATCGGAGGTCTAGGAGAAGAGTTATCGGAAAAAATGTAATTTACTTTTTTTTACGCCCCCTAGCGGAAAATCTATGCGTAATTTGAAAATGAAACTATATCTAAAACACTCTTCGACATAAATGGAATCGAAAGATAAAAGAATTTTTTCAATCGGATGTTTAGAAGCAAATATGTGGATTAAAACGTAATTTTGAATTCGACATTATCTGCATTTACGCCCCCTAGCGGCGAAATTGTACATCGTAAAAAAAAACGAAATGAAGGATCATCATTCGCATATTTCAAGCTTCCAAATGCAAAAAGAATTTTTCAAATCGGACTAATAGTTGCAGAGATACCGTGGGTACAGACGAACGGACGGACGGACATCCGATAACAGAAGCACGATCTGTTTTTTGCAAAAGACGGGCTAAAAAACGTGGCACGAGATAAAACACTTCACAAAGAGAAGAACGAAACAACAAGGGCTGAAAGAGGCAGGGAGATACATAGCTAAAACACAACAGAAATCAATCATCAAGCAAAACCACACATGAGCTAATCAAGTGGACACCGAAGAAGGAGACGATGTTGAGCATGACAAACGAGGTCGTCAAGACAACCATAGTAACGTTCAACTTCCGGGTAAGAGCCCGAAAGGTGAAAAATGCAAAGTAAAAAGCGCTAAGATTGTCAACCATAAATGAATAAACTGCCGGATCATTGAAAGCAATAAAGTGATTAAGTGTAGCATCGTGAGAAGAGTCAAAGAACAATGGAAAAGCGGCATCTAGAGAAAGAGTCTGCGTAAACTCGGGAACAACCTGAAGCCGAGCAACAACATCAGGCACAACAGAGGGACTGTCAAGAAGGCGAGCAAAAGTGACGGCAGGAGGATCAGGAGCGGAGCCTGGCGAAGAACGATGAGGAGGAGACATAAATACAGCGGCACGCTTAGCGCGAGTCTTATAGCAATACCAGTAGGGAAATGTTGACGAAGAGGACGAGACGACGTAGAAGGAACAACAGGCGGCGTCTCGGGAATCTGGCGAGGTGAATAGGGTACAAAGTCGGATGACATATTTAAGGAGGTAACTGCTGGAACAACAGAAGCCGGGGAGGGTGGGGTTTGAAACGAATCTAGAAGAGGAGCTGTGCGAAAGTGCGGGGACCGATCATGGCGACCAGAAGGTGAAACAAAGGCAACGGCGCTAGAGGCATCAGAAGAGCCCCGAGAAGGTGAAAAGGGCGGAGAGCACACCGGAGTACTGGAACCGGTGGAGGAAATATGAGCGTCTGAGGGTGGCGAAGCCGACGTACGCAGCGGCGATGGTGGAGCAGAAAATCCAGGGATCGGGATAGACGAGGTGACTTGCGAAAACAAAGAAGGCAGCACCTGAACAGGCGGAGAAGGTGCAGCAACAGGATGTGACAAAGGGCAAACATCAGACGATGAAAAAGAAAGAAATACAGACGAAGGCACCGAAACAGGAGCAGTAGATCCAGATGTACCCACAACAGACGATGCTGACGAGGAAGGAAAAAGACCAACGGAGGCAGATGATGGAGATGGAGACTAAGAATGTGTGAACGGATCAGGCGAAAGCGTGGTGACTGGAAGCGAAGAAAGAGGTTCTGTGACGGGAACTTGAGCAGCCGTTGAGGAAAACTAGGAAGAAATGAGGGGCACTGCGAGAGATGGTGACCAGGCTGTTTACATGAGATTCAATGATAAGCAGTGAATACGTTGATTGCGACATTGTGGTGACAACAAATCACCAGAAAAGTAGTGGGGCAGTAAGAAACAGAGTCTGTGTCAGGGAAAAAAACTAAGTCTTGGCGGCGGAAGCCAAAATAAGGACGATCACCTTGATCAACATGGGCGGCAGGGATCTTGCGGATATCACCAAGAACGCGGCCACACCAAGAAGGAAAAGCATGTAAAAACTCATCGGAAACGTCCGGAGGTACAGGATACAAATTAAAAAGAACGGGAGATTGTGCAAGGGGGATAGGGACCAAGCTATGATCTCCAACGGAAAGGCTAGTCGATAGGACTTGAGAAACAAACTCAGGTGAAAAAATATACAAGAGCGGACTTAGGCTTTCTGGCGAAATGTGTAATTGCACCGGAAGGGAGAAACGACAATGCAGACACACACTGTATAGACGTGCAACTTGACATTGGGTAAGGCGTCGAACTTGACACTTAAACTAAGAGTTGAAAGCATTGTACGTGTGCAATAAGCGTGGAACCTTGACGTGAAATATAGGAGTCCAAGGCTGTCGCGAGGAAAGTCGGAGACGTTGAACACGGATCTGTAGCAGGATAAGGAGAAGAGCAGTCCTGGGACGCATCCAACACACTTGGACGACAAGTCATCGAAGCAGCACGTAGTGACGTGAGAGGGAAATCGAATTCAGAAGCAGAAGCACAGGCCATGGACAATATGTAGAAATGCACGGCGAAGGGCACACAGATCCACTATAACAAGGTGGAGCACCAGGAAGGCGATCCGCATACCGGAGAAGGCAGCGCAGAGAGCCACTGTCAATGGGAGGAGCACCAGGAAGGCTATTTTTTTTTTTTTTTTTTTTTTTGGATTGGAGGTTTAACGACCACCGTGAGCAACTCAATGGGCTATAAGCAGTCGCCCGTCCCTAATTTAGGGTCACTGGTTCCAGGGAAGGGAGAGAGCCAGTGCCGTAAGACAAACACAACATCCATGCCTCACTGGGATTCGAACCCGGACCCCTTACGGACGAATGATCAGAGGCCAGCGCCTTAGACCACTGCGCCACCGGGGCGGCCCAGGAAGGTAATCGACACACCGGTGAAGGCAGCGCAGAGAACCACTGTCATTGGGTGGAGCACCAGGAAGGTAATCGACACACCGGTGAAGGCAGCGCAGAGAACCATTAACGATGATTGGAGCGCAAACACGGAAGACAAACGTAGACACAGCAGCAGGAAGGCTACTACATGCAGCAGACAGTTTTAGAGCAAAAAGTCAAGGCGAGTCACGATGGGCAGATTGTAAACAGGCCCAACGAGATGAATTGTAAACAGGCCCAACGAGATGAATTGTAAACAGGCCCAACGAAATGAATTGTAAGCAGGCCCAACGAGATGAATTATAAAGGAATATCGGCAAAATATGCACGTACCAACTCGAAAGAATGACTAGAAAGAGAGCGCAGACATTCATGCACGAGAGAAACACAAATTAATTGGGCGGTGGGCGCTACATACAGGCAGAGCACAAAATGCAGACCTCGAAAGGGCGTGGCCAACAGAGCAACGTGACGGAATGCTGTTTTTTTTTTTTTTTTTATTGGAGGTTTAACGACCACCGTGAGCAACTCAATGGGCTATAAGCAGTCGCCCGTCCCTAATTTAGGGTCACTGGTTCCAGGGAAGGGAGAGAGCCAGTGCCGTAAGACAAACACAACATCCATGCCTGACTGGGATTCGAACCCAGACCCCTTACGGACGAATGATCAGAGGCCAGCGCCTTAGACCACTGCGCCACCGGGGCGGCACGGAATGCTGTGTGAGTCAAATATCGTAGAAAGACAATTGTTTGGATGAGACCATTTCAAGAATGTTTGTTTTAAATTTAAGGGTGCTTCTCCTTTGCACTTCCTTTCGACCGAAGCGTGTTAAAGTGGAAAAGTTTCCTGCACGTTCTTTTAAAACTAAAGTATGTACTTATACCTTCACTATATACATGTATCTGTCTGTATACGTTTATCTGTGTACCTCTAAGTCTGATTTAATATCAGCCTCATTTTGCATTGGAAAGCTAGAAGACTGAGAACGATGATCCTAGCATTTTAATCTTTATCTGATCCACAATTTCGCCGCCAAGAGCGAAATGCAAATTCCACCGATTTCAAAATGTATTTTGCTTCATATCGTTGCTCAAAAATCAGATTGAAACACTTTCGACGCCTATTGAATGTACCATTTTTACGTACAGCTTATTGTATCTTAATAATACCGAATTTTTCTGTTACGACGAGCAAATACGTACAGTACTGTTTGTGAAAATTGCAACCCCAAAAAAGAATCGCGCTATTCAAAAGAAATTTTTATCACAGATTCCTCATGTTGCAGGAGATAACTGATTTTATTTTGAGATGTATAGAAGATTTTGTCCATTCAAATCTCAGTACTATTTGTTCAGTTGCTGCCTACCAAAGATGGTAGGCAGTAACTGAACAAAGAACTAGTATGCGAATGAATAATTAATACACACAATTGACGTAGATTAGGAACATCAAAGAGAAGGCATCGCTCTTTCCACGGTTTTAAGTGAGTCACGGAAAAATTATCATCGGCCGCCAACGGAAATCAAACCCAGGGTCTTCCAGTTACTCGCCGGACATGCTGCAACTGCACCAGTTGCTTCTTACCATCTTTGGGGAATCCCCACCATTGTGCGGGTCTCCGAGAAGCCACCAGCCATGTGCTTTGGCAATTAATCACATGTGAGTCTGGAGAATTCGAGGCCGCTGTGGTGCAGTGGTAGCATGTCCTGCGCGTAACTGGAAGACCCTGGATTTAATTCCCGGTGGCGGCCGATGATAATTCTTCCGTGACTCACTTAAAAACGTGGAAAGAGAAATGACTTCTATTTGATGTTCCTAATGCACGTCAATTGTGTGTATTACGCAGGACAATTACAGAGGCATCTGTGGCACACAGTCCGGTCATATTCAATAGCGCGTCGCACCGCTTCTTGCGGTGATACATGTTGCAATATGATCCAGCATAGAGGCGAACAGACGCCTGATGTCCTGCTGAAGAGGGCCCACACTTCTTGGACGGTGTGCTCCAAATCCCGGATAGTGCGGCACAGAGTCAACCGGCGTTTCAACTGGTTTCACACATGCTCGATAGGGGACATCTTCGGGGAGCGGACAGGCCATGGAACTGTATGGACATGACGTAGGCAGTCCTGGAAAACCCGAGCCGTGTGTGGGATGGCATTATCCTGCTGGTATAGCGCACCTAGAATTCCGGCCATGAGTGGAATCACATGGGGCCGTATGATCTCATCCACATACCGCTGGCCCGACAATGATCCACGTACCACTACTAGAGCTGATCGGCTATCGTAGGCAATAGACCATAAAAGCTCCCCAGACCATAATGCCTGCAGTGGGGTAGGTGGGACGCTCAATAGCAAGGTTGGAATTGTGCCGTTGATCCCGGGACCTCCCCACCTAGACACGATGATCATCTGTCCCCAAAACGAACCGACACTAATCGCTGAACACCACACGTCACCAGTCTGTGGCGTTCTACGTCGCTCCCGCCTGGCATCATTGCAAACGGAGCCTGCGATGTTCCGGTGCTAATGGCAGAATACGTAAGATGCGCTGGGATCGTAGATTCACTTCCGCGAGGTTTCAGGAAATGGCTCGTTGGCACACAAGAGCCGCTACATTTGCCTGTAGAGTGGACAGGGTTCCCATGGGATCCATTCGTGCCGGCCGCACGATCTGTGGATCCTCTGTACGGGTGATCCTCCTGGTTCGTTCGGAGACACCCGCCGTGTGACAGTGCCGTCACGTGTCCACTGCTTCCAAAACAGTCAGACGGTATGGTCAGAACGATCCACGTGGTGGGTTATACGGCACGCCGACCAACCTGATGTTTTCAGCCCGATGATCAGGCCTCTCTCAAAGCCCGTAAGTTGCGTACATCGACGTCTCTGGTGTCTACCCGGCATTCTTGTCACTCTATACTCTTGCTTGCGCCGGCCGGTGCTTTTCTCTTTCATGGGGCATCGACTAAACGCCGGTTTATAAGGCTGCCGGTTCGTGCTAGCAGCGCCGCCACAGGGTGTGCGGTTATGCGCACTCGCACCAAACGCACCCTAGCTATTTGCGAAGTTTCGCGGTTGTAGCATGTTTTCTTCTAGGTGTGCAAATTTCTTGTCCACGAGTGTACAAGAAGCAAGTGGAAAAATTGAAACTTCACTCGCCCAAGTTTTCACCAGCTGTCTCAACGAAGGTAAAATTCCTGAGCATTGGGATAATGCTACAATGATCCTGCTACATAAAAAAGGTGACTTTGAGGATCTCAGGACCTACAGGTTCATCAGCCTCCTATCAGTTGTTTATAAAATTTTCACTTAGGTTCTTTCACATCGCATGTAGGTAAAACTGGACATGGCTCAAGCAAGAGAAGAAGCTGAATTCAGGAGTGGCTACAGCACTGAAGATCATGTCTATGTACTTAGAGAACTAACTGAAAGAACAAGAGAATATGAACTCCCATTATGCAAGGCTTTTATTGATTATGAAAAGGCCTTCGATTTCGTAAAACCATTAGCAGTTACAACTGCTTTGAAATCCTGCGGTATTGCAGATGCATACATTAGCATTATTAATAGTATCTATGAAAATGCAACTGCAAAAGTTTGGATATTTGAGGAGGCAGCACTAATAAAAATTGGAAAGCTAGTGTGACAAGGTGAAATCTCCCAAACTCTTTAATGCCACATTGTAAAATATTTTTTAATCACTGAACTGGGACAAAGAGAAAAAGATTTATGCAGATAATTCAAATCACGTTCGTTTTGCTGATGACGTTGTCATTTTTGCAACTACGACTTCTGAACCGCAGACTACGATCCAAGAACTTTCTGACAAGAGTAAAGAAGTGGAATTAAAAATGAACTTTCAGAAGGCAAAAGTGACGTATATTGCTTTTACAAAAAACGAAGATTTATTTATTGATGGTGAAGAGCTTGAGACAACCGATACCTACATTTATCTTGGGCAGCAGATATGAAGTAAGGGTCACATTGATGAAGAAATTAATCGGCGTGCAAAACTTGGATGGATAGCTTTCGGAAGAAACAATACAATTTTTACGAAAGGTACGCCATTATGTCTTAAAAGATAAGGGTTTAATCAGTTCATCCTGCCAGTGCTTACGTATGGAGCAGAGACATGGACCTTAACTAAACAAGTTAGTAAAATCATGCAATGCATTGAATATGATACGCTTTCCAACATACCAGAAATAATTACTCAAGTTATGAGAATAATGGCTGTGGAATAAATCTCGGTCCTGTGCCCTGACCTTTCATCCCATTTCGATGATATTCAACAGAACTAGTTCGGTATACCTCCGAGATAACATGATAAAGTTTTGTCGCAATCGAAGCATTTTTACGTAAGTTATGATGCATAAGGGCTATGGAATAGATTTCGCTCCTGTGTCCTAACCTTTGAACCCATTTTGTCCATTTTCCACAGGGTTTGTCCCCAGGTGGTCCCCTACCACATACTAAAATTTCATCGAAATCGAACCATTTTTACGTGAGTTATCGTGCCGACAAACGGACGGACGGACAGACGGACGGAAAAGCTGAAGCATATACGCTTCTTTAACCTACGGTTGGAAAGCGTAAAAAAGACAAACAAAGACTGCAGACAACGCAAAAAACCCTGGAGAGAATCATGCTTGGTGTAACCAGGAAAGATAAGCAGAGCAACTCATGGATAAGCAAAACGACAGGAGTTGACTACATCATGACCACAATGAAATCACTGAAATGGTAAGGGCATGACATGTTGCTAGAAGAACGGACCACCGACGGAAAACCGAAATTTTAGAATGAATTTCGAGGGAACAGGAAAAGATCCAGAAGAAGACCCTGTGGGAGATTGATGGATGAAATTCGAAAGCATGCCGGTGTGTCATCGAGGAGACACGCTCAAGACAGACAATTGTGGAAGAAACTTGGGGAGACTTTCATCCAGTAGGGGATTCATACAAGTTGACAATGATGATGATACACACATATATCATATATATATATATATATATATATATATATATATATATATTCTATAAAGAAGATACCTAAGCAAAAAAATACATATATAATTTTGCAACCTTCGTTTTAAATTCTAAAGTTTTTCCTCAGTCTTCAGTTTTGCTCTTAAGTATATATATATATATAAACGAACGAAGAGTTGCATCCGCAGGTGTAGCAGAATTAACACGCATCCCATTGCTTGGAAAGACGACGCATACCGTCTGCGAAGAAGAACTTTATTTTCTCCTTGAACCATTTGGATCTGTCAACATGAAAGTCCCATGTTGACAAATCCGGGCTATAGGCTGGGTAGTGCAGAACCTCTCACCCTCTCCGTGCTAACGCATCCTGCATAATGTGTGCAAGAGAATCACACCACGCGAAAGCATGCCAGGTCACCCATTCTTGATGGCTTTATGCAGCTTGTCCACTGTGCCGATGTAGTGGTTGGCATTGCTGTTCACTTGAGGCACTTTAAAGTCCACCAACAAAAGCCCTTCATGGTCAAAAAATGCGGTCAGCATAACCTCCCCGGCGGAGTCCTGTGACTTGAATTTTATGTGTTTTGGTGATCCGGGATGTTTCCATTGCATGCTCGCTGGTTTGCTGGATGGCTCAAAGTTGGCACCGCGATTCGTCACCTGCCACTATGCGCGATATAAATGCATCACCCTCTGCTTTGTAACGCAGCAAGTGGTTCAAACTCCAACCCATACATTCTTCCTTATGGTGGTCAGTCAGCATCTGCGGGATTAATTGTAAACACACTTTCCGATATTGCAGTGTCTTCGTAACCACAGTTTGAAATGTCATAGCAAAGTCCTCCGTTTGCGAACGTCAGCCCCGACGACGGTTTTACATGCATTTCTTTCTCGGCGTGGGCGCATTGTTTGTGTTATTTGCACGCTCCCCGCCGATCAAGGTGATCGTCCTTATTTAGGTTTCCGACGCCAAGCCTTAGTTCTCTTCCCTGATATGGACTCCATTACTTCCTGCACAACTGCTTTCCAGGTGATTTGTGTTCATTACAGCGTCGTTACAAACGTGTTCATTACGTATCATTGCTTCTCATGTAAAACGCCTGGTCATCATCGCTCGCAGTGTCCGTTCACCTCTTCCTGTTCTTCCTCAACGGCTGCTCAAGTGCCCATCACAGAACCCCCTTCTTCACTTCCGGTCACCACGCCTGCGCTTGTTTCGCTTCCACCTTCTTAGTCTCCATCTCAATTGTCGTTGCCTTCCTCTGTAGGTCTTTTTCCTTCTTCACTAGCGTCGCCTGCTGTGGATACATCTGGATCTACTGCTCCTTCTTCGGTGCCTTCGTCTGTCTTGCTTTCTTCTTCGTCGTCTGCTATCTGTGCTTTGTCACATCCCGTTGCCGACCTTTCTCCGCCTGTTCAGGTGCTGCCTTCTTTGTTTTCGCACGTCACCTCGTCAATCCTAACCCCGGGATTTTCTGCTCCATTATCTCCGCTGTGTACGTCAGCTTCGCCACCCTCAGACGCTCATCTTGTCTTCAGCCGTTCCAGTACTCCGGTGTGCTCTCCGCCCGTTTCACCTTCTCCGAGCTCTTCTTATGCCTCTAGTGTTGTTGCCTTCCTTTCGATTTCTGGACCCGTGATCGGTCCCTGCTTTCCAGCACAGCTACTCTTCTGGATTTGATGAAGCCTCACCTTCACCAGCTCCTGTTGCCAGTTGCCTCTTTGCTTGCGTTATCCGCACATGATCCAGATCTTCCTTGTCAGACTTCTCACTCGCTGTCGGTTACTCCTTCTTCATCGTCTGCTCTGCTTCATCACCACGTACCTGTTGGCACTGCTTCTAATAAGAAGCGCCGTCGTCGCTCTAATCGAAAGACTCGTACTAAGCGAACCGCGGTCGCTCAGCCTTCTCTTCACCGTTCTTCAGGTTCCGCTCCTAATTCTACTGTTGCTGCTTTCGCCGACCTTATTGGTACTCCCTCCGTTTCCACTGCAATTGTCGCTCGCCTTCAAGCTGTCCCTGGGTATTCGAAGATTCTCTTCCCAGATGCTGCCAACCCTTGTTCTTTGCCTCTTCTTGTGACGCTGCTTTGGATCTCCTTCTTGACTCACATGATCCAGCTGATTACTCGAATATGGTCGAGGATATTCGCTGCTTCCTCCAAGTTTTCGTTGACCTCACGAGATCTTACCCCTGAGATATTCCGTTATTAAAGTTTTCTTAATTGCTACCTTGGTGATACTCAAAATCGCCTCATCGATCTGGTTCTGACCGATTAGCTTCTGTCTGCACTTGCATGATGTTTCGCTTCCTGCCGTCTTTGCCTTGTTGCTGTTCCGTCTTACTCCTTTGCATGTTTCTGTTATGCGTTGTACCCAACCTTTTTCTTTTCGTTGTATCCTATGTACCGCCATGTTTTCTCCACATCTCGGTTCTTTTAAACATCCGCCTGGTGCCTACTTCCGTGAACCCGTCACATCGTTTTGTTCAACGAGCTTCTTCCTGTGTGCATTGTTATGCGCGATTCTCCTCTTATACCTTTCGTCACTGTCCTGGATTGTCCTATGTTGCTGTTCGCACCCATTTAGTTTTTTCAGGTGCTCCGTGGGTTTGTTTTTCCTGTCTCGTCGAGTATTTGTCTTATGTCATGCCATGTGCCTCAGCATACCTTCTACTGTTGTGCTACGTTACTTGCTCATCCAGTGTGACTCATCTCGTCAGACACTTATCGTTATTACTTTGCCTCATGCTAATTGATTGCCCCGTGCTGTTACCTACACCATGCTATCTTTGCAAGTGTTATCTGTTGCACCTCGTTTTCTGCTTTTCATGCTGCGCCCCGGAGCATGAAAAGCAGCCTCCAGTTCGATGTATTCTCCATCTCCATGTCCGTCGTTCCTTCTTCTCGGTGACTGTTCCAGTGTGCTTCGCCTATCACAGATTGCCTTGTGCTGCTCGTTCAGCTTCGTTTGTCTTTGTATGTCCTGATTGACTTTTACAGACTGCTTTGTGCTGCTCGTCCAGTACCGTTATTCTTATTGTTTTATCATGCCACTTATTTTCCGTTCTCCTGTGTACTAGTCCTCGATACCTAATAAAGCAACGTCCCGTTGTTTTTGGAATGTCTTTTCAACTTCTGGGGTTCAAAGCTTGAAACGGGGAGTTCTTTCAGCTAATGACAGGAACGAATGAAAGACTTTGTGCAAAACAAATTACTTCTTCATTATCCTCCATTACCCTTATTACAAATATCTCAAAAACTATCGAGATTCGAACGATGAAGAAGCAGGTCTTTCCGGTTCACACTATGCTAACGAATAGCTATCCTGAAATAGGAAATGCCCAGGTTGGGGGGGCGAGGAGGCAGGTGAAATCGTGGGCTACTAACATTCTATTTTAAACATCTCCAAAACTATTGCTATTTAAACTATGAAAATGGCGTTTATTCCGGTTCACACCATTTACATTTAAAATTTCATGTATGACTATCTTGAAATTTTGAATTTACATGGTGCGAGGGGGGGGTCGGTCTCGAATATATATATACATAAGTTCTCAATATTGTTATTTTTTTTTCAAAACTATTGCGGTTCAAACGATGAAAATGGATTTCCCCTCAGTTCATACGATTTGCTAACGCATGGCTATTTTGAAATTTTGAATTTCTATGGTGCAATGGTCGGCCCCCAATTTTTTCAAACTTTTTTTTTAAATCTATCAAATCATCGAAGACTGCAGTGTGCTGAACAAGTTCAACACAGGTAGTGACTATAGAATGGTGAGATGTAAGACGCACCTCAACACTCAACTCGAGCGTGACAAGTACATAAAACTAACAAAATGTATTGGCATGGCAAACCTTAAAAAACATCATCATACCTTCAAATTGGAACTGAGGAACAGATTCTTTACTCCAGAAGGTCTAACGTCGGAAGAAGTGGACATCTCTGAAGTTAACAGAAAACTAACCAAGGCTCTTATGGAAGCTGCAACAAAAATAGCTGGTACTAAGAACAAGTTGCATATGAAAAAAAAATATCAGGAAAAACCAAAACTCTAAAGAAAAGAAGAAGAGAGATGAGGAAAATAAAAAGAGATGTGACTTCCAAAGAAGAATATACAGAGCTATGCAAGACAGTACGAAAAACTATCGCTGAAGACGTAAAACGTCGGAAGAAGTGGACAGAAAAATAGGAAATTACAAAATAAGACAGGATATTCAACTGTGAGCTTATGAGGAAAGCAATTGAAAACAACCAAAGCCTAAAGAAAGCGAAGGGAGATCTAAGTAAGAGAAGAAAACAGATTACGGCACTGAAAAAGAAGATGGGTCTGTACAGGACCTTAGCAAGCTTTTCTTACCAAGGAGGGCGAGACTTGAAATTGCGGCCCTACGATTTCAAAATAACGCCCCTTGGAGTTCCACTCAAATAATACGTGGTTTTTATTTTCTCACACATCGCCCTTATAGGAAAGTATTATGATCCTTCAAAAATCTCACCAGGTTTTTGACGTGATTTTATTACAAATGTAAAACTAGGTGAATACCCAAGAACATCACAGGCTTTAAGTACAAAGTAAAGCGTGAACTTTATGGGAACTCCGACAACACAACACTAAATAGAAATGCAGAACGAAAACAAAATCATCGCAGAACGAATTAGTATCGATCGGACAGTGAACATAACAGCAGAAAAAACTGTTAGCGTAGTGCTAGGGAAAATTCCGTTCAAGGTTTAACGCTCAGAGAACTTTCTCCGCAGAACAGAAAATTAGCTCTTCATCCCAACGATAGATTCGAAAGGGTCACAGAGGTTAGACTTATCAGCATATTGTTTTCAATGCTTTCACTGTTTTGGAAAATTGCCTTCGTGTATATTAGGTATTTACATCTCATAGTGCATTTTACTCTTTATCCTGGTTAACTGCATGGAATATTGTATGAGACTAAATTCTTTAAAAAGAAAATATTGAATTGTGTAACTTTCTTTTTTTAGTTACAATTACTATTTTCTACATCCCCCAGAGCATGAATTTACGCCCCTCAGATGACCATTCTGGGAGGGCAACCGCCCTCCTTGCTCTCCTGGTAGCTACAGCCCTGGTTCTGTAACAAGAAATAGAGGCGAAATTTTGACAAGAATGACAGATTTCTACTCAAAACTATATAAAAGGGATGATACATGTACTCCAGACATTACGAAAGGTACCAGTACCAGAATTCTTCCAGTCCTTCCAGCAGAAGTTACACATGCAATCAAGAACATGAAAAGGGGAAAAGCTCCAGGAGAGGATGGAATTAACATAGACATCATACAAGAAGCAAGTGGAGAAATTGAAACAATACTCGCCCAAGTTTTCACTCGATGCCTTAATGAAGGGAAGATTCCTGAGGATTGGAACAACGCTACAATGATCCTGCTACATAAAAAAGGTGACATTGAGGATCTCAGGAACAACAGACCTATCAGCCCCCCATTAATGGTTTATAAAATCTTCACTAAATTTATTTCCCACCGCTTGAAGATAACACTGTGCATGGAGAGAACAAGCAAGAGAACAAGGTAGATTCAGGAGTGGCTACAGCACTATAGATCATATCCACGTACTGAGAGAACTAATTGAAAGAGTGAGGGAATATGAACTTTCATTATGCATAGCTTTTATCAATTATGAAAAGGCCTTTGATTCCGTGAAACCATCAGCAGTTACAATGGCTTCGAAACCCTGCGGTATTGAAGATGCATACATTAGTATTATTAGTAACATCTATGAAAGTGCAAGTGCAAAGGTTCGGCTATTTGCGAATACAGCACCAATAGAAATTGCAGAAGAAATGAAACAAGATGACGCCATATCTCCTAAACTCTTTAATGCCACATTGCAAAATGTATTTCAATCACTGAACTGGGAAAACAAAGGGATAAAGATTAATGGAGATTGTCTAACTCGCCTTATGCTAAAGACGTAGTAATTTTTTCAACTACTTCTTCAGAGCTGCAGAGTATGATCCAGGAACTTGCTGACAAGTGCAAAGAAGTGGGATTAAAAATGAACTTTCAGAAGACAAGAGTGATTTACAATGCTTTTACAAGAAATGAAGGTTTATCGATTGATGGAGGAAAGCTGGAGATAACCGATACCTACCTACACAGCAGATATCAAGTAAGAGTCACATTGATGAAAAAATTAATCGGCGTATAAAACTTGCCTGCAGAGCTTTTGGAAGAAACAGTATGATTTTCAAGAGCAATATGTCATTATGTCTTAAAATAAAAGTGTCTTATCAATGCATCCTTCCAGTGCTTACGTATGGTGCAGAGACGTGGACCTTAACTAAAAAAAAGACATACAAAGATAGAACTGAAAGAAACATGGAGAGCTTCATGCTTGGTGTAACCAGGAGAGATAAGAAGAGGAACTCGTGGATCAGGAAAATACATCATGATCAGAGTAAAATCCCTGAAATGGCAATGATTTTGGTTTTGGTAATTGTGGGCACCAGTGGTACCCACTTTATTGCGAAAATGGAAATACAGATATAGGAGATATCACTGAAATTTGCAGTACAGAAAACATAAATGAGCAAGTGATATCCACAATGGAAACCAAACTGGAGATCAAACATAACGAGCGCGAGACCACTGCGAAGGGACATCGTTATTAACAGAGTACAAAAGGAATTATGCCCACAGATAAGGAAGAGCATAACGGCACAGCATACGACATGAAGCAACACAAGATAATATTGTATAATGATAATATTTGTATTATATCATAATGATAATATTTGTATTATATCATAATGATAATATTTGTATTATATCATAATGATAATATTTGTATAAGGTTTCAGCGACCATAAGGTGGAAAACGGCGCCGGATGGAACAAAAGTGATCGGTGTGAGGAAGAAAGCTAAAAGTAATCTGTGTGAGGACGGGAGGAAGCACGAAGAAGTTCCGCAGCGAGGTCCTGCGAGGAGGCGAGTCGGCGAGTGTAACGTCTCATGAAAACCTCGTACCTAGGATCTGCGACACACAATGATTTGAAAAAGGAACAAAAGCTTCAAATTGCGTCACCACTGCACTCAGGTTATATGCACAAACAACTGTACGAGCAGTTTAAAGGTGGCGTAAGAGTTGCTGTCTGAACAGAGGACCAGGAACCAGAGGAATCATATCAAAGGCCTGCATAACCTCAGCATCAGAGAGGGAAACTGACAGGACCAGAATGGAGATGCATACTGGTCGAAAAAAATCCTCTGGCCGAAAAACAGCTGAACTGGAAACATCGGGGACACCAGTTAAGGCCACAGAAGGAGTAATAGTAAGATGTTTTACCTTTTTCTGTTTCACAGAGCCTGTAGAAGTTCTAGTCCGTTTCGAAGACGGAGCTGAGTCAGATGAATCCATTGGCGGATCAGGAAGACCACCCGAAACGGCAGACGAGGAAACAGGTTGCGCCGAGGAATCAGTATGTATCCGATTAGCATCGGTGGACACTGGAATCACAGCCGAGGCATCAAGAAGGTGCGACAACAGGGAAACAGTAGACAAATTCGTAGAAGGAGATCCGATACGCAAGAGACAAAGAGGGAAGCCAGGCGGTCGGAATGCCAAAGCACCACTCGACACATCCAAGTCGGAACACTCCGCCGTAGATACATCAGTAGTGGAAGACATCTCTACTAACCCAGAAGGAGTATGCACTACCGTATGGTGCTGAAAAAGAGGAGAGGGATCACTGTCCTGGACTGGAATGGGCGTCGTATTGAGAAACGGAGAGGTCGCGGCAGGCAAACCACTAGAAAAAGGGATAGTAGAAGTACCCAAGTGATCGGTGGAGGGATGCGAGCAGGAGGAAAGACCACGTCGCAATCGCGCACAGGAGGCAGTGGTGTGATCCTGTGTACGACAGTGAGTCCAGAAGTGAGTGGTGAAGACCTCGAAACTGTACGTACGTGATCCAATTTGAACAACAGCTTCTGAAGGGCAATCAGCCAAGGCTTTCTCAATGGTAAAGACGACCAAGAACTGGCATATGCAAATTGAGTTCCGCGTGGATCGTCAGAAAGGCGATGAACCTTGCCAACAATTTTACAAACATAAGGGACAAGGAGAGGTAGCGCAGCTTCAGGCACTTTCTCTGGAACAGGATAGAACGTGATGTTCACTGGACGATTGGAAAGAGGCGAAGGAATGAGATGATCCGTTCCAATCAAAAGCCCGTTTGCAAGAAAAAAGTCAGCCTCCTCTTTGCGCTGTAATTGCACTGAGATACCCCGAGGCGTACGAAAAATGCCTGCAATTGACATGGACGACACATGACCCGAGAGGGCCTCCATGTAGCGTGACAAAGGAATATTCCGTAAGGCATGAAAGAGAACACTTCTGTCCAGGAGATTATGGAACTCGCGTCCAATCTGTGAATTTCGTCAATCGTTGAATTCACCATGTGGCTGGATACCGGAATAACAGGAGACGAGTGCAAGAGACCAACCGGTTGAGAAGCTGACGTAGAAGCAGCGCCTCGCTGTACTGCAGAGGCAAATGACATCATCGGAAGAGAAGTCTGTACCAAACCAGCTGGCACAAAAGGAAGTGAGTGAAGCAGAGCAAAGGCAGGATGCAAGGCGGCAGAGGCAGTTGTACCCAGAGAGGGCACCAATGCAAAGGCAGAAGCAGAAGCAGTAGGCGCAGCCAAGTCCAGGGATGGCACCTGAGCAGGGTCACCAGGAAGCTCGGAAGACACCGGAGCAGACACACCTGAGGACAAGAGTACAGCAGCATCTATGGACGTAGGAAGTGTGTCGTCACATGCGTTCGCCACGCCCAAACATGATAAAGATAGACCGAAAGCCGCCATATTGGTGGCTTCTAAACGCAAACAAACGAGCTAACTATGTGAAAACGGAGGATTTTGAACAAACACAAGGGAAATATCGCCAGAAAAGTAGCTCAACACGTGCACAGTACCTTTAAACAGATGGGGCACCCAACAGGTGAGTACGAGACGAGAAAAATTACATCATAATGTAATTTTCCTCATCTTGGAGCCACCAAACACAACGTCCGACAAGAACGAGGAATGGGCCGGACATATTGCCAGAAGGACGGACCATTGATAGAAAACAGAAATTTTAGACTGAATTCCAAGGGACAGGAAAAGACCCAGAAGAGGACCACATGGGTGGGTGGATGAAATCCGAAATTATGTGGGAGTAACATGGAGGAGACTGGCACAATACAGACCGTTGTGGAAAAAACTTGGGGAGACCTTCATCCAGCAGTGGATTAATAATGATTGACATTGATGGTGATAATGATGATATATATGAATAATTCGAAAGCATGCTTATTTGCATAAATGTATGAGAGTGTTTATTATATAAAATCTGTAGCATCTGCTGGAGTCTTGTCTTGTCCACGTCTGATGATGTGGTCAGAGTGACCGCGAAAGATCTCGCGCCTATGTTTTTAAACTTTTTATTGTAAATAAAGTATTTTCCTGTATTTTTAAGGACAGTTCTGCAATAGGGTTGAATTACTATTCGTTATCGTACAAAACCAGCCTATGCTTACACCTTTAGGGTGTTCTTTACTACTGTAAGCACGATAGATTGCTAAATGCTGTGACTATAGATTGCTAAATGCTGTGCCTATAGATTGCTAAATGCTGTGTTTAAGGGTAGAAATTCTTATTACTGTCTTCTTTGGGACTATGAAGCGAGCAGCGAAGACATCCTTCTCATTTCGACGCAAACTAGATATTGAAAGAGCACATCTGTCCTTTTTATTGAATTGCAGATCTTTGGGACTTATTCCGAAGTTCTTGAGGATCCATTCTACACCAGTTTTACGTAGAGATGCCTCGGTTCTAGCCTGTGCGCAACAAAAACGACTAATTGCAGAGTTATGTGGATTAACTGAATCGAAAATCACACTTGGCTTATTTAACTTTTGCTAAGACCACGCACCCCATCATTTGGGGTAAGTTTCTCCTTATCGACTTCTGTGGAATTTAATCTGAACTTGAGACTGTGCATTGTAGACACATTGCTAAGTTGAGAACCCTTGTGGCAGATAAGTGTTACAACTTACCCCCTCCCCCCCCCCCATCTCAGCCACCTTTTTTAAACCTCAGTTCCACTCCTCTTTCTGCTAGTCAACAAATAATTCTAAACAAGGGTTTCAAATACAGTTTTCCTCAGCCCCCACTTAACCATTTTATATGTATCCCTCAGGTGGAAAACATTATTAGGTCACTCCCCTCATCAGTTCAAGAATCTACCAGGGCTCAACTTTTATCTAAGTTGGTAAGAGCTCGTTTTAAAAAAACTCCTAATAATGTTGACATTAAGTATTCAAGGGCGGAACTTTTAAAGTTGGCTGAGAACCCCAATTTAGCCATTTTATGTGTGGACAAATCAAATCAAGTAGTTATTCTTGACCATTCTGAGTATATTTCAAAAATGGAAGCAGCTATTCAGTCCATTTCTCATTCGGTTGTTCATTTTGATCCTACACCGGCTACCATTTCATCTTTAGCTAAAATGGGCCATGGAGGACATCTGCCCCAACGCATTTCTCAAAACATGCGCCCACCACAGGGCTCCCGTGTTCTGGAGGCATTCGGAAAGTTAAAGACCCACAAGCCCGACCACCCACTTCGATTACTTGTTTCTGGCTATTCTAGTGCTACCAGACCGTTGGAGAAATCACTTGCTATTTTCCTTAAGTCTCTGACTCTTTCTTCTAAATATTCCATTCGTAATTCCCTGGAGGTGTTGGATAAAATTAAGGTATTTGATTCCCGGAGTACTCCATTTTTCTTGGCTTCTTTGGACGCCGTCCAGTTGCTTCCTAGTGTTCCCCTTTCGGCTGTTCATGACATTATTGAAAAGAAATTGTCAGCCTTGGGACTGTGTTCCCCACTGGAATCCCAATCTATTATTGAGAGTCTTAAATTGTTGGCTAAGCGCAGCTATTTTCGTTTTAATGGAATTGTCTACCAACAAAAACAAGGGATACCTATGGGATCACCCCTATCCCCAGTTTTGGCAGAGCTACTTCTTCAACATATTGAGGAAGGGGTTCTGTCCACATTTCAGAACCAACCCCTTTTGTTCTGTAGGTATTTTGATGATATTTTAATTTTTTGGCCCCACTCGATTGAACAATTACAGCACTTTGCTGAAGTTTTATCCTCTTGTTATCCCTCTGTTAAATTCACTATTGAACTAGAAAATGAATGTTCACTCCCTCTCTGGGATATTTTAATCAAGAGGAATTTTGCGAATTATTTTCTTGGTTATTCTGTTTACCGCAAATCTACTTTCATTCCTAATATCAGTCCTGCCTACTCTTCACACCCTATTAAAGATAAACACGCTGCCCTAGGGTTCCTTGTAAAAAGAGAATTTGCCCATTCTTCTACTATTATAAGTCGTAAGAAGGAATTGGTACGGATCCAGAGTATTGCCTGTCAACACGGATATCAGCCTTCAGTTATCGATGCCCATATTCATAAACAACTTCGAGGATCATATTCAACACTCAAGGTGGAATCTACCTCATGTCGTTATGTCGGATCATTGGATTATTTTCCACCAATTACCAACTATCTTAAAAAAGTTTGTAAAATATCTGACTCGGGATTTTGGGTTCGAACCCGTAACCTATTCTCGCTAATCAGGAGAGACAGAGACCCCACTCCTCTAATGAGTCGACATAGAGTGTATAGGATTCCGTTCCGGACCACCCTCGGAGAAACGACGGACCTCTGTTATACAGTATGTGGGTTCTACCCTGAGTAGTCTTGGTGTGTGCATTGCGGAACACAAATATTCATTGGGAACTTTGAACCCCCTCTCTGCCGCCCCGGTGGCGCAGTGGTCTAAGCGATGGCTTCTGATCATTCGTCCGAAAGGGGTCCGGGTTCGAATCCTGTTGAGGCATGGATGTTGTGTTTGTCTTACGGCACTGGCCCTTTCCCTTCCCTGGAACCAGTGACCCTAAATTAGGGACGGACTGCCGACTGCTTATAGCCCATTGAGTTGCTCACGGTGGTCGTTAAACTTCCAATAAAAAAAACCCTCTGCACTAGTAAAGACAGTTCGTTCAGGCTCTAACATTCCAGATTGGGACAATGCTTCTATTTTGGGATCGGCGGGGTCTCGACCCGCTTTGCACATGATGGAAAGCTTATTCATCATTAAATATGGGGTGAACTGTTGCAACGAAGATCTCCCATCAATTGTCCCTTCACTCTGGCAAACTTTAATTTCACCTCACGACCTGGCAGCAGTTGGAGGCTCTTCAGATGTTTACGGAACTGGCAACGATCAGGAACTTATTTGTATAAATGTATGAGAGTGTTTTATATAAAATCTGTAGTACCTGCTTGAGTCGTGTCCACGCCTGATGATGTGGTCAGAGTGACCGCGAAAGATCTCGCGCCTATGTTTTTTAACCTTTTTTATTGTAATTAAAGTATTTTAATGTATTTTTAAGGACAGCTCTGCAATAGGGTTGAATTACTATTTGTTATCGTGCAAAAACAGCCTATGCTCACACCTTTAGGGTGTTCTTTATTATTTAATGCTGGAGTGGCTTAGAAGATTGATAGCTGTGGAAATGACTTTAGGTGACCGTCATCCAGCGGTGGATTGAGAAAGCTGTTGTTGTTGATGATGATGATATTTACGGGGGGGGGCAATTTTTGATGGTATGTTCCTGGCTCAGAAATACCTAGTTATGCCTCTGCCCGCTGGCCTGTATATTGGGGTCATTAGTGGTTGTAAACGGGGAGACGAAATTTTAGACGGAGAAAAGTTCCCGTTTTGCCTTTTCCCATCCTGTCTTATATTGTAGCCATAAAATGGAGAAAAGTATACCTGCTACAACGGAAAAGTATATCTTTTAGAAGTAATCACCTGCTCCGCGAAAGACTTAACATAATAAATACCAGCGTCTATGGCTGTAAACATTATATAACTTTTTTAACGGGTTGTTTTTTCTCAAAAGTCGGTTGATCCCAGACAGGCGACAAAATATGATTAATAACGGCCTCCAGAGTTTCAAGTTTATTCGGAAATTTCCCTCTAGGGCTATAAGGGGCGCTGAAAGTCAAATTGGTCGGCCTAAGAAATATTTTTGCCAGCCAGCATTAGCACTTAGTTCATCGGGACAGAAGCGGAAACTTCACTGTGTGTCAGTTCGTCTGTGACGTGGTAACACAGCCGAAACCAAGTAATTTGACATACGGGTTCCTTCCGCTGTGTTTGGTCAAAAATAGTGCATCTGGATCACGAAACTTAATTAAGGATGGACGGCCGGGCTTTGAGATATTTGGGGAGTAGTGCGCTAGAGCCGATGTCGTTCGACTCATTTTCACGAAATGTAATGTTTTAGTTCATCACCTGATTCTGATAGCAACTGGTAGAGTTCGAACACGCGACTTCATTCCTCAGTCTTTAGAATACCAAAGTTATATTTTAACGTGTGTGTTTTTTTTTACATTACTGGTGCTAATAGTAGTGTGCACATGCGTGGGTGCGCGCGTGGGTGTCTGTTCGCGCGCGGCCCTAACAGAAATCTGGAGAAGTATATACAAATTTGAAAACAGCCACAATCCAATCAACACTTTTGTAATGTGATGCAGAAGAAAACTTTTCAGTAGCTTCAATAGCGAGTGTGCTGACAGCATCAGCTCTAAGAGGCAGCGGAACGTTTGCGTAACTAGAAGGCTGCTTATGGAGCCATTGCATCATTTCACTTATAAAAGGTTACTTTTCATTTGCGTAAACTTCAGTATGGAGCCAGACGGATGGGACATTCAATTTCTGAAGTTGTTGATACAGTACATACTTCCCCTTTTGAAATATGTCGACGGATCCAGCTCAGGTGTCGAGCGGAGTCTTTCCAGATCAAGGTGACAAGTGGCTGTCTTCCTGACGTCTCTAAGAACAGTAATCTTTTCAACAAAGTTGAATTCGAACTCTTTTTTAATAGTGTGTGGTATAATATGTTTTATCAGTCAGTTCAACTGAACGTCTTTCTTATTTTGGTAGTTACAACATGATAACAGAAGTGTACAGCTTAGGTCAAATGTATATACTGTATGTTATATTCATTTAAGCAAGCTAATTTCAGTCTCATTAATGCGTCGTCATATTTAGAAGCTTGTGTGAAGCAACTGCGCCCTTCAAACAACAATATATACTGGTCATACATTAACATCCGGTATATATATACTGCCCTACCATTAATATCCTGACACCCCTATATAAATAGTCAATGAAATCCTACTAAAATTCCATGTCCCAGGCCGAACTATCATATTAATAAGCTAGTAGAGCTGAGGTGAGACAATAGCAGGGCTGTGTGTGGAAGCTGGCTTGATCGACAGAGATAACGGATTTCCAGTGCAGATTGGTAATAGTCACATAAGCAATCGCTTTCTTCGTGACATTTCAACTGCAATAAAGATTGCTAGGTTCACGTTTGGTAATGTAATATGTAAACGGAAGCGGACTGGGGTTGAATTGTCAAGAAACGACCCGGTAAACCTCCGAAGTTAATAGAATGGCACCAAAAATTTAAATGCCGTATCGCGATCTAAGCTGCTTTGTGTTCTGGGACATAAAAAAAGTATAAGAACTCTTTATGTCCCAAAATAAAAAATCAGGACAATATCTTAACAGAACTTAATTCAAACAGACTGAATAAACATAATATGAACGAAGATTGATACCTGTATACTATTCCATGTGTCCGCAAACTCAACTAGTTCCACCACAGCTTATCATTTGCTGCAATACACATAAATTACCGATTTTTGTCACCTAAAAAATAAAAATGAAAACAAAATAATCAATCCAGGAAGATCCCAGCATAGAATGTTACCCAATCATTTTCTTCAGGGGAACGTTTGGATTTCTGCCTATGCTAAAAGAAATTTTCTAAAAATTTTTGGTAAAATTAAGAATTTAAAAAACTAAACGGAGGGTGCTTTGAAATCTGTTTTTGATTACGTGCTTTTCCCAGAAATTTGTCATTTTCTTCCGGACATTTTCAGCTGGTTTCGGATAGTTCTTTTCATGATAATATGCATAAAAGAATCTTCAATTCCGACGAAATTTTAGTCAGTTCTTAGGGACTTCGGGAGGACCAACTTTTACTCAAAAACTCGTTGGAAAAAAATTGTCCATATCGATTAAATGTGCTGAAAATGGCTAAAATCGTACTAATATTCAGAGCGCATGGGTGGGATCAATTCTTCCACAGATTTGCATGTAGCTAACAGCCCTAAAACCGCTCGGGTGAATTCCCTTTAAAAGGTATATTTCTCCGTTGTAGCAGGTATATTTTAGCCTTTTTATGGCCCCAATATATGGCTGGATGGGAAAAGGCAAAACGGGATCTTTCCTCCGTCTAAAATTTGGTCACTCAGTTTAACAACCACTAATGAATCCAATACACGGTCCAGCGGGAAGGCAAAATTGAGAAGACACCGCCACTACGTCACCTTCAGCCCTGGTATCTGACCTGAGTGCCTCTTGAGGATAAGGTAGTCAGGTCTAAGTACAACCTTGAGAGAAATATGTACGAGAAAGTAAAGCTTGTCTGTCTGTCTTATTGACTGACCTGGGACAGAGGAGGCCTATCGGTTGGGAAGCTGAACTGAGAGAAGAAAGTTCCAAGAGTCACATCCCGATGGATCCAAACAACTCGCAGTGTTTCGGAGGTCACATTAAACTGCTAATCCCGGGCCAAAAACTCAGCCTTTTCAACAAGTCCATGCTTTAACTCTAATTCTTGAATACTTAGCTGTTAACTGTCCATTTAAAATTATTGCATACTTAGCTGTTTTCATGTCCGCATTTCAATAATTGTGTTTCTGACTGAAAAATCTCCAGGAGTTGTGATGAAACTAAGAACATAATCCTGCCAGGCCGACCAATTCCTTCACAGTTGATTTTTGGCTCAGATTCCAGTTTTTACGTAGAAGCAAAGCCCTCACCAAATTCACAAAAGATATTGGGAAGAACTGTTCTTACCCGGCATCATAGACACATTTCTTCCGGGAATATTGTAAGATGAAACCTTTGACCCTTATGACTGCATCTAGTCTTCCTGGAATACTCTCCACCATGTAATTAATTAAGTAGCCTTCAGAATATGACACTGGATTGCGCCAGTTTATTGTTCACTATGCAACATCTCAGAAAACTTGAAATTAAAATCACTTTGGAGAGCGGGAATTGAATCTACATCTCCCGATTTCTGTTTAAGTATGCTATCCGTTACACCACCCAGTACAGTTCAGTGATTAAACGCATGTCGGAAATAAAGTTGGTGCTTTTTTAGAGACGACACAAATAAAGATGTTTGTGTGAGGAGGGATGTGTATATGTGTGTGAATGAGTGTTTTTTAATATTGGTACTTCTAATTAACTATATTCTTTCCAGCAATTAATCCGTTTGAGGCGATCTATCCGGTTCGGCGATGCATCAAATGCAGATCAATACTGGGCTGCAAGCAGACATTTCTTGAAGCATACAAGGAAAGTGGTAACTCAGCAGGCGACCAAAACATGAATGAGGCCGATACTCAAGTGTATCTTTTCACCGGGAAAAACAAGTTTCAACCAGAATGTCTACACAAATGCGGTACCACACTTCCCAACAACACATTGTTCAATCCAGAGGACAGAACCATCATTATCGTGGGAGGACATATTTCTTCTTATTGTACAGTTGCATTAATCCCAGTAAGTACGTTTCCTTTTTTTAGCAGTACTTCTCGTTTTGAAAAGTTTTACTTGTCTGCCATTTGTGTTATGTCTTAGTTCATCACGGAGGAACCAAAAGAAGCAACTATTAAAGAAACACGTGACTAACTTGGAACACAGAGAAATTCAAGGAAAAAAATAAAAACATCGTGGAATATTCCATGTACCAAAGTCATAGTTCAAAGGGTTGTGACGCATATTTTTATTTGACCTTGCTTTCGAGATTCTGTTTTTTTAAGTAAATTTAGTTACCTTTTGGTTAAACGTTTTCTTACTAAATGATGCAGTACTTCCCTGAACTGTTGGCAACGCTAATTGTGGGTCACAGCAAGATAAGAAATTTGTTGAAGAGAAATTGTAAAGACTGCGTAGTTTTCGAGATCTATATGCGTGAAGTTGTAGAGATTACGAGTAGAAAACAGGATAGAAATTGTTCAACATTGATATACAGATTACTTTATTGAGATATACATGGGTTGGACAAAATAATATGAACACTACACTCAGAGACGTAACTTTTAATGCAACTGCGTACATCGCAATACGCCAATGTAACCACCACATTTTGGTTGTAATAGCTTTGTTTAGAACTTCAAGGTCCTGTTTAAATGCATTTAAAGTGTCTTGTTGCAAGATATTTTGCAGGGTGACGACGAAATGAGCGACCTAACGGACTTCGAAAGGGCTAATTGTCGGTGGCCGGCTGGTTGGAGCCTCCGTGAGTCGCAGGCACCAACGAGCCGGCCACCAACAATTAGCCCTTTTAGTCGATATCCTCACTACCCTACCCTTACAGTCGCCAGCGTAGTGCAGGTATCGAGAGCTAATGTGTCCAGCGCCCTGACAGCACACTGTGTTCGTGGCAAAACCTCGTCTGCGAAACACAAGAGTGTCCGGAAAACGTGTTTGGCTGTTAGAGACAGGAGAGCATTAAAGAGGATTGTTACCCGTAATAAGAGGACCACGGCGTCGAAAATTAATGCGGAGCTCAATCTGCATCTCCAGGCCCTAGTATCAACGAAAACAGTGCGTTTTCTACATAGCTAAGATATTCATGGCAGAGCTGCTGTTGTAAAACCTCTAGTGACCCGGGTAAATGCACAACGGCAACGGTGCCAGGAGCAGACAAAGTGGACTGCCAATACATGGAAGCATGTTATGTGGTCGGATGAATCCACGTTCACAATATTCCCCACCTCAGGACGTGTTTAAGTGTGGAGAACCCCATCAGAAGCGTACAACACAGACTCTGTTTCTAAAAGTGCAGTATGGTGGTGGTTCTGTCATGCTTTGGGCGGTCATATCGTGGTTTTCAGAAGGTCCCCTGATCACCTTGAAAGGACGGATGACTGGCAGGGCGTATGAAACCATTTTGGCCGATCAAGTCCATCTAATGGCTCAGGCATTGTTTCCTGCAGGGGATGCCATCTATCAGGATGATAACGCCCCAATTCACAAAGCTCGGAATGTGAATATGTGAATTGCTTATTTTGCTTACTTCATCTTTAAAACACATATCAACACAAATTTCACACCAACGAAGCCTTTCAGGAAATATCCGAAGTTTAGTTGTGATCACGGGATCTGCTGAAGCTCCGCCCTTAAGCTTTTCGAAAGTCGGCTCTCATTGGCCAGAATTTTCCTTTACTTTTATCAAGGTATAGAATTTTTACAAGCGTTTCGAACTAAGCGCCTCGCTCGTCATCCCTTGTCATTCAAACGTATGGCTTTGGAAGACACCTCTGTACCTGAGGAAGCTTGCGCTCCATGATGAACGGGGAGCTGTTTGCTCCCCATTCGTCATGGCGTTAGCTCCCCCGTTCGTCATGGGATATTCGCGTGCTGTCTTTTGACATCGTTGTTCTCATCCTTGAAGTCGTGTCATTCGATGACATAGCGTGATACGCAATATTGCAATGCGCCGCACCAGTGCGCAAAGTGCTTCTAACCTGAAACTCAATTCCCGCATTTCGACAAGTCTGTGCTGCTCTATGTTAGCCAGTTGAAGATAGGTATCCCGTCAGCGTGCCCATGGGATATTGGGAACATTTTCGACGAACGCATTCGGCCCCAAACGTCTGCCAGGCTGTAAGGCTAGCTCGTCTGTGCGTCGTTTCTTAACACTGATTATCTGGTGTCCACGTGACTTAAAGTGCGAAACTTCGGTCATGACTGCTCATTGTCTCAAGCTATTTGCATGACTCCTCTGTCGAACGATAATGATTCCAATAGTGAAGACTGTGGGCGCACAGCATAGTGGAACGGCGAAGCCTGAATCTTTCATAGTGTCTTCACATCACACAAAAAGAAATGCACCTTGATTGTTTAGAACTCATGCATCTAATATCTAATAATGAAACGTTTTTAATAAAACACGAAGGTAAGATGTATTACAACACGAACATGGCACAAATAACATGAGAATAAAATTAAGAATGAAAATAATGTTGCAGTTTTGACGTAGGATTACGTCTAACTCCCCGGATAGTATGGGGCGACTTACGGCCGACGACCTGTGACAAAAATAGGTCCCAACTGAAATCATTATAGCGTTAAAAATACGTGCTGCACACTAATCGTGTTAGCATATTAGTAAACAGCATGGAGTCCAATTCGCATACTGCGCAATATATCGTGCGCGCGACTCTCCCTGTGCGCGGAGGAGATGATGCAATATTTCTGGGGGTGCTGTCGCATTTGACTCAGTCTATCTCGGCAACCGTGAGCAACACGACTGTGCGTGGTATCGTTTTAAAGCTCTTGACGAGATCTATTCAAATATATAAAGAACATATAGCAGTGGTTTAAACTTAAAAAAATTCGTTGTTTTCCTGTGAACGGATTAACATTTTCGACAATGCCGCGGAATTCGCAGAATGAACGCAAGAGAAAGTGGAGAAAATCAAAACGAGAGGCAAGAGTAAGTGATGTGGAATGTAAGAAGCCCAAGAAGACTGCAGCCCAACAAACTAGAGAGTATCGAGAACGCCTGAAACAGCCGCCGCCAAACAAAATTCCAACACGGCGATCGAACCCATACCCGGTCCATCTCAAACTCGCGTGTAAGGGTGAAATACGTTATTAATGTAATGTCGGACATTGGACATTATTTTCATATTTTATGTGTTACGATAAAAGGACTGGAATTAGAAGTCAAGCGCCAAAGGAAAGAAGCAGCACGTGTTTTACCGTTTCCAGGAAAATAACTCTTCTAGTTTTTGTTTCCATTTCCAGAAAAGAACATTTCTAGCAATACATCTGCAAGTTAAATTAGTCGGATTACTAAAGGCCCTTGAGGCTAATGGTTTTCGGATGTTTTGTAAGACTCTAACATGGCGCCCGACCGTCTGAGAAAATGTACATATTTATTGTAACCAAGGCAGTTCGGAATGTACGAACACAATAGTGTAAACAATGCTGTCGAGCTATGCTGTCCGTTGGAGATTAGTTCATGGAAAAGGTCATGGCCGCGATTGGAGCCGTTAGGTGACATTGCTACTCCGCGGCGAAGGCTAGTGGTGAGGGAGCAATCGGGTCGGAGAAGAAGGATGGCAGCAGCGGAGGCTTGTTGTCTGCCTCTCTCTAGATAGTTCATCGTGCCTCAGGCAATAGGGCAGAGGTTAGCACGTGACCCGAGGTGGGGAGGAGAGTTAGTTGAGGGTTCGAGTTTGGTGGTGAAAGGAGCACGTGTACGTTGCTCGGTAGGAGTCTATGAACTTTGCATGCTCTCGTGGAGGGACGGGAATTTAGCGTCTTCGTGATACAGGCCTTTTTCAGGCTCTCACAAGCGCGTGGAGATTCCGTACCGAAGTTGCGGACAGACTCCGGCAGGGATTATTCGGATAAACAATGAGGTGTTAGCAAGGAGAGCTGCACTAAGACGAAAAAAAAACGCGTGAAATAATGCGTGAGTGATTTCTCGCCACGAACGAAGTCTCCGATGCACAGCCTAGGCTCGGACAGCATTTCTTTGAATGATGATTAAATTTTGTTAAGTTTGAAAAACTTTGATGGATTCCGTTCAAGGGCTGTCTCTTCATTAATCATTCACCTCCCCTCCCTTGATTAGCAGATCTTTATAGTAAAGCTGAGGGAGCGGAGCGCCTGTTTGACGAATTATTGGTTATCTAGGTAGTATGAGCCTTGACCTATTGTCTGTGGAGTGCGTGCTCCGGCAAACGAACTTTCATTATAAAGCCTTGCAGGACACTCAGATTATATAAGGCAGGTGGAGCATTACGTTCGTCCCTACATCGCGCAAAGAAGCATAAATCAACAGGAACGACTTCAGAGCACGAGAAGGTGATTGAAACCACACTCGACTAACTCATTTAAACTCTCCGATCTACAAGTCGTAGTCCTACGTTCCAAATTGACGGATGAATCAGAACTGAGCCTACCGGTTTTTTTTTTGGGTTTTTTTGTTTTGTTTGTTTGTTTGTTTGTTTTGGTTTATGATTATTCGAAATTTAAAAAGAAATAGATAGGCGAAGAAGGCTCTAAGTAGCTTCTTTTTTACACAAAATCTGAACGCTGATTGCCTCATTCTAAATCATACGATGGGGATGTAAATTGGAAATCTCTTCAATTTGCTCATCTGTGTTTGGAAAATTATTACTAGTTGAGACAGTTTGCGTCAGTGAAAACAAACGCTCTAGCTTCGAAACACGGAAGAGATATCAATGGCCCTTTTAAGGATGCCCTGCTTGCTGATGCAAACAAGAGCGTTTGGGGACTCATAAGCCCGACAGCAAACATCCTTGGTACTGCGATTTCCACACTACGAAATGTGTTGACACATTCTTCGATTAATTTTGAGATAACCCTTTGTTGAAAATCGACGTCTCTACACTTAGTAATAATATACACTGCTGGCCACCCAAAATGCAACACCAAGAAGGAAGCATCCGATTGGCCTGGAATTCGCAGCATGCGTCGCCCGCGAGAGGACATGCAAACGATTAGCATTGCAGGGTATCTGCAAATCAAGTGCGCCCGGCACGCCACCGATAAGCACTATAAGATAGGTGCACAGTAGGCGGGGTGTAAGTACTGTAAGTGTGTTGTGCTGTCGCGCCTGTGCGTGGGAAACTTCCTGATGCCTCGTCGCAGAATACGGCAGGCATTCCAGCACGTTTCGGAGTTCGACAAAGGACGAATAGTGGCTTATCGCGACAGCGGTTTATCGTACCGAGACATCGACGCCCGTGTGGAACGACATCCCGCCACAGTGAGGCGAGTATGGATTCGGTGGGTGCAGGAGAGACGGATGGACCGACCGACGTGAGCGATTGCCGCAGCCGCGGCACACCACCAATTGAGAGGAAAGACATGTTGTGCGGCGGGCATTGACGGCTCGCAACGCCACATCACGAACGTTAGCGCAGGAATTAGGGTGTGTTGCGCAACAACCTGTGTCAGCACGTACCGTTCGACGTCGTCTGCAGGACCGGGGACTTGTCGCACGTCGCCCATTGCTTCGATTACCATTGACGTTACACCACCAGCGAATGCAGAGGCAATGGGCCGTTGAACGCCGAACCTGGACTACGGAATGGCACGACACTGTCTTCTCCGACGAATCTCGCTTCTGCCTGCAACACCACGATGGTCGGATCCGCGTGTGGCGGCAGCGCGGTGAGAGACTGTATGACGCCTGCATTATGCATCGCCATAACGGTCCGTCGCCTGGCGTTATGGTTTGGGGCGCAATTAGATATGACACCCGCACCCTTCTGGTATGCATCGCCGGTACACTCAACAGCCACCACTACATCTCCGACGTTTTGGAGCCTGTAGTCCTTTCTTACCTGCAGGACCTGTCAGCGGCCACGTTTCAACAAGACAATGCGCGCCCGCACGTGGCACGCATCGTGCAACAATTCTTCATGACCCACCAGGTGTCACTGCTGCCGAGACCCGCCTGTTATCCCGATATGTCGCCCATCGAACACGTCTGGTCGCTGATCGGGAACCAAGTGGCCCGGCAAGCACCACCCGCGGCTACGCCTGATGAACTGTGGCAACGTGTGGAAGCAGCCTGTACCGACATGCCCCAAGCCAACATCCAAAGCCTCTTTCGTTCGATGCCACGTCGTGTAGCTGCCGTTATTGCCAGGCATAGGGGCCACACGAACTATTGATGCCTGCGTGTTCCCCAAGTCGCACGGTCCTGTAAGCTCAATCGTTTCATCTTTGTATCTGTTGTTATGTGTCCAGTAAATCTGGCTTCGCTATTTCGTGCCCTTCTTGGTTGGGTGGCCAGCAGTGTATTATGTTGCTAAAACTGAACACATGACTGTTCGTTTAAATTAAATGAACTAAATATTAAAATATATTTTTAAACTGAATGAATTAAATGTGAATCAAATTGAAACCAAACTATATGCATTTTAATGCATAAGTAACTGTATATTGCAAAAATAAATCTTTTTATTTACCTTTCAGGATATGAAGAATCAGCTCCTCGCGAGGGGCTTGTACAATGTAATCGTTTTTGACTGGGACTGGGGCAACGGCGCTGATCTCTACGATGCTGGCGTCAATACGGTAATAGCGGGAAAACAATTGGCCTTTTTCATGGAAAACCTCATGGTAAGTGTTTCTGAAATATGAGAAGTGATCCCGTTGCAATAATAATAAACGCGTCCAGGTTGTAGTATGCGCTTGTATGACAAATTCCATGTTTTCTCTGTGTTATTTTTTCTTCTTCTTCCTAGGCTTACACATCAATCAGCGCTGATCAGATTTACATCATCGGCCATTCCTTTGGTGCTCATGTGGCAGGTATAGGTGGACAACGACTATATGCAAGGACTGGAGTCAAAGTGGGAAGAATAACAGGTACTGACATAGATATATCTTTCATTCGTTTTCATTACATAAACTTCAAATCCGTCCGAGATTTAAAACGTCACTACAGAGCTGATAAAAAGTTTGCTATGTAATCTTTTACTAAGCTTTTAGACAAACGGTACTATTACATGTGTCGATCAAATCAATTAGGAATGCACAGTATTGAAGAAAAAAGACTTCTTACCTGCCATTCAATTTTTGAACGACGGTTCTTGGATGCCGTGTGTTGAGGTCGATATATCAGTTGGCAATAGCACATTAATCCAAAGGAGATACGAAAGAACTCAGCAGTTGACAATGATTGACACAAGAGCCTCAAAAACATCTAACATACACATGTATATTTTTACACAACACAGATGACCGAACGCACACATACTAAAAAAGACAAGTAAGAAATAAAAACCGGCGTTAAATCCTCTTTAGTTCCATCGTGTTCAAAACACACGAGTTCTCCCTTTCGAGTTCAAATCACACGATTTTTCTCTCCTCTCGCTTCCCACGGAGCGACAGCGCCCTCTATCAGGATCGTCTTGACAGCTGCTCGGAGTTTATTTATTTTTTCTCTTCAGGAGCTGTTGCTCTTCCGACAGGTACTAACTGAAAGATAACACATTTTTCAATAGTTATGGAAGTTTAACAATTTTAAAGAGTAGTGGCTTTGTGGATAATAGTTTTTCACCCTTTAGTGTTTTTTTAATTTTAATTACAAACACTTTTTGGGAAACAGACAATAGTAACAAAATTTAGTTTGTTTATCCGCAATTAGTTTCTTCGAGAATTTGTTGTGGCTGTTGCTGTACCCTTAACATGGCCGCTTCCCTTTCCTCACGCACCAAAAAAACAGCCAGCACTGATCCAATTTTTGTGGACTGCATGTTTGTCTCGGAATGAGCCTAATTGGAGTATTTTAGAACATTATGGGAACAATGACTTTCTACAATGGAGCGCCCACGAATGGATTTTTAAGCTCAAAAATGGTCAAACAAATGCATAGCATGGAGAAGGAGGGGGACGCCTAACCACGTTTACTGCGGAAAACAACGTTGAACAAGTCCGTGCCATTGTTCTGGCAAACAGACGGATGTCAATCGATGAAGTAGCAAATCATACGCAAACTAGCCATCGTTTTGCCTGTGAATCATCAGTAAAGACTGATAAAGTCTAGTGCCATTTTATAAGTCTGATAATACAGCTCTCAAAACTGCTCACAGAACTGCACAAAGAAAAAGTTTGAAGATCTGGTAAGGCATTTTGAATTGCCACGGTAATGAAGGTGATGACATTTTGAAAAGAATCGTCACAAGGAGTAAAATATTACACCACTGAGAGCTCAATAATGAACGCAAGAACTTAGAATGAAACATCCGAGGTTACCAGACAGGAAAAGCTCAAAACTCAAGCAACTTCTGGAAATAGCGGTTCAATATTTATTTTTATTGCTTTGGGGGTGGCTCACAAAAGTCAATACTGGAACACTGGGAAGAGAGGGGCTCAATATCGAACAATATCTCACTGTTAGAGCGTGATACTTACGTGACAACTTGACGCTCACAATTAGAGGCAAACGTGCAGGACCGCTATTAGAAAGCATTTTGTTGCTGCACGACAATGCTCGTCCTTATACTGCTTCCCACACTGTTGAAAGCACACAGCAAGTGAACGCTGAGGTATTGAAGCCTACTTTGTAGTTTTGGCCTCGCCCCCTTTGAATTATCACCCATTTCGTCCATCGAATGACGTCTTAAAGGCAGTTGATTTGTTACGGATCAAGAAGCGAAAGCTGCTCATGCGCAGTTCGTCTTAGCAAAAATATTTTTTTTAGCTGACGTCATAAGCGAGCTCGTGCAACGTCGGACCAAATTCGTTGAAAGTGAGAGGGCTGTGTTGCAAAATGAAGTGGCCGCCCCAATGACTCAGTTGTCTGAGGGACTGGCTTCTGATCATTCATCCGAGATGGGTCTGGGTGAGGCACGGATTGTGCTTTTGTCCAATAGCGCCGGTTCTGTCGCTTCCGAGGAACCAGTGGCCCCAAATTAGGGACGGGCAACTACTTATAACCCTACGAGTTGCTCGTAATGGCCCTAAAACCTGAAGCAACAACAACAACAAAAGAATGAAGTCCTAGTACGTTCTCAATTGTTTTTAAAATACGTTTTTTAAATACACTGTTGATAACTACTGACTCATCCTCGTACGATTCGTGCTTCTTTCGTTAAAGGGACTGTGAAAATCCAGATTTCACGGCAAAATCCTTTCTGAAATAAGATCTTTTTTTAGGTCTGACTCCATACGGCCCTAGCTTCATAGGAGCTCATCCCGATAGGAAACTAGATCCAAATGATGCCAAACTTGTGGATGTCATTCAAACCGGACAAGGACTCTGCATCCCATTTGGTAAGTGCTGTTGACATATTTTTAACTTAAAGATTTACACTTTGTTTCAATTATCAGAGGAAGAGTACGCCTCTTCTCATTTGTTAGGGAAGTGTGATGTAGACTCGAATAACCTACAAAAGCATATAAAAATAATTTGCCTGAAGCACCCTGATAAGCTTGATATTCATTATCTCAACAAGCTAAAACCAAAGATTCAAAATTCTACTTTTACGAAAAGAAATCCTCTTATTAATTCAGGCATGCTCTGTGCGTGGTGCCATGCTATGCTTCTGTTACGCAAAGCTTCTTTAACCAGTAGGGTGGACAAAGAAAGTTAAAGAAAAAAACTTGAATGCATGCTTATTACATGGCAGACGTGTATACAAAATTCAGTATTCGGCACTTATTCGAATGTGCTCGGCAGGCAAGTTTAGTGAGAACGAGAATTCCAAAAATAATATTAGTTTTTAGAACACATTCATTAGTTTTAGAATGTTTTGCCTTTCGTAAGAAAGAAAACGGTGGTGGAGAGTTTTAAAGGGCTATAAATGCCGCAGAAAAATTATGTAAAGTAAGAGAGAATCAAAGACTGCATCTTCGCACTGCCGGAATCTGGCTTCACTAGCGAAAAAATTAGTACAGCATGACATTTCTGGTATTGATGGCTCAGTTGTTCAACATCATTAAGCCGAAGGAAGACTAAGATCCATCCAGATAAAGAAAACAGCAAAGCACTTTGAGTGATAGTGACTTAACTCTGATGCATTGATATAGAAAATAATAAAAGTCAGACGGAATCAAGAACAATTTTCTTGAGTTGGGACAGATTAACCACAGATTCCGGTACCCTAAACAAACCAGATTGTTGAAAGTGAGGCAAAAAAAAATAATTGCACACACTTTGTGGAATGGCTGCAGGATGTATTATAGCATCGCAAGTTGAAAAAGAAAGAAAAAAATGATAACAAGCGAGGCAGAAAGGAGACCGAGACATTCTGAGCTTTAAGGGCAAAATAGTTGAACTTCTTAAAAGAGGATGCATTAAGTAAGATTCTTCTTACTTTTTCAAGGTCCTTTAATTATTATTCCTCAAACGCTGAAACCCCTTTCTGACTGGTTCTCAGAGACACATAATTTTTCGGGAATCCATAATTTAGAAGCGTTTAGATATATCTTTGTTCTTTTGTGTTCGCAAGTGTGAAACACTGTAGCACACAGCATACGCAAAGCTCCTTTTTCTAATGTTCATTACCTTGTCAGTAATGATCTGTTAACTTGGTGTTTCTCGTTGTTGCTTTAATTTTGAGCACCAATGATGTACATATCATACACATGTGTATTCCTTTCTTCTTACTCTCTTTTTCCTTTTTTATTTGTGGATAACAAGAACTCTCGTGCTTTCATTTTTATCCGTTCCCCAAATGGGCAAGTTTCTTTCGAGGTCGATATAAATATCATATGACATCATCTGTTTTCTCATATGACTGCTTTCAACGATGGCGAAAAAATGGGACATCTAAATTTCTGCTTGGCCAGAAACATCACCTGCTGTTGCATGCGAAACTCCAACCGATATCTCGTGACTTTTTCTAGAATTGTTCAACATACGGCCCGCGGGCCATAGTCCGGCCCACCAAAGGTTTTAATCCGGCCCGCCTGCTACTGTTCGGAATTTAAAAAATTCCACGATTTAAAAAAAGAAAAGCAAAAATTGTAGAAAACTAAATATTTCAGAAACAAGGAAAAACCGCGGAAACAGTTTGGAACCCCTTTCCTGCGGAAGTCCTTTTCACGCGGGAGGCGGGAAGTCTTTATATCACAAAAACAAATAGTCCGGAGAAAAGTTGAGGGAAGGAGAAAAGGTCCGCACAGTCACCGGAAGTGTTGTTTTCTCCAGCCAATCAGGTGTCAGATACCCACCTGTTCCACGCAGAGCTGAGCTCCACGTGACGATTGCCTCCTTAGCTTTTCATTAGGAAATCGTCTTTTCATATGAAAGTTTTTCTCACAGAAGCAAATGTTCTAGCTAAACATCAGTTTGTTATTAGTTAAATATCCAGCGAAGTTCTTGTTAAAATACATCGCACCAAACATAGCGGCTCCAGAGAATACACGCAAGAAAAGGAAAATCGATTCTGAATGTAGAGCTTTTAAGGGTGCTTGGACTGCTGATTTTTTTGTTATTGAGCATAACGGGAGCATATTGTGTCTAATATGCCAAGAGAGTATCACTGTTGTAAAAGAATATACACTGCCGGACAATTGCTAAGGACGGATGACAATAGCAACGATAGCAGCCATAAAATGGGAGGCAGGAAAATGTGGAAATTAGCATAGGTCCGGGATACAGTAAGACGTGTTGTTCGTATGCAAATTTTGGCTTGCCGAACTTGTTCGTGACGTCATAGCGCTGATAAGAGATGTAAATGATTTGACGAGTATTGACCGTTGTTGTTTAAACGCAAAGTTGAAAGGGAAATAATCAATTGACGAACTTGAAAGTTCCAGTATGTCTTCCCGACATCACCTAGATGATTTTACGCGTGACCGTATTATTGGCAAGATTGAAGAAGGGAGAAAAATAACAGATGTTGCCAGGGAGTTCGACGTCAGCCGCAGTGTTGTTTCAAGGCTTTGGAAATCATTTCGAACAAATGGAGAGTGTAGCAAACGTCAAGGGGAGGTCGTGTTCGCAGTACGACACCTGCAGAAGATCGGTACATAGTGCTATCAACAAAAAGACACCGGCGCAGGACAGCTAGTGAGGTAGCAAATCAGTCTATGGCTGCTACTGGCAAGCGGATCTCCCCAAAAACTGTCACCAGACGTGTGCATGAAGGAGGACTATACGCCTACCGTCCTGTTGTGTGCATTGTCCAGACGTCACCGTGCCGCCCGTTTGCAATGGTGCCATCAACATCGCAATTGGACTGATAACGACTGGTCTGCTGTCCTCTTCTCAGATGAGAGAACATACAGTCTATCGTCGGATTGTCGACGACAACTGATCTGGCGTGATAGTGGTACTGCATATTGTCCAGTAAATATACAGGAAAGGGATCGATATCCAACATGTAGTGTCATGGTATGGGCTGGCATCATGAGCAATGGACGTACGTCCCTCTATGTGCTTCCAACTTGGACTATGACTGGCCAACGATACCTTAATGATGTTCTGCTACCTCATGTTCGCATGTTCCGTGGTGCTGTCGGTGATAGATTCATTTTCATGGACGACAACGCAACAGGTCATCAAACAGTCGCTGTCCAGAAGTGTCTTGAGAGCGAGGATATTCAACGCCTCGTACGGCCAGCATGTTCTCCAGATCTGAATCCCATTGAAAATGTGTGGGATGCTTTGGGAAGGAGTCTTGCTGGTCGCCAATGCCCTCCAATAAACAAGGACACCCTCATCCATGCACTGACAGAGGAATGGGATAAATTACCCCAACAGCTGCTTGATAATGTTGTGCAAAGCATGACACGACGTGTGGAATCTTGCATCGCCCTCCATGGTGGCCATATCCCGTATTCACATCTTACGCCGGAACGCCTGCGGACGGTAATTGCATTTTTTCACGTTTACGTATTCTGCAGAAAATGGCCTGTTTGTCCCTTGAACAAGTTCCAAAGCCTTCTGGATTTCAGAGAACAATAAATTTTCTTTCTTGTAATGTCCTGGCATTCTGACATTATTCTATTTCACTTGGCATCCAACCACACTTACTTTTTTATGCGCTATATAGCCGTTTATGATCCGTCCTTAGCAATTGTCCAGCAGTGTAATATCAAGAGACATTATTCTACGAAGCATGCCAGCAAATATGACAATCTAACAAGCCAAGAAAGAATCAATCGAGTGAACTCTAAAAAACAATATTATCGGGCAAAAATCTTTCTTTAAAGCTGCAGACCAAGTTCTTAGGCGGCTACCAAGATCAGTTGTTTGATAGCCGAAGAAATAGCCAAGGGAGGAAAACCGTTATAGGATGAGGAATTTGGGAAAGACTTTTTGTACATATTTACATCTGTAGCATGTCCTGATAAAAAGTCGATGATAGAAAAATGAGTCTTTCACACCAGACAGTTACTTGAAGAGTAGAAGATTTAGCAACCAACATTGAAAATGCTCACATTAAAAAGCTCAATTCTTGCCAATTTTACAGCTTAGCGCTCGATGAAAGTGCGGATGTAAGCGATACAGCACAACTGGCAATCTATGTACAAGGAGTCACCGCAACTTTTGAAATAGTTGAGAAATTATTGAACTTGTGTCCACTGAAACGCACAACAACTAGAAAATATATTTTTGATGAGGTAAAACGTGTCTTGGTGAAATTCAGTCTTCCGGAGAATAACCTTTGTGGAATTGCAACAGATGGAGCCTCGGCAATGATAGGAAAGTATAATAGATTTGCAAATCTAATGCTGAAATCAGTGCCTAATGATGTCATCACACACCACTGCATCATTCACCAAGAGCAACTATGTGCAAAGACCATGGATATGCAACACGTAATGGAATAGGTTGTTTCAACAATCTATTTTATAAGGTCCAAAGGGCTCAATCACAGACAGTTTAAAACTTTTCTTACAGAATTAGAATCATCCAATGCTGATGTAATTTATTTCAACCATGTTCGCTGGCTCAGCGGGACAGCGACACTGGCCAGATTCTGGACACTGCTTGAAGAAATAAAAATCTTTATTGCAAAAAAAGGAAAGATGCAAGTTTTATGAATGACGATGAGTGGTTGAATGACTTGGCATTTCTCGCAGGTATCAAAAAATATCTTGCAGACTTAAATGTGAAATTACAAGGAAGGAATGAACTTGCCTATAAATTGTTCAAGGATATCCAAGCGTTCATGCAGAAGTTACAACTGTTTCAACAACAGTTAAGTGTAAAAAAAGTTGTCCCTTTCACGACGCTATCAACAAGGCCATCTGAGACAGTAAACCATAAAAAGTACTCCGAACTGATTGAAAAATTTAGTGATGAATCACAGAAAGATTTTCGGATTTCAGAGGACACGTGGTGAAATGAAATTGTTTTCAGATCCATTTGGAACCGATGTCAATGATACTCCTGATATGTTGCAGATGGAGCTAGTCGAGGTCAAAAATGACACTGCCATGAAGAGAGCATTCGTAGAGCATGATTTGTTAACGTTTTATAAAAATTATGTTGCCTCAGATTCTTATCCAAATGTCTCAAAACACGCCCTTTGATGCATTTCACTGCTTTGGTAGCACATATTGCTGCGAAGAGCTATTTTCTAACATGAAAGCCATAAAAACATGGCTTTCATATAAAACATGCTCATCGCTACATCAAGTGTACGGGCATACATTGACTACCAGTGTAAGCAAACGTTTAGTCAGACCTCATATTAGCAAAGCAAGCTCATGAAACAAACAAAGTGTATTGACATGATCAATCTTAAAAAACCTCATAATACCTTCAAGTTGGAACTGAAGAACAGATTCTCTGGTCTAGAAAGTCTAACGTCGGAAGAAGTTGACATCTCTGAAGTTAACAGAAAACTAACCAAGGCTCTTATGGAAACAGTAACAAAAATGGCTGGTACTAAGAACAAGTTGCATATGAACAAATTATCAGGAAAAACAAAACTTCTGATGCAAAAAAGAAGACAGATGAGGACAGCAAAAGGAGAAGTGACTTCCAAAGTGGAATATATAGAGCTATGCAAGACGGTACGAAAAGGTATCACTGAAGACGTAAGGAAATTCAACTGTGAACTAGTGAGGAAAGCAATTGAAAGCAACCAAAGCCTGAAGAGAACAAATGGACATCTGAGTAAGGGAAGAAAACAGATCATGGCTTTAAGAAAAGAAAATGGTTCTGTAACAAGAAATAGAGGTGAAATTTTAACAAGAGTGAAAGATTTTTACTCAAAGCTGTATGAAAGGGATGATACATGTACTCCAGACATTACGAAAGGTACCCGAGTTCTCCAGTCCTCCCAGCAGAAGTTGCACATGCAATCAAGAACATGAAGCGGGGAAAAGCTAAAGGAGAAGATGGAATTACCGTGGACATCATACAAGAAGCAAGTGGAGAAATTGAAACAGTACTCGCCCAAGTTTTCACTCGATGCCTTAATGAAGGAAAGATTCCTGAGGATTGGAAGAATGCTACAATGATCCTGCTACATAACAAAGATGACATTGAGGATATCAAGAACTACAGACCTATCAACCTCCTATCAGTGGTTTATAAAATCTTCACTAAAGTACTTTCACACCGCTTGAAGGTAACACTGGACATGGCTCAACCGAGAGAACAAGCTGGATTAGCACTATAGATCATATCCACGTACTGAGAGAACTAATTGAAAGAGCGCGAGAATATGAACTTCCGTTATGCATGGCTTTTATCTATTATGAAAAGGCCTTTGATTCGGTGAAATCATCAGCAGTTACAATGGCTTTGAAATCCTGCGGTATTGAAGATGCATGCATTAATATTATTAATAACATCTATGAAAATGCAAGTACAAAGATTCGGCTATTTGAGAATACAACACCCATAAAAATTGTAAAGGGAGTGAGACAAGGTATATCTCCCAAACTCTTTAATGCCACATTGGAAAATGTCTTTCAATCACTGAACTGGGAAGACAAAGGAACAAAGATTAATGGAGATTATCTAACTCACCTTCGTTTTGCTGATGACATAGTCATTTTTGGAACTACCCCATCAGAGCTGCAAAGTATGATCCAGGAACTTGCTGACAAGAGTAAAGAAGTGGGATTAAAAATGAACTTTCAGAAGACAAGAGTGATGTACAATGTTTTTACAATAGATGAAGATTTATCGATTGATGGGGAAAAGACGTACACAGCAGATATCAAGTAAGGCTCACGTTGATGAAAAAGTTAATCGGCGTATGAAACTTGCCTGGAGAGCTTTTGGAAGAAACAGTATAATATTTTCAAGAGCAATATGCCATTATGTCTTAAAAGAAAAGTGTTTGATCAATGCATCCTTTCAATGCTTACGTATGGTGCAGAGACGTGGGCCTTAACTGAAAGAGACATACAAAGACTGCAGACAACTCAAGCAGCATGGAGAGATGCATGCTTGGTGCAACCAGGAGAGATAAGAAGAGGAACTCGTGGATCAAAAAATGACAAGAGTGGAAGGTATCATGATCAGATCCCTGAAATGGCAATTGTTTTGGTTTAGGTAAGAGCGGGTACCAAAGGTACCCAGTTTATTGCTATCATGGAATACATACATTTGAGGTATCACTGAAAAGCCCAACATGGAAAAAATAAAGATAAAAAATCTGGTTTAAAATGACAATGTACACAATGAAGGAAAAGCAGATCGGCATATTCTGCGATACAAAGGAGAACGTGTACAACGTTATAAACATATGAACAAGGGAATTAGAACATGGGGAACAAATTTAGTAAGAAAAAAAATCCGCGACAAAGGGAAAATCTAGGACATCTAAGAGATACAATGCGAGCAAATGAAAAACAAAGAGCACTATAACAAAAACATGAAACAATATGGCAGTACGTGAGGTACAACAGACACAGTGTCTAGTGGGGAAGAAGCGCTAAATGTCATCGGCTAGAGGAAGCACAGTATCACAAAAGTGTTTCTCAGCGAGGTCTTTCAAGGAGAAGAGACGGCGAGTGTATCGTCTCATGAAGACCTGGTATCTAAGATTTGTGATACTCAGGGATTTGAGAAAGGACACATACGCTTCAAATTGCATCACCGCTGCGCACAGATCAAGATCAGGTGAACGGAGAAATTCTTCGGTACAGACAACCGTATGAGCAGATTGGAAGAAGCGTGAAAGTTGGTGTCTGGACAGTGGGCCAGAAACAAGAAGAAACTTATCAATGGTTTGTATAACCTCATTATCTGTTAGAGGATTGACAGGACCAGAACGAAGATGCAAACTGTCCTAAGGGTCATCAGGCTGAGAAACATCGGAACTGGTGACATTGGAAACACTAGAGGAGGCCCCAGAAGAAGAACCAGAAAAATGTTTGACCTTTTTCTGTTTCACAGAGCCTTTGGAAGTACCAGTCAGTTTCGAAGACGAAGTTGAGGTGGAGGAATCCATTGGTGGATCTGGATGAGCACCCGAATCAGGAGACGAGAATTCAAGTTGCACCGAGGAATCAGTATGTTCCCCATCAGCATCGGTGAAAGCTGGTACTAGGCAGCAGGAAGGTACGGCAACAGGTGGATAACAGACACGATCATAGTTGAAGTTCCGGTATGCGAGAGACACAGAGGAGAGCCAGTCGGTCGGAGTGCCGAAGCACTAAACGACACATCTGAGACGGCACACCCCGCCGGAGACACATCAGTAGTGGATGACTTCGCTACTGACCCTGAAGGAGGATGCACGTCCGTACGGTGCGGAAGACGAGGAAAGGGATCATTGTCCTTGACTGGAAGGTGCGTCTGACGGAGAGAAGGAGAGGTCGCGTCTGGCAAAGCAGTAGAAGAGAGGATGGTAGAAGAACCAGTATGATCGGCACTGTAAGGCGAGCTAGAAGAAAGGCCACGGCGTATGCGCGCACAGGAAGCCGTGGTATGATCCTGTGTAAGACAGTGGGTACAATAGTGAGTAGTGAAAACCTTGAAACTGTACGGCGGGAGCCAATTTCTACAGTAGCGACTGTAGGACAATCCACCAAGGCATTCTCAGTAGGAAAAACGACCAACAACTGACGGCGAGGTCCTGTAACATGTGCAAATCGAGTTCTGCGTGGAGCATCAGAAAGGCGACGGACCTTACCAACGATTTTACAAACATGATTGACAAGGAGAGGAAGCGCAGTATCGGGAACTTCCTGTGGAACATGATAGAACGTGGTGTTCACCGGACGCTTGGAAAGAGACGAAGGGATGAGAAGATTTGTTCCAATCAAAAGCCCGTGCACAAGAAAGAAAAGAGTATCCTCCTTGTGCTTGAACTGCACTGAGATACACCGAGGAGTGCGAGAAATTACGGCAATAGACGCAGACGACACATGACAGAGAGGGCTTCCATGTAGTGTGGCAAAGGAGTATTTGGTAAGGCATGAAAGAGCATAGCTGTATCCAGGAGGTTATGAAACTCACGGCCAATCTGCGAATTGTCATCAATCGTGACCTTCACCTTGTGGTTGGATACCTTAATAATAGGTGTTGATTGCAAAAGACCGTCATGTTGAGAAGAATCGGACGTAGAAGTAGCGCCTCGTTGCACTGTAAAGGCAAATGACATCCTCGGAAGAGAAGTCTGTGCGAAGCCGATGGGCACAGAAGGCTGCGAGGGAAGAGAAGCACAGGCAGAAGGCAAGGCAGTAGTATCAGTAGTACCCAGTGAGGGCAGCGAGTCAGAGGCAGAAGCTAAAGAAGGAAGCGCAGCCAAGTCCAGTGATGGTATCAGAGCAGGAGTACTAGGAAGCTGGGAAGGCATCTGAGCAGATACATATGAGGACGAGAGTATTTCGACTTCCATGGACGTGGGAAATGTGACGAGACGTGCATCCGCCACGCCCAGAGATGATAAGGAAAGACCGGAAGCCGCTATGTTGGCAGCTTCCAAACGTAAACAAATGAGCAAACGATATGAAAACGGATGAATATGAACTAATACAAGGACGATAACGCCAGAACAGTAGCTCAAAACGTACACAGTACCTTTAGACAGCCGGGCCACGCAACAGGTGAGTGAGGGACGAAGTCGGTATTCCACACTAAAATGCATAAAACATTGAAGCCACCAACACTACGTCTGTCATGAACGAGCAATGGTATTGGTATTGGTAGCTGTGGGTACCCAAGTGGTACCCAGTTTATTGCTATAACGAAATACAAACATAGGAGATTCATTGAAAGTTGCAGTACAGAAAGCGAAAGTGCGGCAATGTATGTATATCCACGATACAGCACAAAGTTACACAGAAAGAAAATGAATATGCACACGAACAATGAATGGCATATCGGCATGTCAAACGATATGAATAACACATGTGCACAAGCATATGAAATGTACTATGCTATCATAAATCATCCGAATGGAACTTAATTGTGGTTAGAGCGCAAAACATTATTGAGTAACACATCAACTTTATAAAAATAACAAAGGTACCAAATGTACCACTATAGTAATCCGTGATCGAGGAAACCACTAGCACAGCAAAAACTCACAAGTATAGGAATTTAAAAAAACAACACACAAATTCAGGAAACAACAGATAAGATAATGATAAAAAGGTACTGGAGAGCTCACACAAGTAACGTGACCGATTATTCGTGAAAACACAGCAAAAACACACAATTATTGTAAATTGAAAACACATTACTTGTGAAACCCAGTAAAAACACACAATTATAACAATTTAAAATACATGGAAAACATCAGAATCAACAGGCACTAAGTCTACAAAAACCAGAGAATTTGTGAACGGGAACGGGTTCGCAATTCCCCTAGCATTCAGAGAACAAAAAGTGATAGGTTTGGGGAAGTGAGCTAAAAGTCATCGGCAAAAGGAAATGAGGTATCACATATATGCTTCTCAGCGAGCTCCTTCAAGGAGGCAAGACGGCGCGTGTGACGTCTCAAAAACGCCTGATACCGAGGATCGGTGTTACACAGAGTTTCAAAAAAGGACACGTAAGCTTCGAATTGCGTTACCGCTGCAAACAGGTCCAGATCAGGTGAGTGGAGGAAGTCGTCAAAACAAACAATCGTACGTGCAGGTTGAAAAAACGTAAAAGTTGCTGTCTGGACAGTGGTCCAGGCACTGGAGGAAACATATCAATGGCCTGTAGAACCTCAGCATCAGAGAGAGGATTAACAGGACCCGAGCGGAGAAGCATACCGTTTGAAGAATCGTAGGTGGAGAAACACCGGAACCAGAAACACCGGGGACACTAGATGAATCTTGAGAAAGAGTCACAGAAATTTGTTTTAACTTTTTCTGTTTTGCAGCGCCCTTGGGAGTTCCAGTACGCTTCAAAGAAGACGCTGATGCGGATGTATCCATTAGTGGATCAGGCTCACCTCCCGAGTCAGGAGACGAGGAAGCCAACGTCGCCGAAGAAGCAATACGTAGCGTATCAGCCTTAGTGAAGACTGGTACAACAGCCGAGGCTGCAGGAAGACGTGGCAATAAGGGTATTGGTGTCAAGGTCGTAATTGGAGATCCGATATCCGAGAAGCTAGGAGAAGAGCCAGACGGCCGATCAGCCAAACCACCACTCAACACATCCGGATCGGAACACTCCGCTGTAGACACATCTGTAGTAGAAGACATCTCTACCACTCTTGAAAGTGGATGCACAATCGTACGGATCGGGATAGGAGGAAAGGCAGCATTGTCCGTGACTGAAATATTCGTGTGACGGAGAAATGAAGAAGTCGCGTCTGGCAAACTACCGGCAGTGGGGATAGTAGAAAGACCTATGTGGTCAGCAGTGGGTTGCGAACTTGATGAACGTCCACGTCGAAAGTGTTCACAGGAAGCAATGGTATGATCCTGTGTTAAACAGTGTGTACAATAGTGAGTGGTGAAAACCTTGAAACTGTACGTTCGTTAACCAATTTCAACAGTAGCTTCTGTAGTGCAATCCGCCAAGGCTTTCTCAGTGAGAAAAACGACCAATAACTGACGGCGAAGTCCTGTAGCATGGGCAAATCGAGTTCGGGAACGTCAGAAAGGCGACGAACCTTGCTAACAATTTTACAAACATGACTGACGAGGAGAGGAAATGCAGTATCAGGCACTTCCTGTGGGACAGGATAAAACGTGATGTTCACCGGTCGCTTGGAAAGAGGCGATGGGATGAAATGTTTTGACCCAATCAAAAGTCCGTGTGCAAGAAAAAAAGTCAGCATCCTCCTTGTGATTGAACTGAACCGAGATACCCCGAGGAGTACGGGAAATTCCCGCAATGGACGCAGACGATACATGTACAGAGAGGGCTTCCAAATAGTGTGGCAATGGAGTATTTGGTAAGGCATGAAAGAGCACACCTCTATCCAGGAGGTTATGGAACTCACGGCCAATCTGCGAATTGTCATCAATCGTGACCTTCACCTTGTGGTTGGATACCTGAATAATAGGTGTTGATTGCAAAAGACCATCAGGTTGAGAGGTATTGGACGTAAAAGTAGCGCCTCGTTGCATTGTAGAGGCAAATGACATTGTCGCCCTGGTGGCGCAGTGGTCTAAGCGATGGCCTCTGATCATTCGTCCGAACGGGGTCCGGGTTCAAATCCCGTGAGGCCTGGATGTTGTGTTTGTCTTACGGCACTGGCTCTCTCTCTCTTCCCTGGAACCAGTGACCCTAAATTAGGGACGGGCGACTGCTTATAGCCCATTGAGTTGCTCACGGTGGTCGTTAAACCTTCAATAAAAAAATGAAATACTCGGAAGAGAAGTCTATTCAGATCCGGCAGGCACAGGAGGTTGTGAGGGAAGAGAAGCACAGGCCGAAGGCAAGGCAGTAGAATCAGTAGTACCCAGGGAGGGCACCATGGCAGATGCAGGAGGTGAAGGCGAAAGCGCAGCCAAGTCCAGTGAAGGCACCGGAACAAAAGTACTAGAAAGCTGGGAAGGCGTCTTAGCTGACAAATTTGAGGACGAGAGTATGTTGACTTCCATGGGCGTGGGAAGTGTGACGGGACGTGCATCCGCCACGCCTAGAGATGATAAGGAAATACCGGAAGCCGCCATGTTGGCAGCTTCCAAACGTAAACAACCAAGCAAATGATAAGAAAACGGATGAATATGAACTAATACGAGAACGAGAACGTTAGAAAAGTAGCTCAAAACGTGCACAGCACGTTTAGACAGCCTGGCCACTCAACAGGTGAGTGAGGTACGAGGTATTTCACACTAAAATGTATAAAATATTGGAGCCACCAACACTACGTCTGTCACAAACGAGCAATGGGCTGGACATATTGCCAGAATGACAGACCATCGATGGACTGCTAAAATTTTAAACTGGATTCCAAGGGACAGGAAAAGACCCAGAAGAAGACGACATGGAAGATGAGTGGATGAAATTCAAAAGTATGCGGGAGTAACATAAAGGAGACAGGCACAAGACATATTCTGTAATATATATATATATATATATATATATATATATATATATATATATATATATATACAACCTACAAAGCAGAAACTGTAACACAAACCCCTCTGCTTTTAGTTTCAGATATATATATTTTGGGATGTAAGGTCAGGTGATACGTGACATCACAGCCTGTCCTTGACAAATGTCAACCCCGCCTTCTCGTGGTACATCCTGTTCCCACTAAAAGGGCTCTGACGACCGCCAATAGCGGTATAACTATACCATCGGGATTAGAGGAAATGCTATTCCACACTTACCAACCCGCTTAGCCAGCGTGGTGAGTTATGGCCAAACCCATCCAAAATGACACCACAACTTAAGTATTGGCCCTCAGTCTCCGGCAGCTGGAATGTACCTGGCCAAGGCAGCGGCCAGTGCGACATGAAGGCAGAGGGTGCTAAGAATCCCCGGAGGACCGGACTAGGCTGCCATCTGATGCTGACCTTGGCTACGTATAACGGACGCTCCCTATCTTCTGATTCAAGGCTTCTTGAATTGGAAGAGGAACTACAAAGGATCAAGTGGGACATCATCGGGCTAAGTGAGTTAAGGAGAAAAGGAGAAGATCTCATTGAACTGAAAAGTGGACATATCTTCTACTATCGTGGGACTGATACTGGCAGAACTAGTAGTGTTGGATTTATAATAAACAAGAAACTGAAGGATAAAGTTGTAGAAGTTGACAGTTCCTCTGACAGAGCTGCACGACTCGTAATCCAACTCTCGAGAAAACACGAGGCTCAGATTATTCAAACTTATGCACCCACCACAAGTCATCCTGAAGAAGAAATTGAAGAATTTTATGAGGAAATTCATCATCTAAGTAATAAAGGTAAGCAGCACTTAAAGATAATTATGGGAGATTTCAATGCAAAAATACGGCAACAGAATGAAACTTCAGTTGGTAAATTCGGTCACGGCAACAGAAACCAGCGTGGAAATACTCTCGTAGAGTTTGCCGAGGCAGAAGGGTTTTTCATCTTGAACTCCTTTTTCAAGAAAAAGCCACACAGGAAATGGACATGGAGACATCCAAATGGGACGACAAGTGAAATTGATTTTATTATGTGTAACAAAAAATTCGTCATAGAAGACTGCAGTGTTCAACACAGGTAGTGACCATAAATTGGTGAGATGTAAGATGCACCTCAACACTAAACTCGAACGTAGCAAGCTCATAAGACAAACAAAATGTATTGACATAACCAACCTTAAAAGACACCATAATACCTTCAAGTTGGAACTGAATAACAGATTCTCTGCTTTAGAAGGCCTAACATCGGAAGAAGTGGATATTTCTGAAGTTAACAGAAAAGTAACCAAAGCTCTTATGGAAACAGCAACAAAATTAGCTGGGTCTAAGAACAAATTGCATGTGAACAAATTATCAGGAAAAACCAAAATGTTTATGCAAAAAAGAAGAGAGATGAGGACAACTAAAGAGGATGTGATTTCCAAAGTGGAATATATAGAGCTATGCAAGACAGTACGAAAAAGTATCACTGAAGACGTAAGAAAATTCAACTGTGAACTAGTAAGGAAAGCAATTGAAAACAACCAAAGCCTAAAGATAGCAAAGGGACATCTCAGTAAGGGAAGAAAACAGATTATGGCACTGAGAAAAGAAGATGGTTCTGTAACAAGAAATAGAGGCGAAATTTTGACAAGAGTGAAAGATTTCTACTCCAAATTATATGAAAGGGATGATACATGTACTCCAGGCATCATGAAAGGTACCAGTACCAGAGTTCTTCCAGTCCTCCCAGCAGATGTTGCATATGCAATCAAGAACATGAAGCGGGAAAAAGCTCCAGGAGAAGATGGAATTACTGTAGACATCATACAAGAAGCAAGTGGAGAAATCGAAACAGTACTCGCCCAAATTTTCACTCGATGCCTTAATGAAGGGAAGATTCCTGAGGATTGGAACAACGCTACAATGATCCTGCTACATAAAAAAGGTGACATTGAGGATCTCAGGAACTACAGACCTATCAGCCTCCTACCAGTGGTTTATAAAATCTTCACTAAAGTTTTTTCACACCGCTTGAAGGTAGCACTGGACATGGCTCAACCGAGAGAACAAGCTGGATTCAGGAGTGGCTACAGCACAATAGATCATATCCACGTACTGAGAGAACTAATTTAAAGAGCGAGGGAATATGAACTTCCATTGAGCATGGCTTTTATCGATTATGAAAAAGCCTTTGATTCAGTGAAACCATCAGCACTTACAATGGCTCTGAAATCCTGCGGTATTGAAGATGCATACATTAATATTATTAATAACATCTATGAAAATGTAAGTGCAAAGATTCGGCTGTTTGAAAATACAACACACATAAAAATTGGAAAAGGAGTGAGACAAGGTGACACCATATCTCCGAAGCTCTTTAATGCCACATTGGAAAATGTCTTTCAATCACTGAACTGGTAAAACAAAGGGATAAAGATTAATGGAGATTATCTAACCCACTTTCGTTTTTCTGATGACATAGTCATTTTTGCAACTACCCCGTCAGAGCTGCAGAGTATGATCCAGGAGCTTGCTGTAAAGAAGTGCGATTAAAAATGAACTTTCAGAAGACAAAAGTGATGTTCAATGCTTTTACAAGAAATGAAGATTTATCGATTGATGGAGAAAAGCTGGAGATAACAGACACGTACGTTTATCTTGGACAGCAGATATCAAGTGAGGGTCACATTGGTGAAGAAATTAATCGGCATACAAAACTTGCCTGGAGAGCTTTTGGAAGAAACAGCATAATTTTCAACAGCAATATGCCATTATGTCTTAAAAGAAAAGTGTTTGATCAATGCATCCTTCCAATGCTTACGTATGGTGCAGAGACGTGGACCTTAACTAAAAGAGACATTCAAAGGCTGCAGACAACTCAAAGCAGCAAGGAGAGGTGCATGCTTGGGGTAACAGGAGAGATAAGAAGAGGAACTCGTGGATCCGAAAAAGGACAAGAGTGGAAGATATCATGATCAGAGTTAAATCCTTGAAATGGCAATGGGCTGGACATACTGCCAGAAGAACAGACCATCGATGGACAGCCGAAATTTTAGATTGGATTCCAAGGGACAGGAAAAGACCCAGAAGGAGACCACATGGAAGATGAGTGGATGAAATTCGAAAGTATGCGGGAGTGACATGGAGGAGACTGGCACAAGACAAACCGTTGTGGAGAAAACTTGGGGAGAGCTTCGTCCAGCAGTGGATTGATAATGGTTGACAATGATGATGATGATATATATTTTACGGAATTCGCAGCAACCATTGGCCCGCGAGTTCCGTGAAAAAAATTAAGTGGCCCTTTACACAAAAATTTTGGACAAACCTGTTCTAGATGATAGTTGCACTTGAAAAGTGCAAAATGTGACCTAACAATTAGTGTATATTTTTTGAAAAATTACAAGACCTTCTAAGTGAAAACCGTTCTTAATTGTTACATATTTTGAGTTTTCATGCGGTGCGCAGCATGACGTTAATAGTTTTCAATTTTATTACATGATATTCTTACAGCAACTTCATTTCACTGCAGAAGCAAATCGTTATGAGCACCGGAGCATCCGATAGCAATCAGACACGTGCCATCCTCACTTACGCAGCGACTATAAATGCAGTTAGTGGCGATATGTTGAAGCACCGTGATTTCAGCGACTTGGAAAGAGACATGATAGTGGGCGTTAGGCAGGCAGGTGCAAGCATACCAGAAAAGATAAACTTCCTTAGCTATGCAAGTTGAACTATAATGAGGATGTCCAATGAGTGGTGCATAAACAACAAAGCAAGAAGTCAGCGGTCTTCCTATAGGCGGAATAGACTGGTCGATGTTCGAGGGCAACGGCTACTAGGGTGTACTGTACGAGCTAACAGACCAGATCTTTGGCGTAAAGTAACCGCGCAGTACAACAGCGGTTTCGAGAGGAGAATACCAGCATACACAGCCCGCTGCACATTAGCGCGAATGGGCTATTAGAGCGGGCGTCTTTTGTGTAGCATTCGTCCAATGGTGTAGTCAAAGCCTAGCGCGCCCTAGGGCAGTATTGTTGGAGTCCTGAAGGTGCTAGGGCACTTTTATCTAAGAAGTATTACAGCTTTTTTAAAATGATTTAATATTTTTTAAGGGAAAGCGTTAATCAATACTACTTAAAAGTCAGCCAACTTTAAGTGGTTTTAATTACCTCGACCCCGCTCCATTTTCCGCTCGCCATGCCAGGGTTCCTCTACTGTTTGTCCCATCCCCCACTTCTACCCGGGAGCTTCCCGTTCCTTTCCGGACTTCTCTGAAAGAATATAACTAAAAGGCATAATATTACCAGGAATTCTGACTGCCCCGTCCTATCGTAATTTTCCTGTGTAGTCAGTTGCTCTGGGGCAACAAGTCATTGGGAATCGCTAGAAGTTTACGAGGACAAAAATGCTAGAAATGTTGGTCCGACCCAGCCGGATCTTGATATCGGCGGTCTGCGTGGTATCAGGGGATGAAGGGAAAGGAGGGTGGGTGTCCGTATTCTGTCGCCGAAACGAGGCGCCTCCATTGAAGAACGCTTTCAAGAACGACGTTGCAGTAACTTCTGTCTGTGATCAGTCCCGTCAAAGGTAGGGGGAGGACCATCTTTCTTGAAACCACAGGTGGTTACCTCTAATTGGCTCGCGCGCAAATATTGTGCGTTTGTGACGTCCTAAAAAATATTTGGAGAATTGATCGTAAAAAGATTCCGAACAAATGGTCATCCATCCATCTATCTATCTATCCACACACACAGACGATCAGGGAGATTGTTAAAATTACGTTCATGATGATGACGATGATGTGTTACCGCTAGGGCACTATTGTTTTTAGGACAACACCACTGCATTCGTCTCTGTTGAAAGCCAACAAATTATTTTGTAGTAGGCGCGGGTGCACCAAAACTGATCCCTTGAGGACGGGAAAAAGATCACCTAATCCGATTCAATCACACTTAATACACGCCAATGGCAGAACCACAATGTGGTTTCAACAGCACGAGCTGCCCAACTCAAACTGTACAAGCTTATGGAGGCGGTGTAATGGTCTGGGGTATCTTTTCGAGGCGGGCGTTGGGTATCTTAATCTTGTGGAACAGCATTTGAATGCTACGAATTATCTTAACATCATAACAGACTAGGCATATCCGTATATGTGCATAGTGTTTCCTGATGGAAAACGCTACTTCCAGCAGGATAATGCGCCATGCCACAAAGCTCAGACCGTCACACATTAGTTTCAGGAGTACGATAGTGACTTCGAAGTGCCGCCATAGTCCCCAGATCCTTAACGCCATTGAACACCTGTGGAACGAGATCGAGGGAATCATCCTTAACATAGATCTTCCAGCGAACATTCGACAATTGACGGACGCCATCACGTCCGCTTGGCTAAACATGTTGTAGAATTATATCAACACTTCGTTGAATCCATATCACATCGAATCGAGGCTGTTCTGAAGGCCAAAGGCGTCCAATACGTCATTAAGTCCGTATTCCTGATAATTTGCTACTTCAACATTTATGTAGTTTTAAGATAGAAATTAAAAGAATGTCTTTTCACGTAAATCAAGTATTTATAACTAATCTGTTTTTTTTAGGATTTGGTACTACCGATAAAAGTGGTCACGCAGATTTTTATGTCAACGGTGGTGGTCACCAACCAAGCTGTCATACCGATCAGCTAGTAGCATTTTTAAGAGCAGATTTCAATGTTGGTGAGTATAACGCAGAAATCTCTCTTCTTTTCAAACATGTGTATCTTTCCAAGTGGATTAAATATTACCAAAATGTATTTCGATGTAAAGTTGCATATGCCATGCCACCGATTTCCTTCTTCTTTATATTCATTCTTCTTCTGCCTTTGCAAATGAAAAAAATTGCGTCGAAGTTTTTCTTAGAAATTAGTTATCGGAAAGAACTGACATATGCACCCTTATTCACGGACACCAACTACCCTCACACTCTCCATGATATTGTATATCTTAGCTCTACTTGGAGACAAAAATCCTGTATTCCTGGAAGAAAATTTTTTCTTTTAAATTAAAGTTTTGCTAATAGATGAAGATATTTTAAATTACTTAGATGCTAAAATATCGCTTTACATTCTTTCCTCGCGATTCAAAGTTTTATTGGTATGTCCTTCAGTATGTGACACACCAATACCGTCTGATGATATCTACCACATGTTTCATGTTATCAGGTTATAAGATAGAGGTAGGACAGCCACGACGACGTATCTGATCATGAAGATTCGTTGAAAAATTCAACATATTTTGCTTAGCAAGCTAATATTGTCTTAACGAGAGCGCGATCTTCGCAAAACCTTTGCTGATGTTGTGGCATGTTTCATGCTTTTTGTCATGAACAACTTTCTTGATTACGACGTCTTTCTCAATAAGATGTTTCATTACAAATTGTGAAAATAAAGTGACAGAAAGATTTTGGAGGCGTTTAAAATTATTTGAAAAGTTCTTAACTTTTCTATTGAAGGACTTGTTTAAAATTGAGAAGCAAACATTGTCGTTCTTTTCATGAAAACGAACACAAATTTTAATCAACTACGACCAAATAATACAAGCTATGAAATTGACAATAGTAAGAACAACAGATTTATGAAACAATCCAGCTAATTTTTTATTTGTTTCATGTTACTGTGCAGCATGTGAAAAACTGAACAGAACTGATGTAGTAAGTCAAACGTACGGTATAGTAGTCATATGCCGATTCTTTATTCGGATGCACGCACCTAACAGACAAATTTCAAAATCCAAAGGAGAAAAATTACAGCTACGCAAAATACAGGACTCGTGCTGTTGTCTGCAATTTGTGTTAATCACGAAATGTAATAGAAACTACAGCGTGTGTATAAAAGAAGGTCACAAAAGGGAAAATTAAAAAAAAATCGTTGTAGCTATCGTTATATATATTTATTTTTTTTTTGCAAGTAATAACGCAGGAATGGGAGTTTTTGATTAGTGCTAACAGATGGCTCTGCATGTATCAAACGAACGGTAAAGTGTAAAAGAAAAAAAAAGTGCCAAACACTCCGTGAGAGTATGTATGTACGAAATGTTTCATCTTGACCAAATCTACAAAGTAAATGCAGCGTAATTCGAACGTATGCAGTGCGTAATCCACCATCAAGATGTGGCGTTAAAAACTGGTATGATAACTTTATGGCAAAATATACTTTTTCGAGGAATTCCGCCTCAGAAAGACTGCATGCCATCGATGCAAAGGGGGAATCCATTAGGCGAGCATTTCAACGCAGATGGAATTCGCAGTCATAAATGATATATAATTTCAACGCAGCCCAGGCAAATCGACAAGACAGGCATCTGAGAAACTTCACATACCACATTCAACAGTTCAAAAAAGTGCTAGGAAGACTAAACTTGCTTGTTTACAAAATTAAAATGTTTGGAAGTTCTCCGAGCATAAGGAAAACCTAAGCGGATGGAATTCGCGGTACAGCTTTTGGACTAAATTGGTAAAGATAACATGTTTCACCAGCGTCTGGTTTTTCGAACGAAGCCACATTTCATGCTTCAGGCCACGATAACCGCCAAAACATTCGAATATGGGGTTCTGAACTTCCATGTGCTGTACGCGGGCATGAGAGTAGCAGTGCAAGGTGTGCAGCATGAGAGTAGCTGGTGTGGTGCCTTATATGAGCCTTTTGTTTTCATCGAAAACACAGTGATCAAAATAATTGTTTTTAATATGATGGAACATTTTGTCTTAGAAATTGGAATCTGACGTCTTGTTACAACAAAATGGGACTTCCCTCACTTCTTTGGTGAGGAGTTTCCAGGCAGATAGATTTACCGAGGGGGAGCTGATTTCTGGACCGCCTCGTTCTCCAGATTTAACCCTACTAGATTTTCTCGTGTGGGGATATGTAAAAGACATCGTGTATTCAACTCCATCGAAGGGTTCTCTGGAACTTCGAATCAGAATCACCAATGCTATACGTACGATCACGCCTGATATTTTTGAACGCACTTGGAATGAACTGGAATATCGTTTAGATGTCGTTCGAACAACTAAAGGCACGTAGAAATAGTCTATAAATCCGTTATGTAGCAGAAAAACGTCCGATATGTATCCCTCCTGATCCTAGAAGGGATCTCCCCTCGGAACGACTGGCTGTAATGGCGTCAGACGCAGTTGCGACTAAAAACAGGAGAAAAGTTTTACTGCATTGTTAAAAATTTTGATGCACAGTTGCACAATGTTGTTGGGTTTTGTTTGCACTACACAATGGTGTATCTTTTCTCAGAAATTAGTGCAGCTGGTGTAGTTACCACTTCTTGGTGCAACCTACGACAAAAGTTTTAACAGTGTATTCCTCTTTAAAGCGACGCTGCTGATCAGTGCCCCCTTGCGATTCCAGCTCTTTGTGCCAATTGACATTTCAGGATAGCTCTTGATCAAAACATTTCAGAAGAGAAATACACTTAGCCGGTGAGCTAAGACATTCGTTTCTTTATTCTCGCGTATGGGTTACTTAGCTTCTGGGATCTCCAGACTTTCATTGTATAATCTGATGTGTCCTCTGGCCATTTTCGCAGAGGAATATTACGCCTGTAGCTTTATAACCAGTTCTTTTGCTTTTCGACTTATTGGGCGATAATATGTATAGCTAGCGAGCTTCCTGACGCTATAAAACAGACAGCCCAGTCCGTGGGTAGCTTTCTCTAGACCTTCGTCCGCTCACTTCACCGATCTTTCTACTTCCGAGCCAGCAGTAGGACTGCTTTGTTGTTCACCATCCTCATCGGCTTTCAACTCCCCTTTTCTCATCTGTTCTTCGGCACTTGGGATCTGATGCCTTATTGTGCAGGAACGGAACTCCACACCCTGAGTTACGAACCCACATTTAGACCTACTCACTAAGTGGCCTTCTTGTTTTTCCCCACGGCATTCTCTCTTTTAAAAATGTGTGTTTCCCTTTTTTAAGCTCTTACCCACTACCCTTAGAAATTGTTGTAAAGTGTCGTTCAAACCCATTTCGGTACACGTCACTAAAAATTTTAATGTTTTTTCCGAACTGGAAATGTTGAGACTAGGTCTTGCTGGTGCATATATAGCAGTTTACTAGGTCTTCTTTCTTTCTGCCCATTCGGAATTCCCTTCTCTCCGCTGATATGTTTATAAGTTGAAACTGGGAGGTTTCTGTCGGTGACCTTCCCGCAGTAACTGTAACTCTATAGCAACAAACAACTCTTACATTCCCACCAATTTCTCATACACTGGCGGAAAGTGAAAAAAACACCAAGAAGGAATTGGCGGACGATCATGAAATTTACATATGTTAATGGGGTCGAGTTTACATAGGTGTGATGTTAATTTCGGGACCAACCGGTGAGCGCTTACGCCACAGCATGGCATAATATGCAAATTATCGTCGGTGGTATTTAAGGAGTACGGCGAAGTGAATGTAATCAGTCGTCGGGGCGTACGGACACGTGTGAAGACCCTGAAGAAGCTGCAATGCCTGGACATGGAAGACGTGTACGATTTCGGCCGTTATTGGACTTGGAGCGAAGTCGTCTAGTCGGACTCCACGAAGCCGCGTGGTCGTATCGTCGTATTGCGGAGCGAATTGGACGGGAAGTATCGGTGATGGTACGATGGTGGCGTAGGTGGTCCGAGGAACATTCCCACACGAGAAGACGAAGAACCGGGAGTCACAGATGGACTGATGAGCGGACCGATCGACGCATAAGAAGAGCGGCGTTGCACCTGAGGTGACCGCACGAACAATCCGCAGCCATCTACTGGATGCAGGACTACGTGCACGTGTGTCTCTGGCATGTGTACCTCTGACTCCAGCCCACCGTCAGGAACGGCTGCAGTGGTGTCGCCAACGTCTGCACTGGAGAACGCAATGGCGATCTGTCGTGTTCAGCGATGAAAGCAGATTCTGCTTGGGAGCCTCCGATGGCCGTATGCGTGTTCGCAGACGCACACGGGAGCGTCTCCGCCCTTCCTGCATCCGCCAGCGACACACAGGGCCTACACCTTGTCTCCTGGTGTAGGGAGCAATCAGCTATCGCTCCCGTACACAACTAGTGTTTGTACCGGGTACGTTAAACAGCACCTCCTACATCCCCAACATTATTCAGCCTGTTGTTGTGCCATTTGTAAGGACGGTCCGTCGTGGTGTTTTCCAGCAAGATAACGCACGCCCACACACGGCACGTGCAACGCAACATGTACTTCAGGGTGTGAGACAACTTCCATGGCCTGCACGTTCACCGGATTTGTCCCCCATTGAGCACGTGTGGGATTTTATGGGACAACGACTTATCCGGTCTCCACGGCCAGCCACGACCATCTCCGATTTACGCGTCCAGGTTGAAGATGCTTGGAACTCAATACCCCAAACTTACATCCAACATCTGTACGACAGACTCCATGCCAGAATTGCACAGTGTGACGCAGTTCATGGCGGTTCAACCTCGTACTAACCATGTTACATGGAAATGTTATTTTTCAGTTTACCAGCAAATACAGTTGTATTTTGCCATAATGTTTTGATCACGTTATCCTCTGTATTCCGTTATTATGCTGTATAAATTTCGTTGGTATCAGACGTCTCCTTCTTGGTGTTCTTTTTTCACTTTATATCTTATATAGCAACAAGCACCTTTCACAAGCAGCAAAAATATCTTACATAAAAACAAGCGGCTCGTACATATTAACAAATACTTCTTACACAGAAGCAAAAACATTTTACCTAACAACAAATATTTCTTTCGTCGATGCCTACGAATACGTTAATTGCTTAAGAAATCAAGTATTGCCACCGCCTCCTGTAAGTTTAATAAATTGAAACCTTCAATGTTCGTTGAATACATCATACACATACATACATGCATGGTCGTATCAGAATAATATGACCATTCCCGTAATCACAGTGTACCCGCCCAGGCGTGTCGTAGAGTGCACGTCATAAGGTCGACCACACGGAGATATAAACGGCCAACCAGGACAGATGATCCATAGTGCAAAACGTGAGAACAATGGGCCGAGGTAGTGATTTAACGGACGTTCAAAAAGGAATAATCATCGGCTACCGCGCCAAAGTTCGAAGCATCTCAGAAACAGCAGACTTCGTGGGCTGTTCGCGAGGTGCTGTAGTAAGGGTGTACCAAGAATGGACTGCTGGCACACCGAGTACCTCGTGACGTCATAACTGTAGAGCCCCAAAAGCCACCGGCCCCAGAGAAGAACATAGCCTCCGTCGAATGGTAAAGGGCAATCGCCGCGCAACAGTGAAGCAATCGACCACGCAAATGAAGGCTGGGACACCCATCAGGTACGTGTCCCCGATAACAGTAGAGCGAACCCTGTTACGCATGTGTCTCCGGAGTCGACGCTACGTCAAGGCGCCCATGTTAACCCAGGTCCATCGGCAACGACGCCTGCAGTTCTCACGGGACTACCGTCACTGGACAGTGGACGAGTGGAAAATGGTTGCCTTCTCCGACGAATCGAGGTTTCTATTCCACAGAAGTGACGGGCTGTGGCGGATGCGGCGTCAGACACACGAGAACCACCACCCAGGCATGCTTGTCGGTCACGTACAGGTCGGCAGTGGCAGTTTATATGTCTAGGGGATGTTTTCCTGGTATGATCTGGGACCGCTGGCGCCACTGAATGGGTCCCTGTGTGAACGTCAATGGCTACTTGTCCATCCTGACTGATCACATACATCCCTTCATGTTGTTTTTTACCCTGGTGGTGATGGTGTCTACCAACAGGACAATGCATTCTACCATATCGCTAAGGGATGGATCCAAGAACAGGATAACGATGTCGCCGTTCTCCCTTGGCCGGAGAAATCGCCCGACCTCAATCCTGTAGAGCATTTGTGGGATTATTAAGATCGACAGGTTCGACGTGCCGACCCACAACTATATCATTTTCGTGACCTGCGTGCTCTACTGTAGATTGAATGAGCATATGTGCCTCTGACAACTTTCCAGGGCCTCGTTGAGTCCATGCCACGCTGTCTCGCCGCTGTCATCCAGGCCAAGGGTGGTTATTCCCATTATTAGGTAGGTGGTCATATTATTCTGATACGACTGTGTATATATCATTCACATAGAGGGCATAAAGAGATGCATGCTTGGTGTAACCAAGAAAGACAGGAAGAGGATCTCATGGATCAGGAAAACAATAAGAATGGATGGCATCATGATCAAAGTAAAGACACTTAAGTGGCAATGGGCTGGACATACTTCAAAAGGAACTGACCACTGTTGAGCAGTTAAAATTGGGTACCAAGGGACGAAAAAAGATATCTACTCACCACGAGGGGAGATAGGTGGATGAAATTCAAAAGCATGCCGGAATGGCATAGAAGAAAATTGCTCAAAGCAGAGAATTGTGAAAAAGACAAGGGGAGATCTCCGTCCAGTGGCAGATTGAGAAGGATTTTTGACAACAATATATCATCATCTTCTTTTTCTCCACAACTTTCTTTCATCCGTCCATCTGCTACGTCCTCTTTTTCTGTTCCTTGGTATCGAGACTAGTATCTCAGTTATCCAATGATGGTCAGTTCTGTTAACAATATGTCTTACCCATTTCCATTTATGTCATCCACTCTTGTCATTTTTCTGATCCATGAGTTATGTTTCCTACTTTTCCTCGTTACACAAAACATATATGTGTCCATTATTCTTTGAACTGTCCACAGCCTCTGTACGTCTTTTTTAGTTAAGGACCCTGTATTTGATCCATGAGTAAGAACTGGAAGAATGCATTAGGTAAACACTTTTCTTGTATGGTGTAATTGTAAATCGTTCTTGAAAATTGTACTGCTTCTCCCATTTTTCCAAACACACACACACACACACACACACACACACACACACACACACACACACACACACACACACATGTATCTATCTATGCATGTATATGTATGTAGTATGCATATGTTTATTTATTTTTTATTTTTTCCTTTGTATTAGCATTGCCTTCATTTCTGTCAGCAATCTGTTCTCTCATTGAAAGTACTCGGTATTTCATTGCATCGATCAATCCTTGCCGGTGTCAGTTCGTTGGAGTGGAGTGTAGGAATTACGGCGAATTTAAATCTGGACAGTGCAAGTCATGTGGTGCGGATGGTTCTAAATGCGCAGTTATGGGATTCGACTTTGACAACTATCCACATGATGCAGAGAACCATTCGTACTACTTGGACACAGAACTTTTTTGCCCTTACTGCAGTAAGTATAAGAAATTATCTAACGGTTAACAAATTTCAGCAACGCAGGTGCTCGGATGTTTACGAATCTGAGCCTACATACTTTGCGTCTTGTGTTTTCGTATACTAAAAATAAACTACATTAATAAAAACTACATTAATGTCGTAGATCATGTTTCCGTGCCATGCACTTACAAGAAAATGAGAAAAAATAATGTCCTCTTTGAAGTTCACACTTAATCCAAAGAATGTTTTTAAGTACTTCCAGAATCTTCTAAACACATTTTAGTAACAGATACATGATATCTGAACGAGTTACAGTGTCAGTAAAAATAACTTATTTCGCTAGAGTCTTGTAGTCGTGTGGCGCTTTTAGTATTAGCATGATTAATATTAACTTTAAAGAACCATATGTTCCACAACAAAGGACGAAATCATTAACTATAAGGTTGATGCAGATGAAATGTCCGAAATCTGAGTATCACCTGAAAATCCTCATAAAAATAGAAAGTACCTATCTGCCTAGGCAAAGAAGTTCCCCTATGCGTCATCATTAACATTCTCCTGTCTATATTTACGAGGCTGCGTATCCCACGGCTATAAAACACGGAGGCTGTGAGGGAAAGAAGGTGGCAACGGGTTGACGTACAGCTTGGTGTTTTGGAAAGGTCTTCATGGTCCAGAAATGGTCCGGATACGTAGCAGCAAGGTCTGGGGAATATATGTCCAACTGGTGGATTTGTTGGACGTCCTTTGGGAGACGTGAGGGCCACAGAAGAACCCCATCCATGCCTGTTGGTCAAGATTGGCTGGTTGGTAGGGAGCTTTCCGTGCAAATGCTGCATTTCAACACAATAGAGATCCGAATTGGTGGTTTCACCTGGTCGAAGAAATGAATGATGAATCAAGTCGGCAGAAGACCACCGTAGAAGAACCAATACTTTCCGCGGGTGACTCTGAAAAGTGCTTAGGTGGCTCCGTGGCATCCAACCACTGTTATGACAGCCGCAGTTTCTCTACAATACAGTATTGAGAAACAGAGTCCTCCGGCAAGACAATGCTAAACCGCACACCGCGGCTTAGACCAAAGAAACACTCAGAGCTCCGGGATTTGTGGTGCTGTCTCTCTCAGCGTATAATCGTACTTAGCTCCTTCCGACTACCACCTCTTCCACACCATGAATCCTTTCCGTCGAGTTACATGGTTTAGGACATTGTAGGAAATAGAAAGAGATGTCGGAAGTTTTTCGGCTCTAATGATCAAGTGCCGCATTGCCGAGGAACAGATCACCTTGACAACAAATGGCGAAGAATTACTGAGAATGATGGTTTGTATTTCACCGTCATTATTTATACTGTAATACACTGCTCGACATACTAGTAGAATATACAAACAAATACATCGCTCTTTCCACGTTCCAGAAACACATAGCAACCGAAAATTTTTTATTCGGTCACCACCGGGGAATTGAAGCCACGGATCTCTCGATATCTAGCCGAGAGCGTTAGCCTTACACCACGGTAGCCAACAATCCGGTGGTCAATAATTAAAAAACGCACATAACACCATGGATTGTTAGAAACCATGGTGTAAGGCTAACGCGCTCGGCTGGATTTCGAAAGATCCGTGGATTCAATTCCCGGCGTGGGCCGAATAACAATTTTCCGGTTGCTATGTGTTTCTGGAAAGAGGAAAGAGCGATGCATTTGCTTATTTACTGACGCCACGTATTTGTAGGATTTATACTAGTAGAAATTGTTTCATCAGGAAGGATTTGACGAAGTGTCAATGCAAATTGGTGTGTATCTATGTCTGCAGTTGGGTTATGTAAATGGTCGTAGTTGCAAATCAATCACGTGATAGGAAAGAGAGAATGAAAGGCAAAACAGCTCGGCGTAGTTCAGTCCGGTCGTCCTCACTTGGGCGTGTGGCTCACTGCATTGGAGTGATCTCGGTTGTGAAAGCACGTGTAAGGAAGGAATGAGAATGACTGGGGGATGTCAGCAGGAATCCTACCATCACATTGACACATTTACCAGAGGCTTCATCATAGGGTTACATACTGCTGATTGGTCCATGCGTTGCATCGGCTGAATGTGGCGAGAAAGCGGATGGAGGAAGCTAACGTACATCCTGATAGTGGGACGGAGGCACATAGGCGGACGTCCGAGTATCTCGATCTCCGCAGTCAACGGCAAGCTGAATCATCCCCACAATCTATAGTGGACGACCTTCGATGGAGTCTACGGGCAGGTGTAAACATCTGAGTATTGACACGGACTGTGAATCGGCGATTGTCTGAGAGGGGTTTGCGCTCTCGCCAGCCATTGCGAAGACTGTCACTCACCGAAGCACATTGTCGCACAAGGTTGCAGTAGTGCCGTACCAGACATGCTTTGCGGGACGAATGGAACCTCGTCGTACTCAGCGACGAGCCTCGTTTCTATCTCAGCGCCGACGATCGCTGATTCAGCACTGGAGACGGTGTGGTCACGTGTCAATGAATTGTGGGCACAGGTCAACGACGCGTGGTTAGCAATACGAGTACCTTAGGAAACCATCCGTGGACTTTTCCCACTCGATGCCCCGGCGTGTTGCCGAATGTATTACCCAGCATGGCAGCCGTACGATCTACTAACTCAGACTACATTGTACTGTATCTTTGCACATCGCATTCATGTAATCCCTCAGGATTTAAATCACTTCTTTTCCACTTACACATGTACATGTGTGGTATGTTCCATCTCATTACGTGCATTCCTTCGTGGTGTGGCATTTTTTATGTTGAGCAATACAACTGTTTCTCAACAGCGTAATCTATAAAGTGTCTCAAGAACGCTTACAAATCTTTCAACTGAATATTTTTTTAATTCTATCTTAATGTTTTGTTTTTTTCTTAATTCCTGATATGAAACCGAGAAAGCATATTCTTAAAAGCCCGTTAAGTTCTAAAGAATTTTTATTGCCATTGTGTTAGAGCGCCGATAGTTACCTCATTAAAGAGGAAACTGAAACAGTTTATAATCGCTGAAACAATTTCTGACGAAATATTCTCAATCGGTCGAATTGATACCAACGGATCTCCACTTAATCAGTTCTTTCGGTGGTACCAACTCATTTCCTTTCACAGCTCACCAAGCAATTCTATGAATGATAATCGCCCCGAAATTCCATTGATATTCGACTGCTTTGGCCTTTTTTTAGATCACCATTAACGTTTGCGTAAATAACACAGTTTTTATTTTGATCAGAACTTTTACTGCCAAAGTTTGTGTGGAACACCGATTGATCTTCGTACCGAGACTTCAACCGTCACATGAATAGTTGAGTCCATCATGTAAGGCGGCACGTGATTTGAGTGTGCGGTACAAACCTGGCAGACAAGCTCATCGTTCATCAATTAGAGTTCAATTCGGGGTCAAAACGGGCAAAAAGAATGATCTGGGCAACTCTGAACGTGGCATGATACAAGGCATCAGGCGTGCTGGTTCGATCATCTCTGGAACAGGGACATTTCGTGCACAACCGTAGCAAGGGAATGGACGACATGCTTAAACTAATTTCACCAATCGGACAACCTGTTGACGAAAACAGTTGGTGGATCAGAGGGATCAAAGAAGAATAAAGGGAATCGTGCGAGCGAAGAGATAAGCCACAACCTGGCAAATCTCTGCAGAGTTCGACCCTGGTGAGCGAAGTGTCATTTCCGTACGCACCACGTATCAGATCATGTCGCAAATGGGTTACACAAGACGACGACCATGTCGAGTGTCGATATTATCACCGTAGAACGTGAAAGCGTGTCCCCAGTGAGTAGAACAGTCCAGCATCAGCACTGGACCGTTGAGAACTGGAAAAGGGTCGTCTACATGGAACAATCAAGGTTCTTTGTGCATCATGGGGATAGTAGGATCCGAATTTGGCGCAAGTAACATGAGGCGATGGAGCTCTCAGGTGTTAACAGCTCAAGCCGTAGCGGTGTGTATGGAAAATGTTTTCCTGGTGCGCTCCAAGCTCTCTGGTACCCATCAAAAGGCATCTAAACGCGACGGCGTTTCTTAATATCGTTGCCGACAAAATTCATCCTTTCAAGGCTGCGATTTATCCTCAAGCAGGTAGATGTGTCCAGCAAGAAAACCCACCCTATGAAAAAGATCAAATCGTCACGTAATGGATCCAGGACCATGTTAGCGAATTTTCCCTGTTTCAGTGATTTGCACATTTCCCGAATTAAAACCCCATCAAGCATCTCTAGGATGAACTGGATCGAACTGTTCTCTGTGAGTCTGTGCTGCCGTCCAATTTTCAGCAACTGTGCAACTCAGTCGTTTCAGCCCTCTACAACATTCCTGCACGAGCTTCCAGAATGTGGAATGTTCTATTTCATGATGAATTATTCCTTGTTCTGCAGGCAAGGACTAAGCGACACACTACTAGATAGGTGCATCTAATAAGTAAATAAGTATTTCAGTGTTTTTACAGACTACGTAGAAGTGATTGTGTTTCGTTTTTCGTTGTGCAAATACAATCAGCTCAAAGTGGGAGGGTGAAGGAAATGATAAAAAGATTTGTGAATCCGTCATATAGTTTCTTTTAATTAAAACTAAATCATAAATTTCATTTTGCAAATGCACTTGCTATGAATTTCAAGAAACAGCGACTTAATCCTTTAGAGAGAATAGGATATAGGTTATATACAGGTAATAGCTGAGAAAATGTACAGAAAATTGCTGTTCAGTTTTAATCAAAACTTAAAATATTGAGTGACAACTGTAGACGACGCATATCTAGTGACAGTTCGTTGATTTCCGCTTACGGCATGCAATTTTAGGAAGGCTTACCTGTATTAGAAAAAATAAACTTCACAAAACATGCTTACAGCAGAGCAAATTTTGATTTATTTTTTTAATTTTCAAAAACAAATTGCAGATTTACGCCAGATTTTTTATCCAAAAATCCCTTTATTGAACCCAAATTTATTTTTATTAATTTAAATGTTTAGTTATTTTCAAGTGAACAAAAAGAAACACTGAAGATTATATTTTGAGTTTTTAATAAACAGTTTAAAACTGAACAGTTATTTTCCGTCCAGTTTATTTGGAGCATTCGGTTTTATTCACTATAAAAAAAAGTGATTCATATTTGGACATGATTTTGTAATAATTTCATTTTTTTTTTTTTTTCAGAAAAAGGCGACATCGAACTACAAGGTTTTCCAAATAGCACAGCTGCGGGACTTCACTGCTTTGGGACGTGAATTTTGTTGCTATTTCCTTATTTCTCATTAAGTCTGTGTTTCTGCTTTTTCTCTTAACCCTTTTTGTGATCCATACTAAAAATATAATTCAACTAAAAGAATGTAATAAATGCAAATAAACAATAAAAAAGTACGAAAGTAAAGTTCTCATTATTTGGTATTTGTAAGCATTGTCACCTGTGACATGAAGCAAAAAAAGTCATAAAATGTACATCTCTATTATCAGTTGTTTGAATACTGACAAAATGGAAAAAAAAATACAACCGTCCGTAAAGATCGGGATGAATCCAGAGTGGAGGAATCACCGATGCTCAGGATAGAGCTGCTAATGCACCGACTCAAGGCCTTACGATATGAAGCAATGCTGGTACCAACCTGGACATCGAGAAGGTTCCTCGAAGGTCCTGGTCTCTCCGATTAAGTCGAGTCCCGAATCCTATGCCACGAAACATTCGAAATCAGAATGTTGAATTTCACAAAGGCCGATATGTAAACAATCAATAATTCTGAGGGTTGAAAACGTATCTGAGATGTTCAGAAGAGATAGCAATTTCAAACAAAACTAAAACGACAGCTGTAGACGACGCAAGCCAGTGGCAGTTCGTTGCTTTCCGTATACAAGCTAGGCATCGGGATGTACATAATGCTCACACACTGTGAAAAATTTGACTGTTAATTTTACGGTTATGGATCGTTAACGAGGTTGCCATCATTAGAATGTAAAAATAACAGTTTTATGCCATATTATTTACAGGAAATAACTGTGAAGGAACAGTTGGGCACCATAAATCTTACAATTTTATGCCCTATTATTTATAGAATTATAAAAAATAACTGTGACGGAAAAATCAGACATCGTATTTCTTACAGTTTTATGTTGCATTATTTACAGAAAATAACTGTGCATCTAAACACCTGACGCATAGGTCTCAAAAAGATTTTTTGTCCATTCCTCTCCTACACTGAGAGTTATAGGCCGAAGCATAATTGAAGTCTTAACATTGTTTTTTAAAATATTTCCTTTTTTCTGCACTATCTGGTAAAAATATCCTTTGATGGCACTGTCTCTGAGTAATCGCTTCTTCTTTTAATAGATACATGTGGTTGGTTAAATCACTAAGCATCTTAATAGATACATGTGGTATAGATACATCCCTAAGCATCTTAATAGATACATACCTTCCAACAGCTAATTTAAGTTTTTTATTAACTCTTACTTCTAAAACTGCTTCTTCAACATTACGACATTCAACCCTAAGCACGTAGCATCTTAATCAATCAAAGAATTTAAATGCACACAAAACATAATTTATGAAGCCCTTAGCTACTGTGAATCACGCAAACTGATTATTTCTGTGAAACACATCATTGTTGTTTTGAAAAATTCAGAAATAATTGATTAGTGGAAAACCTATTTATTTTTGAGGCTTCGCGACAAAAATACACTTCTGCGCCTCATTTTAATTTAAAAAAAAATAGCTTTCCTCCTAGGTTCCTTCGATGAAATATTCCGACTAAAGAATTCTACGTCTGGAGAGCTCGTAACGCGGGAGATGGTACAAATCCGTGATACAACCCACAACTCAATCGGGTGGCTCCAACAGTTCAAAAGATTAATGAACATACGCAGTTTGCCTATACTGCTCCTGCTGATGACAAGGTGGTGCTGTCATACCATAACTATAGATTCTAAATTTTAAAGTGTTGAATATGAATACGGCAGTTTTCTTTGCGATATACAGTAATTTTTCGTAAGAGCTACTTGTTTTTTTTACAGTGCATGCATCGAAGTAAGGCCTGGGGATGAACAATATTCAAAAGCAGGAGCATTGACCAAAACCTGTTTTAACCAAATCACAGATTGATATATATATATATATACTGAAGAGCAAAACTGAAAACTAAGGAAAAACTTTAGAATTTAAAACGAAAGCTGCAAAATAACCTGAAGATCAAAACGCGCAACGCAGCAGTTATGAAAATTCAGAATTCACATTCTATTAAGAAGAGACCTAAGCAAAAAAAATATATATTTTTTTGACTCATACCAAGTACAACATAGAAAAGGTTATGTATCTACCGGTGTGAGTAAAAGGAGAAAAGATAAAAAAATAAAATAAAACAACTGAATGTAGAAGGTGTCGAGAATACTGAGCCTTGGCTTTATCAAGGACCAGCAAAAACTCTGCATTTTCTCACTTCCACAAAGACCTAGTTGGAAATGGGTTTCTGCAAGGCCATAGATGCAAGTAACAAGCCCACCAAAAATTGTTTTAAAAAATATATATATGTCATGACCTCCGCAGAGTTGTATGACCTAGCTCTAGTTAACAATTTCGCTTGCATCCATAACCTTCATGGCCCGACCCATGCTCTTCATCTGTTACTATTAAACAGAGAGAAGAAGATTAAAGAGAACTCAAGCTGTGAGAGTGACATAATAATTAGAAATAATTTTCAGCTATAACGAAATGCCAAGTTCGCCTGAGAGAGAATTTAAACCTGAAAAGCAATGCAAAAGAAATCCAAATTTTTTCATTGCTATTAAAAAAGGAAATATTATTTTTTTTAAACTCAGATTTTTGAAAGAAAACTTGATTCTAAAACCCCCTACTCTACAACTTCTGACAACAGAAAAACGAGAATAAATTAAAGACAATAATTAACTAAAGAAAAGTTTTGTGAAAGTTATATGACATAAACAATTAGTTGCAATATGTACAAAGTATTTCAGCAGTGCTTTAAGTGCATAATTAAGTAGTTATTAAGAACTTAACTACTTTGAAAATACAGCACAAAGTAAAGGAACTATGCTTAGCCAGCTGCTGGGCCTAAGTTTCCTAAAAGACGCGCAAAGTTACCAAGAAAAGAAAGAGTTAAAACCCGCAAAAATGTTAACAGGCAAGCCAGTGCCTAAAAGCTAATAAGCAAAAAACAACAGAGAAAAAAAGTACAAGAAGTACAAACATTGAACTTATAAAACCTAAAACCTAAAGACAAGGAAGAGAGCTTACCTCTTATGCAACTAAACTTTCTCCACACAAGAGGAAACATGGCTGACCTCTTCCCCAAACGTCCTAACACTTCTGCCACTCCCTAGTCGCTGGGGGGCAGTGTGGGTGGGGCTGATGGCCTCCTCATTCTGAAAGAAACCAACTCGCGGAGATTTTAACCAGAGAATATATATATATATACTTAAGACTGTGGACCTGTATGATCAGAAAGAACAGAATTAACTCTCCAGAATACATGAGAAATATTATAAAATACACAAGTGGTGTATTTAATAATCTTTGCATGTATTAAATCACCTTAGTGAGCTTCTATAGATTATTCAGAATCTTATTAATTTTAATGTTAGTTTTACTATTTTTAGTATAGCTATTCTAGTGATGAATAACTAGTTTTCTTTTTTATTTGTTTTTATTTTCTTTTACAAACAGATTTTTAAGCTTTTTTTGTGATTTTGTCTATATTATTTAATTTTTTGTTTTAATAGGACCTTCATATCCATAGCACTAAGGTTCCTTTTAGTATTTAATAGGCATCCTCTAGCCAACTTCCTTACGGCTTTGATTGGTCAGAATCATATTATTAACTGTGTAGAAAATTAAAGCAGATCTGCCAACCTTACTCTATTATTCAGAATAATTTTTCTTAAAGTTCTTTTGATGAAAGAAGAAGGAATTTCGTTCTCTAGAAAACTATCTAATAGTATATTGATGTGGTAATTGAAGTCCAAATTGTTGCTGCAAATTCTTGAAATTCTTAGGACCTGAGAAATTAGTACATTCTCAATTACTTTGGTTGATATGTTATTATTCCAGTGTAGATATTTAATTACTTTGAAAGGAAAATTAACTCTTTTATCAAAGAGGCTAATAGATGGGTTACCTCTGTTGAGCTTAATGCTTAAGTCTAGGAACTCAAGTTCCTGATTACTGTGGTTGGTTTTACATAAGTTAAGAGAGCTAGGATAGATATTATCAAAATCACTCTCTATAACTTCTGAATTATTGATACACAGCAGATCATCAATATATCTAAATGTGTAAAGGTAGTTATCTGAGCAGGTGGGGTGATTTTTAATGAATTTATATTCCTTAAAGAACAGGAATAGATTAGCAATATTCGTGGAGGTTGATGTTCCCATGGGAATATCGTTCACTTGCTTATAGAGAGTATTATTATATAAGATATGGTTATTTTTTATGCAGCAATTGAGATAAGAGTTCCAAGCTCCTACATTAACAAATTGGTTAAGTTTAAATTCTGCATACAGCTCTTTAAAGGTAGTGATTATATCTGATAGAGGCAGATTAGTATATAGGTTCTCAAAATCATAACTATTAATATCTAAGGGACATACATTGAGTATAGTAGAAATTACTTCTGCATTACTATTAATTATCCAAAAATCTCTGTACATCAAATTAGTACAGTTTCTAATGTGTTTCAAAACCTTCTTTAAGACATCTTCAAAAGCAAGATCTATTTTCTTTTTATGACTCCTTACTCCACTAGCTATGAACCTGAACTTCACAGGATCTTTATGAAACTTAACCGTTGCAAAAAGAAATGGAAATTCAGGCTCATATCTTCTAGTTTGTGGAATTTTAAGTTTCTTGAAGAATGCCTTAAACCGATTTTCTAACTGCTTGGCAGAATAACTTACGGGCTCGTACGTTACTCTATTATTGAGTTCCATAGTTAACAATTCAAAATAGAACTTCTTATAGATAATTGCAAAATTATTGCTAGCTTTATCCGTAGTGGTAAAAATAAATAGGTCTTGTAGTTTGGAGAGTGACCTTTTAGCATCTCCAGAGAAAAAGAGGATATATATATATATATATATATATAAGCTTGTGGACATGATGCTGACCTTGGCAACGTACAATGGACGCTCCCTATCTTCTGATTCAAGGCTTCTTGAATTGGAAGAGGAACTACAAAGGATCAAGTGGGACATCGTGGGGCTAAGTGAATTAAGGAGAAAAGGAGAAGATCTCATCGAACTGAAAAGTGGACATCTCTTCTACCATCGTGGGACAGATACTGGCAGAACTAGTGGTGTTGGATTTATAATAAACAAGAAACTGAAGGATAAAGTGGTAGAACTTGAAAGTTCCTCTGACAGAGCTGCACGACTTGTTATCCAACTCTCGAGAAGATACCAGGCTCAGATTATTCAAACTTATGCACCCACCACAAGTCATCCTGAAGAAGAAATTGAAGAATTTTATGAGGAAATTTGTCATCTAAATAATAAAGGTAAGCAGCACTTGAAAATAATTATGGGAGATTTCAATGCAAAAATAGGGCAACGGCAACAGAATGAAACTTCAGTAGGTAAATTCGGTCACGGCAACAGAAACCAGCGTGGAAATACTCTCGTTGAGTTTGCAGTGGCAGAAGGGTTTTTCATCTTGAACTCCTTCTTCAAGAAAAAGCCACACAGGAAATGGACATGGAGACATCCAAATGGGACGACAAGTGAAATTGATTTTATTATGTGTAACAAAAAATTCGTCATAGAAGACTGCAGTGTGATAAACAAGTTCAACACAGGTAGTGACCATAGATTGGTGAGATGTAAGGTGCACCTCAACACTAAACTTGAACGTGGCAAGCTCATAAGACAAACAAAATCTATTGACATAACCAACCTTAAAAAACACCATTATACCTTCAAGTTGGAACTGAAGAACAGGTTCTCTGCTTTAGAATATCTAACATCGGAAGAAGTGGACATCTCTGTAGTTAACAGAAAAGTAACGAAAGCTCTTATGGAAACAGCAACAAAATTAGCTGGGTCTAAGAACAAGTTGCATGTAAATAAATTATCAGGAAAAACGAAAATGTTGATGCAAAAAAGAAGAGAGATGAGGACAACTAAAGAAGATGTGACTTCCAAAGTGGAATATATAGAGCTATGCAAGACAGTACGAAAAAGTATCACTGAAGACGTAAGAAAATTCAACTGTGAACTAGTGAGGAAAGCAATTGAAAACAACCAAAGCCTAAAGATAGCAAAGGGACATCTCAGTAAGGGAAGAAAACAGATTATGGCACTGAGAAAAGAAGATGGTTCTGTAACAAGAAATAGAGGCGAAATTTTGACAAGAGTGAAAGATTTCTACTCCAAATTATATGAAAGGGATGATACATGCACTCCAGACATCAGGAAAGATACCAGTACCAGAGTTCCTCCAGTTCTTCCAGCAGAAGTTGCACATGCAATCAAGAACATGAAGCGGGGAAAAGCTCCAGGAGAAGATGGAATTACTGTAGACATCATACAAGAAGCAAGTGGAGAAATCGAAACAGTACTCGCCCAAATTTTCACTCGATGCCTTAATGAAGGAAACATTCCTGAGGATTGGAACACTGCTACAATGATCCTGCTACATAAGAAAGGTGACATTGAGGATCTCGGAAACTACAGACCTATCAGCCTCCTATCAGTAGTTTATAAAATCTTCACTAAAGTTCTTTCACACCGCTTGAAGGTAACACTGGACATGGCTCAACCGAGAGAACAAGCTGGATTCAGGAGTGGCTGCAGCACAATAGATCATATCCATGTGCTGAGAGAACTAATTGAAAGAGCGAGGGAATATGAACTTCCATTGTGCATGGCTTTTATCGATTATGAAAAAGCCTTTGATTCGGTGAAACCATCAGCAGTTACAATGGCTCTGAAAACCTGCGGTATTGAAGATGCATACATTAATATTATTAATAACATCTATGAAAATGCAAGTGCAAAGATTAGGCTGTTTGAAAATACAACACACATAAAAATTGGAAAGTGAGTGAGACAAGGTGACACCATATCTCCGAAGCTCTTTAATGCCACATTGGAGGGTGTTTTTCAGTCACTGAACTGGGAAAACAAGGGGATAAAGATTAATGGAGATTATCTAACCCACCTTCGTTTTGCTGATGACGTAGTCATTTTTGCAACTAGCCCATCAGAGCTGCAGAGTATGATCCAGGAACTTGCTGACAAGAGTAAAGAAGTGGGATTAAAAATGAACTTTCAGAAGACAAAAGTGATGTTCAATGCTTTTACAAGAAATGAAGATTTATCGATTGATGGAGAAAAGCTGGACATAACAGATACGTACGTTTATCTTGGACAGCAAATATCAAGTGAGGGTCACATTGATGAAGAAATTAATCGGCGTACAAAACTTGCCTGGAGAGCTTTTGGAAGAAACAGCATAATTTTCAAGAGCAATATGCCATTATGTCTTAAAAGAAAAGTGTTTGATCAATGCATCCTTCCAGTGCTTACGTATGGTGCAGAGACGTGGACCTTAGCTAAAAGAGACATACAAAGGCTGCAGACAACTCAAAGCAGCATGGAGAGGTGCATGCTTGGTGTAACCAGGAGAGATAAGAAGAGGAACTCGTGGATCCGAAAAATGACAAGAGTGGAAGACATCGTGATCAGAGTTAAATCCCTGAAATGGCAATGGGCTGGACATACTGCCAGAAGGACAGATCATCGATGGACAGCCGAAATTTTAGATTGAATTCCAAGGGACAGGAAAAGAACCAGAAGAAGACCACATGGGAGATGGGTGGATGAAATTCGAAAGTATGCAGGGATGACATGGAGGAGACTGGTACAAGACAGACCGTTGTGGAGGAAACTTGGGGAGACCTTCGTCCAGCAGTGGATTGATAATGGTTGGCAATGATGATGATGATGATATGCTTGTGGCACCTGTCTACGCCCTGAGAAACGCTCGAGTGGACCTTCAATACAGTGAAAGCCTTCAAATCCTTAAACCATTGCAAGTGCTCGAGGATAATTGCCTCCCGCAAACTTGTGTGGATGTAGACACCAAACGCAACTCAGGTTTGGGATGGTGGACACGATTCCGACAGAAATGTGTGCATGCTATATTTCCTGGATAAAGCAATTACTGGATGCCGAGGTAGATAAACACTGGTGTGCAAAAATTAAGGACGAAGACGAGAAATTAGCATAACAGCGGAAGGAGCATGCAGAACGGACCGAAAGACCACTCAAGAGATAGAATAGGGTCCGGTACAGTAGGGCATGCGCAATGCAGCATGACGTGAGGGGGCGGAAGGGTATAAAGCACATAGGCAGTGTACGCTCAGCAATTCGGTAAAAGCTATTGCACGGTGTACATCGGTTTGAACGACGTCGAGTTGCTGCCACCGTGTGATATGGCTAACAGGCAATCCAGTAGACGACATCTGGATTACTTTGCCCGAGGTCGCGTCATTGGGAAGTTGGAAGAAAGTCCAAGTGTGACTAGTGTGGCCGAGGAGTTCCGGATTGCTCACAGCATCGTTTCATGAGCTTGGAGAGCATTTCAAACGACAGGAACAGCTGTCCGAGAGTTTAACAGTGGTCTTTCACGATCAACCATGGCGGCGGACGACCGGTATATTGTCCTACAGGCGAGAAGAGAAGACGGCAGACAGCGGGAGAAATCGCAGGGCACATGCAACAGACAACTGGACGTCCGTTATCGCGTTTTACCGTGGCCAGGAGGCTGCACAAAGGTGGTTTATTTGCACGACGACCAGTACGGTGTGTTCCATTAACGCCTGCTCATCGGAGACGGCGGTTTCTGTGGTGCCAGGAACACAAGAACTGGACACATCAACAATGGGGTCGAGTTCTCTTTACGGATAAAAGCCGATTTAGCTGACGAGAGATTCTGGACTATACACATCTGGAGAGAGCAGGGAACACGTAATCACACCTCCAACATCATCGAAAGGGACCGGTTTGGAGGTGGCGGAGTTCTCGTTTGGGGCGGTATCATGCTTGGTAGCCGCACTGACCTCCACATCTTCCAAAGAGGTTCAGTCACTGGTGTCCGCTATTGTACCGAGGTTCTCCTGCCTCACGTGCGTCTGTTTAGAGGTGCTGTGGGTGCTGAGTTCCTCTTCATGGACGACAACCTACACCTCATCGCACAGTGGCTATCACAGAGCTGTTGGAGAGTGAAGATATTCAACGCATTTATTGGCCGGCAAGGTCCCCGGACCTAAATCCAATCGAACACGTATGGGACCTTCTCGGGAGACGCTTGGCAGCACGTCACCAGCCGCCAGCAAGGATTCTGCAGTTGCGATTGGCGCTACAAGAGGAATGGGCCGCGATGCCTCAACAGCTCCTTGACAACCTCGTTCTCAGCATGGACAAACATTGTAAATCCTGCAACGCAGTCAGGGATGTTCATATCTCCCACTAAAGACTGGATTTTTCTTGGCAGCTGCCTGTCACATTGACGTTTCTGTCTTGTGTCCAGTTGTGCTCGAAGCTACCTTTTCAATAAAATGCCTTTGTAGCCTTTGGATTTATTGTTTGGACGGTTTTGCTCACTTGTCCCATATTTTAAAATCTTGGGGATCTTATGGTATGATTTGAGTCCATGTGGAGCACTTCTGCACGACGTTACATTCGAAAAACCGTTTCCTCCTTAATTTTATCAATCATACGATCGATGGCCAACTGTAGTGCCGTTCGCTGAAAGTCATACAGGTAGAGAAGCAAAAGATATGGAAATCATCTACACCAACAGTGCTCGAAATTGCAGGGGAAGATCGTGTATGTGCTTTATTTGCGATAAAGATAACGTAGGGAACATGTTTTTGTGGAAATTTTGTGTGAGGTGTTTGCATGATAAGTGTAGAGGCATCAGAAGGAACACAAATCTTTCAACTTAAAGATGTCCAGAATGTGCAGAGGCTCCCACTCTATGAATTTCCAAACCCGTTTGTATCTTTTCTAACACATACTTCGTATTGTGTGAAAGATGGTATTTTTGTATCCCATATCAATAACCCAATAAGTTCATAACATGTTTTTGTCTATTACAGCTGTTGTTCCAGCTGCAGACCAAGAAAAATTTAATAATGAGTGAATATTTAGAATTTTGTTACATAAACTCAAAATGGATTTGATATTGTTGCATTTTGGTTAAATAATGTTGGTTTTGGGAGAAAATCTTTCGTAATGTTATGTTAAAGAATTGATGGTGTGAATTGAACGACCTGTTCCTAATAACCCAATCACGCAAGCTTTTCCTAACTCGGCTTTATTTCACCTCCCGAAATACTCATCATCCATATTAATATTATCTACAGAAAATATTAAAGTGGTTTTGTCATTACTTTCCTGCTTTTATATGCCTTATTTCCAGAGATACCCCATTTTAAATGTTAAGGTGGCGCTATTCGGGCCTAGTACTTTACTACACTTTTATGTAAGTTCATAAAAGGGTAATGTGCAAATGGATTCCAGAAAGGAACGAGAAGCATGAAAGGATTTCTGTGAGATGTGTGATATCTTTAATTCTAATAAGGTTGAAAAATCTGACATGGAAGCATCTGGTCATTCATTGACAGGCAGTGCTTGCTGTACTTGCCAACTTGACGGAACCTGACAAAGTTTTTGATTTATCAAGGATCTATGGAGCTTTTAGCTTTTTAACTGTAGTTTTAAAAGGTTAACTGATTATCTAAGTAGTTAGTTAATTCTCTTAAATAGCTGCGTAGCACATAATCATGCTTTGTAAACAGTTATCCAAACGGCCAGCTAAAAAGAATCAGCAGGGTACTTACGTAAGTTCGAAATTTCATTCGGTAATCACTTATACTTCAAGACATTAAGATACTCTCTTGCCGAAATATAATCTCCCTGGATTCAATCCAGAAAATAATATCGATTCAATGATATTCGTTCATTGATCACACATTTTTCAATAACTCCAACAACAGCTATCAACTCTTATCAACTCGCAACTCTATCAACTCTTATCAACTCGCAACTCTATCAACTCTCTTTGTATACATTCAATGTAGTCTTTTTGTGCTGCTCTGGCTCAGTGTTACCAACAGGGCCGTAGCTGGCAGGGAGCTAAACAGGGCTCAGCCCCTCGGAAGGGTAAGCAAGCTCTCCTGGATTATACACGTGGTTGTAAATCCTTTGAACTTTTATTTTCGCTGGTTTATATGAAAATGACTTTTACTACAAACGATGAATAACGGCAGAGCAATTACTTTTAAAGGCGAATCAATAGGAACAGCTGAGCTAATGTTTTTGTGCCAGATGATGGTAGGGCTTATGGTTGTTTTGGGCCAGGGAAGAAAGAAATGCAGAAACGCAAAATTTTAAAGAACATTTCCAAACTAAGAAAAAAATAAAAATAAGGCGTGACGAAGATGGAGGCGTAGTTGGACAGAAAGTTAAATCCCTGTTTGTCGTTTGGTAAGTGACTATGAGATGCTATGCTGCTGTTTACAAGCTTCCAGATAGTACTTTGCCTTCAAAGAAGTGTGCTGCCATGGAGACATTTTAACTAATTTAATCCCTCTAGGCATTGGAAAATAGTGCTAAAGGAAAATCCTTGCACGTGTGCGAAAGAGAAAGAGCTTTCAACATCTTCTCATTCTTTGTTCTTTGTCCAGTAGGAGAGATTGTGCTGGAGAAAAAAGGTTTTGCCGGGATTCCGGTGCTCTTGGTTTTGGGAAGGGAAAGGAGTTTGGCTATTGACCACGGTAAGAAGTAGCTGTCAACGAACACCAGCGAAGTAGAATACGCGATTAAAGATCGAGAAAAATGTGGAACCCAAGAAATGGAGTAGAAAAAATCGAAGTACGGCATTAGTAAATCCAGGAAACCATTGCGTGGATGCACGGAAAAGACACCAGAACAGAGAACTAAAAAATATCACTCTGGTTGAAAGTTATTTTGACTCCAGCTATAAGGAACGTGCAGTTCAAATACCATCAAGCAAATTCAATGAATATGACTTGTTTTTTAATTATCAGAAGAGTTCTGTTTTCTTTCTCCCCCGTTTTATTTCACATATTGTTTTATCTAATTGTTTTTACTTTTTGGCATAATTATTTGCTAATGAAGTAAATTAACAGAAGGAGATTAAAAACAAAGCAAAACTGTCGTTTGTATTCGTGAAAAAATGCAGTTTGTAGGTGAAAACAGAGCCCCTCACCCCCGATCCCAGATGATTGGTTGGGCTGAAGACCTTGCTACAGCCCTGGTTACCAAACTGTAAACGCTATTCAATGAAGTAATGTACAGTCCACTGAGAAAAAGCTTAACCGAGAAGTAATTCAATTTACATAAGAAAACAGAAATTCAAAGCGAATGTTGTTTAGAGGTATCACTCACAGATCTTATTGTGATGATATGACACCAATACATTTCAGATTTGTCCAGATAGTTACAAAAGTCGTTACCATATGCCTTCGCACAAAATTTACTAGATGTGGTGATTTTTTCAGCAAAATAATAAAGAATAATTGCATTCACTAGGGTTCCACCGTAGCAGCCTCACTTTCTTCCATGTGACTGTTTTACGCTGCTAAAATTGACATACATTCAGTAAGGATCCCTTTTAGAATTACAAGAAAGCGATTGCAGAAGAATGTGCCGAAAGAAGTTCCAGGAAATGATTTTCAGAAACGACAGACATGTTTGATGCCTTTATGCACAAAAAGAAAGAAAATAATTTCATGATAGTAGCTTTTTAGCACGTCTTTTGTAAAAAGATCGTGCTTACGTTATCGGTTTGTCCGTCCGTCTGTACCCACGATATCTCTCCAACTATTAGTCCGATTGGAAAATTTCTTTTTGCATTGGGAAGCTTGAAATATGCGAATAATGATCCTTCATTTTGTTTTGTTTTTTACGATGTATAATTTCGCCGCTAGAGGGCGTAAATGCAGATGATGTCGAATTCAAAAATACGTTTTATTCCACATATTTGCTTCTAAACATCCGATTGAAAAAAAAAATCTTTTATCTTTCGATTCCATTTATGTCGAAGAGTATTTTAGATATAGTTACTTTTTCAAATTACGCATAAATTTTCCCCTAGGGAGCGTAAAAAAGTAAATTACCTTTTTCCCGATAACTCTTCTTCTAAAACTCCAATTTGAAAAAAAATTCTTCAGCGGATACAACTCCTGATGGAAAATCTTTTGCATATAATTTCAAAGTTTTGGTAAAGAATACTTTGGCCACAAGGGGGCGTAAGTGTTAATTTTTGCTTCTGATATATTTATCAAAAAATCTGAGCTTCTAAAATATCGATTGAAAAAATTATTTCGAGGACTGATGCCACTCACATCGATAAACCTTTTCGGAATATTTTCTTCTTAAAATATTCCACAGTTTCTCCGCTAGGGGGCATAGATATATATCTTATTTTCGTCAATATCTCTACGTCTAGATGTCCGATTTGAGAAATTTCTTCTTTGTTGGATAGTGTTTTCAGTGTGTCATGTTTTTCATATAATTTCAAAATTCTCAAGTAATTCATAGACTTTCCGTTAGGGGACGTAAAGGTAAACTGTCGTTTCCCCCTATATCTCTGCTTCTAAATCTCCGATTTGAAAAATTGTTTCAGCACCGGATACAGCTCTTGATGGGAAATCGTTTGCACATAATTTCTAATTTTGTACAAAGTGGTTTGGCCACCAGGTGGCGTAAGTCTTAATTTCCGCTTCTGATGTATTTGCAGCAAAATATGAGCTTCTAAAATCTCGATTGAAATAAACATCGTTTATAGACCGATAGTGCTCATGTCGACAAACCGTTTAGAAACATTTTCTTCTTAAAATAATGCATGGTTTCTACGCCAGGGGGCGTAAATGTATATCTTATGTTTGTCAATATCTCTACTTCTATGAGTCCGATTTGAAAAATTCCTTCTTTGTTGAATGAATTTCTAGTGTGATATGTTTTTCATATAATTTCAAAATTTTCAAGTAATTCATAGACTTTCCGCTAGGGGGCGTAAAGGTAAATTGCTTTCCCCTATATCTCTGCTTCTAAATCTCCGATTTGAAAAAATTCTTTCTGCACCAGATACAGCTAATGATGGGAAATTCTTTGCACATAATTTCTAATTTTGTACAAAGTGGTTTGGCCACCAGGTGGCGTAAGTCTTAATTTCCGCTTCTGATGTATTTGCAGCAAAATGTGAGCTTCTAAAATCTCAATTGAAATAAAAGTCGTTTGTTGACCGTTACTACTCATGTCGACAAACCTTTTAGGAACATTTTCTTCTTGAAATAAAGCATGGTTTCTACGCCAGGGGCGTAGATGTAAGTAGAGGGAAAGGACCGATCCGAGCTTAAAGTGGAGCCCATAGACTTAACATTAGGCGTCGGCCGCAGCCAGCCGCAGCCAGCCGCAGCCGGGCGGATGGAGGGGGCGTGGTCAGTAGCAGCCTCCAATTCCCCGCTGCAATTTTTCCCCCTCGACCGAAGTGTGTGCTTATCTCCGAAGATAGTAGTATTTATTGGACTTTGTCGAATTTTGGGGGGAAATCAATGAAGGTTTATTCCTTTTTTTTTTAATTTAATGAAGGTTTATTCTTTATTTATTTTCCCCTCTCTCGACCCATCCCCTTAGGTTATTGTTAAGTAAAACGTTTTTTCCTCGTAATTTGTTGATGTATTTTTTTTCAATTAATTTTCATGAATTCCTTATGTGTCTTCCCTAATGAAAATTATGTAGGGTAAGTACTAATTATTCATTTCTCCTTTTTTTTTTCTCGAATAATACGGTCATGTCCTCATCTCAAGAAATGTTATTATGATATCTTATTTTTGCTCATAAATGTTTGATTTTGAGGGATGGCAACGCCCGAGTGGGAAAGGGGTTGGATATAGGGGGATGGCAACTCGATGTGTTTCCCCCTAGCGGTGCTTCTTGGAACTTTCCATTGATCTTTGGTTTTGAGGGATGGCAACGTCCGAGTGGGAAAGGGGTTGGATATAGGGGGATGGACACTCGATGTGTTGCCCCTAGCGGTGCTTCTTAGAACTTTCGATTGATCTTTGATTTTGAGGGATGGCAACGTCCGAGTGGGAAAGGGGTTGGATATAGGGGGATGTCAACTCGATGTGCTGTCCCTAGCGGTGCTTCTTGGAACTTTCGATTGATCTTTGATTTTGAGGGATGGCAACGACCGAGTGGGGAAAGGGCACTGCGTACGTGTTAGATATGATGGTGCTTCTTGGAACTTTATTATTTCGATGGATATTTGATTTTGAGGGATGGCAACGACTGAGTGGGGTCCGTTGGGAGTTTTTGCATTTATTCCTGTGGTTTGCAAGCAGGATTTTTCCCCCTCTTCAATACTATTTTCCCCCGGAGGAAATTTTTACGTAACGATGCTGGAGAATTTTCTTTCCAAGGGAATAAAAATGCTCTGATGGTCTTAGCGAGGTTCTAACTCACGATGATTTAGTTTCCAAAAATAGTCAGGGAGTCAAATGGTTTTCGTGTACTACGTATTCACTATATATATATTTTAAATTACTTTAACGTTATTTCTTCATGTGTTTTTATATATTTTTTGTATGTTTTGAGGGAGTTTTTTCGTGCAGATGTAATGAATTTTCTGAGGAACTTTTCTTTTTCCTCCATTCAATTTTATTTCAGACCATGAGACGAGGAAATGCTTCTTTAGAAATTATTTCGTTCTTGTTCGCAGTAATTACTGGACATAGACTTCATGTTAATTCTGAGTCTTTCACCCCTGCAATAATATTTTCTCGTAATTTTTTCGTATGTTCAAGAACTCTACAGATCTTTCCCAGTTAAAATGCTACTCAAACAATATTTTCGGTCTTTATTTCATTATAGCTTCCCAATTTCCGATATTTTTCTTCTTCTATCTTTGAAATTTCATTAAACTTCTCAATAGGACAGGATTCTTTTTTTTCTTGGACAAACTTAAGAGTCCTTTTATTTAGACTATCTTTTTTTTCCATTTCATTTCAGCAAACGATTATTTTAGATACAACAAATCGTCAGATTTTGGTTTCCTTATATAGCATATTTTCCAACTTGCTTAGAAATATTCCTTAAAGCTTGCATCTATGTCAAATATGCATTTTTTATTCATTCATAGTTAGCTATACTTTTCGTGGACTGCCCCGACAGGAAAGCATTCAATGTCAAGACATGCAATCTAAAACCTTTTTCTTTCTATACAATTTGTATTCTTTGGGTTGTATATTTTTCTGTCACGTCCGAAAAAACATTCATTCTAGAGGCAAAGCGACTAATTCCGTTCTTCCCATAAACATTATTTTATTTATTTATTTGATATTCAGAGTTGTTTACATTTACTATCCAAAAAAGGGATATATTTAATGTAAAGGTATATTCTTCCAAGCTGGGGAAATATATGTATATATTAGTTTATATCCAGTTAAAGGAAATGCATCTTTATATTTCAATATGAAAAAAGAAGCCCTATAAGTGAAAGCTCAACCTAAAGACGGATAGATTGTTCACGCTCTCTCTACTCTATGACATTTCTTTACTGAATGAACCATGACCTTTTTTTTTTTTCATGAACTGCTTTAAAATCTTCGTTCTCACTTTACTATTATCATATTCCATGTCCCTCCAGTTCTTTACTGAGAAACAGAAGCATTTATTCAATTTTAATTTATTAAGAGAGTAGAACTCTTTTAGGCTTTCGAAGTACTTTCAAGTCTTTCATTACGAAAATTTTCATTGTCATGAAAGAAGTCATAATCGAGATGATTTACTATCGTTTCAATGAAAGTGTTTACGCATTCATTGCTATGACGACAGATTTCATTTTCTTATACTTCGAACAGAAATGAGTTTGAATCATTCGTCGAGAAAACATTTCTTTCATATAGATGTGATGCGTAACATCACAGCCTCTCTTTGACAAATGTCAACCCCGTCTTCTCGTGGTATATCCTGTTCCCACTAAAGGGGCTCTGACTACAGCCAATAGCGGTATAACTATACCATCGGGATTAGAGGAAATGCTATCCCACACTCACCAACCCGCTCGGCCAGCGTGGTGAGTTATGGCCAAACCCCTCTAAAATGACTCCACAACTTAAATCTTGGCCCTCAGTCTCCGGCAGCTGGAATGTACCTGGCCAAGGCAGCGGCCAGTGCGACATGAAGGCAGAGGGTGCTAAGAATCCCCGGAGGACCGGACTAGGCTGCCATCTGATGCTGACCTTGGCTACGCATAACGGACGCTCCCTATCTTCTGATTCAAGGCTTCTTGAATTGGTAGAGGAACTACAAAGGATCAAGTGGGACATCGTCGATCTAAGTGAGGTAAGGAGAAAAGGAGAAGATCTCGTTGAACTGAAAAGTGGACATCTCTCCTACTATCGTGGGACAGATACTGGCAGAACTAGTGGTGTTGGATTTATAATAAACAAGAAACTGAAGGATAAAGTTGTAGAAGTTGAAAGTTCCTCTGACAGAGCTGCACGACTCGTTATCCAACTCTCGAGAAGATACCATGCTCAGATTATTCAAACTTATGCACCCACCACAAGTCATGCTAAAGAAGAAATTGAAGAATTTTATGAGAAAATTCGTGATCTAAATAATAAAGGTAAGCAGCACTTGAAGAAAATTATGGGAGATTTCAATGCAAACATAGGGCAACGGCAACAGAATGAAACTTCAGTAGGTAAATTCGGTCACGGCAACAGAAACCAGCGTGGAAATACTCTCGTAGAGTTTGCAGAGGCAGAAGGGTTTTTCATCTTGAACTCCTTTTTCAAGAAAAAGCCACACAGGAAATGGACATGGAGACATCCAAATGGGACGACAAGTGAAATTGATTTTATTATGTGTAACAAAAAATTCGTCATAGAAGACTGCAGTGTGCTAAACAAGTTCAACACAGGCAGTGACCATAGATTGGTGAGATGTAAGATGCACCTCAATACTAAACTCGAACGTAGCAAGCTCATAAGACAAACAAAATGTATTGACATAACCAACCTTAAAAAACACAATAATACCTTCAAATTGGAACTGAAGAACAGATTCTCTGCTTTAGAAGGCCTAACATCGGAAGAAGTGGATATTTCTGAAGTTAACAGAAAAGTAACCAAAGCTCTTATGGAAACAGCAACAAAATTAGCTGGGTCTAAGAACAAATTGCATGTGAACAAATTATCAGGAAAAACCAAAATGTTGATGCAAAAAAGAAGAGAGATGAGGACAACTAAAGAAGATGTGACTTCCAAAGTGGAATATATAGAGCTATGCAAGACAGTACGAAAAAGTATCACTGAAGACGTAAGGAAATTCAACTCTGAACTAGTAAGGAAAGCAATTGAAAACAACTAAAGCGTAAGGATAGCCAAGGGACATCTCAGTAAGGGAAAAAAAACAGATTATGTCACTGAGAAAAGAAGATGGTTCTGTAACAAGAAACAGAGGCGAAATTTTGACAAGAGTGAAAGATTTCTACTCCAAATTATATGAAAGGGATGATACATGTACTCCAGGCATCATGAAAGGTACCAGAGTTCTTCCAGTCCTTCCAGCAGAAGTTGCACATGCAATCAAGAAAATGAAGCGGGGAAAAGCTCCAGGAGAAGATGGAATTACTGTAGACATCATACAAGAAGCAAGTGGAGAAATCGAAACAGTACTCGCCCAAATTTTCACTCGATGCCTTAATGAAGGGAACATTCCTGAGGATTGGAACAACGCTACAATGATCTTGCTACATAAAAAAGGTGACATTGAGGATCTCAGGAACTACAGACCTATCAGCCTCCTATCAGTGGGTTATAAAATCTTCACTAAAGTTCCTTCACACCGCTTGAAGGTGACACTGGACATGGCTCAACCGAGAGGACAAGCTGGACTCAGGAGTGGCTACAGCACAATAGATCATATCCACGTACTGAGAGAACTAATTGAAAGAGCGAGGGAATATGAACTTCCATTGTGCATGGCTTTTATCGATTGTGAAAAAGCCTTTGATTCGGTGAAACCATCAGCAGTTGCAATGGCTCTGAAATCCTGCGGTATTGAAGATGCATACATTAATATTATTAATAACATCTATGAAAATGCAAGTGCAAAGATTCGGCTGTTTGAAAATACAACACACATAAAAATTGAAAAAGGAGTGAGACAAGGTGACAATATATCTCCGAAGCTCTTTAATGCCACATTGGAAAATGTCTTTCAATCACAGAACTGGGAAAAAAACAAAGGGATAAAGATTAATGGAGATTATCTAACCCACCTTCGTTTTGCTGATGACATAGTCATTTTTGCAACTACCCCATCAGAGTTACAGAGTATGATCCAGGAACTTGCTGACAAGAGTAAAGACGTGGGATTAAAAATGAACTCTCAGAAGACAAAAGTGATGTACAATGCTTTTACAAGAAATGAAAATTTATCGATTGATGGAGAAAAGCTGGAGATAACAGACACGTACGTTTATCTTGGACAGCAGATATCAAGTGAGGGTCACATTGATGAAGAAATTAATCGGCGTACAAAACTTGCCTGGAGAGCTTTCGGAAGAAACAGCATAATTTTCAGGAGCAATATGCCATTATGTCTTAAAAGAAAAGTGTTTGATCAATGCATCCTTCCAGTGCTTACGTATGGTGCAGAGACGTGGACCTTAGCTAAAAGAGACATACAAAGGCTGCAGACAACTCAAAGCAGCATGGAGAGGTGCATGCTTGGTGTAACAAGGAGAGATAAGAAGAAAAACTCGTGGATCCGAAAAATGACAAGAGTGGAAGACATCATGATCAGAGTTAAATCCCTGAAATGGCAATGGGCTGGACATACTGCCAGAAGGACAGACCATCGATGGACAGCCGAAATTTTAGATTGAATTCCAAGGGACAGGAAAAGACCCAGAAGAAGACCACATGGAAGATGGGTGGATGAAATTTGAAAGTATGCGGGAGTGACATGGAGGAGACTGGCACAAGCCAGACCATTGTGGAGGAAACTTGGGGAGGCCTTCGTCCAGCAGTGGATTGATAATGGTTGACAATGATGATGATGATGATGATATATATATTTTTGCCTCCGAATCAAACGAACTCAAAAATAAGAGACGCACTTTAATATTTTTTTCCTCTTATGAGAGGAATACGGGAATAAGATACCAAAATTAAAGAATAAAGAATATCGACTTTCCTCTCAACATCTTACATCTACGTTTTTTTTTTGTTTTGTTTTTTTTATTTTCAATAAGCTGTTTCTATATTTTTACAACTGAATAGAATTATTTATTGAAAAATTCTAAGTAAGACGAAACATGGTTTTGTTGATTTCCTAAGAGGATGATTTTAGAAATTTTCGTTTTCCGGTAATTGTAAAAATCTCATAGAATAACATGGGAAAACTAGTATGCATAAAAGACTGTTTTGGGTCGAGTAAATTGAAAGAATTTTACAAAGTTCATTTCAGAAAAGTACATTCCTTCCTAGCGTCAAAACGAATCACTTCGTTTTTTCTAAGATACACTTTGGAATCTTATAAAAGTGTATAGGGTCAAAAACGATTTTGATGATTTTACTAAGATGACAGATTTCGGATTTCTTATGATAGAAAACACAGTGAATTTCCCATTGAATAACAAGGGAAACTGTGAAAATTAAGAAGCACGTTTTCGTTCAAGTAAAATATTTCAAAAGGTCTTTTTTCAAATCAGTTAAAAACAGACAGGGTGTGTTTTTGAACAGCTCATTATTTCCCAAGATCAAAACGAATCACTTCGTTTCTTTCCTAACGTGCGTTTCTGAAAGAAGTAAAAATAGTTTAAGTAGAAAATTGGAAAGATATTTTTATGAATCCTAGACTGTTTATTTTCGTATAGCTAGAGGGGTCTTTCAGTGAGAGCACTTATTCCCTTTTCAAACTAAGAGAATGAAGTGTAGTCAGTTTGAAAAAAATTTCAAACTCCCCTAAATTTAGCCTTTTGTCCTGGTTTCGACTCAATACTGTAAAGCATTGCTCTCAGACCAGTTGAATTCCTGGCCCTCAATGAAATACATTAAGCCTTTCCCTCACAAATAAGCAATCTCTTCTTCAGTACCAGATCCCCAATAAATTTCTTTCTTCATTCACACTTTTACTTTTAAAAACTTGAAATTCATTATTATTTAACTCCTTACAAAAAATGAAAACTCATTCATACAGAAAAAATATAAATGAATAAAAATAAATAAAGTAGTCCTAAAAAGTACTTTTTTCAAGCCCTAAAAAGGACTGTTTTTCTGGGTCCCCTACATACAGCTGCTCCATGGTCGGTATAAGGAATTTTTTTTTACCTGCTGATATCTCAGCACATTGACTTCACAGTCTCTAGCAAGTTCTTTACAATTATGCTTTCCAAGAACGCTTTGGACGGAACATGGTCTCCAGTGACTGCAACAAAAGATTCTGCTAGAATCTTGGGGTTAAGCAATGCAACGGCATCATCGAAATACTTTTGCCACTTGGATTCGGGGGTGGCATATGCACAGCTGTGGGCCGTGATGTTTGCGAATATGCGATTTGGGGGGTGGTGGCACTCCATACAATAATATAAGTTATTGACATGTTCCTGGAGGCGATCCCTAACCATGTCAGCAAGCATGACGAAAAACTCTTCATCTGAGATGGAAGCAACAGGGGAAGAAGTCCTTGGATGGAGCAAAACAGCCTTTCTAAAGACAGGTCCAAATAGTAGTTGAGTAATGCTGTTCCATATTTTCCCACATTGATCAATAAGAGTTCCAAATTGTTGACAAGTCAGCTTTATCGAAACAGGATTCAATCGACGAAAACCATGAATTCTGGGGAAAGCACTTCTAACGTGTAACTGCCAGAAGCATCTAAGAGGGAAGGACAGCAGGAAACGATAAGTTCACGATTAATCAAGATGTCACAATTCATGCCTTGAATCCAGTGTGATTTTCCCATGAATTTTCGGAACGTTGAAGCTGACATTGTTATTCCATTCTTAGAAGGGTAGAAAGATTCCCCATCTTTCCTATAACTTCGAATATGAACTCGGACCGTGTTGTTAAAATCGCATACTTTTGCAAACATGTTTTCGCCTAAATGAAAATGATGAGGTGCAAGATTTTTCAAAGAAAGTCTTGGGAGGATAACTTTTCCACACGATTTGGGCTTTAAAGGAACGAACTCACATACCTTCTTAGCGGGAGTAGCAGAAATTTCATCACTTTGCTTCATCGTGGAAATGGAATCGGTAGCACTCAAAGCAACAGACAAAAATGGACTCGTTTGAAGACTAAAGACAAACTGAAGGAACAGCTCTTATTCTAAGTCAAAACTGAGAAGAGGTTGGAGTTCGTCACTTGTTTACTGCTTGAGAGGGAAAGAGCAGAGTCATGGGGCAAAGAACACTCGGTTATCTTCTTTCTAAAGGTCAAATTCAATCTAATGTTTGGAGCATTCTTTTGTCGAGGCAGACCATGACTCCAATACGAATTAGTTGGTGGCAGGATCTGTAGTAAAGTTCCAGATCTCAAAGATAAGGAAACTGGTTTAAACCCGTTTCGCTTGAAAACAAAAGTCTCTTTCCTGTCCGAGAGATACTGATGTAATACAAGACAAAGGATCTAATTCAGCTTCGTCATCACGGTGATCACCGATTTGGTTATCCCCATTTCTTATAAAAGTGCATGGGGATCAAAAAACGATTTTGATGATTTTACTAAGATGACAGATTTCGGATTTCTTATGATAGAAAATACAGTGAATTTCCCATTGAATAACATGGGAAACTATGAAATTTAAGAAGCACGTTTTCGTTCAAGTAAAATATTTTAAAAGGTAATCAGTTGAAAACAGACAGGGTGTGTTTCTGAACAGATCATTATTTCCTAAAATCAAAACGAGTCACTTCGTTTTTTCCTAACATACGTTTCTGAAAGAAGTAAAAATAGTTTAGCTAGAAAATTGGAAAGAATTTTTATGAATCCTAGACTGTTTATTTTTTTTTATAACTAGAGGGGTCGTCAGTGAAAGCACTTATTCTCTTTACAAACTAAGAGAATGAAGTGTAGTTAGTTGGAAAAAAAATTTCAAACTCCCCTAAATTTAGCCTTTTGTCCTGGTTTCGACTCAATACTGTAAAGCATTGCTCTCAGACCAGTTGAATTCCTGGCCCTTAATGAAATACATTAAGCCTTTCCTTTAAAAATAAGCAATCTCTTCTTCAATACCAGACCTTCAATAAATTTCTTTAAGAGTTATTCATTCATCCTTTTACTTTTAAAACTTGAAATTCATTATTATTTAACTCCTTATAAAAATGAAAAACATTCACACTTTTACTTTAAAAAACTTGAAATAACTTCATACAAAAATGAAACTCATTCACTTTTTTACTTTTAAAATTATAGAAAAATAGATGATACAGAACATAGGTTCATTTTCTCATTCACACTCATGCATACAGAAAACAAAATTAAATAGTGCTATTTGAGCTACATGGAGGTGTCAAGATGGGTGGGAAAAACCTCCATCTATCATTCAATTGGACTAAAACTGTTGAAGGATGTGAGCTATTCTCACTAGCTCCTCCATGCAAGCTGTCTGACTTGAGGTTGACCACCCCAGGCTGTGAAATTAATTCAATCATTTCAACTTCGGAATCTGAATCCCAAGTAAGATCAATAATTTCAACTTCGGAATCTGAATCCCAAGTAAGATCAATAATTTTCAGATCTTCAGAAGTTTAGTCAACAACCTCCGGTTCTTGTGTAGAGTTTTCCACAACCCAGAAGTTTTCCCACTGTGAGGGGGGGGAAGAGACATAATCAACTGATTAACGTAGAAATCGTCTCTACATTCCTGGAGGAGAGAAAATATATATATATATATATATATATATATATAGGTGATGCGTAACATCACAGCCTCTCCTTGACAAATGTCAACCCCGCCTTCTCGTGGTGCATCCTGTTCCCACTAAAGGGGCTCTGACGACCGCCAATAGCGGTATAACTATACCATCGGGATCAGAGGAAATGCTATCCCACACTCACCAACCCGCTTGGCCAGCGTGGTGAGTTATGGCCAAACCCCTCCAAAATGACTCCACAACTTAAATCTTGGCCCTCAGTCTCCGGCAGCTGGAATGTACCTGGCCAAGGCAGCGGCCAGTGCGACATAAAGGCAGAGGGTGCTAAGAATCCCCGGAGGACCGGACTAGGCTGCCATCTGATGCTGACCTTGGCAACGTACAATGGACGCTCCCTATCTTCTGATTCAAGGCTTCTTGAATTGGAAGAGGAACTACAAAGGATCAAGTGGGACATTGTGGGGCTAAGTGTGGTAAGGAGAAAAGGAGAAGATCTCATCGAACTGAAAAGTGGACATCTCTTCTACTATCGTGGGACAGATACTGGCAGAACTAGTGGTGTTGGATTTATAATAAACAAGAAACTGAAGGATAAAGTGGTAGAAGTTGAAAGTTCCTCTGACAGAGCTGCACGACTCGTTATCCAACTCTCGAGAAGATACCATGCTCAGATTATTCAAACTTATGCACCCACCACAAGTCATCCTGAAGAAGAAATTGAAGAATTTTATGAGGAAATTTGTCATCTAAATAATAAAGGTAAGCAGCACTTGAAAATAATTATGGGAGATTTCAATGCAAAAATAGGGCAACGGCAACAGAATGAAACTTCAGTAGGTAAATTCGGTCACGGCAACAGAAACCAGCGTGGAAATACTCTCGTTGAGTTTGCAGAGGCAGAAGGGTTTTTCATCTTGAACTCCTTCTTCAAGAAAAAGCCACATAGGAAATGGACATGGAGACATCCAAATGGGATGACAAGTGAAATTGATTTTATTATGTGTAACAAAAAATTCGTCATAGAAGACTGCAGTGTGCTAAACAAGTTCAACACAGGTAGTGACCATAGATTGGTGAGATGTAAGATGCACCTCAACACTAAACTTGAACGTGGCAAGCTCATAAGACAAACAAAATCTATTGACATAACCAACCTTAAAAAACACCATAATACCTTCAAGTTGGAACTGAAGAACAGGTTCTCTGCTTTAGAAGGCCTAACATCGGAAGAAGTGGACATCTCTGAAGTTAACAGAAAAGTAACCAAAGCTCTTATGGAAACAGCAACAAAATTAGCTGGGTCTAAGGACAAGTTGCATGTAAATAAATTATCAGGAAAAACGAAAATGTTGATGCAAAAAAGAAGAGAGATGAGGACAACTAAAAAAGATGTGACTTCCAAAGTGGAATATATAGAGCTATGTAAGACAGTACGAAAAAGTATCACTGAAGACGTAAGAAAATTCAACTGTGAACTAGTGAGGAAAGCAATTGAAAACAACCAAAGCCTAAAGATAGCAAAGGGATATCTCAGTAAGGGAAGAAAACAGATTATGGCACTGAGAAAAGAAGATGGTTCTGTAACAAGAAATAGAGGCGAAATTTTAACAAGAGTGAAAGATTTCTACTCCAAATTATATGAAAGGGATGATACATGCACTCCAGACATCATGAAAGATACCAGTACCAGAGTTCCTCCAATCCTTCCAGCAGAAGTTGCACATGCAATCAAGAACATGAAGCGGGGAAAAGCTCCAGGAGAAGATGGAATTACTGTAGACATCATACAAGAAGCAAGTGGAGAAATCGAAACAGTACTCGCCCAAATTTTCACTCGATGCCTTAATGAAGGAAAGATTCCTGAAGATTGGAACACCGCTACAATGATCCTGCTACATAAGAAAGGTGACATTGAGGATCTCGGAAACTACAGACCTATCAGCCTCCTATCAGTAGTTTATAAAATCTCCACTAAAGTTCTTTCACACCGCTTGAAGGTAACACTGGACATGGCTCAACCGAGAGAACAAGCTGGATTCAGGAGTGGCTACAGCACAATAGATCATATCCATGTGCTGAGAGAACTAATTGAAAGAGCAAAAGAATATGAACTTCCATTGTGCATGGCTTTTATCGATTATGAAAAAAGCCTTTGATTCGGTGAAACCATCAGCAGTTACAATGGCTCTGAAAACCTGCGGTATTGAAGATGCATACATTAATATTATTAATAACATCTATGAAAATGCAAGTGCAAAGATTCGGCTGTTTGAAAATACAACACACATAAAAATTGGAAAGGGAGTGAGACAAGGTGACACCATATCTCCGAAGCTCTTTAATGCCACATTGGAGGGTGTTTTTCAGTCGCTGAGCTGGGAAAACAAGGGGATAAAGATTAATGGAGATTATCTAACCCACCTTCGTTTTGCTGATGACGTAGTCATTTTTGCAGCTAGCCCATCAGAGCTGCAGAGTATGATCCAGGAACTTGCTGACAAGAGTAAAGAAGTGGGATTAAAAATGAACTTTCAGAAGACAAAAGTGATGTTCAATGCTTTTACAAGAAATGAAGATTTATCGATTGATGGAGAAAAGCTGGAGATAACAGACACGTACGTTTATCTTGGACAGCAGATATCAAGTGAGGGTCACATTGATGAAGAAATTAATCGGCGTACAAAACTTGCCTGGAGAGCTTTTGGAAGAAACAGCATAATTTTCAAGAGCAATATGCCATTATGTCTTAAAAGAAAAGTGTTTGATCAATGCATCCTTCCAGTGCTTACGTATGGTGCAGAGACGTGGACCTTAACTAAAAGAGACATACAAAGGCTGCAGACAACTCAAAGAAGCATGGAGAGGTGCATACTTGGTGTAACCAGGAGAGATAAGAAAGAGGAACTCGTGGATCCGAAAAACGACAAGAGTGGAAGACATCATGATCAGAGTTAAATCCCTGAAATGGCAATGGGCTGGACATACTGCCAGAAGGACAGATCATCGATGGACAGCGGAAATTTTAGATTGGATTCCAAGGGACAGGAAAAGACCCAGAAGAAGACCACATGGGAGATGGGTGGATGAAATTCGAAAGTATGCAGGGGTGACATGGAGGAGACTGGCACAAGACAGACCGTTGTGGAGGAAACTTGGGGAGACCTTCGTCCAGCAGTGGATTGATAATGGTTGACAATGATGATGATGATGATGATGATGATATATATATATATAATAAGAAATAAAAAAAAATAAAACCATACATCCTAGATAAAGCAAAACGAAAAATTAAAAATATTCTTACCGAGTCGAAATCCAGAGGATATGCAGAAGAAATATTTCCTTTCGACATCTTTGATTCTAATAGTATGCGTAACTTCAAAGAAAAGAAGAAAACTTCGAGAAGCTGTGGGATTCTGAGATCTCTCATGCTACTATTATACTCGCAGAAGGATTGATAAGGAGGGATCATGTGATAACATACACGGAATAGATTGGTCTTTGAGGTCAACTTAAATCGACAGATCACTCTATTTTATAAACTTTCCATTGTACAGGAAATAACATCTTTCTCAAACACCATAGTTCATGGGATCTTCTAAGGAGGTAAAAATATTCTAACGCGTATCTAATCAATGTTCTGTAACGTTAAACATGGAACATGCATGTAGTTGTATACTTAAGACCAAGCGTAAATGGAATCGATAGCACTCTTCCTCCCTGAAGGAAATGACGTCTGCATACATCTCAAAATCCTTTTTTCCCTAAGTCAAACGCATGGAGGGAAAATCAAGTAATCTTATCTGTATTCCTTCGTTGAAAGTGTATGTTTGTTTAGAAAAGATACAAAACATTTCCTTTCTCAAGTTAAATTCGAATCAGCATTACATTGGATTGAGGGTTCACGTGTTAAAAGCAACACAATCGCAGTTGTTTACCAAAAGTTAGATTACAAATTTCCTGTGAAAGAGGAAACTATGATATTGAATGCTGGAAATCAGATTCCTTTCTGAAGCAAATCAAAACTGATTGAAAAGAGTCTGTATAATAGACAAAAAGGAAATACAAAAAAAATCCCCTGAGAAGTACTTCAGGAATGAATCTCAAAGCAGAGAAAAATAAAAATATGCTAGTTTAAAGAGTAACATAGGTCAGATAAAAGAAATGTCAGAAAAAAAGAAATATGTTAGGAAAAAAAAATAACTCCCCATTAAATGTACTTCGAATCAGCATTACATTGGAGGGAGGGTGCTAAATGTCAGGTTTCGAGTGGAAACTCATATCCTTTTCTTTGAAATTCAAAGTATCGTGTCTAAAAGATAAGAAAGTAATGCAAAAATGTTAATACCCCAAAAGCAACATGACTAAATGAGACATGGGCTGAAGTACGAACCGAAGTTTCCTGATTTATTCATTATAACTTTTTTCCGACTCCCAACTTAGAATATATATATTTTTTCCCTTATGAAATACGGATTTTTTACTCATAATTTGTTTTCTACATCATTTACACTAATTCTTCATGTGATTTAGTAAAAATAGAGATGAAATAATATACGAACAAATTATGAGTAAAAAAATCCGTATTTCATAAGGGGAAAAATGTATATATATTCTAAGTTGGGGAGTCGGAAAAAAGTTAAAATGAATAAATCAGGAAACTTCGGTTTGTACTTCAGCCCATGTCTCATTTAGTCATGTTGCTTTTTGGGTATTAACATTTTTGCATTACTTTCTTATCTTTTAGACACGATACTTTGAATTTCAAAGAAAAGGATATGAGTTTCCACTCGAAACCTGACATTTAGCACCCTCCCTCCAATGTAATGCTGATTCGAAGTACATTTAATGGGGAGTTATTTTTTTTTCCTAACATATTTCTTTTTTCTGACATTTCTTTTATCTGACCTACGTTACTCTTTAAACTAGCATATTTTTATTTTTCTCTGCTTTGAGATTCATTTCTGAAGTACTTCTCAGGGGATTTTTTTTTTTGTATTTCCTTTTTGTCTATTGTACAGACTCTTTTCAATCAGTTTTGATTTGCTTCAGAAAGGAATCTGATTTCCAGCATTCAATATCATAGTTTCCTCTTTCACAGGAAATTTGTAATCTAACTTTTGGTAAACAACTGCGATTGTGTTGCTTTTAAAACGTGAACCCTCAATCCAATGTAATGCTGATTCGAATTTAACTTGAGAAAGGAAATGTTTTGTATCTTTTCTAAACAAACATACACTTTCAACGAAGGAATACAGATAAGATTACTTGATTTTCCCTCCATGCGTTTGACTTACGGAAAAAAGGATTTTGAGATGTATGCAGACGTCATTTCCTTCAGGGAGGAAGAGTGCTGTCGATTCCATTTACGCTTGGTCTTAAGTATACAACTACATGCATGTTCCATGTTTAACGTTACAGAACATTGATTAGATACGCGTTAGAATATTTTTACCTCCTCAGAAGGTCCCATGAACTATGGTCTTTGAGAAAGATGTTATTTCCTGTACAATGGAAAGTTTATAAAATAGAGTGATCTGTCGATTTAAGTTGACCTCAAAGACCAATCTATTCCGTGTATGTTATCACATGATCCCTCCTTATCAATCCTTCTGCGAGTATAATAGTAGCATGAGAGATCTCAGAATCCCACAGCTTCTCGAAGTTTTCTTCTTTTCTTTGAAGTTACGCATACTATTAGAATCAAAAATGTCGAAAGGAAATATTTCTTCCACATATCCCCTGGACTTCGACTCGGTAAGAATATTTTTAATTTTTCTTTTTGCTTTGTCTAGGATGTATGGTTTTATTTGTTTTTATTTCTTATTATATATATATATATATATATATGGGATGTAAGGTCAGGTGATGCGTAACATCACAGCCTCTCCTTGACAAATGTCAACCCCGCCTTCTCGTGGTACATCCTGTTCCCACTAAAGGGGCTCTGACGACCGCCAATAGCGGTATAACTATACCATCGGGATTAGAGGAAATGCTATCCCACACTCACCAACCCGCTTGGCCAGCGTGGTGAGTTATGGACAAACCCCTCCAAAATGACTCCACAACTTAAATATTGGCCCTCAGTCTCCGGCAGCTGGAATGTACCTGGCCAAGGCAGCGGCCAGTGCGACATGAAGGCAGAGGGTGCTAAGAATCCCCGGAGGACCGGACTAGGCTGCCATCTGATGCTGACCTTGGCTACGTATAACGGACGCTCCCTATCTTCTGATTCAAGGCTTCTTGAATTAGAAGAGGAACTACAAAGGATCAAGTGGGACATCGTCGATCTAAGTGATTTAAGGAGAAAAGGAGAAGATCTCATTGAACTGAAAAGTGGACATCTCTTCTACTATCGTGGGACAGATACTGGCAGAACTAGTGGTGTTGGATTTATAATAAACAAGAGACTGAAGGATAAAGTTGTAGAAGTTGAAAGTTCCTCTGACAGAGCTGCACGACTCGTTATCCAACTCTCGAGAAGATACCAGGCTCAGAATATTCAAACTTATGCACCCACCACAAGTCATGCTGAAGAAGAAATTGAAGAATTTTATGAGGAAATTCGTGATCTAAATAATAAAGGTAAGCAGCACTTGAAGATAATTATGGGAGATATCAATGCAAAAATAGGGCAACGGCAACAGAATGAAACTTCAGTAGGTAAATTCGGTCACGGCAACAGAAACCAGCGTGGAAATACTCTCGTAGAGTTTGCAGAGGCAGAAGGGTTTTTCATCTTGAACTCCTTTTTCAAGAAAAAGCCACACAGGAAATGGACATGGAGACATCCAAATGGGACGACAAGTGAAATTGATTTTATTATGTGTAACACAAAATTCGTCATAGAAGACTGCAGTGAGCTAAACAAGTTCAACACAGGCAGTGACCATAGATTGGTGAGATGTAAGATGCACCTCAACACTAAACTCGAACGTAGCAAGCTCATAAGACAAACAAAATGTATTGACATAACCAACCTTAAAAAACACCACAATACCTTCAAATTGGAACTGAAGAACAGGTTCTCTGCTTTAGAAGGCCTAACATCGGAAAAAGTGGATATTTCTGAAGTTAACAGAAAAATAACCAAAGCTCTTATGGAAACAGCAACAAAATTAGCTGGGTCTAAGAACAAATTGCATGTGAACAAATTATCAGGAAAAACCAAAATGTTGATGCAAAAAAGAAGAGTGATGAGGACAACTAAAGAAGATGTGACTTCCAAAGTGGAATATATAGAGTTATGCAAGACAGTACGCAAAAGTATCACTGAAGACGTAAGGAAATTCAACTGTGAACTAGTAAGGAAAGCAATTGAAAACAACCAAAGCCTAAAGATAGCAAATTGACATCTCAGTAAGGGAAAAAAACAGATTATGGCACTGAGAAAAGAAGATGGTTGTGTAACAAGAAATAGAGGCGAAATTTTGACAAGAGTGAAAGACTTCTACTCCAAATTATATGAAAGGGATGATACATGTACTCCAGACATCATGAAAGGTACCAATACCAGAGTTCTTACAGTCCTTAAAGCAGTAGTTGCTAATGCAATCAAGAACATGAAGCGGGGAAAGCTCCAGGAGAAGATGGAATTACTGTAGACATCATACAAGAAGCAAGTGGAGAAATCGAAACAGTACTCGCCCAAATTTTCACTCGATGCCTTAATGAAGGGAAAATTCCTGAGGATTGGAACAATGCTACAATGATCTTGCTACATAAAAAAGGTGACATTGAGGATCTCAGGAACTACAGACTTATCAGCCTCCCATCAGTGGTTTATAAAATCTTCACTAAAGTTCTTTCACACCGCTTGAAGGTGACACTGGACATGGCTCAACCGAGAGAACAAGCTGGATTCAGGAGTGGTTACAGCACAATAGATCATATCCACGTACTGAGAGAACTAATTGAAAGAGCGAGGGAATATGAACTTCCATTGTGCTTGGCTTTTATCGATTATGAAAAAGCCTTTGATTCGGTGAAACCATCAGCAGTTGCAATGGCTCTGAAATCCTGCGGTATTCAAGATGCATACATTAATATTATTAATAACATCTATGAAAATGCAAGTGCAAAGATTCGGCTGTTTGAAAATACAACACACATAAAAATTGGAAAAGGAGTGAGACAAGGTGACACCATATCTCCGAAGCTCTTTAATGCCACATTGGAAAATGTCTTTCAATCAGTGAAATGGGAAAACAAAGGGATAAAGATTAATGGAGATTATCTAACCCACCTTCGTTTTTCTGATGACATAGTCATTTTTGCAACTACCCCATCAGAGCTACAGAGTATGATCCAGGAACTTGCTGACAAGAGTAAAGAAGTGGGATTAAAAATGAACTTTCAGAAGACAAAAGTGATGTACAATGCTTTTACAAGAAATGAAGATTTATCGATTGATGGAGAAAAGCTGGAGATAACAGACACGTACGTTTATCTTGGACAGCAGATATCAAGTGAGGGTCACATTGATGAAGAAATTAATCGGCGTACAAAACTTGCCTGGTGAGCGTTTGGAAGAAACAGCATAATTTTCAAGAGCAATATGCCATTATGTCTTAAAAGAAAAGTGTTTGATCAATGCATAGTTCCAGTGCTTACGTATGGTGCAGAGACGTGGACCTTAGCTAAAAGAGACATACAAAGGCTGCAGACAACTCAAAGCAGCATGGAGAGGTGCATGCTTGGTGTGACCAGGAGAGATAAGAAGAGGAACACGTGGATCCGAAAAATGACAAGAGTGGAAGACATCATGATCAGAGTTAAATCCCTGAAATGGCAATGGGCTGGACATACTGCCAGAAGGACAGACCATCGATGGACAGCCGAAATTTTAGATTGGATTCCAAGGGACAGGAAAAGACCCAGAAGAAGACCACATGGAAGATGGGTGGATGAAATTCGAAAGTATGCGGGAGTGACATAGAGGAGACTGGCACAAGACAGACCGTTGTGGAGGAAACTTGAGGAGACCTTCGTCCAGCAGTGGATTGATAATGGTTGACAATGTTGATGATGATGATATATATATATTTGTTATATATTTTTTCTCTCCTCCAGGAATACAGAGACGATTTCTACGTTAATCAGTGGATTATGTCTCTTCCTCCCCCCTCACAGTGGGAAAACTTCTGGGTTGTGGAAGACTCTACCCAAAAACCGGAGGTTGTTGACTTAACTTCTGAAGATCTGGAAATTATTGATTTTACTTGGGATTCAGATTCCGAAGTTGAAATTATTGATCTTACTTGGGATTCAGATTCCGAAGTTGAAATGATTGAAATAATTTCACAGCCTGGGAGTGGTCAACCTCGAGTCAGACAGCTTGCATGGAGGAGCTAGTGAGAATAGCTCACATCCTTCAACAGTTTTAGTCCAATTGAATGATAGATGGAGGTTTTTCCCACCCATCTTGACACCTCCATGCAGCTCAAATAGCACTTTTTAATTTTGTTTTCTGTATGCATGAGTGTGAATGAGAAAGTGAACCTATGTTCTGTATCATCTATTTTTCTATAATTTTAAAAGTAAAAAAGTTATTTCAAGTTTTTTAAAGTAAAAGTGTGAATGTTTTTCATTTTTATAAGGAGTTAAATAATAATGAATTTCAAGTTTTAAAAGTAAAAGGATGAATGAATAACTCTTAAAGAAATTTATTGGGGGTCTGGTATTGAAGAAGAGATTGCTTATTTTTAAGGGAAAGGCTTAATGTATTTCATTAAGGGCCAGGAATTCAACTGGTCTGAGAGCAATGCTTTACAGTATTGAGTCGAAACCAGGACAAAAGGCTAAATTTAGGGAGTTTGAAATTTTTTTCAAACTGACTACACTTCATTTTTTCAGTTTGAAAAGAGAATAAGTGCTCTCACTGACGACCCCTCGAGTTATAAAAAAAAATAAACAGTCTAGGATTCATAAAAAATTCTTTCCAATTTTCTAGCTAAACTATTTTTACTTCTTTCAGAAACGTACGTTAGGAAAAAACGAAGTGACTCGTTTTGATTTTAGGAAATAATGATCTGTTCAGAAACGCACCCTGTCTGTTTTCAACTGATTACCTTTTCAAATATTTACTTGAACGAAAACGTGCTTCTTAAATTTCATAGCTTCCCATGTTATTCAATGGGAAATTCACTGTATTTTCTGTCATAAGAAATCCGAAATCTGTCATCTTAGTAAAATTATCAAAATCATTTTTTGATCCCCATGCACTTTTATAAGAAATGGGGATAACCAAATCGGTGATCACCGTGATGACGAAGCTGAATTAGATCCTTTGTCTTGTATTACATCAGTATCTCTCGGACAGGAAAGAGACTTTTGTTTTCAAGCGAAACGGGTTTAAACCAGTTTCCTTATCTTTGAGATCTGGAACTTTACTACAGATCCTGCCACCAACTAATTCGTATTGGAGTCATGGTCTGCCTCGACAAAAGAATGCTCCAAACATTAGATTGAATTTGACCTTTAGAAAGAAGATAACCGAGTGTTCTTTGCTCCATGACTCTGTTCTTTCCCTCTCAAGCAGTAAACAAGTGACGAACTCCAACCTCTTCTCAGTTTTGACTTAGAATAAGAGCTGTTCCTTCAGTTTGTCTTTAGTCTTCAAACGAGTCCATTTTTGTCTGTTGCTTTGAGTGCTACCGATTCCATTTCCACGATGAAGCAAAGTGCTGAAATTTCTGCTACTCCCGCTAAGAAGGTATGTGAGTTCGCTCCTTTAAAGCCCAAATCGTGTAGAGAAGTTATCCTCCCAAGAATTTCTTTGAAAAATCTTGCACCTCATCATTTTCATTTAGGCGAAAACATGTTTGCAAAAGTATGCGATTTTAACAACACGGTCCGAGTTCATATTCGAAGTTATAGGAAAGATGGGGAATCTTTCTACCCTTTTAAGAATGGAATAACAATGTCAGCTTCAACGTTCCAAAAATTCATGGGAAAATCACACTGGATTCAAGGCATGAATTGTGACATCTTGATTAATCGTGAACTTATCGTTTCCTGCTGTCCTTCCCTCTTAGATGCTCCTGGCAGTTACACGTTAGAAGTGCTTTCCCCCAGAATTCATGGTTTTCGTCGATTGAATCCTGTTTCGATAAAGCTGACTTGTCAACAATTTGGAACTCTTATTGATCAATGTGGGGAAATATGGAACAGCATTACTCAACTACTATTTGGACCTGTCTTTAGAAAGGCTGTTTTGCTCCATCCAAGGACTTCTTCCCCTGTTGCTTCCATCTCAGATGAAGAGTTTTTCGTCATGCTTGCTGACATGGTTAGGGATCGCCTCCAGGAACATGTCAATAACTTATATTATTGTATGGAGTGCCACCAACCCCCAAATCGCATATTCGCAAACATCACGGCCCACAGCTGTGCATATGCCACCCCCGAATCCAAGTGGCAAAAGTATTTCGATGATGCCGTTGCATTGCTTAACCCCAAGATTCTAGCAGAATCTTTTGTTGCAGTCACTGGAGACCATGTCCCGTCCAAAGCGTTCTTGGAAAGCATAATTGTAAAGAACTTGCTAGAGACTGTGAAGTCAATGTGCTGAGATATCAGCAGGTAAAAAAAAATTCCTTATACCGACCATGGAGCAGCTGTATGAAGGGGACCCAGAAAAACAGTCCTTTTTAGGACTACTTTATTTATTTTTATTCATTTATATTTTTTCTGTATGAATGAGTTTTCATTTTTTGTAAGGAGTTAAATAATAATGAATTTCAAGTTTTTAAAAGTAAAAGTGTGAATGAATAACTCTTAAAGAAATTATTGGGGATCTGGTATTGAAGAAGAGATTGCTTATTTTTGAGGGAAAGGCTTAATGTATTTCATTAAGGGCCAGGAATTCAACTGGTCTGAGAGCAATGCTTTACAGTATTGAGTCGAAACCAGGACAAAAGGCTAAATTTAGGGGAGTTTGAAATTTTTTTTCAAACTGACTACACTTCATTCTCTTAGTTTGAAAAGGGAATAAGTGCTCTCACTGAAGACCCCTCTAGCTATACGAAAATAAACAGTCTAGGATTCATAAAAATATCTTTCCAATTTTCTACTTAAACTATTTTTACTTCTTTCAGAAACGCACGTTAGGAAAGAAACGAAGTGATTCGTTTTGATCTTGGGAAATAATGAGCTGTTCAAAAACACACCCTGTCTGTTTTTAACTGATTTGAAAAAAGACCTTTTGAAATATTTTACTTGAACGAAAACGTGCTTCTTAATTTTCACAGTTTCCCTTGTTATTCAATGGGAAATTCACTGTGTTTTCTATCATAAGAAATCCGAAATCTGTCATCTTAGTAAAATCATCAAAATCGTTTTTGACCCTATACACTTTTATAAGATTCCAAAGTGTATCTTAGAAAAAACGAAGTGATTCGTTTTGACGCTAGGAAGGAATGTACTTTTCTGAAATGAACTTTGTAAAATTCTTTCAATTTACTCGACCCAAAACAGTCTTTTATGCATACTAGTTTTCCCATGTTATTCTATGAGATTTTTACAATTACCGGAAAACGAAAATTTCTAAAATCATCCTCTTAGGAAATCAACAAAACCATGTTTCGTCTTACTTAGAATTTTTCAATAAATAATTCTATTCAGTTGTAAAAATATAGAAACAGCTTATTGAAAATAAAAAAAAAATAAAAAAACGTAGATGTAAGGTGTTGAGAGGAAAGTCGATATTCTTTATTCTTTAATTTCGGTATCATATTCCCGTATTCCTCTCATGAGAGGAAAAAAAATATTAAAGTGCGTCTCTTATTTTTTGAGTTCGTTTGATTCGGAGGCAAATATATATATATATATATCATCATCATCATCATTGTCAACCATTATCAAACCACTGCTGGACGAAGGTCTCCCCAAGTTTCCTCCACAACGGTCTGTCTTGTGCCAGTCTCCTCCATGTCACTCCCGCATATTTACGAATTTCATCCACCCATCTCCCATGTGGTCTTTTTCTGGGTCTTTTCCTGTCCCTTGGAATCCAATCTAAAATTTCGGCTGTCCATCTATGGTCTGTCCTTCTGGCAGTATGTCCAGCCCATTGCCATTTCAGGGATTTAACTCTAATCATGATGTCTTCCACTCTCGTCATTTTTCGGATCCACGAGTTCCTCTTCTTATCTCTCCTGGTTATACCAAGCATGCACCTCTCCATGCTGCTTTGAGTTGTCTGCAGCCTTTGTATGTCTCTTTTAGTTAAGGTCCACGTCTCTGCACCATACGTAAGCACTGGAAGGATGCATTGATCAAACACTTTTCTTTTAAGACATAATGGCATATTGCTCTTGAAAATTATGCTGTTTCTTCCAAAAGCTCTCCAGGCAAGTTTTGTACGCCGATTAATTTCTTCATCAATGTGACCCTCACTTGATATCTACTGTCCAAGATAAACATACGTATCTGTTATCTCCAGTTTTTCTCCATCAATCGATAAATCTTCATTTCTTGTAAAAGCATTGAACATCACTTTTGTCTTCTGAAAGTTCATTTTTAATCCCACTTCTTTACTCTTGTCAGCAAGTTCCTGGATCATACTCTGCAGCTCTGATGGGGTAGTTGCAAAAATGACTACGTCATCAGCAAAACGAAGGTGGGTTAGATAATCTCCATTAATCTTTATCCCTTTGTTTTCCCAGTTCAGTGATTGAAAGACATTTTCCAATGTGGCATTAAAGAGCTTCGGAGATATGGTGTCACCTTGTCTCACTCCCTTTCCAATTCTTATGTGTGTTGTATTTTCAAACAGCCGAATCTTTGCACTTGCATTTTCATAGATGTTATTAATAATATTAATGTATGCATCTTCAATACCGCAGGATTTCAGAGCCGTGGTAACTGCTGATGGTTTCACCGAATCAAAGGCTTTTTCATAATCGATAAAAGCCATGCACAATGGAAGTTCATATTCCCTCGCTCTTTCAATTAGTTCTCTCAGTACGTGGATATGATCTATTGTGCTGTAGCCACTCCTGAATCCAGCTTGTTCTCTCGGTTGAGCCATGTCCAGTGTTGCCTTCAAGCGGTTTGAAAGAACTTTAGTGAAGATTTTATAAACCACTGATAGGAGGCTGATAGGTCTGTAGTTCCTGAGATCCTCAATGTCACCTTTTTATGTAGCAGGATCATTGTAGCATTGTTCCAATCCTCAGGAATCTTCCCTTCATTAAGGCATCGAGTGAAAATTTGGGCGAGTACTGTTTCAATTTCTCCACTTGCTTCTTGTATGATGTCTATAGTAATTCCATCTTCTCCTGGAGCTTTCCCCCGCTTCGTGTTCTTGATTGCATGAGCAACTTCTGCTGGGAGGACTGGAAGAACTCTGGTACCTTTCATGATGTCTGGAGTACATGTATCATCCCTTTCATATAATTTGGAGTAGAAATCTTTCACTCTTGTCAATATTTCGCCTCTATTTCTTGTTATAGAACCATCTTCTTTTCTCAGAGCCATAATCTGTTTTCTTCCCTTACTGAGATGTCCCTTTGCTATCTTAAGGCTTTGGTTGTTTTCAATTGCTTTCCTCACTAGCTCACAGTTGAATTTCCTTACGTCTTCAGTGATACTTTTTCGTGTTGTCTTGCATAGCTCTATATATTCCACTTTGGAAGTCACATCTTCTTTAGTTGTCCTCATCTCTCTTCTTTTTTGCATCAACATTTTGGTTTTTCCTGATAATTTGTTCACATGCAACTTCTTCTTAGACCCAGCTAATTTTGTTGCTGTTTCCATTAGAGCTTTGGTTACTTTTCTGTTAACTTCCGAAATATCCACTTCTTCCGATGTTAGGCCTTCTAAAGCAGAGAATCTGTTCTTCAGTTCCAACTTGAAAGTATTATGGTGTTTTTTAAGGTTGGTTATGTCAATACATTTTGTTTGTCTTATGAGCTTGCCACGTTCCAGTTTAGTGTTGAGGTGCATCTTACACACTATATATATATATATATATATATATGAAAGAAATGTTTTCTCGACGAATGATTCAAACTCATTTCTGTATTTCTGTTCGAAGTATAAGAAAATGAAATCTGACATCATAGCAATGAATGCGTAAACACTTTCATTGAAACGATAGTAAATCATCTTGATTATGACTTCTTTCATGACAATGAAAATTTTCGTAATGAAAGACTTGAAAGTACTTCGAAAGCCTAAAAGAGTTCTACTCTCTTAATAAATAAAAATTGAATAAATGCTTCTGTTTCTCAGTAAAGAACTGGAGGGACATGGAATCTGATAATAGTAAAGTGAGAACGAAGATTTTAAAGCAGTTCATGAAAAAAAAAAAGGTCATGGTTCATTCAGTAAAGAACTGTCATAGAGTAGAGAGAGCGTGAACAATCTATCCGTCTTTAGGTTGAGCTTTCACTTATAGGGCTTCTTTTTTCATATTGAAATATAAAGATGCATTTCCTTTAACTGGATATGAACTAATATATACAAATTTTGAAGATGACAATCCGCTTTTTGGCGTAAATGTGACAAGGATGGTAAGTCAGATAATATTTGAAAACTTGAAAATTTTCATCGTCCTGGAGCGGGACTCGAACCCGCGTCTCCCAGAAAACGCCTAGGTATGCTAACCACTACACCACCCAAGTTTCAAGTTTCCGATCAATTTGAATTTAACCATCACAGGATTCGCTAGTCGAAGCAACCGGCATTCATGTTTAGCGAATCTGGAGGTTAATAATCCTATCCCGTGATTGCCCGGAGAAGCAGATAAATCATGAAAGAAATACGGGATTACGCCATATAATACAAATTTTGAAGATGACAATCCGATTTTTGGCGTAAATGTGACAAGGATGGTAAGTCAGATAATATTTGAAAACTTGAAAATTTTCATCGTCCTGGAGCGGGACTCGAACCCGCGTCTCCCAGAAAACGCCTAGGTATGCTAACCACTACACCACCCAGAACGACCAAGTTTCCGATCAATTTGAATTTAACCATCACAGGATTCGCTAGTCGAAGCAACCGGCATTCATGTTTAGCGAATCTGGAGGTTAATAATCCTATCCCGTGATTGCCCGGAGAAGCAGATAAATCATGAAAGAAATACGGGATTACGCCATATAATACAAATTTTGAAGATGACAATCCGATTTTTTGGCGTAAATGTGACAAGGATGGTAAGTCAGATAATATTTGAAAACTTGAAAATTTTCATCGTCCTGGAGCGGGACTCGAACCCGCGTCTCCCAGAAAACGCCTAGGTATGCTAACCACTACACCACCCAGAACGACCAAGTTTCAAGTTTCCGATCAATTTGAATTTAACCATCACAGGATTCGCTAGTCGAAGCAACCGGCATTCATGTTTAGCGAATCTGGAGGTTAATAATCCTATCCCGTGATTGCCCGGAGAAGCAGATAAATCATGAAAGAAATACGGGATTACGCCATATAATACAAATTTTGAAGATGACAATCCGATTTTTGGCGTAAATGTGACAAGGATGGTAAGTCAGATAATATTTGAAAACTTGAAAATTTTCATCGTCCTGGAGCGGGACTCGAACCCGCGTCTCCCAGAAAACGCCTAGGTATGCTAACCACTACACCACCCAGAACGACCAAGTTTCCGATCAATTTGAATTTAACCATCACAGGATTCGCTAGTCGAAGCAACCGGCATTCATGTTTAGCGAATCTGGAGGTTAATAATCCTATCCCGTGATTGCCCGGAGAAGCAGATAAATCATGAAAGAAATACGGGATTACGCCATATAATACAAATTTTGAAGATGACAATCCGATTTTTGGCGTAAATGTGACAAGGATGATAAGTCAGATAATATTTGAAAACTTGAAAATTTTCATCGTCCTGGAGCGGGACTCGAACCCGCGTCTCCCAGAAAACGCCTAGGTATGCTAACCACTACACCACCCAGAACGACCAAGTTTCAAGTTTCCGATCAATTTGAATTTAACCATCACAGGATTCGCTAGTCGAAGCAACCGGCATTCATGTTTAGCGAATCTGGAGGTTAATAATCCTATCCCGTGATTGCCCGGAGAAGCAGATAAATCATGAAAGAAATACGGGATTACGCCATATAATACAAATTTTGAAGATGACAATCCGATTTTTGGCGTAAATGTGACAAGGATGGTAAGTCAGATAATATTTGAAAACTTGAAAATTTTCATCGTCCTGGAGCGGGACTCGAACCCGCGTCTCCCAGAAAACGCCTAGGTATGCTAACCACTACACCACCCAGAACGACCAAGTTTCAAGTTTCCGATCAATTTGAATTTAACCATCACAGGATTCGCTAGTCGAAGCAACCGGCATTCATGTTTAGCGAATCTGGAGGTTAATAATCCTATCCCGTGATTGCCCGGAGAAGCAGATAAATCATGAAAGAAATACGGGATTACGCCATATAATACAAATTTTGAAGATGACAATCCGATTTTTGGCGTAAATGTGACAAGGATGGTAAGTCAGATAATATTTGAAAACTTGAAAATTTTCATCGTCCTGGAGCGGGACTCGAACCCGCGTCTCCCAGAAAACGCCTAGGTATGCTAACCACTACACCACCCAGAACGACCAAGTTTCAAGTTTCCGATCAATTTGAATTTAACCATCACAGGATTCGCTAGTCGAAGCAACCGGCATTCATGTTTAGCGAATCTGGAGGTTAATAATCCTATCCCGTGATTGCCCGGAGAAGCAGATAAATCATGAAAGAAATACGGGATTACGCCATATAATACAAATTTTGAAGATGATAATCCGATTTTTGGCGTAAATGTGACAAGGATGGTAAGTCAGATAATATTTGAAAACTTGAAAATTTTCATCGTCCTGGAGCGGGACTCGAACCCGCGTCTCCCAGAAAACGCCTCGGTATGCTAACCACTACACCACCCAGAATATTATCTGACTTACCATCCTTGTCACATTTACGCCAAAAATCGGATTGTCATCTTCAAAATTTGTATTATATGGCGTAATCCCGTATTTCTTTCATGATTTATCTGCTTCTCCGGGCAATCACGGGATAGGATTATTAACCTCCAGATTCGCTAAACATGAATGCCGGTTGCTTCGACTAGCGAATCCTGTGATGGTTAAATTCAAATTGATCGGAAACTTGAAACTTGGTCGTTCTGGGTGGTGTAGTGGTTAGCATACCTAGGCGTTTTCTGGGAGACGCGGGTTCGAGTCCCGCTCCAGGACGATGAAAATTTTCAAGTTTCCAAATATTATCTGACTTACCATCCTTGTCACATTTACGCCAAAAATCGGATTGTCATCTTCAAAATTTGTATTATATGGCGTAATCCCGTATTTCTTTCATAATATATACATATATTTCCCCAGCTTGGAAGAATATACCTTTACATTAAATACATCCCTTTTTTTGGATAGTAAATGTAAACAACTCTGAATATCAAATAAATAAAAAAAATAATGTTTATGGGAAGAACGGAATTAGTCACTTTGCCTCGAGAATGAATGTTTTTTCTGACGAGACTGAAAAACATACAACCCAAAGAATACAAATTGTATCGAAAGAAAAAGGTTTTAGATTGCATGTCTTGACATTGAATGCTTTCCTGTCGGGGCAGTCCACGAAAAGTATAGCTAACTACGAAAGAATAAAAAATGCATATTTGACATAGATGCAAGCTTTGAGGAATATTTTTAAGCAAGTTGTAAAATATGCAATATAAAGAAACCAAATTCTGACGATTTGTTGTATCTAAAATAATCGTTTGCTGAAATGAAATGGAAAAAAAAGATAGTCTAAATAAAAAGGACTCTTAAGTTTGTCCAAGAAAAAAAGAATCCTGTCCTATTGAGAAGTTTAATGAAATTTCAAAGATAGAAGAAGAAACATATCGGAAATTGGGAAGCTATAATGAAATAAAGACCGAAAATATTGTTTGAGTAGCATTTTAACTGGGAAAGATCTGTAGAGTTCTTGAACATACGAAAAAATTACGAGAAAATATTATTGCAGGGGTGAAAGACTCAGAATTAACATGAAGTCTATGTCCAGTAATTACTGCGAACAAGAACGAAATAATTTCTAAAGAAGTATTTCCTCGTCTCATGGTCTGAAATAAAATTGAATGGGGGAAAAAGAAAAGTTCCTCAGAAAATTCATTACATCTGCACGAAAAAACTCCTCAAAACATACAAAAAATATATAAAAACACATGAAGAAATAACGTAAAAGCAATTTAAAATATATGTATAGTGAATACGTAGTACACGAAAACCATTTGACTCCCTGACTATTTTTAGAAACTAAATCATCGTGAGTTAGAACCTCGCTAAGATCATCAGAGCATTTTTATTCCCTTGGAAAGAAAATTCTCCAGCATCGTTACGTAAAAATTTCCTCCGGGGGAAAAATAGTATTGAAGAGGGGAAAAAATCCTGCTTGCAAACCACAGGAATAAATGCAAAAACTCCCAACGGACCCCACTCAGTCGTTGCCATCCCTCAAAATCAAATATCCATCGAAATAATAAAGTTCCAAGAAGCACCATCATATCTAACACCTACGCAGTGCCCTTTCCCCACTCGGTCGTTGCCATCCCTCAAAATCAAAGATCAATCGAAAGTTCCAAGAAGCACCGCTAGGGACAGCACATCGAGTTGACATCCCCCTATATCCAACCCCTTTCCCACTCGGACGTTGCCATCCCTCAAAATCAAATATCCATCGAAATAATAAAGTTCCAAGAAGCACCATCATATCTAACACCTACGCAGTGCCCTTTCCCCACTCGGTCGTTGCCATCCCCCAAAATCAAAGACCCATCGAAAGTTCCAAGAAGCACCGCTAGGGGGTAGTACATCGAGTTGACATCCCCCTACATCCAACCCCTTTCCCACTCGGCCGTTGCCATCCCTCAAAATCAAAGATCAATCGAAAGTTTCAAGAAGCACCGCTAGGGGCAGCACATCGAGTTGACATCCCCCTATATCCAACCCCTTTCCCACTCGGACGTTGCCATCCCTCGAAATCAAAGATCAATCGAAAGTTCCAAGAAGCACCGCTAGGGGGCAACACATCGAGTTGCCATCCCCCTATATCCAACCCCTTTCCCACTCGGGCGTTGCCATCCCTCAAAATCAAACATTTATGCGCAAAAATAAGATATCATAATAACATTTCTTGAGATGAGGACATGACCGTATTATTCGAGAAAAAAAGGAGAAATGAATAATTAATACTTACCCTACATAATTTTCATTAGGGAAGACACATAAGGAATTCATGAAAATTAATTGAAAAAAAAAATGCATCAACAAATTACGAGGGAAAAAACGTTTTACATAACAATAACCTAAGGGGATGGGTCGAGAGAGGGGAAAATAAATAAAGAATAAACCTTCATTAAATTTTTAAAGAAAGGAATAAACCTTCATTGATTTCACCCCAAAATTCGACAAAGTCCAATAAATACTACTATCTTCGGAGATAAGCACACACTTCGGTCGAAGGAGGAAAATTGCAGCGGGGAATTGGAGGCTGCTACTGACCACGCCCCTCCATCCACCCAGCTGCGGCTGGCTGCGGCCGACGCTTAATGTTAAGTCTATGGTCTCCACTTTAAGCTCGGATCGGTCCTTTCCCTCTACTGATGTATATCTTATTTAGTCAATATCTGTACTTCAAGGAGTCCGATTTGAAAAATTACTTCTTTGTTGGATAGTGTTTCCGATGCGAAATATTTAACCCATAAATTCAAAATCGTCCAGTAAATCATAGACTTTCCGCTAGGGGGCATAAAGGCAAATTGCGTTTCCTGTGTTATTTCTGCTTCTAAAACTCTGATTTGAAAACTTTTTCCTGTATCGCATACAAGACCTGATGGAAAATATTTTTCACATAATTTCTAATGTTTGGTAAGGAATAGTTTGGCCACCAGGGGGAATAAGTGTTAATTTCTGCTTCTGATGTACTTGTAGCAAAATCTGGGCTCCTGAAAACTCGACTCAATTTTTTTTTTTTCTTGGACCGATACCGCTCATGTGGAAAATGCTTTTGAGAATACTTCCTTCCTAAAATAATGCATGGTTTTCCCACCAGGGGACGTAAAGTCACATCTTATTTTTGTCAATATATCTGTTTCTATCAGACCGATTTGAAAAATTATTTATGTGTTAGAGAGCGTTTCCGGTACGAAATGTCTCTCATGTAAATTCATCTTTTTCTTAACACACAAGTCTGCAACCAGAGGGCATAAGCTCACGATTCCGTTTACAGCAATATCTGAGGGATTAAAAACCCGATTGAAAAACTTCTTTCTTCCGTCAGGTGCCATACCGGCTCCATTGACTTTGAATAGCTTTGATAAATTTAATTTGCGTCAGAACGGATTCAAAAGACGTGCTTATTACACCCGAAAATTCGGTGTCTTCTTTCTTGTTTAGTTTTACATTCTACAAAACCAAAGGGGTTATTTTTCCGTAGCGCGTACATGCAGTGAAGCTTTGATTACAGTGTTATAAGTAGGACGTTTGCTTAACGACGTAATTAGAGTACTTACAACATCAAAGAAGTTCAGCTGTACTATTAACGAATATAGTAGTCCCTGTGATTTCAGTCGAGAAACTTCTCTTGCGTAGTCGGGAACTGTTGCATATGCTCATCTGCTTTGTGTATGAACACCTGCCTACTTATTAATACAAGTGTTCAGCTGTTATGCCTGCTTTCAAAGCTCACTGGGCCTTTTCGTGAATCCACACTGGTTGGCATTCAAGTTCATGTGACATGAGTTTAAGCGGCCTATTATGTTTTTGTTTTTGCTTCGCCGTTTTTATTTCGACTACAGGTAAGCCTTACATAACGTTTTCCGTTGCGCTATTAATAGGATACGGATTTTTGCTGAAAATAAGAAGATATTTTTTTCAACGTTAATGTAACTGCTCACTTTCTGTGATAAGAGACAGTGTTGGTACTCAACGTACAAATCACAACTATACATTTGATGGCAAAAGTTCTTTGGAGTTGCGGTGGACAACAAATGCCATCCACAGACCTCCCATCACAAACCTATGCCTGTTTATCACAGATTAGTGACCAATATCGAGAAAACGATCGTTCCACATCACAGGAAGTCAAACTTGCATGTTTAAAGAGGGAGATGTCACTAATTCTTAAACAGTCAGTTTCGCGTACAAGTTGGGCTTCGAAAACTTGAAAAACTCTATTCACAGTTTGAAATCTACTGTTGTTGTTGTTTTTTGGCACACATACGAGTATGATTTTTTTTTTCTTAGAGTTGCTACTTTTTGATCCCGAAAGTATTTTCAAGTTTCCTTTCAACATCTTACATTTTTTTAACTGTTTCAAACAGTAGGTTTGTTGTTGTTCCTAATTTCTTTATGGAATGACACAAGAAACCTAAATTAGCATATATGTATGCCTAATCTTCTTTTAAACTAGTATAATTTATTAAATTCTGAACAATTTCGATTGATGAAGCATCGTGTTGGTTCATTTCATTGACAAAAACAGATCTAAAGCCTTCAAAATGATCTGCATATAGTATACCGTGGCAATGAACCAAGTGGCTATGGGTCTAAGAGGCAGTGAGGTATCTTGATTCTTCTTTTGAAAAGATAGAACCTTCGTGGGCATGGGAGAACTTCTGGTTTCGGATCTCCGAGCGGAAAGAGAAGACGTAATTCGTCAATGCTCTGACGTCGATAAAACGAGACCTCGCGGAGAGTAAGAGGAGCTTAAACTCCACCCTCTCGTTGCAATACCGTTTCTATTTCTTCTTTTCGATGAATTTTTTCTTCGGACTTATTAACAAAAAAAACAATAAACAAAGGGGGAGGGGGTACAAAATTATGTATTTATTATGGATTTTCGGAAAATATGTATTTACATTTAATTTTCGAAAATGTGTGTTTTTATGTGTAAATATTTATTTGCCTAAAAATCCGTTCTCTAGTTATTAAGCACATGCTGATTTAGTACGCCATATACCGGTACTCGTCTTACGACAAATGCTTTATATCTCACCTTATGAGAACCGGAGATATAGGAAACACTGCATCGTTCTTCTAAGTACGCATTTACAACATTTTGAATTCTTTGATGGTTCGCTGGACCGGACGACCAAAAATCAAAATGATAGTGGTCCGATGGACCAGTCACTTTTTAGCACGACTTTTGTAAAAAAATCGTGCTTATGTTATCAGTTTGTCCGTCCGTCTGCAGACACCATATCTCTGTAACTATTAGCCCGATTTGAAAAATTATTTTTCCATTGGGAAGCTTGAAATATGCGAATGATGATCCTTCATTCCGTTTTTTTTTACGGTGTATAGTTTCGCCGCTAGAGAGCGTAAATGCAAATGATATCGAATTCAAAATACATTTTATTCCATATATTTGCTTCTAAACTTCCGACTGAAAAAATTCTTTTACTTTCGATTCCATTTATGTCGAAGAGTATTTTAGGCACAGTTACTTTTTCAAGTTACTCATAGATTTTCCGCTAGGGGGCGTAAAAGTAAATTACGTTTTCCCCGATATCTCTTCTTCAAAAACTTCGATTTGAAATTTTTTTTTCTTCAGCGGTTACAGCTCCCGATGAAAAATCTCTTGCATATAATTTCTGGTTTTTGGTAAAAAATACTTTGGCCACCAAGGGGCGTAAGTGCTAATTTTTGCTTCTGATGTATTTGCCATAAAACCTGAGCTTCTAAAATCTCGATTGAAAATATTCGTTCGTGGACCTATGCCACTCCATCGGTAAGCATTTTCAGAATATTTCCTTCCTAAAATATTGCACGATTTCTCCGCCAGGGGGCGTATATGTATATCTTATTTTAGTTAACATCTATGCATCTAATGTCCTATTTGAAAAATTCTTTCTTTATTGGATAGAGTTTCCGGGGTGACATGTTTTTCATATAATTTCAAAATTTTCAAGTAATTCATAGACTTTGCGCTAGGGGGTGTAAAGGTAAATGGCGTTTCCCCCAATATCTCTGCTTCTAAAACTCCGATTTGAAAAAATTCTTTCTGCACCGGATACAGCTCTTGATGGGAAATCTTTTGCACATAATTTCTAACTTTTGGTAAAAAATGGTTTGGCCACCAGGTGGCGTAAGTCTTAATTTCCGCTTCTGATGGATTTGCTGAAAAATCTGAGCTTCTAAAATTTAAACTGAAAAAAGTTCGTTTGTGGATCGGTACTACACACGTCGACAAACCTATTAGGAATATTTTCTTCTCAAAATAATGCATGGTTTCTACGCCAGGGAGCGTAGATGTATATCTTATTCTTGTCAATATCTCTCCTTCTAGGAGTCCGATTTGAAAAATTCTTTCTTTGTCGAATAGTGTTTCCGACGCGAAATATTTTTCATATAAATTCAAAATTTTCAAGTAAATCATAGACTTTCCGCCAGAGGGTGCAAATGTAAATTGCGTTTTCCCTGATATTTGTGCTTCTAACACTCCGATTAGGAATTTCTTCCTGTAATGCATACAGCTCCTGATGGAAAATGTTTTTCATATAATTTCTAATATTTGGTGAAGAATGGTTTAGCCACCAGGGGGCATATGTGTTAATTTCTGCTTCTAATGTACTTGCAGCAAAATCTGAGCTCCTGAAACTCGACTAATTTTTTTTTCTTGAACCGACACTGCTCACATCGAAAAAGCTTTTGAGAATACTTTCTTCCTAAAATAATGCAAGGTTTTCCCGCCAGGGGCACAGATGCATATCTTATATTTGTCCATATCTCTGCTGCGAAGAGTCCGATTTGAAAAATTCTTTCTTTGTTGGAGAGCGGTTCCCAACAAAGAAACATTTTCGAAAATTAAATGTTTCTTATATAAACTCATGCTTTTCTTAAAGCACAAGTCTGCAACCAGAGGGCGTAAGTTCACGATTCCGATTACAGTAATATCTGAGGGAATAAAAACCCGATTGAAAAACTTCTTTCTTCCGTCAGGTACTATTGTTTTCGATACCGGTTCCATTTACTTTGAATAGCTTTGATAAATTTAATTTGCGTTAGAACGGATTCAAAAGACGTGCTCATTACACCCGAAAATTCGGCGTCATCTTTCTTGTTTTTTTCAGGTAACGTCATTTATTTCAGGAAAACGCTTCAGTATTTTTTAATTTCTTTTCTGTAAAGTGAAGATACGAAATATTTTTCTCACCTAGTTGATAGCGAATAACTTAGTAGTAGAGATACGTAAATTTCGCCAAAAATAAATTGGACATTTCGCGAAAAATAAATTGGACATTTCGCGAAAAATAAAATTTTTAATAAAAAATTTCGCATTTATTCGCAAAAACTGAAGACACCAAAAAAAAAAAAAAGGTTTTTCAATGTTTACTTTACTTAGTTTACTGTTTTTCAAAGTTTACTTTACCTAGTTTACTGTTTTTCAAAGTTTACTTAGAATGTTTTGTAAAGAGTACTTAGAATGTTTTTCAAAAAGTACTTAGAATGTTTTTCAAAGAGTACCTAGAATGTTTTTCAAAGTTTACTTACTGGTAGGCTAAGTACCAAAATACTTAGTTAAAAACTGGCAACATTGTAATAGCTTCTGCATTCTCTTCCTTTAGCCTTTGCCTTCTGTCAGTAATAACGATGTTGTACATACTCAAATATCTCTCAGCATCCACGCTGTTAACAGAATTACGGAATAGCTGCCTTCGCATAGTTTAGGTAGTAGCATTTTGTTACTTTTAAAATTTGTATGACATTCACAGGAGTCTCTTGGTTGACCACTGAAAGTAGCTGTCTGTGAAAATGATTATATCCATCGATGGGCTCATCCCGTGGTATGCCTTTAAAAAATGATATTTTAGAGAAGCTTTCCAATAATAAATTTGGGTTCAAAGATGATGTGTGTGTGTTCGCGGCTACAGATGGACAAAATAGTCTGCCCATATGCTGGTAGGCTTCATTTGTTACGTTAGATGTCATGTGAAGGGTCAATTTGCCCTTCTAAACGAACATTACAAAATTTTCACATCACGATATTTGTATCGCTTAAATACAATCCCTTGTGGCCAAACTCTTTCACGCCTTCTTAGGGCGGCCCATATTGATATGCGTCTATTAAACGGTACGCGAGGGTTGTAGTTTGTAGTCTACTAGAAAAATTCAAAAACAAACATGTGCTCATTCGTATTCTTTCAAGGCCGGCCAGCCAGTGCGAGTGAGCGGCGCTGGCTGACTCGCCGAGAGGGAAAGAGGTCTGAGGTTTCCCGGGTAACGCACGCTCAGTAGAATACGCACGGCGCAAGTGCTGCGCGAAATTACGTCCTATTTTTGCTTAAAAAATGTTAATTATCGAGATGTCGCGGAAAAGTAGTTAAAATCAAATTTTCGTATTTATTCGCTTATAGTGGCAGATTTCGTATTTATTCGCATCTATTTCGTAAATACGAAAATTACGTATCCCTACTTATTAGTTATTAATATTCTCTCTGAACTCGAGTGGATGAAAACTGAAAATTCAAACAGCTAGTATAAAACTTGAGTGGATTTTCTTTAAAAAGCGATTGTATTCTTGTAATGTAGAGCCCTGTCAATTGTCATAGAAAGAGATTAATTCACAGTATCATGTTGAGCATGGAAATATTTTGATTCTGATTGACGTCTTTTTCATTCTAATTCTTGCACGACAGCCGAGTATAAGCCGTGGTTCGGAAAATGGAGGAGATCGAAACAGATTGACAAAACAAGCCGAATGATGAAACTATTTGAGACTTAATGAAGGTACTGCTAGGTACTCCAGATATTGCACAGTCTCATACATTTCTGGCGATGTCACTATGGATCTACTCAGTCGAAAAGTCAGAAAAAAATTATACTAAACCTTACAGCTGTTAAAATACTGATGTAACTTGCGTATGTATTAATTGCATACAAATTGTAATCAGTGAGAAAATATTTCGCAATTTTTGTACTCTACCATTATTTAACTTGAGATTAAAAGTTATGCTTCTGGACTCCGCTTTGAGGAAAAGCAAAAACCTAATATGGTGTTCATATTAAACACATTAGTATTGGTATCATTTGTAAACCAACAAAAAATGGTCTCAAACCACCAACTAGTTACTTTGTTTTTTCAAAGTTCCACCACTGATTCACATGTCACTGATTTTTAAAATTTATTGCAGTAGCTGTCCCTGAAAAAACATTCTTCCAAATATTTAAGCATTATAAATTTGACAAAATGTTCTCAAACTGCCAAAGGCCTTTTATTTAAAAATGCAGTTTACTTACGGTGAAGCTTTCCCAATATACTTAAGGACAATGAAATTTGCGCACCAAGAAGGAAGCACCGGATTGAACTGAAATTTTATGGACTTAATGATACAGATGAATGATGCACATGATGGTAAAAACAGAGCTGCAGGACAATTACAGAGAAATCTGTGGCACGTAGTCCGGTCATCTTCAATAGCGCATCGCACCGCCACGTGCGGCGGTACATGCTGAACTATGGTCCGTCATGGAAGTGAAAAGACGCCTGATGTTGTTCTGCGGCAGACTAGACCGTACGTGTTCGACGATGTGCTCCAAATCCCGGATAGTGCGGCACTGCGGTGGCCAGCGTTTTAACTTTTCCCACACATGCTTGATAGGGGACATATCCGGGGAGAGGGAAGGCCATGGAAGTGTCTGGAAATGACGCAGGCAATCCTGGACAACCCGAGTCTTGTGCGGGCGGGCATTATCCTGCTGATATAGTGTACCTGGAATCCCGGCCAGGAATGGGAGCACATGAGGCCGTAGGATCTTATCCACATACCTCTGGCCCGTCAATGTTCTACGTACCACTACTAGAGCTGATCGGCTATCGTATGCAATGGATCCCCAGGCCATATCGCCTGCAGTGAGGAAGGTGTGGCGCTCGATAGCGAGGTTGGGATTGTGCCGTGGACCAGAGGACCTCCACACCCGGACACGATGACTATCTGTTCCCGAAACGAAGTGGCAGCCATTGCTAAATACCACATGTCGCCAGGCTGTGGTGTTCGGCGTCACTCTGGCCTGGCACCACTGCACACAGAGCCGGCGATGTTCCGGTGTTAATGGCAGCAAACGAAAGATGCGCTGAGATCGCAGGTTCGCTTCGGCGAGGAGTCGGGAAACGGTTCGTGGGCACACAGTAGCCGCTGCATCTGCCTGTATAGTGGATTGGGTCCCCGTGGGATCCTTTCGTGCCAGGCGCACGATTCGTCGATCATCTCTGCCGGTGGTCCTCATGGTCCGTCCGGACCGCTTCGCCGTGTGGCAGTGCGGTCACGTGTCCACTGCTCCCAACACAGTCGCACGGTATGGTCGGAACGATCCACGTGGCGGGATATACTGGGCGCCGATCATCCTGCGTTTTCCAGCCCGATGAACAGGCCTCTCTCTCTCAAAGTCCGTAAGTTGCGTAAATCGACGTCTCTGACGTCTTCCCGACATTCTTGTCACCCTGTACTCTTGCTTGCGTCGGCCGGTGCTTTTCGCTTTCATGGGGCATCGGCTACATGCCGGTTTATAAGTCTGCAGATTCGTGCTTGCAGCGCCACCACAGGGTGCGCAGTCATGCACACTTGCACCAAACGTCGATCATTTGCATATCAGCACGCGCTCTAGCTATTTGCAAAGTTTCGCGGTTGTAGCAAGCTTTCTTCTAGGTGCGCAAATTTCATTGTCGTTGAGTGTATATAGTGAGTTAGCTTTGGATTGAGAACACCTACCTAATAACGCATTGGTCCAGATTTCTGTGCAACCACGGCTCGTAGACGACTAGGAACAGATTCTGCAAGGTGTGGAACATCATCTATGCGTATCTTGACCCATGTCGGCTGCAGAAGCTCCGTCACTTCACGCTCATTCCCTGAAGGAGGATAAGAAGTTCGCACACCCCGTTCTAGCATATTCCACAAATGTTCAATTGGATTACGGTCAGGGAAGTCTGGGGACCAAGGCAATATGACGAATTTGTTATCGTGTTCGTCCAACCACTCAGCAGTTATACGAGTCCAATGACACGGTGTGTTGTCTTGTTGAAAGATACCACTGTGGTTCGGGTAAATATCCTGCTGCAGATATAGGTGGACATATTCGGCTAACAAGTCACTGCAGTGTCCACCATTCAGTGTTTGTGGGATGACAACCAGAGGACTTAAGACTTGCCAGGAAAAAGATCCCAGGACCAGAACACCACCTCCACCGCCATGTTCAACCCCAACTGTGCAGCCAGGGCGTAGGGCATCATGCTATTTACACCATATCATCCACTCCATCAGCACGGTGCAGGAAGAAACGGGACTCATCACTCCAGGAGACTTTCTTCCATTTGTGAAGGGTCCATTGCCGACGTTCCTTGGCCAATCAGTTTCTACACGGGAACTTTGATTAAAGTAACGTTCTATCCTACGAGTAGAATCTCAACCAATATAGTTTGGTTTTCTGTGTATGCTACAAGAAAATTTCCAAATCCTTTTTTGGGAAAGTGGAATTTCAAAAACTGAAAGCAAGAGTGCTTTAAAGTAGGGTTTTTTTTTATTGCCCGCTTTTCCCAGAAATTTGTCATTTTCTTCCGGAAATTTTCATCTGGTTACCGATACGTTCTTCCAAACTTACGCTTGATCATTCGCATACCTTCAATTCCGACGAAATATGTGTTTGTTCTAAGAGACCCAGTGCTGGCCAACTTTCACTCAAAAATTATCTAGCCAAAAATGGTCCACATCAATTAAATGTGTTGAAAATGGCTGGAATCGGATTAATATTCAGAGCGCACGAGTGGGATCAATTCTTGCACAGATTTGCACATGGAAAACTGCTCTAAAGTCTCTCAGGTGAAATCCCCTTAAAAGGTATACTTCTTCGTTGTAGCAGGTGTATACTTTTCCCCGTTTTGTGGCCGTAATATAAGGCGGAATGGGAAAAGGCTTACTCCTCCATTGTAGCAGGTGTATACTTTTCCCCCGTTTTATGATCGCAATATAAGGCGGGATGGTAAAAGGCTTACTCCTCCATTGTAGCAGGTGTATACTTTTCCCCCGTTTTATGATCGCAATATAAGGCGGGATGGGAAAAGGCTTACTCCTCCATTGTAGCAGGTGTATACTTTCCCCCGTTTTTTGATCGCCATATAAGGCGGGATGGGGAAAAGGCAGAAACGGGTCTTTTCTCGGTCTAAAATTTCGTTTCCTCGTATTGCAACCACTAATGACCCCCAACATACAGCACAGCTGCAGGAAAAGACAGCTTAAGAAAAGGCAAAATGGGAAGACACCGCCTTGATGTCAACCCCAGCCCTGGTATCTGACATGATCGCCTCTTCACAACAAGGTGGTCAGATATAAATACAACCTTTGGAGGAATTTCTACGAGAAAGTTAAGCTTGTTTGTCAGTCTTATTGACTGACCTGGGACAGAGGAGGCCTATCGGTTGGGAAGCTGAACTTGGGGAAGGAAGTTCCAAGAGTCACATGCTTCGTCGCATCCAAACACTCGCAGTGTTTCGGAAATCACATTAAACTGTTGATCCCGGGACAAAGACTCGGCCTTTTAAACAAGTTATGCATGCTCCTTATAACTCTAATTCTTGCATACGGGACTAATTATTGCATACCAGACTTTCAACACTTTCCAGTCCGTGTCTCAATAGTCTGGTTTCTGACTGAAAAATATCCAGGAGGTGAAGGAACTGAGAAAATAATCCTACCAGGCAGACCAATTCCTTCACCACTGATGCTAGGCTGCAACACTTTTGGCTGAGATTGCAGAGTTTTTACATAAAAGCAAAGCCCTCACCAAATTCACACAAAAGATATTGGGAAGAACTATTCTTGCACACAATCATAGACACGTTTCACCCGAGAATATTGTATGGTGAAACATTTGACCCTTGTGTCTGCCTCTAGTCTTCGTGGAATATTCTACACCATGTAATTAATTAAGTAGCCTTCAGAATATGACACTGGATTACGCCAATTTATTGTTCACTATGCAACATCGCAGAAAACTGGAAAATTGCATCACCCTGGGGCGGGAATTGAACCAGCATCTCCCAATTTCTGTTTAAGCATGCTATCCGTTACACCACCCAGTACGATTCAGTGATTAAACCTATGTTGGAAATAAGGTGGTTGTTTTGGACCACACCAATAAAGATGTTTGTGTGGGGAGCGATGTGTATATGTGTGTGAATGAGTGTTTTTTAATATTGGTATTTCTAATTAACTATATTCTTTCCAGCATTTAATCCGTTTGAGGGTATCTATCCGGTTCGGCTATGCATCGAATGCAGATCAATACTGGGCTGCAAGCAGACATTTCTTGAAGCATACAAGGAAAGTGGTAACTCAGCAGGCGACCAAAACATGAATGAGGCCGATACTCAAGTGTATCTTTTCACCGGGAAAAACAAGTTTCAACCAGAATGTCTACACAAATGCGGTACCACACTTCCGAGCAACACACTGTTCAATAAAAAGGACAGAATCATCATTATTGTGGGAGGACATATTTCTTCTTATTGTTCAGTCGCATTAATCCCAGTAAGTACGTTTTCTCTTCTCAGAATGAACTTCTCGGTTTGAAAAGTTTTACTTGTCTGCCTTCCTATGTTATGTCTTAGTTCATCTCGGTAGAACCAAAGGGAACTCTGTTTTCTAAAGTAAATTTAGTTGCATTTCGTTTAAACGTTTTCTCACTAAATGGCACATTACTTACCTGAACAGGTTTTACGATCTAACAGTGGGTAACAGCAAGATAAAAAAAATCATTGAAGAGAGATTACAAAAACTGTGTAGTTTTGTAGGTATGTGTGCGTAAAGTTGTAGAGATTACGATTAAAAAATATTGAAATTGCTCAACATTCATATACGGCGTGTTGAGATATACAACTATATGATCGACCATTGCTGTCACTCGACTGAATGCTTCGTGAAGACCTGAAAGTCACGTTGTATCAGTGAATTTGACTTTTCAATGATTGAAAGAATAAAGACGTTGGATTTGTTACGTAAGTTTCATCGGTAGTAACGATTCTCCTCTCTGGCAATTAACTAACTATTCAAAGAATCTGAATGTGTGTGTATGTGCTACGTAGTACTTGTAAAAACATTTTGCTAAGAACTGAGGTAAACGAGTTAAACATTAAGTTTAAAATACGGCAAACAACGAGATTAAAACTTTTCAGTGCGCTATGGAGTTTTTCAATTTCGAAACAAATTTTCCGCACCCGTCTGCAAATATTTATTTATTTATTTCATTTTCTTTTCATCGAACTGCGTCCCCATGCCTCTGTCCGTCCGACTTCCTAACACTTTTGCATAACTCACAGAACGTCTAATTTAAAAAAGTGTTTTTCATTTCACAGTCTGATGGAAAATATTTTTCACATAATACCACCGTACCAAGCCACGGTGGACCTCGCAACATGACAGATGGCATTGTCATCCTAAAAGTAACATGGGTCCACCCGGTAAAACTGCCACAACGTAGGAAGCGCATGGTCATCCAAATTGGTGCCGTAGGTCTCGGCGTGGAGTCTACCAGGAATTGCGACCAAGGGCCCCGTGCCATACCAGGAGAAACACCCCATAGCATAATTCCACCGCCACCGAACTTCACAGTTGGCACAATACATTCCGGCAGGAGGCGTTCTCCAGGCAGACGCCAAACCCAGACCCTGCCATCCGAACGGTAGAGGGTGAACCTTGATACGTAGCTCCAGAGAACCTGTTTCCACTGTTCAACGGTCCACTGTCGAAGTTCTTTGCACCACGTTAGCCGAGCAGCCCTCTTGGACTTGGTGATCAAAAGCTTGTGGGCGGCAGCACGGCCATGATAACCGAGCAGCTTACGGATGGTATTCATCGAAAGAACACTCCCGGATGTCTGTTGAAACTCCTTGCGGATGTGGCCCATCGACTTGGTGCGGTTCTTCCGAATTTCTCTGGCGAGCACCTGTCGGTCTCTAACTCCCAGTTTTGTGGGTCTGCCGGGTCGGGGCACATTCCGACAGTCACCTCTCATCTTCCACTTTCCAATCACGTAGGCCACTGTCGGTTTTGGTTACTTCAACTCGCTGGATATGTCACGTATGGATCGGCCATTTCTGTGGTACCCGACGATTATACCATTCTCGAAATCAGAGAGCTCCGAACTGCGTGGCATCTTGCATGCGACTGGTTGCGTTGTTGTTTCCCACACGATATTTAACGGCGGCGGCCGTGTCGTGTATCAGGACAGCAGATGTCGTCGATTGCAGGGGTGTCTAATTACTTGTTGGTAGATAGTGTATATACAACCCGAGAAACGGGTTTTGGTTAGTAGAGTGTTCGGAGTCAGACTGGGAAAAGCTGCCGAATTATAGGAGTTTGTTAAAGGACAAATTGTGATTTCACGGCACCTCGGAACTACGATCTCGGAAACAGAGCAGTTTGTGGGTTGCGCACATGCCGTGCAGTAAGTACACATCAAAAGAAGTGCACAGATGGCCAAACGATGAAGCGTCATTTAGCCGTGTGTCGTCCGCAGCTCATTGATGCCAGAGGTGAGAGGAGACTGTTTCGAATTGCTCACAGCGACCTCTGGGCCGCAGTGTGACAAATCAGCCGCAGCTACAACAGCGGTGCTCAGGGCACTGTGTCAGAGCACTCAGTTCATCGTAGCCTTCCGCGCGTGGGCGTGCGTAGCCGAAGACCCAGCCGGGTCCCCATGCTCATTGCACGTCATTGCCAACAACGCATGAAATGGGCCCAAGATCATCGATATTGAACCGTGGATGATTGGAAGAACGTGGCCTGGTCTGACGAATCAAGATTCCTGGTGCATCACGTAGATGGTCGAGTGCGGATACGCCGATTACCAACGGAAGCTATGACACGTGGATGTATTGTTGGGCGGGAACATGCCGGCGGCGGTGTTACGTATTGTGGGCAATGTTTTCTTGGGTCACTTTAGGCGCCATTATCCCAATAGCATAATCCTTGACAGCTGTCAGGTATCGGAACATTCTTATGAACCCAGTTCACACCATTCATGGCAACTGTGTTCCATGCTGGTGATGACCATTACCAACAGGATAACGCGCTATACCACACTGCCAGAATCGTCAAGAAGTGGTTCGAGGAACATGCGGGTGACTTTCTGTTAATATCCTGGCCTCCAAATTCACCTGACATGAACCCTTTCGAACATTTGCGGTTCGACTTGGAAAAGCGGGTTCGAGCTAAATCACCACCACCCCGAAATGTACAGGAACTGCTGTTGACATTATGGTACCAGATACCCCAAGATACCTATCGACACCTCATCGAATTTATGCCTCGCCGAGTGAGCTTATTAGACAGGTGGTCATAATGTTAATAACTCATCGGTGTATTTCTCAATTATTCTCATCGTTTATACCGGATTGGCTTATATTGGGACAAGAAAGATATTCTTGGAAATCCGCACTAAAAATGGGGCTCATTGTACAAAACAATAAAATCTATAACAATAATAATGAAAATAATTGTATTTGAGAGTAATTGAAGAGGAAAATTTTAGTAATTAAAATTGTACCGCACAAAAGAGTTAAACAGCACTTCAAAGAATTTAATTTCTCGTTTTCCTTTAAATAACATTTAAAATCATTACATTTTATTCGAAAAACTTAAGCAGGGTAAAAATTGAAAGTAAGCAGTGTCTCCTAATCCATTTTTGTTCCTGCCTAGAAGCAAAATTTCCATGAAAATAGAAAGTTTCAACAGTATTCCGCCCATTCTGAGGACTGAATGAATGTGGATGAAATAAACACGAACAAAGGTATCCGTCTCCTATTCAAAGCATGTGTCTTTATGCATGGAGTATTCGGCAGTTGTTTTGTGTTCCCTTGTTTCTACGTCCATGGATAAGAAGGAAATATTAATCCAGTGTTGAAAACCAACATGAGTCGAAACTTGTCTTTTGCCCTGCATGATATCAGTTAAACATCAACAGAAAAATATCAGTTAAACATCAACAGCAAAAATATCAGTTAAACATCAACAGAAAAAATGGTGATGGATGTCTTAAAACACCCATCACCAATTCCATATCGATAAAAAGAACACTGAACTCATCGCACATCATTTCCAAGCAATGTACATGCATGAAACGATGTGAACTCGGAATAAATAGCGAGAGAAATAATGTTGCGATGGGAGGAGTGAGACTTATTTGCAGCAGTTTTGAGGAAACACCTACGCTGGCTTGTGGTTCAGCTTGTGTCAGAGAAAGACCAGTTCTTCTTTGGAACAACGCAGTTGGCAGATTCTCTTAGCCAAAATAGAATTTTAATTATTTGTGGTATGGTAGTTCGCCGTTGACCACTGTTTACTACACAACGCAAAAGTATAACAAGAAAGAAAAACATATGACCAGACATAAACGATGCCCGAATCTTTGATCCAACTGGTGGCTTTCGTTGATGGTCAGCTGATCCATTCCAGTTCGTTCTGAAATATTCTCCTACGATGTGCTGAATCGTCTGCTACTATGCTTCGCAGTCAAATATGAGGATTGTCCTTAATCACCCATTTTGGCGTCATATCGGAACATCCGCTACGTCCGATCTGTTTCCATTTATTCTTACAGAGAAATTATTTGCGATTTGTACTTCTCAACACGGAAATTGTAGCATCGAGAGGGAGTTCACTTAAAGTCGCAAATTATCACAGAATTCAGAGAGCTGGAGAAGACATGTGAACAAACAGAAAACTAAATGTGTGAAGCTTTGTTTGAATTGCTTAATTCAGGATTGTTCAGTATGGAGTTGATCTGCCTCAGTCAGTTATTACATACTTTATAAGCCTGCAGACGATAGGAAATACAGTCAGTGAAATCATCAATCGGGCGAAAAGGTATGGTATTCCAATCAACAAACAAATGGGCACGCATACGATGCAGTTCCTCTCTATATATAAGATAAAGTTCCTCTATATACACTACTGGCCACCCAAAATGTAACACCAAGAAGGAAGCATCCGATTGACCTGAAATTTGAAGCATACGTTGCCCGCGAGAGGACATGCAAACGATTAGCATTGCAGGGCATATGAAAATCATGTGCGCCCGGCACGCCACCAAGAAGCACTATAAGAAGGATGCACAGAAGGCGGGTGTAAGTAATGGAAATGTGTTGTGCCGCCGGACCTGTGCGTGGGAAACTTCCTGATGCCTCGTCGCAGAATACGGCAGTCATTTCAGCATGTTTCGGAGTTCGACAGAGGACGAATAGTGGCTTATCGCGACAGCGGTTTATCGTACCGAGACATACCTGCCTCACGACATCCAGCCACAGTGAGGAGAGTGTGGATTCTGTGGGTGCAGGAGGGACGGACGGACCGACGTGAGCGATTGCCGCAGCCGCGGCACACCACCGAACGAGAGGGCCGGCATGTTGTGCGGCGGGCAATGACGGGTCGCACCGCCACATCACGAACGTTAGCGCAGGAATTAGGGTGTTTTGCGCAACAACCTGTGTCAGCGCGTACCGTTCGACATCGTCTGCAGGAGCGGGGACTTGTCGCAGTGCGCCCATTGTTCCGATTACCATTGACGTTACACCACCGGCGTGTGCGACGGCAGTGGGTCGTTGAACGCCGCACCTGGACAACGGAATGGCACGACATTGTCTTCTCCGACGAATCCCGCTTGTGCCTGCAACACCACGATGGTCGGATCCGCGTGTGAGGCCACCGCGGCGAGAGACTGTATGACGCCTGCATTATGCATTGCCATACTGATCCGTCGCTTCGCGCTATGGTTTGGGGCGCAATTGGATATGACACCCGCACCCCTCTGGTACGCATCGCCGGTACACTCAACAGCCACCGCTACATCTCCGACGTTTTGGAGCCTGTAGTCCTCCCTTACCTGCAGGACCTGCCAGCGCCCACGTTTCAACAGGACAATGCGTGCCCGCACGTGGCACGCATTGTGCAACAATTCTTCACGGCCCACCAGGTGTCACTGCTGCCGTGGCCCGCGTGTTCTCCCGATATGTCGCCCATCGAACACGTCTGGTCGCTGATCGGCAACCGATTGGCCTGGCAAGCACCACCCGTGGCTACGTCTGATGAACTGTGGCAACGTGTGGAAGCAGCCTGGACCGACATATCCCAAGCCCACATCCAAAGCCTCTGTTGTTCGATGATGCTGCGGCGTGTAGCGGCCGTTATTGACAGCCATGGGGGCCACACGAACTATTGATGTCTGCGTGTTCCGCAAGTCGCACGTGCCTGTAAGCTTAACCGTTTCGTCTTTGTATCTATTTTTATGCGTCCAGTAAATCTGGCTTGGCTATCTCGTGTCCTTCTTGGTGTTGCATTTTGGGTGGCCAGCAGTGTTTATAAGATACAGTTTCTCTCTATATATAAGATGCAGTTTCTCTATTTTTATATGTGAGCAAAAGTCTTCCTCTAATAGAGGAAGGCTTTGCTCCACATATGCTCGATGGACAGCAAGTCCGGTCGGCGTGGCCGACATGAAGAAATGTCCTTGCTTGGTCCCTTGTAACGCGAGCATTGTGCAGACAAGCGTTGTCCTGTTTTAGGATCGTTTCCAGCGTGATGGCAATCGTTGCAGCGTTGTGAGAGGATAGGCGATGACGTCTAAGTAGCTTATCGCCATCCCAGTGCCAGGAATGCGCACATAACAATAAGGTTTCATTAACCACCGGTGTACCATGTCTGGACGTTTTATGGTGGATCTCTCCAGATAAATAATTGCACCACGTTGATCTGTGTGTTCACTTGGTATATCAAAACAAAACCTAGTCTCGTCCATAAGTAGCACTCTCCTCCAGCCCACAGTCCAATCGTATCTCTCTGAACCATTCCTAACAAAAGGCCTTTTGGTGTAATAGCAAAAGGAAATACAGAGCTGCGAGCCTCGCCCGTCATCTCTTGTCATGCAAACGTATAGCTATGGAAGACACCTCTGTATCCGTAAGAGTTCGCGCGCCATGCTGCAACACGGTCGCCATGATGAACTGGGAGCAAGCAGCCCCTCAGAAGGCAATAGATATTCACGTGCTGTGGTTTGACATCATTGTTCTCTTCCTTCAGTCGTGTCATTCGGTGACATAACGTGATACGCAACATTGCACTGTGCGTCACCCGTGCGTAAATTGCATCTAACCTGAAACTAAGTTCGGCATTTGGACGAGTTCCTGCTGCGGTATGTTAGTCAGTTGAAGATAAATATTCCGTCAACGTGCCCATGAGGTATTAGGAACATTTTCGATGAACGCATTCGGCCCTAAACGCCTGCCAGACTATGAGGCTAGCTCGTCTGAGCGTTGTTTCTCAACAATGATCATTCGGTGTCCACGTGACCTGAAGCTGCGAAACATCGGTCATGGTAGTTCATTGTCTCAAGTTATTTGAACGTCTCTCCTGTCGGACGATAACGATTCCAGTAGTGAAAACTGTGAGTGTCCAGCGTAGCGGAACGGCGAGACATGAATCTATCATAATGGCTATAATGTCTTCACATCACGCAAAAAAAAAAAAAAGAAGAAACCGCACAACGATTGTTCAGAAGAACTCGTGTATCTAATATCTAATAATGAAATGGTTTTAATAAAATACGAAGATAAGAAGTATTACAACAAGAACATGGTACAAATAATATGAGAATAAAAATAAGTATGAAAATAATATTGTAGTTTTTTTCTTTTTTTTGCTTTGCTTTTTGCGTTATTCGAAACTTAAAAAGAAATAGATAGGCGTGGAAAGCTCTAAGTAGCTCCTTTTCTACAGAAAAGCTGAGCGCAGGCTGCTTTATTCTAAGCAGTGCGGTGACGATGCAAATTAGAAATTTCGTCAATTTGCGAAAATCATCACTAGTCGAGATAGTTTGCGTCACACAGGAGAAGGATACAGAAGTTCAACTCTTCCTATTCTCGCAGCGCCCCAGTGGTCGGACATGAAACTACGATAGTGTCTGTCACGTGATACGTTGCCAGTGGCTTTATACCGTATTTCTCGGCGTCATTACCGCTACATTTTTCCTGTAATAAGTCTCGAAAATTTACCGTGCCTCCTGGAGACCGAAGATTACGTTTTTCGTAGGCCAATGCTAACCTCAGAGGAAGGTTATCTACATACACGGTCGAGTCACATTATTGTGACAACCAGCTAATATCCAGAGTAACCGCCGTGTGCAGCGCGGACAGCAGCTAGACAGCTGAGAGTGCCTCAGTAAGGTGCTGGAAGGTGTTCACTGGTGTCTGGAACCATGCTGACTGCAGTGCGTCTGACAGCTGCTGGAGGGTGCATGGTTCAGGTTCCGATCGAGGTGGTCCCACAGATGCTCAGTTGGGTTTAAGTCTAAATAAATTACTACATCGCTCTTAACCACGTTCTAGAAACCCATAACAACCGAAAAATTGTTTTTCAGCCGCCGCTGTGGAATTGAACCAACAGAACTCTCGATATCTGTTGGTTCAATTCCACAGCGGCGGCTGAAAAACAATTTTTCGGTTGCTGTGTGTTTCTAGAACGTGGTTAAGAGCGATGTATTCATTTATGTACTGTCACCAGGTATTTGGAGTATTTTCAACTTGGGTTTAAGTCTGGGGTATTATGGGGGCAGGGAAGTATTTTGAAGTCTTCATCATGCTCTTCCAACCACTCTCGGACATTTCTAGCTGTGTAACACGTCGCACTGTCGTGCTGGAAGATCCCATCACCCCCAAGCATGTGTGGATGTACGTAGTCTGCAAGGAGGGATTCATAACGAATTCGGTTCATAGTGCCTTCCACAGGTATGAGTGGACCCAGGGAATGCCACGAAAACATTTCCTAGACGATAACGCTGTCCCCACCAGCTTGTATTCTTCTAGCAGTGGTTGAAGAGTGTTTGTTCTCCGATGTTTCTCGCCTTATACGCCAACGTTCATCCGTTCGATGAAGCAGAAAACGTGACTCATCGAAGAAGGCAATTCTTTGCCAATCAGCGGAGGTCCAATTCCGATACTGCCGTGCAAATGTGAGCCTTTTCTGCCGACGCACCTTCGTTAGCATAGGTGCAATGACCACCCGTCTACATCGGAGCCCCATACGCAGCAGGGTTCGCTGAACTGTCGTTTTAGACCCACTTCCGGTAGCCCTCTGGTTCATTCGGCCAGTGAGTTTCGCCACTATAGCCTGTCGATCGGCTCTCACGCACCTTCGAAGCTGACGTTCACCTCTCACATTAATGGCACGTGGTGCTCCGCAGTTTTCACGTCGCTTATTCGCAAAGGTGTCATTTCTCCAATCACGATACACTTTAATCACAGCAGCGCGCGAACAGTTCACAAACTGCGCTGTTTCAGAAATGCTGCCACCCTTGGCCCGAAAGCCGATAATCACCCTTTTTTGCAAATCTGATAAATAGCTCCTTTTATCCATGACAGCAACGAGTGTAACGTTTTCAGAATGCCTACAGAACACCTTTTATATCCTCCAAGCCAGCTCACGACACATGCCTTCTTTCATTGGTTACGCACTGTTGACGCCAAAAGAAGGAGATTGTCACAATAATGTGACTAAACTGTGTGTAACATTCTGTTTGAAGATAGTGACACTTCGGACAGTATTGACGACCCTGATTATAACAATGATGCCAGTGATATGGATAACACCAGTGAAATTTATGGATTTGAGGATATGGATGAAATGTGTTTCCTTATATGAAGAGGTAAAATTTGTATTGCTTTTAATCTTTATGAAAGTGCTGAGACCTTATTTTTATGTTTATTCTTTTTCCTCAAATTTTTGCATTTTAAAATTGAGCAGCGTCCTTGACGCCGGGAACTAATGTAAGTAGCACCGAGTAGAGAGTCTTAAACTCTTAAAAAAATAAAAGGTTGTCTCTCACGGTTATGGTTTCGACGCTTTAGTTCCATGTCCGTCCACTGGCGCGCTGTTCTCTTGAGATCTTCCAGGCCAAAATTGTTGCCATGAGCTCAAATGGAAGATTTACCTCTGGGTCTCCTACTCTGTGGTTTACGTCAGTGTAAGCAAACGCTCTGGGTCATTGCTCTCGGGAGAGAGGTCAATGACCCTTTTAACGGTACTTTGCTCGCTGCTGCAGAAAAGAGGGTTTCGCCGTTCATCAGCCCGACGCTTAACATCCTCTGTGCTGCGATTCCCATACTGCAAAGTGTGTGGACACATTCTACAATGAATTTTGAGATATCACTTTGCCGTAAATCGACTTGTATCTACACTTAGCAATACTTTATATTGCTAAACCTCAACATAGAAATGTTCATTTAAATTAAATCAATTAAATATTAAAACACAATTTTAAACTGAATGTATTAAATTGTGAATCAAATTTAAACCAAATTAAATGTGTTTTAATGCATAAGTAAGAGTATATTGCTAAAAAAAACTTTTTCATTTATCTTTCAGGATATGAAGAATCAGCTCCTCGCGAGGGGCTCGTGCAATGTAATCGTTTTTGACTGGGACTGGGGCAACGGCGCTGATCTCTACGATGTTGGCGTCAATACGGTAATAGCGGGAAAACAATTGGCCTTTTTCATGGAAAACCTCATCGTAAGTGTTTTTGAAATATGAGAAGTAATACCGTTGTAATAAACAATAAATGCATTCTATGAATGAAATACGGGATTACACCACTGTACAATACAAATTTGAAAGATGTGCATCCGTTTATTGGTGTAAATCCGTTCATTGATGTAAATATGACATGGATATTAAGTCAGATAATATCCGAAAACTTAAAATTTTCGTCATCCTGGAGCGGGAATCAAACATGCGTCTCCCGGATAACGCTCGAGTATGCTAACCACTACACCACCCAAAACGACCAAGTTTCCAGTTTCCGATTACTTTGAATACAACCATCACAGGAATTGCTAATCGAAACAACCGGCATTCATATAAAGCGAATCTGAAGGTTTAGAATGCATTCCCGTATTTGCCCGGAGGCGCAGAATATCAATGGAATGAAATACGGGATTACTGCATTGGTGTAGTTTTACTCGGGTGCTATCCTGGAGACGCGGGTTAGATTCCGCTCCAGGACGACGAAATGTTCCAGTTTTTTTATATTATCTGACCTAACATCCATGCCATAATTGCACCGGCAAATGGATTTGCATCTTCCAAACGTATTCTAGTTGTAGCGTGTGATTGTAGGACAAAGAGTCGTGCTGAAGACTTCAGCAAAACATTTTTTTTTCTTCTAGGATTTTAATTACAAATTATAGATAGCTGCTGAAGTATTATCTGATTGTGAACATTATAATACGTGCATATGACAAAAGAAAATATCTTGAAAGTTCGATCTGAATTAACTATTATATAATAAGAAGTACCTTAGTACCGTATTTTTCTTCGTCTAATCTACATACCATGAAATTCCGGAAAGGAAAAAGAAAATGCGTTCGTATAATCCGCAGAACGTGTAATTCAGGAAAAAAATTCCCGTAAAATCCGTACCCACGATGTTGATGACGAACCGTTATTTCGTACAGAAAAGTAGTGACACACCGCATAACCGAGCAGTCCAAAGAAAGAGAGAGAAAAAAATAGCAGTCATTTTTTTAATTTTTCTTGTTACTTTCAAGTGAAACAAAGAGCGAAAATTTACAAGATGTATAAAACTCATAATTTTTGCTCTTTGTTCAATAACCCTCAAACGTATTAAACAGAGAATGAAATACTCAATCAAGATGAAACATTGCTGTGTGCTATGTACATGTACAGAGAAAAGGAAATGATTGCAATTCCAGAGCAGTTCGGCGATTTATTCGGATAAAACAGCTACACGAGTGTAACAAGTCTGTACGATGTAACGCCACCTCTGGCTCGGATACAAGCAGTTGCCGGCATGACATACGTAGAACACACAGTTCACGCATACTGTCCTGAGATATCTCATGCCACATGGTGTCCGAATATCAAGCCAGTTCGCCGACATTCGGGGACGGGCGTAGGTGGCGTCCCATCGTGTCCCAAGCATGTTGGATCTGTGAGAGGGAAGGGTGTCGACATTACGGAGGCAGGCCTGGGAGAGCCAATCCTGCCTCCGTGGACAGGCATCATCTGTTCAAAAATTGCTCTGTGATGCTGCGACACGAATGACAACACAGCAGGTCGTAGAATGCCGTCAACGTACCGTTTCGTGGTACGGAGGACTACCAGACATTCACTCTCGGTGTGCTAGCCGTGTGTCGTTCCACGGTAAAAGCAGGATCTCTGCCCATCTCCAGGCACGCATGCGCTGGTCATCGGCCCCAAATGCAAACCGTGACTCGTCACTGAAAAAAACACGAAGGCACTGGGCACTAGTTGACAGGACCTGATACCACCGGAATCGGTGCAGACGATGATCGCCCAAAAAACAAAGCCAACCACATATAGGAAATATTACAAATCTAAGTGCTATGTTC